>OX387192.1:7686620-8286620 GCA_947561395.2 Buxus sempervirens
AAAAACTATTCAAGATAATATGTCCCAACACTAGCTCATCATAGTTCAACATTCAAATAGAGACATTACCACGTATATCTACTTTATCTAATCAACTGAACAAATATATGCATATGGTTCTCTTTTCCACAGATGAGGACAATTCACATATGTGCCCAAACATTCTCATGAGAACATCTACAAAGTAGGCATCAGTCAATATGGAGGTAACATAGCTTTATTGCTCCTCTCTATGATTGCCCAACATCATACTTGAAACTGTAACATTTGCCTGTTACAGCTGACTGAATGGCATTTATGCAACAATGCCACAAATAATATGACCATAATGGTACTTCCAGGCATTATGATATTTTAGTACCATAATGGTACTTGCAGACATTACAATGTTTTAGTTAAAGACGATTACTCTTGTATCTAAATTAAACAAAACTGTTATCAATATTATTCAATTTTTGTATTATAACTAAACATATATCAATAACTGATGTACCTTTCTTTATAAATCCAACTTCGATCCATATAAGAGCACCACTTCTCACTTTACATGCATAAATAAAAATAAAATAATATAAATTAATTGCTGTAACAAAACAAGCTAAGAAAAATTTAATCAACAAGTGTAGTTAAACTATTAAGATAAAAGTGACGTGGCTCCAATTAGGATAGCTATTTGATTAGCAACCATTCTTGTGCTAATCCAAATGGCACAAGAATAATCCTTTCTATTCAACAGTTCTTGATTAGACATTAAGAACTGTTGTTTTTAACATTTGATATTCTGAGAGGCAGATAGTTAGATCTGCTACATGGGTATGGTAGGATTCTCTTTTCATTTCTGTGAAGGCCTTTCCAAATAATTTTCTAAATAGAAACTAGGGGGTGCTACTACAGAGATTATGTCTGAAAGTTGAGAAAACAAGGAAAAAGGGAAAAAGAACCATAGTAGATTGGTTTATTATCTTCTCATCTGTATTATAATGCACTAGATTTTTAGATATTAGACTCTACGTGAATAGACATCTGAGATTTGAAGTGAAATGCATTCTTGAAACCTAGGATCCTAATGGCAAATCTGAATTAATGGTTCTGCTTTTCTATCTTTTCCTTATTCATAGGCCACTTTTCTGCTACTATTGTAGTTTTATTTGTCTTGAGTCCAAATGTTTTCAATCTTCTTTGTCTGGTTTAAATTTGGTTCCTTGAATTTCATGCAACTGGAATACTTCTAGAACAATCCGTAAAACCAGATTTTCTTCTTCCAAGATTTCTAGGATTTGGCTCCTTCCCCTTTTCTCTCTTATCCATGTACCTTAGCAGCAACAAAAGAGTTTTCAATAAGTGTTAACTAATGTTGATCGGAGGGTTTTATTAGGTTTAAGCAATGTTACAAAAATATCCCCTGGAGAAAACTTAGCTGTACAGCCCTTCCAATTTAATCCTAAATCAAAGACTTTTTTAACCTTCAATAATTTTAAAGGAAGGACTATTATAGTTCATTATAACTTAACTACTTTAACTTTCATATTATTTCCAACTTAAAGTACTGCCTTAGCCCTCAATTTTAATTCTAACATAAATGACTATTTTAGCCCTAATTATCCTAGATTAATTTTTTTAGGAAAAAACACAGCCTCTCTTTATGTGGTAAATTTTATTTATTTTTCTTCTAAATGGCAATAAAATATATAATATAAGAGATGCTATTGTACAAAGACTGTAGGTTGCTGAACCACCCATCCAACACACACACAAAGGAAAAAATCATCTATTTGTCTTCGTATTGTTTTCTTTTTTTTGCATTGTTTCTTTCCGTCTCTTTTCCTCCTTTTCCCTTTATTTTGTTTCTTTCTTCACTATTGATAAAAGAAACAAAAAGACGAGGTAAATTGTATAGCTTAGATTCTTTCTCTGACACATAACAGAACCTAAATAAAATAGGGGGTAGAGCATACAGTCAAAAAAGAGATACTTATAAAACACATGAGAACCACGTACACCAGCTATAGAGCCTAATTATACAATATTAAAAGCCACCTAGAGTCCATGTTCAACTAAATGAGTGAATCTCCACGAAAGACCCAATTTGAAGCCCACGAAATATTTTTAACATAATCATTCAACAATTTCTGGACAGAGCACTTTAGAAATTTAGCTCTATTTCTGAAGAATCGCAATCTGAAACATATAGTCCTCAAAGATATAAATTCTTCAATTTTTTGATAACAGATCTAGCTGCTTAGGGTGGGAATTATTTTGTTGTGCTTTCTACCATTGTCTACAATTCAGAAAAGTTCGGAATACCAGAGAATTCTTCTGCTGTTCTGATTCTAAATGCTTTTATGTATGCAGATAAACAAGTTTCATAGAGTGGAGTTTTGCTTGGTCATGGCATATAAAATGAATGCTATATTTTGAGACTTCAAAAGGAGAAAGGATAAGGAAGATGGATAGCTAAACATGGAAATGAGGAAGCCATAATAAATCAGAAGTGGTAGCTAGCAACTTTGGGGTTGGGACTGAGAGAATTTGCATAAATTATATATAGAAAACCAAGCATGTATGGCCTCTGTGATTGCTAGTGCTTGCTACCTTTATTGATTTCTATTGTAAATCCTTACATCAGTATAGGTTAGATCGACTTTCAAGCCTTTGTCATCTTATTAAGCACCCGAAGCTTGCCGGAGAGCATTGGATATTTATGACATCAGTTCTGTTTCTAAGGGCCACAGACCCAAACATTGAACTGGTAAGACTTAAATCTAATGTTTTAAACAAAGTACGCTCCTGCGTATAAGTGGAACCATGCTAAATATACTTCCCAACACTTAATACCCCTAGTTACAGCCATGGTGTGGTGATGATAGTGGATGTTGCTACTCCCAAGTGCAATGGAGCTTCTGGCAGAAATTGGAGGAACTAAGAGTGCAGGATTGGTTGCAAGATTCTATTGTTTGATTTTGTTGTTTTGAGGGTCTTTTTATACCTGAAGGGTTTTGGTCTCGACTCTGGGCTGTAAGTGTTCTATGTTTTTCTGCTTTCAGGTTATCTTTTAGTGTTTGGTTACAGGGTATGCTGTAGAAGACGATTACAAGAGAAATATTCAAAAGAGATACTCACGCCATTACCACAAACGAACTCGAATCCATAGCTCTCTGTTAGAGGTACTCACGACAAATATGACCGAAGATCTGCTGGGAAGAATTCTCGACAAGCTCGTCGACAACTCGGATCGCAAAGCCTGGCGTTTGGTCTGCAAGGAGTTTCTCTTGGTTGAATCCATTCACCGAAAAACCCTTTGAGTCTTCCGACACGAATTTCTAGCCAATATCTTGAGGAGATACCGGTTGCTTGAGCTACTCGACCTATCCGTTTCCCCCCGCATCGACGAGCATCGACGATGCTATGGTCGCGTTCTTTTTCCGAGGAGATTCGAGTCAGTGGACTCGGAAGCTTAGATTGTTGGTTCTACGTTGAGCTACAGGCTTGAGATCGCATGGATTGGAGGTGATAGTGAAATCGTGTCCTTGTTTGGAGGAGATCGAGAAGCCGCTGCCTTATCGGGTGCCAGGGGGTTGAGAAATCTGAAGCTCGATAAATGTTTGGGTGTGACGAATGTCGGGCTGGCCAAGATCGCCGTTGGATGTGTTAGGTTGCAGAGATTGAGCTTTAAATGGTGTTTAGAGATAACCGATCTCGGAATCGACCATAAAACATCAATTAAATAAATTTACCCAAAAAATTTACTATATTTTTAATAATTATTTTATATTTATAGTGGCATTTAATAGTAAAGTGCCGTAATACAATATTTTATAAATTACTGTATAGTGGCATTTGATAGATAAATGCCGTAACAAATTGTTTTATAGGGGCATTCAGTTAAAAACATGCCGTAATAAATTATTTTATAACGGCATTCAATAGGAAAATGCCGTAATAAATTGTTTTATAGTAGCATTTTTCTAGGAAATGCCGTAATAAATAGTTTTATAATGGCATTTTTAGAAAAATGCCGTAATAAATTGTTTTATAACGGCATCTGTATATGAAATGCCGTATTTAGGCACTTATAACGGCACTGTTTTGTAAATGCCCTTATATTATTGTCGTTATATCACTTTTTTTTTTGTAGTGCTACGATGGTCAAACTATAGAATTATTCGAAGAGGAAGGGTGTGAAGGGGATGTGCTCACAACTTTTCTATCCAGTGTCAGGAATTGTAATTCTTTTGCAGGGGAAAGTATCAAAATCCATTGCTAAGATCCACCATACATAATTATAAATAACAAACTCTGCTTGCAATATGTTATGTATCATGCAAGTAGAGAAGTGGTGCATGAATAAAGTGAATAATTTCCCTTGGGGTACGTGATTTGTAGTGTGTGACTGAGTGCATACATGCATGTAGCATGATATGAAGTCTCTATGTCCGATAAAAGTGTCTTACTATATACCCATATTGTTTTTAACTTGCATTTTGGATTTCATTACTTGAACGTCTTATGATTCACTTTGTTTAATTTGAGAACCTCAAGAAAACCGAATGATTAAATTTATCAATGCAAATTTTTTGAAATAAAGAGAAGTCGCAGGTGAAGCAGCCGAAGAAGATGATGGACAAGAAGAAAATGTAAGAAGTAGGGTCTGTGAGCATCGTCTATACATTAACCATCCCAGCTCTTAATCCTCGCCTCACTAATCCTCCCCTTTCTATCATTAGCAGGGTTCAGTTGATGCTACTGTGTGTGTGGGAGACGGCTCCATTGTCAACCTGTTTTAGAACAAAACTGAAAAAGGCTTCAGATGACACTATTTAATTTGCCTCAATTACTTTCAAAAATATAATGGGTAATTGCACCTGAAGTCTTTTTGCCTTATTTACTTTCAACTAAGACTTCTCTTCTCCGTTGTCAACAGGCTAAAATCTCTCTCCTTACACACACAACGTCGATGTTACACAATTGAATCATTCTTTAGTGAAAATTTTATAATTATTAGCCTGGAAAAGAGAAACAGAAAGGCCTCAACATACACGTCAGAAAAATCGAATTCTCCTTCTGTTTTAAAGATTGCTAGTAATCTAAGGTTATAGGGATACCAATGATATAACAGACAATTGACAAATCAGAGTAGAACAATAAAAATCAATTAGGTTTAACAGATAAGCAGACCACCAGCATCCCAACCCACAACCAGAAAGAAGAAAAAATTAAAATGAAACCTTAGAAAATGCCAACACCCCCCTTTCTTGGAATTCAAATGCGGAGTACTATTAGAGTTTAAATTTTTGGTTTTCGAAGTACCAATGAGAAAAAAATCATTATTTTGAAAGCCACTATTAACGACCATTGGGAGCCAAAACAGAACAGTATCTATGGTGGAGTGAGCGTGAACTAAGAAAATTAGAACCATGTAACTAAAACATTAAACGTGAGACAAAAGTAACTAAAAGAGGAAGGCCAAAGAGAAGCCAATTTATCTTTACAAAAAGAGCAAGAATAGATCTCAAGCACCACCAAAGAATAACTCTAAGAGAGAGAAATAGGAGGAGAAGAGAACGTAATTTAGCGATGAGTCAGAAGCTACAGGGCCTCCCCATCGTGGAATGGTTGAACCGATACTCGTTCGATCAACTTCATGTTCAAGAATTCCGCCTCTCCTGCTCTGCGCGCCATGTTGTGTGTAAGGTTTTCCCCGTGCTGTCGTCGGTGAGGAAACACCTCTAGATTTCGATGTTCGAACCTTGGAAGCTCCTCTTGACCTTCCACCGTTGGTGATCCCGATGACAACAATCCCAATAATTTTCCCAATTTCCCTTATGAGCTCGATGTCCCTGTATGTCAGCCAACCATCACCCCACGAAAATCCTATTTCTTCCATTTTTCTTCTTTTTTTTTTTTCTTTCCTTCTATACATTTTCTACAGTGATTTCTATTTTATTAAGCGGAGTGGGGTGTCGTTTTACGCAGCAGGCTCGCTGGGCTTTGGGGCTGAGGTGGCAGGCTTGCAGGTCTGGGATACCGACCTCTCTTCCCCCACCCCCAAACAAAAAAAGGACCTTTGTTCCTTTCCCGCTGGAGCTCTTCCCCCACCCCAAAAAAAAAAAAAGACCTTTGTTCTTTTCCTGCAGGAGCTACAGTCGAGAGGGTTATACGACCGGAAAATCCAAGAAGACTGATTGATTCCAGGGCCTTCTAGAATGCTCCCGTCTCTTCTCACCCTTTGTTCTATGGCTGTTATCCCTCTTCTTTGCTTATCACTTTGACCTAACCCTTAATGAAGCCCAAAACGAAAGGTGCACCGATTTTCTTCTCTGATTATCACAGATTGCCGTCTTGATTCATCCGTCAGATTGTGCAACAATAACGGAAGATCTTTAGATCTGGGAAGGGTTCCAAAGCGTCGTTGGATGGTTGTTCCTATCATTAACAAGGTCTGAATGACCAACATGAACAACAAGGTACCTCCGCCATATTTCATTATTTACGGATAAACAAATTTAATATTTCCAGTAGTTTGTCACTTCCGCGGTTTGTTTCCTAGGCTTGCGTTAGCGCACAAACCGGATTTCGACATGAAGTTCATCATTTCCATTCGTATATTGATTCGGATTTCAACTTTTGTTTCAGTGACAGATGGTCTGTTTGGCGTTTTCTATGGGGATTCTCCATTTGTTTTCTAGGCTTAAGGAAGCTGATCTTCGGAGACAGGTTTGCCCTCTTTCTGTTTGTGCTTCTTTTTCCAAATTTTAAGAGGATTATTTGTTTAGATTCTGTTAATTTCATGTACTCCGTGGAAAATTTTAGAAAGTTTTTCTCTTTTTTCTTTGAATGTTTGATGTTGGTGGTGGGGTTTTTTCTTTTTCTTTTCCGTTCTTTTTTTTCTTGGGCATTCCTTCTTTCCCTCTCTCCTTTTTGAATTTCAGGATTTTCATCCCCTTTTGAGTCTTCAGATTTTCTTTTTTCGAAATGGGTTTTAAAGATTCCTGTCTTCTGTTCTCATACGAGTTCTTCCTTTTATTTTTTAACCTTTTCCTCTATTTATTTCATATTATTTTTAACGATTCTTGGTTGTTAAGCATTCGAATTGAATCTATACTTTTTCCTTAAAAAAAATTTCTTTTTATGAATTTCAAATTTCCTTTTTCTTTTTTTTAGATTTAGACCGAGTTTTGATTCTAGAAAAGAAGAAATTCCCAATATCACTATTGGAGTTACCACTTCTGCATTCTGGAAAAGAAGAAATTCCCAATATCACTATTGGAGTTACCACTTCTACAGAGCTATTTGTTTGTGTATCATGTTTCCTCAGCTCTAAAGCGAAGCTCTGTGCTGCTGAGCAGAAGTGGTAAATGCTCCTTATAGAAACAGATTTCTGGATATGTTGTCGTAGACTAATTATGGGATGTTTGATTTCTAATTTCGGGCTTAATTTTGAACAAAATAATGGTCTGTTGGCATTTTCTATGGGGATTCTGTGAGACATGGGAAAAATCACGGAGATGATTCCCCCTCCGTCAACACACGGGCTCATCGCAAAAAGTGGGAGAGTCGCCACCATTCAGATTTTGAGGTGTGAATGGACAACAAAAAGATTCAAATATAATCAAAAAGAGCTAAAAGGCACATACTAGAGTAAAAATAACCCTACTTGAAAATCAAATCCAGAGATGGGTAAGGGGATTAGATTATGAACGGGGGAAGGTGTTAGGCACCACTATTCATCCACACATGGTGGTTGCCAAGTGTTTTTTCATGCAAAAAAAGTAAGAAAGCCTGCTAAAAATCATTAAAAACCTTGAAAAAGGACATATGTATGATATCTTCACATGAAGATCCAAATGAATTCCAGATCCTCTCTTATGTCAATATCATTTCTGGAACATCACCAATAAATGGAAATCAGAGCAAAGATTGCGCAAAACCAAGTTGAGTTAAATCCGGGAAATTCGGTAAAGCAAAAACCATTTGTCTTGAAATCATTCAAATCCAACTTAAATTAACTCAAATCAAATTAATTTGAAAGATTTTGATAGATAGAAGACTCATGTAAAATTTCAATCCATTCCGGTTAAAATCCTAGGAGTTATGCCTCCTTTGAGGTTGTTGCTGGAGATGATTAAAAGTGACAAGTGGGCACGTTTGGAAAATCATCTAGAAAAGTTGGCTCCATATAAATTCATAAACTTTGGTGTGATTGAAGTCTGTATGGCCATCTTTCAAATGAAACTAGCCTCATACAAAAATTCATTCGGATGTGCCTTGGGTGGTCCCCCGAACAGGCCCCGAAGATCACAAATTTACCCAGAAAAATGCTGATGAGCAGTTCTGAGTAAATCTATTACCAACAGCACAAATGGAGTCAAAAAATTATGAAACCAATTGGATTTGAAAATAGACTCATAGAGGAGTGCCACTGGCGGATTCACTACTAAAAAGCCAATTTTTACCGGCGGTAACTTACCGCCGCTAATAGCTAGGTTACCGCCGCTAAAACAATTACCGGCCGGTGAACAAAGCGTCACTGGCGCTGCCGTCGGTGATTGAATTAGCGGTGGAAATAGCGGCGGCATTATATACCCGCCGGTCATGAATACAAATCCACGACCGGACGAACTTTCCGCCGCAAATTGCCGATACTTTATCATCCCCACATTTGCCGGCGGTAATGTTACCGCCGCTGATGTGACCATTTACGGCAGGAAATGTTACCGCCGCTTATTGCTCATATATTCATGCGGTAATTTTCACCGCCTCTGTTGCTCTTAGATTTACCGGCAGTTAATTTTACCGCTGGTAAATATTCAAAACATATACCGGCGGTAGATGTACCGCCACTATATATTCTTTAGCGTCCGAAATCTAACCGCCGCTAAAAGTATATGCCTGCTAAAATATTTTAGCGGCGGTAAAAATTACCGCCGGTAAACGTCTATGCCTGCTAAAATATTTTAGCGGCGGTAAGAATTACCGCCGCTAAAAGTAACACCTGCACTTGCTAAACAATGGTTAGTTAGTCTATTCCATTCATTCTAAATACACCTGATATAACCTGTTAGCAGTACAAACAAAAACTATATACAGCATTCCACCAAATAATGAAAAGTAATCGAACTATAGACAGCATTCCACCACTAACTATTCATTTATAGTAGAACATTTGAGAATTATATAAAAGAGTTATACTTGTTTCAAAAAAAAATACTCCAATAGATCATATGCATCCATAATGATTTGGTCCTTGAGGAGCTGCTCAACCTGAAAAATAAAACAAAAATCAGTAATACAAGAAGGCCAAGGAAAGCTCAATAATGGCATGCAATCCCATTTAAGCTAACTAGAAAATTGTCTGCAAATGAAAAAACTTAGTAATATTTTGACTGAAGATAAAGTTTTCAAACAAATTGTGATGAAAATACAGGATTCTTATTGCTGACACAATTAGTTGCAATAAGGCAATTTTTTCTTGTTCTATTTTTAACCAATTAAAATATAAATATCTGCTATGCTGCAAAACCAAATAAAGAAACAGATGATGAGCAGTAACACACCTGTGAACAATTTTAAAATACCAAATTTATTCAAATCCCAACTTTAGAACTAACTAGACACAAAAATAATATCCTAAAATTTTTCAGAAAAACGGCTATATAACGCCTGTACATACGAGAATGGGCTAAGCCCCCAATCACAAATAATCACCTAATAAACACAGTTTATCATACAGAACATAATAAGATATGAGTATTCTAATAAATTTCTCATGCATATACTTCAAAATTCCAATGACAGTTCTAGAATATTGAAAGGACTATAATTAATCTGACAATCAAATCCCCACACAGGAGATTTCACATGAAAAAAACTTGAAAATAGATCAAATTTAGAAAAGTACGGAAAAAAAACCAATAGGTAAAATAACTAAAATACATCCAATAGCTGAAAAAATGAGATTAAATTTGAGGATATATACACACGAGATCACATACCTCGATAGGCGATTTCAAATGTCTGAAAGGATCAATTCACATAATAAACACTGAATCTAAGAATCAAAATGAAAATATAATATAAAATGCCCCTATAATGGACACTATTAGTGAGCTACTAAAAATTTAGGGATTGTTTAGGAACCTAAATAAGCATTTAAATGGGCACAGAACGAAGACTATAATACAATAAGTTCCTTAAACAATAAATCTACAAAAGAGTACCAAATTCAGCCAAAGAAAACAAAAATAACTCTAACACGTGCAGAAATTAATAAGAACTCAGATCTACCATTAGGAACCCATAAATGGAGTTAGACAGAAAAGTTTGGATACTAATATTTTGACTGAAGATAAAGTTTTCAAACAAATTGTGATGAAAATACAGGATTCTTATTGCCGACACAATTAGTTGCAATAAGGCAATTTTTTCTTGTTCTATTGTTAACCAATGAAAATATAGATATCTGCTATGCTGCAAAACCAGATAAAGAAACAGATGATGAGCAGTAACACACCTGTGAACAATTTTAAAATACCAAATTTATTCAAATCCAAACTTTAGAACTAACTAGACACAAAAATAACATCCTAAAATTTTTCAGAAAAACGGCTATATAACGCCTGTACATACGAGAATGGGCTAAGCCCCCAATCACAAATAATCACCTAATAAACACCTAACAATGCCGCACGTAAAGTAAATTTCTCCTTCCTCAATGCATCATAGGTCTCAACCCCAGAAGTCCACAAGTCTTTCAACTCATCTACTAAAGGTCTCAAGTAAATGTCAAGGTCGTTTCCTGGACCAAGAGGCCCTGGTATCAATAAAGAGAGAATCATATTAGGTTGCTTCATGCATAACCACGGTGGCAAGTTGTACGGGATCAAAATAACAGGCCAAGTGCTATGCGATATACTCATCGTCCGGAATGGGTTAAACCCATCAGTTGCTAAGCCAAGCCGAATATTACGAGGATCCGAACTGAACGTAGGGTTCATCACATCAAGAGATTCCCAAGCAAAAGAATCTGCTGGATGCCTCATAATTCCATCGACAGTACGGCCCTCTGCATGCCATCTCATATCATTAGCAATTTTGGACGACATATACAACCTCTGGAGACGTGGTTTTAACGGAAAGTGCCTGAGAATTTTTGCTGGCTTCTTCTTACCCTTCTTGTCCGAGTACGCGTCCTCGGATTTCCATCTAGATGTACCGCAGATATCACAAGATTGTTTCTCAAATGAATCTTTCCAAAACAACATACAATCGTTCGGGCATGCATCTATTTTGTTGTAAGTTAAACCTAAATCTGATATCATTTTCTTCGTCTGAGAAAAACTCTCTGGCAACGTTGACCCCTCAGGAAATACCTCTCTCAAAGCATCAAGAAATTCACTGAATGAATTATTGCTCCACCCACCTCGACACTTTATTTCATAAATTTTGAGGATGAATGACAATTTCGTGTGTCTTTTACAACCAGGGATTACCTCTTTATTAGCATCCGATAAAAGTTTTTCATATTTACTATAATCCTGGTTTGCAGTGTCTGTTGATGGACACTGCGGTGAACTTGCAGACATTCTTTCACCACCTTCGCCATGGACCCCAAGAATATCTTTTAACATAGTCTTCATTTCATCACCACCTTCAAAATGTGCATCATGACCACCGTCTCCAGTATCATCCCGAGATGAACTTGCTATATGGAATTCCTCTCCATGATGATACCAGTTTGTGTAATATTTATCAAACCCGTTGCATATCAGATGATCATATACAGCCCCCTCACTTTGAAGCAATACATTATTGCATTTCGGACAGGGACACTTGATCATCCCATTAATGGTTGCTCTACGATCATAAGCGAACTTGATGAAATCCCGAACTCCAGTTCGATATTCTTGACTAATCCTATTTCACCAACATTACATCATTATTTATTTAATTTATATATGACGCTTTGGGATTGAATTTAAAACCTTTAAATAATAACATAATGAATACCTAGACAGCTGAATCCAACTTCTATCCATTTGTTCGGACACTTGTAGAAATATGTTGAATTTCCTTCTGCAAAATTTCAAACCATTGTACAAGTTTGGATAATCAATTTGGGTTTAGGGTTTTACCTTTTTTCCGGTTTGGTGTTTAGGTTAGGATAATCAATTCTCAATTTGGGTTTGGTTCGGTTTTGGGTTGGTAGTCATAACCTTGGTTTGGTCAACCGAATCAAATTGGACCAAGTTGCACCCCTAGGTACTACTAATTAACATGCCTACCACCTTTTTTTCCAATGAGAAAATTGGAATCCATAAATCAAAGTAATACTGTATATAACGCGAGGTGCCCCCTTGGGAATTGTGACAATTTTTATGTTCTTTTTTTTTTTTACAACAATGCCCATTGTTAAGACTAATTTTTGTAGGCATTAAATAGACATCCTTGTCTTAGTCATTTAAAACTTAAACAATTTTGCAATTGTTCCCTCCCACCTCTTCCCTTACCATCCGTCTAACATCTTTTTCCTATCTATATAAGTGCAGTGTTGCACTTATATAGATAGTCCTATTACTTGTTAGAAAACTTGGAACCCATCAAATTAGCCCCTTAATACATCATCATAATTATAATAACTAGTTCGTGCCAAGTGGGAAAGATGGAAAATTGACAATTTTACCCTTTAAGAAGAAGTTCCATATTTCTTACTTTACCTTTGCATAAATCAATTATATTCCCTTTTTACATTCTTTGAAAAAGTTGAATATTTAAATTTTTTTATAGGGTTACGGAATTTCAATTTTTTAAGGTAATTGGCTTTATGATTAAGCATTTACCAATCACTGAATACATCTATAGCCTGTTTGATTTTAATTAAAATAGTCCTTCCAAATTAAGAAGCATATATAACAGAAAAAGCTAAACATTCAAGTGAGTAGGATGATCAAATTCAAAGAAAGCTCAGTTATCAGCTAGTTTTAACATTCACATAGGCCAATATATAATACCCAATTCATGAAATACCAAAAAGCAGTGATGCTCAAGCATAAACCTTCCTCAACACACATTGCCTTCCTTTCTCCGATTTTCAACATAAGGTTTCTTAGTTTCTGCCTCGTTTAGGGTTTTGCAATTTTCAACACATCCTTTTTTTTATTTCTTTTGGAAAAATAGTTTTAAGTGATATTTTTTAACATAATTCAGATTCAATCATCAAATTCTTGATAATTAATAATTAGTGATTTTTTAAAATAATTAAAAATCAATTCCATTTTACTGTTCATAAAAATTAGGGAAAAACACAAAAGTATACTATTAATAGAATCAAAATTACCTAGAGTTTTTTCTTTTCTAATTTCATACATCAATGGAATTTTTACTAACTACCTTAATTGGAAACCCAATTTCATATATACAAAGACCAAAACAGTTATATTCTAATCCTAAATTTTCGGAAAAACGGCTATATAACGCCTGTATTTATAAGAATGGGCTAAGCCCTCAAACTCAAGGCGACTGAAGAAAAAATTGTACAAAGCCTCAAATTCATCATCTACTCGACCTTTAACTTCTCCAGAACGAACATTCACAAACTCAAAAATGCAGGGGGCAGCCTATCTACATACTGGAATCCAGCATAGCCTCTTGTTATCACAAATTAACAATATTCAGAATCATGGCAGTCATAGAGAATCAAAACAGGTTATTGCCAATGGAAATCAGATATAATCTCTAAACAAGTTAATGCCAATAGAAATCAGGTTATTAGGAACATAGAGCACATCACCAACGACATGGTTTACCTGAGTTGATGAAGGACGTGAGCAGCGATACCAGAGGCGACGAGCAACAGTGTTGTCAAAAACTACGACAGCGATGAGCAACGGCGATGGCGTCGGAAAGTGCGACGGCGCAGCACATGACAATCATGGATCGAGTAGAAACGCAAACAATAAGAAGACAGGACTGCGACAAAAAAAATGAATCACCGAGGCCGGACATGGCTTACTGGAGTTGACGAAGAACGTGAAGGCAAAACCATTGATGAGCAAGGCAGTGATCCTGGCCGGAGGCAACAAGCAATGGCAATGGTGACGGCAATGGGCTCCAATGACGGCAGGAGGCAACGAGCAATCTCGGCGAACAATGGATACGGCAATGGGCGACGGTGGAGACGGCGACAGCTATTGGCGACGGCAATGGGCATCGGGCTCCGGCAATTGCGACGGCAATGAACGACGGTGACGGAATATTTGCCGGCAGGAGGAAACGAGTACCCACAGCAACAGTGGCCACGGCAATGGGTGACGGCAACGGTGATGGCGCGGTGACGGCGACGAGCGACGGTGACGGCGACGAGCAACGGCAACGGCAGGCGACAGCGACAGCGCGGCAAAAATTCGCGCAAAACAGATGAAACAGGGAAACAGGGTTCAAATTAGGGATTTTACTCGAATGGACTTTTAGCGGCGGTATAATATTACCGCCGCTAATAATATGATTACCGTCACGTAAAAGAGAAATTTTAGCGGCGGTACCATGTTACCGCTGCCAAAAGTATAATTACCGTCAGCAACATACTGCCGGAAAAGGGTTTTCTTTTGGCGGGAGTTCCCGCCAACTTATTACCGGCGGTAAGTATGTTACCGCCCCTAAAACTTGATATCGCGGCGGTAAATCCCGCCGCTAAAGATTATTCGCGCTCAAAAAACTAGCGCCATATGAACTTCGCACCGGTATTAATTTTCAGTGGCGGAAACCATAATTACCGCCAGTAATTATCATTTTCGCGGCGGAATCTTCTTACCGCCGCTAAAAGTGTCGCTAATTCTTCACTTTTTTGTAGTGATTTAAGACAAACACATGGCGCTCGGTCGAAGCGACAGGTTCTGTACTCAGATCAGAACTGACCTATCAACTTCGACAGAGAGGTGTCAAAAATCTGTTTGATAGAAATTAATGAAATTTGGTACGCATAAACTAGACAGTATCACATTTTCCATGGTTCTAGAATCACTCCAAAATTCATCCGGACGATGAAGTTATGAGTGTCTGAAGTCGGGGTACAGTTGCTGTCAAGTTAAGCCATTTTTTAAGAAAACCAACTCCAAATAGTGATAAAATGTGTGTGATCCGTGTAAGATTAATCAAAATCCTTTGAAAATAATTTGAAAACATTCCAGAATTGCTTGGGACTATTCATTTCAGATTTATCACAATAAACGCAATAAATCTAAAATATGAGCCTATCCCACCGAAATCACGTGTTATGTGTGTATTAGTGTAAAAATCATTCCAACAACATAGCAAAGATAGCATGCATTCATATCAATCAAAATAGGGTTCTAAAACAACCTAGGGTTCCGTTCCATTATCGTTTCCCTTAGATCTCTTTCCCCGTTAAACACGGTTCTTCAAGATAATCTTGGGGTACTTTGAATATGAAACGGTTTGCATAGAATCACAAGGCTTATAGCATGCATTTAGATCAATAAAAATGGTTTTAGAACAACCAAGGGTTCCGTTCCATTATCGTTTCCCTTAGTTCTCTCTCCCCGTTAAACATGGTTCTTCAAGATAATCTTGTGGTACGTTGAATATGGAACGGTCTTCAAAGATTCAAAAGGCTTATTCAAAAGAGGTTCTAGCACTAGGATCAATCCCCAGTCTCGTTTCTCCTAGATCTCGCCTTCACGTTTTACGGCTAAGGGGAGCTTGAGATACTTTGAGCCGGGGAAGGGTTTTCATACACACATCAAGGCCTTATTCTACAGAAAGGTAGAAGAAGAGATCTAGATCTATAAATGTAAAAACAAAAATTAAAAAGAGGTTTGAGGCTTACCTGGGTTCTGGAAGCACTTCCGCAACGGTTTCCCTTTACACTCGGAGCTCTTCTTGGCAAAAGTTCTTGGCAAGAATTGTTGGCCATTTGCTTAAGAAGGAGCCTCCTATTTATAGGCAAAGTCTAGGGTTAGGGTTGGTGAGGTGGTAGATACAACATAAGGTCCATAGCCCACCAACCTTAACCCTAAGGCTATTTCCGAGATTTCCTCTCATTTAATGAGGGATATGATGGTAAAAGGTGAAAACTCTCGGAAAACCCTAATTTTGGGCAAAACTTATGTATCCGACATATCAGGTCGGATACACGAGTGCCTTAATGTATCCGGCATATGATGTCGGATACACTAGAGCCTGCTTGTATCCGGCATATTCCATCGGATATGAAGAAAGACACTTGTATCCGACCTGAGTTGTCGAATACAAGGAAAACTTGTTTTTTTCACATTTTTGTGCTGGTTTCAAAGGAAGCAATGATTTTTGCTGATTATTGATCATTTTTACTGTGCAATTTGGGGTGTCTACAGATTCTCCATTTTCGTTGAAACCCATCGAGTTTGTAAATTGATTTTTTTTTTGTGCTTCGAGCCTTGCTTTTGGTCTCGATTTGGGTTTTTCTTCTTCTTTGATGGGGTTCATTTTATTAGTAGTTTGTTTCTAATTTTGGGCTTAATTTTGAACAAAATAATGTGTGCAGGATGAGAGAATCTACCATGGTAGATCAGCAAAAGAACGTCACAAGCTTCTATCTTCTTATCCTATTTCTCTACTTCCATAGCAAATGCCTCTTCATTAAAAGAATGTCTCAACAAAGCCTTAATTACCACTTTATGCCAATCTACAAAAAATGTATTTCATCCATCCATACAGGCTATATTGTTTACATTTTCTTTTTAGTGGATCAGTTTTTTTAATTGAGCTACTTTTATGTACTATAGGCATATGGTAACAGGGCAAAATTGGGATCATGAACTGAAGGTATGAAAGGATGCTAAGAAATGTATTATTAATTTATTATACAACAATACACGAGGGAAGGAGTTATCCAGTTTTGCATGAAGTTATATGATAAAACTTTGGAGACTGACTTATCAGGATTGAATCATGTGCTACCAATCCGGAACGGTTCGATGGTGTGAACTGTAATATTAATTCAGCATGCATTATAGAGTTCTAGAGTCTTAATATTCTGGATATTGTGTCTGAATCATTAATATTAGTGTCAGCGAAAGTCTGATACGGCCCAACAAATTCTAGATTATCTTGGGTGGGGAGTCATTTAATTTAATAAAAAGACTAGTGCCACATGGCAAGAGTCTGTTGGGAATTCTTTTGTTGAGATTTCTTTGGGTGGGATTTGCTTTAGTTTGTTACGGTTTATGCTTATCTGGGTCTCTAGTTCTTATCTGGGTTTTTAGTTTTATGCTTATCTAGGGGTTAGTAGCGGTCAGCGTAGTGTCAAATTGTAAACTCTATTTAAGGAGTTGGTTTTCAGAAATAAAGTACGTATCTTATTTGCAAGTTCTCTTGGAGAATTTTGGAGTCCTAGGGAAACTCGAATTCCCTACCAAAGGAGGTTAAGGATCCCTTGAAGCATCCTTCAATATCAAAATAGGTCGACGTCGCAAGGTTGATCCTTGGTCCTTGTCGATCAACAAACCAGTAACTCGCTCCCAATCTCAAGCTTGTATCAACTTGGTATCAGAGCCAGACATGTCCGAACACCGCTTGGAACGTCTGGAAGGGGAGGTTGGGGCCCTCAAGGAGAAACTAAGCACTGTTAGTATTGGTCAAGAGCAGATCTTGAAACAAATGGCAGAGATCAACCAGTCAATTTTAGCACTGTCATCTAATCGAAGCCCAAGCGGTGGACATGATGGGAGTTCTACATCCTCACACCAAAACCGACCTGGATCTCAAGGTTCTGGGAACTTTAGTTTTCGAGGATCAAGGATGGAATTCCCACGATATGAAGGATTGGAAGACCCGGTAGTATGGATTTCAAAGACGGAACAATATTTTGATTTCCACCAAACAGAGGAAGTGGAAAAGTTACCCGTGGCAGCTTACCATCTGGATGGAGAGGTCCAGATTTGGTTTCAACATTACAAAACAGAGAAGGGTTACGTGGATTGGGAGTCCCTCAAATCTGAACTACACATCCAATATGGTCCTACAAAATACCGCAATTTTTTCGGTGATTTTTCCAAACTCAAACAAGTGGGCACGGTGAAAGATTATCAATCTGAATTTCTACGCCTTCTAAGCAGAGTTGGGAAATTATCTGTGGAGCAACAAATAGGCGGATTCATTAGCGGACTTAAAGAAAACATCCGCATAGATGTTCAAGCCAATGATCCATCTACACTATCATCAGCAATTGGACTTGCAAGACTCTATGAGGATCGCATAGGTGATTCACGTCGCCCATTGGTATATGAACCTCGACGAACATCCACAACAAACAACCCACCACCACTTCCATCCCCAGCGCTAACTCGACCAAGACCACCTAATATTCGCCGTTTAACACCGGGAGAATTAAAGGAACGCCGAGAAAAAGGACTCTGTTTTAATTGCGATGACAAGTTTGCACCAGGCCATCGATGCAAGAAGTTGTTTTTCATTGAAGGGATTTTAGAAGAAGATGACCCAAATCAGGTGCCTGTATTCGAAAAAGAAGAAGAAGAAACCATGCCTGAGATCAGTTTACATGCAATCTCAGGCACCCACTCACCACAAACCATGAGAATGAGGGGCAGAATCGGTGAGATCGGGTTCACCATTTTAGTGGACTCAGGCAGCACCCATAACTTCCTCAATGTTGACTTAGCGTTGAAGTTGGGTTTGAAACCTGAAGGAGGATTGTTTTCTGTTGCCATAGCCAATGGAGAAAAAATGACCAGCAACGGCACTTGCAAGGGAGTTATGGTGAAAATACAAGGGCTGATGTTTCAAATGGACTTCTACCTCTTACCTGTGGAAGGTTGTGAGGTTGTATTGGGCACTCAGTGGTTGCGTGAATTAGACACCATCAGTTGAGATTTCGGTAAGCTGTGGATGAGGTTTTGGTGGGAAGGAAAGAACGTGGAGCTTCATGGTTTTCAGGGACCTCAAGATCGCGTGTTAGGAGAGTCTACACTGCAGAAGACCCTTAGGAAGAAGAAACGAGCCTTCTTCTTTCAATTAAGTGGGCCTTCAATTACTGACACGACTCCCACACCACATGCATTAGCTCATGAATTAGTGAGCTTATTGGAAGCACATGCGGATTTATTTGTAGAGCCCAAGGGGCTTCCTCCAAGAAGAAAACAGGACCATCGGATCCCTTTGAAAGCTGGATTTGGCCCAGTTAATGTTAAGCCCTATCGATATCCTCACTACCAAAAAGATGAAATAGAGAAGATGGTAACAGGGTTACTAAATTCAGGTGTAATACGTAACAGTACGAGTTCCTATTCTTCACCAGTGCTGCTAGTAAAAAAGCATGACGGTTCATGGCGATTATGTGTGGATTATAGGGCCTTAAATGATATCACCATCAAGGACAAGTTTCCAATTCCTATAATAGACGAGTTACTTGATGAATTGCATGGAGCTCAATTTTTTACAAAATTGGATCTTCGTTCCGGATATCACCAGATACGCATGTACCCCGAGGATGTGGAAAAGACGGCATTTCGCACACATCATGGCCACTACGAATTTTTTGTTATGCCCTTTGGGCTAACCAATGCTCCATCCACATTCCAGGCCACCATGAATGAGGTATTTCATGAATTTCTTCGAAAATTCGTTCTTGTTTTTTTTGATGATATTTTAGTCTATAGCAAGAATTGGCAGGAACACTTGAAGCATGTCAAGGTGGTATTTGAAAAATTAAGGGAACACCAATTTTTTGTTCGAAAAGAGAAGTGCCAGTTTGGGTTACAAGAGGTTAACTATTTGGGCCACCTTATTTCAAGTATGGGGGTGGCTATGGACCCCAAGAAAATTGAAGCAATAATGTCGTGGCCTAAACCCACAACTTTAAAGGGTTTACGAGGGTTCCTTGGATTGACGGGCTATTACCGAAAGTTCATAAAGGGCTATGGAGAAATGGCGAAACCGCTCACTAGTATGTTGAAAAAGGATGCATTTGCATGGTCTACAGAAGCTGAAGCAGCCTTCAAACAGTTAAAGTTAGCCATGACCACGGGTCCAGTGTTAGCCATGCCAGACTTTTCTATACCTTTTGTGGTGGAATGTGATGCATCCGGAACTGGTCTCGGGGCGGTACTGATGCAAAATGGTAAGCCTATTGCATTTTTTAGTCAAGCTCTTACAGGCAAGAACCTTGCATTGTCCACTTATGAAAAAGAGATGCTTGCCTTGGTGAATGCGGTACAAAAATGGAGACCATATTTGTTGGGCTCGAAATTCCTAGTTAGAACAGATCAAAGGAGTCTCCAATACCTGTTTGGGCAGACTATCACGACTCAAGCTCAACAAAAATGGCTTGTTAAACTATTGGGGTATGATTTTGTCATTGAGTATAAAAAAGTTACAGAAAATGGAGCGGCTGATGGGCTTTCTAGGATGCATGAAGAAAATTTAAAGATGGACAAAGAGCACGACATTCCACAGGGCCAATTGCAGGCAATTACCCAAGTCATTCCAAAATGGACTGAAGTAATCATGACAGAAGTTTGCAATGAGCCTGAATTGCAAACTTTGGTAAAGAAAATTGAGGAAGGAGAAGCAGTGGGTCCTTGGGAATATAAAGGAGGTATAATATTTTTCAAAAATCGTATTTACCTTCAACCCACATCTCTTTTGATTCCTGTCATTATTCAAGAGTTTCACTCCAGTACACATGAAGGGTTGCATAAAACCTTATATCGGGTTCGGCAGAATTTTTATTGGAAGGGAATTAAAGGCCACGTTCAGAAATTCATACAAGAATGTGGTGTTTGTCAAACCCACAAATCTGAACATATGCATCCAGCAGGCCTCATGAGTCCTTTACCAATACCCCAGCATGTATGGACGGCAATTTCAATGGATTTCGTGGAGGGTCTTCCGAATTCTAAGGGCAAGACTACTATTTTCGTGGTGGTTGACCGTTTATCTAAATTTGGGCATTTCATCCCTATCACTCATCCTTATACTGCTATTTCTATTGCCCACATATTTTTTGATAATATTTTTAAACTTTATGGGCTGCCGCAGTCTATTGTATGTGACCGTGATCCAGTGTTTACTAGTGCTTTTTGGAAAGAGTTGTTCCAGTTGCAAGGACTCAAGTTTAATTTTAGTTCGGCCTACCACCCACAGACGGATGGCCAAACAGAAGTGGTTAACAGGACTCTGGAGATGTACCTCCGTTGCATGACAAGCTCACGGCCTAAAGAATGGACCACTTGGTTGCCTTGGGTTCAATACTGTTACAATACTAGTGTCCACTCAGCATTGGGAAAAACGCCGTATGAAGTTTTGTATGGCCGAAGTCCCCCTTCATTGCTGGCATATGTTCATGGTACGGCACGTGTAGAATCAGTAGAACAATTCTTGATGGAGCGGGATGTGATAGTGCGGGAGGCAAAGGAAAACTTATCTAAGGCCCAAAATCGTATGAAACTCATCTATGATAGGAAGCATGTCGATCGAGCATTTGAAGTTGGTGATTGGGTCTATTTGATACTCCACCCTTACCGCCAACAAACAGTAGCTAAGAGGGGAAATCAAAAGCTTGCTGCTAGGTACTATGGACCTTTCCAGATCAATGACAAAATTGGTTCAGTAGCCTATCGCCTGAATTTACCTCCAACTTCCAAATTGCATCCTGTGTTCCACGTTTCACTGTTGAAGAAAAAAATTGGAGA
Source organism: Buxus sempervirens (assembly GCA_947561395.2). Classification (NCBI taxonomy): domain Eukaryota; kingdom Viridiplantae; phylum Streptophyta; class Magnoliopsida; order Buxales; family Buxaceae; genus Buxus; species Buxus sempervirens. The sequence goes on from OX387192.1 coordinate 7,708,325, forward strand.
TCAAGTAGTGGAGACTGACTTGCCTGCTTATGCTGATACAATGCAACCTGAGCACCCTTTACCACAAGCAATTTTAGAGTCCAGGAAAAGTAAAGGAATCTCCGAAATATTAGTACATTGGCAGCACAGATCTCCTTCAGATGCCACATGGGAGAATTATGAAGACTTTAAATTGCGTTTTCCAGATTTTGACCTTGGGGACAAGGTCCATTTTGAGAAAGGGGGGAATTGATACGTCCCAACAAATTCTAGATTATCTTGGGTGGGGAGTCATTTAATTTAATAAAAAGACTAGTGCCACATGGCAAGAGTCTGTTGGGAATTCTTTTGTTGAGATTTCTTTGGGTGGGATTTGCTTTAGTTTGTTACGGTTTATGCTTATCTGGGTCTCTAGTTCTTATCTGGGTTTTTAGTTTTATGCTTATCTAGGGGTTAGTAGCGGTCAGCGTAGTGTCAAATTTTAAACTCTATTTAAGGAGTTGGTTTTCAGAAATAAAGTACGTATCTTATTTGCAAGTTCTCTTGGAGAATTTTGGAGTCCTAGGGAAACTCGAATTCCCTACCAAATGAGGTTAAGGATCCCTCGAAGCATCCTTCAATATCAAAATAGGTCGACGTCGCAAGGTTGATCCTTGGTCCTTGTCGATCAACAAACCAGTAACTCGCTCCCAATCTCAAGCTCGTATCAAAGTCATGCAAAGGTTTGTAACATTTGTGCGTCAACTTTGTCATCCTTAAAGAATACATTGGAATAATTGGATGCACAAGATTAAGGATGGTAGTGGTTGGCCTTTGGTTAAAAATGGAAACCGAACCATCATTTGTATTGTAGATACAGCTCAGTTTCCTCGGTTTTAATTGACAAATCGGGCCCTCACCATGAAGGGTTTGATTTAAATATTTGTATATATAATTAATTTGTTCCGGTGCTTTGAGAGCCTCAAAAACCGAAATTGGCAGCCTGGGGGGTGTGCATTTATTTTGTATTTTTAATTAGAAATTTTAGGGATTCCACCTTTTAAGTTTTAAAATTAAACTTTTTAAGAATTTTATCTAAAACGGAGAGATGAATCAACGAAGATATCAGAAAGTGGAGATAACTCTGCACATTTTTAGGAACTTTACCTCTTTCAAGAATCTTGCATAATTTCCAGGATTAGTTTCATTCCTTACATATAATTAGTTGCTATATATGAGATTTATCTTTAAATTTAAATTTAAAAAATATCCTAAGTATAACCCTCCAACACTCTACGTTACATTGATTTTATCCTATTTGTTTTATAAATAAAAGATTATACATATTGATTATCTCTTCATCCAATTAGATTCCTATAGCAAATAGAATTCATGTATATCAATCAAATATATTGGGTTTATATGAATAGGTAATTATTTTGTAGAGATTAATTACATATATTTAAAAATAGATAAGTATATTAAATTCTCATAAATACATAATTATTTTCTCAATCTACTTATAATTATATTTCGTTAAATATAGCAAAATTATTTTTTAAAATATAATGGCATTATTTTCTATGGAATTAAAAATTAAAATTTTTTTTATTCAAGGTGCATTGTTTTATCAAGTCATGTTATCTACAAAATAATAATAAATAATAACATTTTCCTTTTTATTTTAACACGTGCTACGCGCGTGCATTCTGCTAGTTTTATATTATTTCTTTGCTTTTCTTTTCTTCAGAGCGCTGATGTATGTAGTAGATCTTGGATGGCTATCAAAGGTCCTTGACCACCAGATGAGCGAGATAAGCATAAGTGAAAAACCCTAAATAAATAACATTCACCCAAAAAATCAAAATATGTAAGAGAAATACAAATAGGACATTGACTTTAGCGTTGTGTTGAAGTCTTCTGAGAAGAGAGGAGGAATGCCTATTAATGTGAGAAAACTGGATAATTTTTAGATGATGATTGACAATTGAAACTTGTCGAAGCTTCAAATGAAATGCCCCCAATTCACATGGACAAATGGTTAACAAAGGCCTAGACGAATATCAGAGATACTTGATTGAGTGTTTGTGTCAACTAATTCGTATGAGCTATTACTTCATCCCTCTCTTGTTTCTCAACCTATAATTGCCTTTGATCACTACACTCTTATTTTGGACCTTCTGCACAAGACAAAAATAGAGCCAGACCTTTCCAGTTCGAATCCTTTTGGATTTAGGAACTTACCTATAACTAAACTATCCTCAACTATTGATCCGACCACTACAAAAAATATTGCATATAGCGGCGGACCTCCCAACACTTTTAGTAGCGGTCATTAATGACCGCTGCTAAAACACTGGACATTACCAACCAACCTATAGCCTCTCCACCTCTCAATTTCCCTCACTTGCGATAGGTACTTTTCAGAAGCTTTCCGGTTTTCTATCTCTCTCTCTCTCTCAGGCAACGAAGAAGATGTTGACGCCGGCGTCTGGTTCACCGTCCAGTGGTATGGGCCGAACCACTTCATCTACATGAAGCGGTTCCTCCATGGCGGCAGATGAAGGTCTCAGGTCCTAAGAGATCTCTTCATGGCTTCCGACATTAATCTAACGATCTGCTTCAGCTCATCACTTCTTCCTAGGCAACGCGTTCAAAATCCTCTGGTACTGAAGCGTTGGTCTCGCAATCTCGAATTCTCCGGCGAAATCGACGTCGATGAAGTATCGGATGTCACCACTATTGCCCGATCTGACCACATCGATGAACTCGTAGCTTCCGGCGGTTAGTCCACCGGAGCTCTCCCATTTCGACCCTACCCATCTTGCCACTTTCAGAACCTTTCACTCTAAACTCCAATTCGTTGTTGGTGATCTGAGGAGGTGGAGCAAGGACATGGTAGGGAATATTTTTGAAAGGAATAATGTGCTAAAGGAAAAAATCTCGATTATCCAAGAATCTTTGAATCTTCTTCCAAAAGACATCTTATTCAAGGCGGAAAGAATCCTTCAAAAAGATTATGATACTATTTTGCACCAGGTTGAGATGTTTTGTGCTTAAAAGTTGAGGATATCATGGCTCAAGGTGGGTGACCAGAATACACATTTCTTCCACAAAACCACCCTGGTAAGAAGATGTCAGCATCTCATTTTTCACTCCCTAGAAAGTCGGAAACTAAAACCCTAAAAGATAAGTTTGAATCCTACAAAGCAAAAAATGACTTTCTGCACAAGCTTTAGTTTATGGTCATACCTTATGTCATTGGATAGGAAATCCTGATACGGTTCCTATGCAACTGAGTTTGCGCAAATCAGGGTCGAGATGAAGAAGTTATGATCAAAACACTTTCGATGGCAAAATGGTAATTAAATGTGTAAACAACACTTACGAAGTGGAAAAATAAAGCAAAAAGTACAAAATAGGGAAAGGACAAGAGAGAAAAAAAAATATTGATTAAAATATTAATTCATTCAAATGGATTCAATAAAAGGAAAATAATAAAATAATCAAAAGAGCATGTCTGGACCAACATCCTTTCAAACTTTAGCCCAAGTGATAGAGCTTGGAAATGGAAACCAATGGCATAAATCGTGCCCAAATCGGATTAGAAATGAGCAAGATATGAACCTTAAGAAATAAGGGCATTATTGGAATTTAGCAATGCCACATGGGATGCCACGTGTGCACAAGGAGTGCTCCACATGATAATGAGCTGTCCATAGACTTGGTCAAGGTTTGTTGAGGGCACAAGTCCCCATGAAACCACCTTTGCACAAAAGAAGAGAAATTCTCTCATGGGGGCTCATGAAGGGATGAAGGGGTGTTGGAAAAATCCCGGGGGGGGGGGGGAGGGGGGGGGTGGGGGGGGGGGGGGGGGGGGGGGGTGGGGTGTTTCTCTTGGGACTTCGAGAGAAGTAAAGGGGGTTTGTTGCTCTCTTGGAAAGAAAGAAAAGAGAGGAAAAACTCAAGGAGAAAGGGGTGGACGTCCAAGGAAGGGGAGAGCTCCAAGGAAATGAGAGAAAAAAAGCTAGAGGGAAGAGATCCTTTCTCCCTTGGCTAAGCCCTTCCAAGCTTCTAAACCCATCCCAAATCACCTCCAATCCTTACTAAAACTTCATTAAGCTCTCCTCCATTCTCATTCTAGCTTGAGAGAAAACCAAAGGAAACCATCTTGGGGAAGAAGGAGGCACCCAAGCCACTCTCCAAGGCTTTGCAAGGAGCTACAAACACTTACTAGGACCTTTCTCCTTCAAGGTATGTTCTCTTCTTACATTTGTATAACATAGTTTAAAGTTGTGAAGATATGTTAAATAAAGAGCATGTTCTCTCACCTTCTCCATAAGTTTCTCCAATCCTTCTGTTTTTACTATTTTAGTGGTGAGATTCTCCAAAAGACACCCACCTCTAGGTAATTAGTGATGGTATACGAATGAGAGAGAGAGAGAGTAGTCCTTAATGAATCATGAAAGGTAAGGTCCATATCCTTTCGGTTTGGTAGTGTTGCGACGTTTCGGTGAATGGGGGAAAGGAAAATGGAGTTGCCACTACCTATCGGGTTTATGAGGGTGTAGGTAGTCACCCAAAACAATGGTATGCACAGAGTCTAGCAAAGTGACCCGATTGTAATCTAGGGAAGTTCGTAAACACCCTAGACTACCCTACAAAAAGTGGGCTCCCTTTTGATTGTTTGGACAATAATTAGGCATGTGAGGGACTTCTGGATTTAATCTAATGTGGGGCCCACAAATGTGGTTTTGGACCCCCAAGTACTTTCCTGGATGTGCCATGTGTCACTATCTAGTTGGCGCATCTTTAAAAGCCCATAACTTTCTTGTTTTAAGTCTGATTTTGATGAATTTTAAATCGTTGGCTTGCATTTTTCGAGCTCTATATGTTGGACTTAAAATTTTCATGAAATGAGACTTCTGAAATTGTCTTGCTCTTTTGGGCCTCTTTGGCTCAAGTTTAGGGTTTGGGACTTGCAGGTTTTTGGCACTTTCTGGGATGCAAAATTAGAGTGCTGACAAGTAGCCTTCTTAGGTTGAGCATGAGCTAATACTCATGTTTTAAAGAGAAATTTTAAGAGGTTATTCGCTTGTAATATTCTTCTTCTTCCCCATTTTTACTTCTAGATCTAATGCACCCCTTAAAGGCCCCATATTCTTTTCTTTTACATTCTTTCTAGTTAGGTGAGAATGCCACTTTATCGTTTTGCTTTATATAAATGCTTGTATGAGCTTGTAATCTCACATGTATACAAGAGGAATATCACACTCACCATTACAATAGCTGTACATCCATATCCTCTATAGATTTTGATTGTATTTTCATAGGAGTTCACACACACACATAACATGTTGCTCATGCATCAGATATCACCAAGAAAGCACACACCACTGATTTTCCAATATGGTCATAAATTCATACTTTTGTTTATCTCAATTGTTTTGATGTATTGAATGGGAATACTCTACGGTATGGCTGAAATTGGACTTGAAGAAAGACTTTTGGGTCCCTCATTTCTGTTCCCTCATGGAAAGAATGAGTAATCCATGAATACCTTGGGAGAGGCATCTATGGCCTCTACCAACCACATGAGCTTCATCTCATGGGTGTAAAGCAAGGCCCTAAGCCTTGCTCCCCACTTTCATTGGTCTAAAAATAATCATATTAGCTTTATTAGGTTTAATCATCTAGTCTCAAGCCACTATAGGCCCATGGGATGGCCTAAAGAAATTTCAAACACTCAAGGAGATCAAAATCCTAAGGCCATGGCTCAAAATTCATTTGTGGATACTTTACCAGTATGGCCAAATACTCAAATCAGTCAAGGAAACAAAATGAAATAACTGAAAATAAGCATCGGTCACACATAAAAATTGTGTTGACCGATACCTAATTTCGGACACTCTCAAAATGTGGGTTGACCAACCTGAGATTTCATTTAAGCCCAGAAAAAAGATAAAAAAAACTGAGAAATGTAGTTTTGGTTATTTAATGCTTTAATAATCAATATAAATAAACCAAAGCAATCCTACATGGTTTATGATCTAGCTAGAACCCAAATCGGGCCTTGGGGCCTATGCAGGCATAAATTTGATTCAAGTGGACTTTCCGATGAAGCCTTCTCATCCAACTCACGTCACTTGAGATAATAATAAAAAAACAATCTGATAAGAGGACCACACTTTCCGAGGTCCAATAAGAGTCCAAAATGAAGCGTGCTTGGCCTAGGATAGATGGTTTGGCCGCAACTTAGGGTGAAGGCCTAGCAGGTCCCTGCATCTTTCTCTTGCTTAAAAGAAAGGGGTGTGCTTGAATAATACTAAGAATGGGGAACTACACCCCCAATTCAATAGGACTTGGGCTTTCAAGCCCAAGCATTGGGAAAAATCCCCAAGCCTAACCCTAGGCATCCTTTGGCATTCAAACATAAAGAAAGATAACAAATCAAGGGACACCACTGTGAGGTTCACCTAGGGTCCCCACAAGATCATCACAGGCTCATTTAAAAGAAATAAGGCAACTTACCACATGGTTAAAATTAACCAAACCTAATCAAACTTCCTAAAGGGTTTCCAAACCCAAATAGGACTTTGGGCTACAACCAACCCACCTTGGATTCTTGTGGGCCATCCAAAGGGGTCCACCCCATCAAATAGACATCACTAAAGTGAACTTGAACATAATTGAACCTAAGGGGCCAAACCTGACTTGAGGCCCCACTCAAACCTAAATTAGTTGCATGCTGGCATAGGATAAGTGAGAATGATTTGACTCAATAAAAGTCCAACCGAAGATAAGCCATGGGACTTGTCATTAATGGGGCAGACCACTGTATCTACGAACTTCCTTGAACCATAACCAGGCCCTATCCAGATCTAATAAACGCAGACCAAGCCCTATACTTGTCATTAATGGGGCAGACCACGGTATCTACGAACTTCCTTGAACCATAACCAGGCCCTATCCAGATCTAATAAACGTAGACCAAGCCCTATACAAACTTCTAGGACCAGGTGTCTACCTGCACCTAATCAGGTAGTGGCGATTCCTTAATCAGCCCTTAAGCTGGAAAAAGGAGAGTCGATCGGGTTTCAAGAAAAGCCACATTTTCCACGTGCTCCTGTCCCAAGGTGCACACAGAAGGCAAAGAAAGTTTAATTGCTCCCTCAAGGATGCTCTGAACAGGGAATTTACTACCCAAGGTGAGATAGAAAAGCTTGTTGTTAACCATTTCTCAAATCTTTACCAAGCTGATTACCACTGGTTGAATTTCGAGCTACCGGGCCTCATCCAGTCGTCCACTTCTGAGGGGAAAAATAAGGACGTTACCCACATCCCATCTGCTATAGAAATAGGGAATGTCATCTAAAAAATGAATCCTTTAAAGTGCCCCGGACCTGACAGCTTCCAGAGACTTTTCTACAAAAATTACTTGAAGATTATTGGCCAGGATGTCATTAACTTGGTCTAGGATTTTTTTCCAGTTGGGAGTTATGGCATTGGGGCTCAACTATACTTTCATTTCTCTCATATCCAAAGTTTCCCACCCCCGTAATGCCACTGGTAAAAAAGAAATTCATCCTCCACTCCTTGATCTTATATCCCCTTGTCAATCTACATTTGTTCCAAATCGGTCTATTCAGGATGATATCCTACTTAACCATGAAAAGGCTCATCATTTTTTCCAAGAGAAGGAAAGCATATTTAAAAATCAGATGAGTAAGGGCCTCTTTGCACTCAAACTGGACTTTTCTAAATCTTATGATTGCCTTAGTTGACAATTCCTGGAGTAGGTCTTGAATGCTTATGGCTTCAACGGGGATGTTATCAAGAGGTTATGGCTTGTGTTACCTCGATCTCTTATAGTGTTTTAGTAAATGTTAAGCCCACTGGCCACATTGAAGTAGGACGTGGCCTCCGTCAGGGGGATTCTCTGTCACCTTATCATTTTATTTTGGGCAAGCAAGTCCTCTTTTTGGCTATTTCTAGAGCTGAACTCGATGGACGATTCCATGGTATTAAGGTAAAAAGTAGAGGTATGTTTTTAACCCATTTAATGTATGCAAACGATGTTTATTTGTATGGTCATGCTAGAGAAAGAGAAGTGCATAATTTGGCAAGAATCTTGCATAAATACTGTGCAGAATTTGGACAATCCATCAATAAGGACAAATTTTCCTTACATTTTAGTTAGACTACTAAGAGTCAGGTAAGAATTAAAATCAATAAAGCTTTGGATGTCTCCGCTGGTAAATCTCCAGGTAAATATCTCAGCATAACTGTTCTTTTCCACAAGCCCTATACTAAAGACTATCAGGATCCGATCAATAAAATGGCTACAGGTTGGCCAGTTGGAAGGCTTCTTTACTTTCTCAGATGGGAAAAGTGGTTCTTATTCAGGCGGTTGTTAGTGCACAACCAATACATTTTATGAATTGCTTTCAACTTCCAAGTAAAACTATTGATAAAATGGATTTACTGATAAGGAACTTCTTTTGGAATCACATGAAAGACATGCAGCCAATGCATACCGTTTGTTGAGAAAGAAACACAAGGCCTTGGAGGAGTGGTGGGCTGAACATCAAAAGATTAAATATCATGAATAAGGAACTCCTCCTTAAGGTAGCATGGCAACTTCAGATTGGCCAAGATAACATTTGGGCAAAGTTTATGAAGGAAAGATACTTTCTCCAATGTGGATTCATGGAGACCAAAGCAACACAGTCCCAATCTTTTGGTTAGAAGCAGATTCAAAGACTTCAAGAATGTGTAAATAAGGATTCCATGTGGCTGATTGCTAATGGTCATCAAATTGACATTTTAAAAGATAGATGGATCTTTAGAGTTAACGAACATCTAACTGCACACCAAAATCAAGATCTACTAGAGTTCACTAAGGTTGGCCAACTTCTTGATCAACAATCAAGTACGTGGAATACCCTCTCTTTATCAAATTTCTGGAATTAGTCTTGGTCAAGGTTATCTTAGCTAACCCTATTTGTGCTTCCCTCAGTCATGACAAGTGTATTTGGAAGGGCACTTCTTCAGGAAGATTCTCTATCCCATCAGCTTACAAACCTCATTTTAAATTTGCCTTCTTCTATTGATCAATCTTTATGGATGAAATGTTGGCATATTCATTCTCCTGGAAAAATTAAACTATTTCTGTGGAAGTGTTTAAATAAAGGGATTGCTACTGTAGATTTCTTGAATGATAGATTAGGTGGCAAGGACAAAACTAGCAAATTATGTTTGGAACAACTGAAAATTCAAGCTCGCCTTATGTTGCTATACCCTTTTGCCAGAGCTGTGCGGTTCATCAACATTGTTCCAATCAACCACTCGTTCAAGTGAGCTCCACAAATTTATTATGCCTTTTGATCCTTCCAAGTGAAGATTGTTTTATTGGGCATCCTAAGGGTTTGGGCAATTAGGGTTTGGTGAAGGTCGGTTTTCATCCATGACAGATCAGGTTCAAGGAGGTTCTTCTTCAATCCCTCCAAATATTCCAAGATCTTTCGCTTTTGTTGTATCTTCTCTTCCCAAGGCTCTCATTGTGGAGGACGTCAATGCTACTAGGAAAGTCCCTTCATCTTTCCAAGGCTGCACAGTGATTGAGTTTTCTGATGTGGAGATTAACAAGTCGGTTAATACATTCAACTACGCTTTGATTGCAAAATTTGTTTCAGGCCACCCATCTATGGATATTGTTAGGGATACTATTTTTAAACATTGGGGAGTTCAAGGAAGTTTTCATGTTGGAGTTTTGGATGGGCATCATTTGCTGTTCAGGTTCAAGGAAGAGAGGGATTTCATCAAGATTTGGACAAGGGAGTATCTTGTCATAAAGGGTTTTCACTTTCGTTTATTTCAATGGAGTTATAAATTTGATCCATCGCAAGAATCATCATTGGCTCCGGTATGGATTTCGTTCCCTAATCTTCCTTTAAATCTTTTACCAGAGTTTTTTTTGTTCTCCATTGAAACCTCTTTGTTCAGATGCTCCAACTAAGAATTTTACTCGTCCAAGCCTTGCCAGAGTATGTGTGTTGTTAGATATTCTCAGTCCTCGACCAGATAAGCTATGGATTCGTATGGGGTCGGAGTATGGAAGATGGCAACAGATTCTGTATGAGAAAGTCCCATTATATTGCACTGGATGTCATCATAGGGGTCATGATTTCTCTTCATGTCGAGTTTCTTTGAAGAAAAAAGTTGTTGATGGTAGAAAACAAGATTATGCTGTTGTGGGGCATTTTGATAGTTACCCATCTCTTGAAAATACTTTTGATCTCCTCCCCACAGAGAACGTAGAAAATTTAAATCATGGTAAGTCATCGGAGAAATCACAACTTGTTCCTTCTTCCTCTCAAGATGGCATGGTTTCTCCTCAAAATATGTAGACCGTGATGGTTTTTGAGAGATCTGAAGGAAATCCACATAAAATAACGAACCCAGGCATTATTTTGGAAGAGGAAACCAATAAAGATGCTGAAGTTTTTGAATCCTTAGATTCTATTATGGAGAAAGGGAAGAAACAACAGCATATGGACAGTCGATCGAGGGTGTTTGTTTTTGTTCAGAATAGAAAGAAGACCCAAGCAACTTCTAAATCAGTTTCTTAAAAAAAGTTGTTGCCGCATGCTGAATTAGAAGGTTCCCAAAGAATAGAAAAAAGGTTAGCCATCGATCCTGTTTCTATTATTCAAGCCTTAACTTTGGATGAAGAGAGATTAAATTTCAAAGAAGGATTCACATCCCTTAACGCGGCAAAGGAAGCTTTAAAACATGACCAGTTATTTCTCTTAAGAAGAATGGATCATACTATGGCAAATTTGGAGAGTTTGTCTAACAGGGAAATTGATAAATCTTAATGGGTAGGGCTCACTCAACAAGTGCTTAACAAAAAGAAGAACAAGGCGGTATCAAGCATCAATACAAGGTCTCCGATTAAGGCCTCCTCCAAAAAACCTTTTATATCTCATGATTAATACTCTTTTTTGGAACATTAGAGGGGTGGCAAATTCGAAATCTACTAGCATGTTAAAGCATCACTTTTTCAAGAATAAGGTGTAGTTTCTAGCTCTTTTGGAGCCCATGACAAACAACTCAAGATGTAAACAGGTTGCTAAGTCAATCAAGATGAAGAATTATTTCTGCAATTCTGAAGGGGACAACAAAATTTGGGTGTTTTGCTCTGATCTAATCAGACTGGATATCATTTCATCATCTCCCCAATACGTTACAGCCTTGGTTTCATCAGATAATAATGAAAGGTTTAGTTCTTTTCTGGTATCCTTTGTTTATGCAAAGTGTGATGTTCAAGAAAGAAGGGTTCTTTGGGAGGATTTATTGGCCTTTTCTCATACAGTAACTTCTCCTTGGATTATAGGGGTGATTTCAATGCTATTCTTTCTGTAGATGAGAAAAAAGGAGGCAGAAGTCCAGATGGTCGTTCAATGTATGATTTTCAGGATTTCACTCATAGAGCCGGTATGAAAGATCTTGGTTTCTCGGGTGATAAGTTTACTTGGTGTAATGAGCAAGCTGGGCAGCTAAGGATTTGGGCAAGACTTGATAGGTTCCTTCTTAACCATCTGGGGTTAAGATCTGCAGCTTCTTTAAGGGTTACTCATCTTGCTAGAGTTTGTTCTGATCACTCTTCTATTTGTCTCTCTTTTGAGCCTATTTCAAGAGTTTCTCTTTCATCTTTTTTTTTTAAATTCCAAAAGATGTGGACAACACATGAACATTTCTTGGAAGTGGTGAGAAACACATGGGATTTTCATTTTGCTGCTGCCCCTTTGATTGTTTTCTCAAGGAAGCTAAAACAATTGAGAACTGTTCTTCAGAAGTGGAATTGGGATGTGTTTGGGGATGTTCACAGGAGAATAGATCAGCTATCTTCTAAAGTTCTGGAATTGGAGAATATTCTCTCTATCCAATGGAGTCAAAATGTCTCGGATCAGCTTCATCAAAGCAAAAGAGAGCTCCTTAATAGCATATCTCAGCAAGAAACACTTTATAGGCAGCAATCCAGAGTGAAGTGGCTTCAAGAAGGAGATAAAAATACTGGTTTTTTTCATGCTTCCATACAAATTCGTAGACAAAAGCTTATGTTGCATGGTAGTGATTGGTTTTTAGAAAATTCAAATATTGAAGATGAAGCTATATCTTTCTTCTCAAACTGTTTTTCTTCAGCCCCTCACACTTTTAATCATTACTTGGATGTGATCCCAAATATCCTGGACAGCAACTTCAATGTTTCTCTTACTGCATTACCTTCTTGAGATGAAGTGAAGATGGCTGTTTTTGATCTTGACCCTGATAGTGCCCCTAGGTCCTGATGGTTTTACAGGGTGGTTCTTCCAAAGCTGTTGGGAAATAATAGCTGTTGATTTGTATGCAGCGGTTCTTGAGTTTTTTAATGGAAGCTCCCTCCTTGTCTCTTTTACTGCATCACACATTGCATTAGTCCCCAAGGTGAGTAAACCAAGATTTTTTGCTAAATTCCGTCCTATAAGTCTTTGTAATTTTTCTTATAAGATCATTTCTAAGATCTTAGCTTCAAGACTTTCAGAAGTCCTTCCTTTCATAATAAGTAGGGAACATAGTGCTTTTGTTAAAGGAAGAAACATATCAGACAATATTTCCTTAGCTCATGAGCTATGTCAAGACATTAACAAAAAGTGCTTGGGTAGCAATCTCATGCTTAAGATTGATATGGCAAAGGCATTTGATAGAATGGAGTGGGATTTTGTTATTGAAGTTTGTAAAAGGTTTGGCTTTTCAGATTATTGGTGCAACCTTATAAAAAGATGCCTGGATAACTGTTGGTTCAATATTCTCATAAATGGTGCTTCATGTGGTTTTTTCAAATCATCTAGGGTCTTCGGCAAGGGGATCCTTTATCCCCTCTTCTTTTCATCATTGCTGAAGAGGTGATGATCAGGGGTCTCACAAAAATGCTTCAAGAAGGCACAATGGGTCATTATCACACAGGTAGAACTGCTGTTAGAGTTTCTCACCTATTATTTGCTGATGATATCCTTATTTTCTCTAATGGAAGAAGGTCCTCAATTATTAACCTCCTTAATTTTCTCAGATTGTATGAAAATGCATCCAGGTAGTTAATTAATATAGAGAAAAGCTGCTTAATTGCATCATCCAAAATTTCAGCTCCAAGATTAGATATGTTGCTTGCTATTTCAGGATTCGAAAAGGCTACTCTCCCAATCAAATATCTGGGTGTCCCTCTTTTTCATGGAAGGGCCACTTTGTCTATGTTTGCAGAGCTACTTGAAAAGATTCAAATGAAAATTCGTGGACGGAAATCCAAACTTTTATTGCTTGGAGGTAAAGTGACTCTCATCCAAAGTGTGCTCTCAAGCATTCCTATCTATGCTTTATCTGTTATTCCTTTCCCTAAAGCAATTCTTAAAAGAATTGAAAACCTGTTTACTAAATTTTTTTTTGGGAGAAAGCTTGGATCATGGTCATAGAAAACATTGGTTGAGCTGGGAAAAAATTGCAAAGCCTAAGTCAGAAGGTGGATTGGGTATCAAATCTGTGGTTGATGTTATGCTTAGCCTTCAAATCAAAATGGGATGGAGGGCCTTTCATGGGAATAGCCTTTGGTCTATGTTCATGCATGCCAAATATATCTCTTCGGGGTCATCTTCAAAATATTCAAGACAAAAGTGGGAGTTCGAAAATCTGGAAATCTATATTAAGAATTAAAGATATTGTTCTTGCAAATACAGCTTGGTCATTAGAAGAAGGAAAAGTGAAATTTTTGGCTTGATCAATGGTCTCATCTTGGCAAGTTATCTGATCAAGTTCAGATGGAAGCCATTCCAAATTTGGATTTGTAGGTGGCTGATGTTATTAGTAATGATGGAACCTGGAAAGTTCATATGTTCTCCCAAATTCTTCCTCAAAGTTATGTTGCTGAAATTGTTGATATACAGTACAGGCCGACCAAATTAAAGGATAAACCTTTGTGGATGGCATCTTCTACAGGTAAATTCTCTACTTCCATAGCTTGGGATTTAATCAAAAAAGGAGGGAGTCCCTACACATGGGGGAAAAACTTGTGGACTAGCTTTATGCCTTCCAAAATTAGTGTCTTCATCTGGAAGCTTTTGAGGGGTGCAGTCGCTACAGATGACCGTATTCAAGGATGTGGTATTAGTATCTTTTATCAATGCAATTGCTGTTTGGGAAAAAAAAGAGAATCCATAAATCATCTTTTTGCTTTTGGTGATATAGCAAAATTGGTTGGTCTTATTTTGCTGATTTGTTTCACTACCGATATCATCCTCTTCATGACCTCCAGAATTTCTTTCCGGGTTTTCATATCCTAATGCTAAGGATCAGCTAGGAATTCTATCGAAAGCTTCTCCATTATTTATCTGCTGAGAAATTTGGAAAGCAAAATGCAAGAGACGATTTCAAGGTGAGCAAATGGTTGCAAATCTGATCATAACAAAAGTTCTGAGATGGCTCCAAGAGGTTTCCTACCATACAAAACCGGTTAAAGAATGTGGGTTAAGCCGTGCTGCTATCATTGAAAAGCTGAATATTTTCACTCCTATACGTGCTCCTAGACCCAAATTTGTTCGATGGAAAAGACGTAGGTCTTGTGCTTTCATTCTGAATGTGGATGGTGCTTCTAAAGGTAACCCAGGGATGAGTGGAGGAGGTGGGGTAAATCGGAACTCTTCTGGTCATTTCATTGCTGCCTTCTCTAACTATTATGGACATACTTCTAATGTTGTGGCAGAACTTTTGGCATTGAGAGATGGTCTCTGCCTAGCAGATAATCATGGTATTCAGAATTTACACATTGAATCGGATTCAAAAACTATAGTGGACTCCATTGCCAGCCTTACTTCCATTCCTTGGAAGTTTATTCTTTGTTGGAGAGAAATAAAAGGAAGGTTACAAGTTTTTAGCAGAGAAGTGCATCATGTTTACAGAGAAGCTAATTCAGTTGCTGATAGCTTGGCTAATGAAAGTTGCTCTCATCTATCTAAAAATGTTTATGATAACCTTCAAGATCTACCCCATAATGTTAAAAAATTTTTGTTTCAGGATAGAACAGGTTTATATTCCATTAGATACTAGTCATTTTTTGGTTTTTTTTTTGCGGTTTGTCCCCCCATTCATTGTGTTGAGGTTCTCTCTTGGGATTTTGTCTCCCTTGATGATTTTTACTATTTCTACCTCTAGTAGGGGTAAGGTTTTATGTCCCCCCTGAACTGATGTACTTTGGTTATTGGAATTAATATACAGGTCAAGGTCTGCTTCAACCCTCCTCCCGCCGATGGAGTGCCACTAAGGTTATTCCTACCTTAGTGGGTTTTGCCTTAAAAAAAAAAAAAAAAAGAGCTGTGTGGTTCAAATTAATTGGGGGAACTTTCAAGCTGCAAGGCCCCAAAATTTTGTTTTCCAATGGTTTAATTTTATTATCAAAAGGATGGAACAATTTACTGATTATGATCTGAAGAATTTTCTAATAGGAGTGGCAAATTTCATGTGGTTGATCTAGAGTATGCAGAATTCTCACTACAAAAAATTCGATTTTTACCGGCGGTAGAGTCCCGCAGGTAAAGATCACATTACCGCCGTTAAAGCTTTAACGGCGGTAAATTCTACCGCCGCTTAATATGGAGCTGCTAAACGAATCAGTGACGCCTACAACGGCGGTAGCAAGATTACCGCCGCTATTTCGGAGAAATAGGCGGCGGGAATTTAACGGCGGTTATTACCGCCGTAAAATGGGCTTTTTACCGGCGGATATTACCACCGCTTAATAAGAAATTTTTAACGGCGGTAAAAGTTACCGTCGCTAATATCATACATTAGCAGCGGTATCTATCGCCGCTAATAACCTCACGTGCTCCTATATATCTTTAGCGGCGGTGGTTACCGCCGCTAATAATGTCTATAGGTAAATGCGACTCTGGTTTTAAGTGGCGGTAATTACCGCCGCTGAAAACTTTTGGCTTAATTACCGCCGCTAAAAGGCCTTACCTGCATATACAAAAACCATAATTAGGTGGACCGAAAATCCTGTAAAATATCTCATTTCAAAGCAAATTTTATAACAAATGGAGCAAAACAATTACAAAGAAGAAAGTGAAATTCTAATAAAATTAAAATATTCTGAACATTCACGTCATATAAATTAAACTAAAGAACAGTAAATTAATGGTTTCCATTAACAAATGAAATTGCAACTTGTATCAATTTAATAGCCCTGCATGAAAATAACAATGAATCATGCGTCAGTAAAATTATAAGTAGCCAAAAAAAATTAATATATATATATATATATAGAACCGAAGCAATCTTGTGTTACTCACCTCAAATAATAAGAACGCATGTCTGTCTAGCTAAAATCCCGAGGAGGACTATCATTTGCAGAAGTTTCGCCAGGAGACTATAAATTGTAAGAAAGATCATTAAGTGTGGTATTTAAATATAAAGATGATATGAATTTGTGCTATATGTATTTTTGTAAGGCATTTATATAATACCTGTGTTTGACGTTTACTCATCATGAAGTTTCTAAATTCTTCAAATTCTCTGGCATGCTGTGCAATAGTTGCTTCAATTGTTTGTCGTTGTCGCATCTCTTCTTCTAGCCGCTCCTCCATACGTTGCAATTGTTCTCGCATCCTATTAAATTCATCCATATCGACATACCGAGATGACGTACTCGAGGATGCACTACCACCCCACAGCCTAGTGGGCGTGTGGCCTAACCCACAACACCGCACCCTGCCATGTGTGTCATGCCCCATGACTTGAGTATATACATCATCTCGGGCTGTCGAATCTGGCGTGCCTTGTTCCATGATAGTGCGCATTTGATCCTGAAAAAAATATTTATGCAATCATTGAGTTATCAAAATAGATGCTAATAAAGTTATTCGTATGCTACAAGTATACCTACAATAAGAGGACATAACTTACTATCTTGTCGGCTGCTTCATCATTGATTGGCGTGCCATCTTTTCGAGTATGCGTTTTTATAAAAGTCTCAGCATGGTCCGCCAATCCCTAATAAAAAAATATGGTGTTAATTGATCATAAATCATTTAAACATCCACAAGCAGAAATTAATACAATTGACCAGATTAAAAAGATGAAGAAATATAAAAACAAAGAACACATGTAGAGATAAATATAGAAAAAATAATAAAAATTTCGACGGCATCTCCCCTAAAAATAGAGGGTTGTCCAGACCAAATTGGTCTAAAATAAAGCCATTCAACCTGAAAAACAAAAAAGAATGCAAAACGTAGCATTCATATACAATCCCCATTCACATAAATATCACATCTTATCATACAAGAAAATAGAAAAGCTACTATACAATTTAGAAGAGATAAGAAAGCAATAAAATAAGATCATACACTATGAAAACCGATCATCAAGTTGATGAGGTGACTAGATTTATAATAATATATCAAGACATTCATAAGTGGCCATTTGTTATACCTGTTCGTTTCTGACCCTGGCAAAGCTCTTTGTCCCAGCTGTATGATTAAGGGTCTGGTTGGCACGATTAGTTTTATTCCTTGCTGACAAGTTCTGCAACATATAATCATACAAAGTCAATAAACAAGGATGCAGTAACTTTATAAGACATATTAACTAATTGACAAATTACCTGGGCATTTTGTGAGTTCCAGTACTCTACTATAATTGCCCATTGCTCCTCTACCACATCTGGTGGGCGATGATTTATACGTTCAGCATTTGTTTCGTATGGATCATAATGGTTCTGCTTCAAATCGGACTTATAGTCCCTCCATTTTTTATTTATTAATTGTAGGATAACATCACGCAACCTCTCTTCAACCTCGAACTTTTCCTACGGTGCATAACAAATTGAAATTTAAAAGTTAATACCAATTAGCTAAATATGTGGACATTTTGAGCAATGAACTACATTAAAATTTAGATTATTTACCTTTACAAGTGACCACGCTCAGTCTTTCTCCCGATCTGTGACTTCTCGCCAGCCAAAGCGATTCAAGGGTATAACACATCCATCGCGTGCCAGTGTTCCACAAAACTAGCCAATTTGGAGGCATTTGGTCCAATTGGCTGCCCCAATTCATCTATATCGATGTTGAACTTTTCTCCAGGTTGAAGTTTAAGTATATCAAGGCATCTAGTAGGACCTCTACCCCTCCTAGCTGGCCCACCCTCTGCCATCTAATAAAATACACTATATGCTGTAGAAAATAAAATCATACAAGTCAATAACAATCTGATTCATCATAAACGGCTATTGTTTGTTAGTTAGTTTAATAGAAGAAAATAGTATGTCGTATTCAAGACAAAAAATGAGAATGAACATGATCATTACAATTCAAATACAATTCATTCATGGTCATCATCAGAATCCGATCCCTGTTCGTCATGAACAGGATCACTAGAAGATGCGAGCTGTTCTGTACTTGTATGAGAATGAGCATCAACTGTTGTGCCAGGTACGTCTTCCCTTGCCCAACTCAACCCATCAACCTCTTCTTCATTATTTGTTACAAGTTGGGTAGCATATGGCTCGCAATCAATGGGTTGATCATCATTCGTGATCAATTCAAACAAGTCCCTTGGCTTAGTCTTCACAACAACATTCCACTCTTCATCGATTGGATCCACCACAAAGAAAACTTGTTCAGCTTGAGATGCGAACACAAACGGATCATCCATGACATGTTGACCAGTATATAATAACCGTTTGAAGTTCACAAGTGTAAATCCTAACTCATCTGTCTTAATGCCTCTTCCTTGTGTCATGATATCAACCCAATCACACTTAAACAGTACATGTCTAAGCTGCTCTGAATATGCCAATTCAACCACATCAGTCAAACGCCTGTAAAAAGACATATAACTTGTTATTGGATTTTTATCTTTCGTACTAGCTTAGCTAGTAGTGCTTGCTTTTACCACAACACCGCTATTCTGACATTTTGAGGATTTCTCTTTCTCCATCGTGCAAAAACGATATCCATTACTTATGCATCCCTTGAATTTTTTTGCCATTGATTGTGGCCCCTGTGACAACAATATAATGTCGTCGGAGACGGCACTATTTGATGCTTTTAGTGTCTCGGCCTATAAATAAGGGGCCAAGTAGGTTAAGAAATGCAATATTAAACAACATATGTAGAGCTAAAACTCTATAAATGAAACAAGGTGTCTTACATGTTCTTTAAACCACTGCATGAATTCATTATTATGTTTCTTTTGTATGTCATGTTCCCTTGCCCTTGGAGTTAACATCTTAAGAAGGCTTAGATGACGCCTGTAATGTAAAATACAATGATTAATTCAAAGAATATGAAAATATTGTAATATAGAAACAAATGGATAAGGTAAGTAAGTAACTTCTTACATTCGAAAACTTGCAACCCTATCGTCATTGAAAAGCACATAACGATGCGCTTGTGCCCACTCAATATTGGATAATTTATATGGTTGGGCACTTCCAATTGCAGTTTCATCATAGTTTCTTTGCGGCCGATTAGTTTTTGATTCTACGTTAGGTAAGTATCGGGAACAGAATATCATACATTCTTCCGCAATATACCTTCTGCAATTGACCCCTCCGGTTGTGCTCGATTGCGCACATATGACTTTAGGGTGTACAAGTACCTATTATGAAAAACAAAAATCTTGATAATCAATATGATTCGACGGCGAAATACAAGAAAACACATTTAATAAAACTGTTGTAATACGTACCTTTCAATTGGATACATCCAACGATATTGGACAGGCCCCCCTTCCATAGCTTCATTTGCTAAGTGAATTGGCAAATGCACCATAATATCAAAGAACGATGGGGGGAAAATCCTCTCCATCTGGCATAATACTTGTGCAATACTATCTTGAAGGCGCTTCAAGTCATCAAATTCACAAACTTTGGAGCACAATTGATGAAAAAAGTTGCTCAACTCTATCAATACGGATGCTACATTCTTCGGCAATACTTTCCGAATAGCAAGAGCCAATAGTTGATGCAGCAACACATGGAAATCATGACTTTTAAGACCAAATGTCTTCCGTTCTTTACTACTCACCCGTTTAGCAATGTTGGACGAATAACCATCTGGAACCTTTATACTTTTCAGCACTTTGCAAAATATGTCTTGTTCCCGTTTGTCTAGTGAGAAGCATGCAGCCGGCAAACATGCTTTCTTTCTATCTGGTAACATTTGTGGATGAAGTGCGTGTCTAATACCCATGTCAACCAAATCCAAGCGCGCCTTAAAGTTGTCCTTCGTTTTTCCATCAATATTTAACAATGTACCAAGTATACTATCACAAACATTCTTCTCAATATGCATCACGTCCAAATTGTATTTCAACATAATATCCCTCCAATATGGCAATTAAAAAAATATGCTCTTTTTCTTCCGAATACATGTGAACTGTCCCTTAAGTGATCAACAATATCCCACCCGATTAATCCTATTGGAGCTTCCCTTGTCTCTGTGGTACCATCGAAGGATTGTTTCTGCTTTCGAAACTTATGATCAAGAGGTAGGAATCGACGATGACTCATATAACAGTGCTTCCGGCTATGACGCAAATACTTAGAACATGTATCTTTATGACAAGAAGGGCATGCAAGTTTCCCTTTAGTGCTCCAACCCGAAAGCATAGCATACCCAGGGAAATCACTAATTGTCCAAATTAACCCTGCACGCAAAGTGAAGACCTCCTTTCTTGACGCATCATATGTCTCAACCCCAGAATCCCATAGGTCTTTTAACTCTTCTATAAGAGGGCGCAAGTACACATCAATATCATTTCCCGGCCCCTTCGGCCCTAGTATGAGTAAAGAAAGGATCATGTTTGGTTGTTTCATGCACAACCATGGTGGCAAGTTATATGGAATCAAAATGACTGGCCACGTGCTGTGGGTGATACTCATTGATCTAAATGGATTGAAGCCGTCAGATGCTAAGCCCAGTCTAACATTACGAGGATCAGAACTGAACTCGCTATTCATAACATCAAAATATTTCCAAGTCATAGAATCCGCAGGATGCCTTAACTTATCATCATCAGTACGACCATCCACATGCCATCTCATATCATCGGCAATCTTGGAAGACATATACAATCTTTGAAGACGCGGCTTCAAAAGAAAGTTCCTTAATATCTTTGCTGCCTTTTTCTTTCCCTTTTTATTGGAATGACTGTCTTCGGATTTCCATCTAGAAGTACCGCAAATATCACATTTTTGTTTTTCACTAGTTTCATTCCAATATAGCATACAGTCATTTGGGCACGCATCTATTTTGTTATAATTAAGACCCAGGTCTGATATCATCGTCTTGACCTGTGAACTTGTTTCTGGCAATTTTGACACAAACGGAAATGTCTCTCTCAACAACTCAAGCGTCAAAGTCAATGACTTATTGCTCCATCCACTTAGGCACTTTATATGAAATAGTTTAACAATGAACGACAATTTTGTGTGGCTTTTACACCCCGGGTATAACTCTTCTCCAGCATCATGGAACAGTTTCTCAAACTGTGGATTATTACAAGTTGGGGTATCATCTGATGGCCTATGTGAAGAACTCGCAGATACGTCCATTTCATCCTGCACCCCATAAGCTTCTTTAACCATGAGCCTAACTTCATCACCCACAAATTGTGTATCATCTACTATGGGATTAACACGGGGGGGTTGTGAATCGAGAATATCCTCCCCATGATAGTACCACTTTGTGTAGTTTTGATCAAATCCATTGCAAATCATGTGTTCGTATGCGACTTCTTGACTTTGATACAACACATTATTACATTTCGGACAAGGACACTTCAACAACCCATTAATAGTTGCCCCGCGAGAACATGCGAATTTGATGAAACCCAAGACTCCATCTTGATAATCTTGACTAGCCCTATTCCATACATAGTAAACGTAACCTATTTAGTTAATAAATATAGATACACACCCTTCATCAAAACATTAAGAAATTAACATAATAAATACCTAGATCTTTTCATCCACCTTCGATCCATCTATTAGTATGTTGTAAAAGAATTTACCCGTCGCTTTTGAATAAGATTACTTTCTGCAAAACATACTCTATAAATGAATCTAGCTAATAGCAAATGGTACTTATGTTAGTTTTAAAATTTATGCTTGGTTTTACCCATTTAGGAATACCAAATACATTACTTGTTTGTCATAAGTTTCATATATTTCTCCACGAATTTCGGCAGCATCTCTGCGCAGTTCTTCAAAGACGTAAAGTTTTCTGACGTAAAGTCAATAAAACTACGTATTTGAAGAACAAAGAGATAAAACCAAAATTATAAGTAGAGATACATATAAATCACATGTCAACAAGTAACATACTTGATATCCCCAAACTGTCAATATGACAATCCAAGATGTTACATGTGCAAATCTATGCCTTCATATTTAAATACTAAGAATTATTGCAAACTTACTGCAAAGATGCAATATCTTCAAAGTACACAAAATAGGATGGGCATAGTTACACATGTAACCTCTCAGACGGGTATTTGAATTGTTCCCACTTTTTTTATGAGATAAATAAATATAAAAACAATAACCAGGTTAACCAAAAAATAGAATAAAGAACTGCTAATCATAATATCAATGCTATTGAATAGCATTAGAACAGAAATATCACAACAAGGAACTTAAAGAGATAAATAATGGTTTAACCATTATTTATCTCTCCTAAAAATTTCGGCAGCACCTCCCCTAAAAATAGAGGGTTGTCCAGACCAAATTGGTCTAAAATAATAATGGTTTAACCTGTAAACAAAAGAAGAGTCGAAGCTTTCACATCTATATCCACATTCATATCCAATTCTTCACTTTCTTTGGGAGTTCGGTTTGGAAGGCTATTCTTTTTCCTTTTTTTTTTTTTTTCTTCATCGCTTTTTACACGGAACTGCTTTTAACTTTTCGAATAGTTTTGTTAAAAATGTAAATATTTATTGATAAATAACTAAAAATTATATAAAAATACTCTTTAAAATTTAGTAGTCTAATTTTTTTCTCTTCTATTCCTTTCCTAAACTTCATTTTGTTACATTGAATATTTGTGCTTTAATTATATTTCTAAACTCTTTTATCTTTTCTAAAAAATTTTTTAGCTTTTTAACTAAATCTAGTTTTGTCCAAATATGGAAGGAAGTGGATTTGAAAAAATATGAAAAGTATTTTTCTTCTTTTTGTTTTCTTATTGTGATTTCTTTTTTTGCTTGAACAATGATTCAAAAAAATAAAATGGAAAAATAGCTCAACAATAAAAACGAAATATTTTTAATTTTATATATATATAAATTAGAATTTTAGACAAAATTTAAAAAATTATAAAATAAAAAATTTTCAAGTTCTAAAGACAAGGCTATATTTTATTGGTTTTTTTTAGATTTTAAAACAGTGATTACCATATGCAATTTTTGGGTTTTTTTTTTCAAAAATAAAACAACTGTTTTCAAAACATTACCAAACAACCACTATAAGTACTTAGTTAATCCAAACAATTTGAAAATTTTACTTATGAATGTATTTGAACCCAAATGAAATTTTGACCATTTGTTAGAGAAAAAAAGGAAGGTATAGAAATACTTTAATTTCTTCCATAACTTTAATTGGTTTGATAGAACCTAAATTTAGTTGGTTTGATGATGAATTTATGATTTTAATGGACTGTTGGTTAACCAGTGAGTCAGTAATTCATGATTGAAGTGAAATGTAAAAATCTTGCTTTGGTCCCCTTATTTCTAAGGAAAAAAAAAGGAATTTAATCTTGCTTTGATAGGGTAGAACTACATACTACATAGAGCTTAAGGTGGGCCATTGCCCACCCTAAAATTGAAAGCCATGCAAGATCAGATCATCCTGGGATGCATGAAGCTCAAGCATGTCTGCTGGGATTTACCACAAGCAGATCAAAAGCATCAAACATTTGATTTTTTGGGTGACAGATTCAAATCCGATTAGGTGCGTGTGTTATTTTTGCGATTTTGTGAAATGATTTCCATAAGCAAATACATAATTAGAGCAGAAATTAGTTGATAGCTTTAAATATTTCCTTCTCAAGATGTAAACCCTAGGTAAATTCATTTGCATATGAGTCCTACGATCATCAAGATGCACCCAAGCAGAGAAACATAAAAAAGAGAAACTGAGAGGAAAAATCTTGGAAAAGAAGATGAAGAGGCATTTTTCAAAGAAATTGCTTGAAAACCTGATGTGCTGGTGACTGCGAATGGCGGCAGCAAGGCGAGGGCGACTGCGAACGGCGGTTGGCTTGCCGACGGAGAAAGGTGACGGCGACGGCGACGGCACCTTGGCGACGAGCAAACGGCAGCGACCTCGACGGCGAGAGCAAACGGAGATAGCAAACGGCAAGAAAACCCTGGCGAACAAAACCCCAAGTTCGCGCAGAGAAGAAAACCCCAGTTTGCGCGGATTGGGGTTTTATATCCTTTTAGCGGCGGTAATAAGTTACCGCCGCTAAAAACCATATTTCCGCGACCGTACTATACCCTTTTAGCGGCGGTAACTTATTACTGCCGCTACAAACCAATTCAGGAAACACGCTATTGGTTTTTAGCGGCGGTAACTTATTACCGCCGCTAAAACACCACTTCGTGCGACGGGCTATTCCCTTTTAGCTGCGGAAACATGTTACCGCCGCTAAAAACCAAATTCGGCCGACCGCATCATAACCATTTCACGGCGGTAAATAGTTACCGCCGCTAAATACCATTTTCCACGGCGGTAGTTACCACAGGGAAACATATATATTTTAGTTTAAGAAAACATTACAAATTTTGTTGTCTCCGGCGGTAGTTTGGCTTATTACCGGCAGTACTACCGCCGGTAAAAATTCCCGCGCAAATCCCCCGTGAAATACCAATTTCGCAGCCTTCTTTTTAGCGGCGGTACGAATTTACCGCCGCTAAAAACTTGTTTCAACGGCGGTATAGCGTCTCCCGCCGCGTAAATGTATTTACGCCCCTTTAGCGGCGGCAAATTTGTACCGCCGCTAAAAAAGCGCCGCTAAAACCCCGGTTTTTTGTAGTGTCTGCAGTGTTTGAAGATAAGAAATCAACAATAAAGAAAGCTTGCACGATTTGGATAAAGCTGAAGGAAGATTCAAGTATTATAAAGACTTCAAGAGAGAGTGGCCTTAAACTAATCAACAAATTCATATATCTTGGGCAACTCTGGTTGTGCCTTCCATGAAAAATCAACTTTGATGGAGCTTTTAGAGGGACCTTGAGAATGGCATCCATGGGAAGAGTTTGCCGTGACAATCTGGACAGGTTTGTGGTGGGCTTTGCAATGGAATTGGGGGTGAAGTCAGCATTATAGGCTGAAGCTTTGGGAGCCTTGGAGATCATTAAAATGGGAGTTCCCTTAGATGTATCACGCATAATCTTGGAAGGTGATTCATGTTCCATTATAACTTTACTTAAGGATTCAATTTAAGTACCGTGGAGTATCGAAGGCCATATTTTCAGAAATTAGAGATTTATGCAAATCATGTCAAGTCGTGGAATTTAGGCATTTGTATAGAGAAGGCAATCAAGTTGTTGATTGCCTTGATAATCATGCACTAGATAAGTTTTCGTGTACTTGGTTGTATACCCCTCCCCCTTTCTTACTTAATCTTCTATGATTATGCAAGGGGAAGGTATTTAGTACAGTTTATTCCTATCCAATAATATTTCATACTTTTCATAAAAAAAGAAGCTTCATTCACCACACAACATGCGGCCTCACCCAACTTCTTCTCTCATATGAAATCATCCTACCGTATCAAAAAAATAAAAAGGGTAAATTACACTTTCCTCTCTTGAGGTATGCTATAATTACACTTACTTCCTTTGAGGTTTCTGAAATAACACTTTCCACCCTTGAGATTTGTGTATGGGTCACAATAACACTTTTCATTGAAGTTTCTGTCAAAACAGTAGTGATAGTTAGTAAAATAATTTTAACTGGACAAGATTACCCCTTCATAAAGATGAGAACAAAAATTTTAATGGCCTAAGGCATAACTATCATTTAACTTAAATGGGGGTAATCTTGTCCAGTTAAATTCTTTTATTAACTATTACTACTGTTTTGACGGAAACTTCAATGAAAAGTGTTATTGTGACCCATACACAAATCTCAAGGGGGGAAAGTGTTATTTCAGAAACCTCAAGGGAGGTAAGTGTAATTATAGCATACCTCAAGGGAGGTAAGTGTAATTTACCCATAAAAATAAAGGAGGAAAGAATTGCATTTATAATCACACAAAAACTCAACTAAATTTCATTCCAAATAGTCCCAAAATTCTTGATAAATAGCAGACCTTCCTTTAAGTAGGCATGAATAGTCACTCAACAAAAGCAAGAAAAGACATATCCAGAAACCAGGAGCAGCACTAGGCGTGTCCTAGATGTAATACAAAGCACCCAAAGCCAACATAGCACCTAGGGTAGTGATCATTAGACCACTGGGTTGGGGAAGAGTGCTCCTATAAATAATTTTGCCGCACTCTATGACTGTGCAAGGAAGTCCAATCCTGACACCCACAAAGAGATCTTGAGCAAACACTAATAGTTGACTTCCCGCAGTATAAACCACTAATGCTTTTGAACTTGAGGCAAGCCTTTCAGAAGGGATTTTACTCTCGATCATCTTTACAAGGAAGCATTTTGTGCGCATTATAGAATCTAGACTTTAGTAGAATCCAATTCTATAATCCAAAATGGTGTTTGATTGGGATTTTGAGGTAGGATTATACAATCAAATCTTATAATTTAGCCCATAATCAGAAGCTGTCATAAACGTGAATATAGGAATTGTGGTTATTTGTGCTTAGCATCCCACAATCACTGATTATAAGGATTGTAAAAGGCCCGACACTTTCTCTCTTCGCGCTCCAAAGTTCTAGCAAAAACGTAGCTCTTGTCACTCAGCAAAAACGAAGGATCAAAAATGCAGAAAGGATCAATAGGTACCTTCTCTCTCTCTTACTCTCTTGCTCTCTAAGCCTATGTCTTTCTCTCCTTGCTCTCATGCTTTGTATTTCTTCCTCACCATATCCTGATGCTCCCTTGTTATGCACCCTTTCACCCTCTCTCACTCTATGCCTCTCCTTGTCTCTATCTCCTTCGTCCTCTCCCTATCTTTCTCTCTCTATTTTACTCGCTCCCTACCTTTCTCCCTTTCTCTTTATCTGACTTGCTCTCTCACTCTATTACAAGTATTTTTTTTCCATTTCAATCGATTAGGGTTTCATGAACGTTGATTTGTGGTTATTTTTTCATCTATCTTGCAAATCCTTGAGGGTATTAGCTTGTTGCTTAAGGTGATTCGACGGTCCTAGGAATCTAACGGTAGAGGTTCGAACAATTCTCTCAATCTCGTTTTGTCATTTTCTATTTCTCTGGATTTAGGATTCGGGGTTGGTTGTTGATGATTAATTGCTATTGTAGACCAATTAACATCCCACAGTCTTAAATGAATACCTATTTTGTTGCTAGGGGTTGTTTGTTGGCATTTGGTGGTGTTTGCATTTCATCTCATTTTGCTTTGGATTTTTTTTTCCTTCTCTGTTTTTATATTTCTTTATTCTCTCTCAATTGCTATTGTATTTGGGTTTGAAACTAGGGTCATCTAATTTATTTTTATTTTCCCACATTTAAAATTCCTTGTCTTTGAGGCAAATATATGCACTAGGTATTTGTTTTCTTGAGGAAATTTTTACTATTTTGTCATGTGAAATAAGCAAACGAGATGATAATAAAATCAGCAGAAATAGTACCAAAAAACCATTCATGCATTTGTCTTGTCCCTTTATCTCCTTGAGATGGTTTTATATTTATAATTCATAGAAATCTAATTGGTGTTCACCCCACTTGATACACCATTCATTGTTATCTTCACTTTTTATTGAATGGCTTCTTATGTTAAATAGGTTAGGGGAGCGTTTTTCAGCCTTCAACAAAGAGGTTATGTATACATAGCATATTTGAAGAATGATGAAACCCTTTATCTTCTCTTTGTATATGTAACCTCTTTGGATAAAAAGGCTATGTATATGTACATATTTTTTTTTATATATTTGTATGTATGTTTTAATTTCTTTTATGTTTCATGTTTTCATGGTGTTGCTACCACATGTTTCTCAAATATCAATGGCAACAAAATCTGAACCAACAAATAAAGAAAAACAAGAGAAATTGAAGGCTGTTTGGAATTATACTAATAAGAAGATTCTCCTAGAAATTGCCGTGGACAAGGTTAAAAAGGGAAACAGACCAACTGCTACCTTCAATCAAAGAGGATATAAAAATATCATCAGTGAATTTTATAAAAATACGAGCATTAAATATGAAGGAGGTTAATTTAAAAATATTCTCCAGCAATTAAGAAATGAGTATAGGGAATCGAAAATTATCAAAGGAAGAAGTGGTTTGGGTTGGGATCCTGATAACAATACGATTGTAACAAGTGAATAAGAATGGAAAGATTAAATCAAGGCAATTATAAGATATATATTTATTTCATTTCATTAGTATCACTCCCATTAATAAAATATTCTAATATAAACTTAGGGTTTTTATACAAATGCTAAAGCTTTTAAAAAAGGGCCGCTACAATTTGAAGAACTATCTATACTTTTCGATGGTATAATAGCTTTGGAAGAGGATACTATGTGTTTAGCTCAAGATGGGGGACTATCTCCAAATGTTGGATTGGACAAAATAAATCCCACTGCTCTCAATATTGAAGTTGAGGATCTTATCAATGATGAAGTCAATGGTGTTAGCCAAAAGAAGCACAGGATAGAAAAATCACTTCCAAAAAAGGATAGCTTTAGGGGTGTGATACGGAAGGCAATTGCTAGCTTAGTAGAACTCTCTAAACTCAAGTTACTATGAGAGTCTACTTCAACATCGATAGCACCATCACCCATACCACCACCACTACCAATTAATTACTCATATGCTACTGTAGTAAAAATTCTTGATGAGATGGAGGAGGTGAACGTTGATAGTGACTTCTATTTGGACATGCTGGACATTTTAAAGGATAGTAATAAGAGAGAACTATTTGTGGCTATGAATCTGACTGCACATTTTAGGTGGTTAGGTCGAACTGTTGCT
Organism: Buxus sempervirens; assembly: GCA_947561395.2. Lineage (NCBI taxonomy): Eukaryota > Viridiplantae > Streptophyta > Magnoliopsida > Buxales > Buxaceae > Buxus > Buxus sempervirens. The sequence continues at coordinate 7,737,497 of OX387192.1, forward strand.
AGCAAAAATGAAGTTTAGGATTGAGATGAAGTTTGCTTTTCTTGGTTGAATATATTTTGGACAAGGGATGTTTTTGGTATTGTACTTTTGCTTACTGTATAGGGATGTATTTTATGGTGCACTTTTGCTTGCTGTATAGGGATGTATTTTGTAGTGCACTTTTCCTTACTGTATTGGGATATATTTTGTGATATACTTCTACTTTTTTGTACAAGTTATATGCTTCTTGTATGATAATACAAAGCTAAGGAAATGATTTGCATTTTGTAACATACATTGTTCCTGTTGAATTTATTTGTTTAGTTATGTTCATTGGTTAAACTTCACCATTTACAATTTTCATGTTGGTTTTCTTTGTTAATTAATTTTTACCCATTTATAAATTGCTTGTGAAATTTGCCTTGGTAAAAGAATGGTGGTGGGGTGCTGGTTTTGGGGTAGTGAGTGTTGGGGGATTTGAGGGTTTGGGTGCTGCTATTGCTACTCATAGAAGCATCAATTGTACAAAACAAAAAAGGGGAGATGGGGGCGGGAGAGGGAGGGAGGCAGTGGTGGTGTGGTTTCTTTTTTTTTTTTTTTGGGTGGGGGGTGTGGGGTAGCCTTTTCTCATAGCATAAACATAAAAAAGAGGAAGGAAATAGTGGTGGTGGTTGAGAAGGGGAGTGGGTTTTTCTTGCAAGTGAGCAATAGTTGTTGCTATTGCTGCTTAAAAGTCAGCAACACAAAAAAAAAAAAAAAAAGTGAGGGTGGGAGTTGGGTGGGGGCCTTTACTTAGCTTGCAAGTAAAAGCCCCCATGGCAGTAGCAAAAGTTTTTTATTGTTGGGGAGGGGGAGGGAAAAAGAAGGGGGGTGGGAGATGCTTGGATTTGCTCATAGCAGTAGCAAAGGTGCTACTGCTCATGGAAATAATAGCAATTGCTGTTGCTTGCAAGTCAGTTGTAACCAAGAACAACCACAAATAAAAGGGAAGGAAAGATGGGGTTGGGAGAGGCTTGCAAGTGAGGGGAGGGAGAGAGAATGGCGATAGATAGGAAGGGGGAGTTTTGTTTTTTCTTTGGTAGGTGGTTTTGGGGTGGGGAGGGGCCTTTGGTCATAGTAGTAGCAGTAGTAGCTATTGCTGCTTGCAAGTCAGCAACAACTACTGCTGTAAAGAATAGCAAAAAATGAAAAGATGGGAAATCCTCCCTATGGCTCAACATGCAGTTGCTGTTTTTTTTTTTCTGGGTTTTGTAATGGAATCATGGTTGTTGAGGGAAATACAAGGAAGAGTTTTCGTTATCAGATTATGTGTATCCTTCTTGTTTAGAGATCGACATATGAAGAAGCAAGGTTAAAGAGATAAAAATAGTTAGATGTTTTGAGTTCTTGTGGTTTTCTAAAGGGGAAATTGTAACGCCCCGGATCCGATAGTTTTTTTTTCAAAGGTTCAAGGCATTACTTGAAATATAATAAAGCAATTAAGAACAAAAGCACAAATGTATAAAGATAATCAAAGTATGACAAATTCAAACAACTCCTTCATTAATTCAAAATAAAAGCGCTAATGATCCTCAAAATAAATTTCTTAATTCAATACATCAAATCTGAAATTTTAAAAAGGCAACTACCTATTCTAGGCACTTCTTAACCCTACAATAAAAGAAGTAACTCCTAAACAAATCTTTAAATAAAATATAAAAGAAAACTAAAAATCCATAAGGTGCTCATTAAGGTCCTCTGTTGTACCCTCGGTATTTTCTACGGCATTTTGCATGTCCTTTCCAAGAGTATTTGAAAACAAATATTGAAAACAAGGGTGAGATATTAAAATTTCAGCAAGCAGTAACATGCATGTTATAAAACAATCCATATAATTTTATAAACATTTTCATGAGGTACAACGATTAAACCAAAGCTCATAGCCAAAAAATACAATATAAAAATCCAAATCCATCAGGTTATAATCCAAAACCAAAAAAATATTCACACAACAAGCCACACAATTGTAACATCATAGGACTCGTGAAATATGATAACTTTGAGAGGTTAAATCCAGTCCCAATCGCCCCCTCATGCTTTTAAGTGTGATGAATCAGTTTACTCTGGGTTTCGATCACCATGAAGCCGGCCTACTCTGGGTTTTGGACTTCGCTTTATACAACAGATCACTTAAACCTGATACATGTATTAAGTTGGTGAGTACAATCCAATCAAAGAATAATGCTGCAACATATCCAACAAAAGACCTCACCATCTTGGTGGAAACGGATCGCTGCAGCTCATTCCGTCTTGGAATAACCTCTCCTTCTTGAAGGAAACGCATAAATGGAACTAAACTTAATCCAAACAAAGATAGATAGACCTCACTATCTAGCTAAACTATGGATCCATAATAAGCTAAGCCTGCTAGACACAAGTCGACCAAAAACAGATATATAGTTTGAAAATAAATGTCAATAATTGCCATCATAACAAAATTCATTGCTTAATAGATTTGAATCAACAACCACTACCTTTTTGGCAGAAATACTCCCTCGTGGAGATAGCAAAGAAACACTACTTATATTGAAGAGCCCATCATATTTCATAAGTCCACAAGATTCAATAAACCATATTTACCCAATCAAATAGCCAAAATCTATTGTATGTAAATTTTAATAATTCTAGAGATTAAAACATATTTAAACCCATCTTAGAAAACTATAGGAATCAAAAAGAAACAATAAAAAGCCATTTGAATCCACCAAGTCCACTACTATAGTCCTATTCCACCTATTCCACCAAAACGTACCCAAAATCTTCAATAAATCAGATAAAATTATTTGGCCAAGCCAACACTCTTAAAATACCCTAAACTAATTGATACATGAGTTAGAATTAAATAAAAATCATTTTATAATAAAAAACTAAGTATATTTCAAAAGTACAAAAAATTCTATCATGGGTGCTTCAGTGTTGTCGGGCTCTATTATAGGCGCTTGAGAAAAACTGATTTTCCAGAAATCGGCCACTAGGTATGGTGCTCGAGCATTGACAAGAATTTGTGCTGTCACCTCGGCGCCTGAGGGGAGGCATTCTCACAAAGATAGTTGAGCAAGTGAGCAGCTGCTGTAAAAAAATCTTCTGCAAAAGAATTAGTTTTATTAAGACCAACTAAGTAGTAATCTTAATAGAATGTTGGATGCAGCTATGTCTTTAAAAATTGAATTGCTTACAGTTTGGGTTGCTTATCTACAAAGTCAAGATGAGCTCAGATGAAGAGTTTTAGGAGGCTTTATATTACTTGACACTAGCGGAGTGCACGTGCAATACTGCACTATATAGTTCGGGCTTGAGTAAAATACACATGAGTAAAATACATTTGCAACAATCTGAAGTCTATATCTATAAACGGACAAACACCGTAAACACAAATAATTAAATTTATTGTTTCCTGGAGGACTCAATTGAATCAAGTGGTAGGTTATTCTTGGGGAGTAGGGGTATTCACGAGCACAGTTGTCAATTGCTTACACAATAGGTCAAAAATATGTTTTATATAACTTCAAACAAAGAGCAAACTAATTTATATTAAACAATCCTATAGGGCCTTCAAGGCATTCACTTGCCATGTTAAAAAAAAATCTAACATAAACAGTAACTTGTACAATACAAAAAAAAAACCTTTGATTATTGTTGCATGAAGTAACTGCAACAAATAGTTTTAAGATCACATTTATTGCACCATAAAATATTTTGAAACGAAAATTCTATTTCAACAGATGTTAAGTAGCTAATGAGCTCATCTTATTATTTTGCATTACTTGCAACCAGTACCCTATAAAACCCTAGGAAAACAATGCAAGGCAACCCATATTTTTAGTAGATTAATGACTTTACAACAACAAAATGTCCTTTCTCAATTAGTAGGGTTTAGCAACATGAATTCTGTTACACCATCCCAATCTTTTAAAATTTGTATCTCAAATCAAATTTTGTTTTTAAATCCTTCCAAACCACTACCATCCAGGTCGTTTTTGGCTTCCCTTTTACCTACTAAACCCTTCAATGTGTACACCCCAGACATTCTAACAGCTACTTTGCTAGGACTTCACTTTATGTACCCAAACTCTCTTAACCTACTTTTCACTGTCTTATTATCTATTTCGACAACACCTAGACAGTCCCAAATAAATTTACTCCCTATTTATGTCTTAGTCTAGCTAAACATCCATGCTAATGCATTCATCTCAGCAATGCTCATCTAATGAATCTGTTGCTTCTTTGATGCCAAATATTCTATTTTCCACGTATCATATCAGGATTAATAGCTGCCCTCTAAAACTTTCCTTTTAGCTTGAAAAGAACATATCAATGGCATAACATTATACATGCATCTTTCTGCCCATACCATCTAGCTCAATTCTATGTAAATCATCCTCATTGACATCGTTTTTTTATGTCTAGTTTTTCTCAAATAAAATAGGGATTTGCTGATTGCTTTTCGGAATCTACAATTGCTAAAGTAGAACATTTTCTTGGATTTCATCTTTCAGTGTAGTTCCCCCCGTGAATTTAACAAATGTTTCTCAGCTTGCCAACCTAGGAATGAGGGGTGGGATTGTAGGAATGGGTGATCCAACAGGGAATAGTGGTTTGGTTCAGGGTGGTGGGTTACAGAGTGGAGGGATGGGTGTGCTTGGTTTAGGAGCTGGGGCTGATGCACTTGCCTCGGGATCTCCTACAAATCAACTACCGTCAGATAGTCTTAGGAAGAGTAATGGCGATACATTTGAACTGTCACTGGTTCTTTTCTTCAAGAAAGTACTTGTAATTATTCATAACTGTTTCCTAAAATCATTAGGATTTGCATGTGCAACAAAGCTAGTCTAAGCATTTGCATATAGCTTTGTACTCCAAGTTGCTTTATATATTGAGTACAGAATGTCACACAAATTTGATAGTTAGAATAGACTGACACTCAATATATTAGAAGTAATTCTACCATAACATTAACATGGACAACCCTTTACTAATTTCGTATGATATGGAAAATTAAGCACATCAAACAATTAAAAATTGGTGATGATCACATGTGGTAGACCTTCCAATGAGCACTCATGCCTGCACATTGTAGTTATATCAAATGATGTCTATTCCTTAGCATTCCTTTCAGTTTCATATTTCTTTTTGATTTTCAGTCTAAGAATGTCCATGATGTAACATTCTTGGATGCATATCCAATGTAAATATAATATGATTCTAAAGAAGTTTTTAGCAGAAGCCAAGCTTTCTAACACAAATTACTTGCATTTCAAATACCCAAGTCATCAATTTATCTAAAATACAATGAACAAAATGAAGTCATACTTGGAAATAGAAAGTTGGTGACACAAAGGAACTCACAATCAGATGAAGAAAGCCACCTTCACACTGTAAAAATCTATAGAACCCTAACAAAATGAAATAACCAAATAAGGAGGCTGAACACTGAGAGCATCTATATTATAATTGTAACCGAAGCTTTCACATGAATTAAATCTTTAACAAAGCAAGTAAAAAAAAATATAACATCAGAAATTTAATAAATGGACTAATAGAACATGACTTCTATCAATCTATACTTTAAACAAAATATCTGCAAAAGATAGAATTTTAATGGGTTTGGATAGGGAAGAGGGCTATATTAGGACATACTTTTGTATATGCCTATGAGCCCAAACAGAACATAAAATTACTTGCATTTCAAATACCCAAGTCTCCATGGTCTCTTTTTTCTTATGAAAATTGGAAGAGCTTCTCAGGAAAATTTGATATTGACGAGGTTCACTTTTCTGGGGTCTATTTTGATGTTTCTAATTCATGCCCACTTCCTTGTGGAGTTGAAAGCGACATGCAGGCAGATATGAAAATTTCCAGTTCTAAGAATGTTAAGGGTGTTAGGTCTTCTGATGCATTAGACTCGTTACCAAATTTCAAAGAAGTGCCAATGTGTCAATTCGAGGGTAACCATGTGGAAGTGAGTAAGCCAATTGTACAGCTTGAAAATTCTAAGCTAATTGAGCCTTCTAGTAGATCAAATCAGAAAATAGAGAAAGTAGTTGCTTTCAAGGGAAGAAGTTCATCACCTAGTTATCGGTTAAGCATGTTCACTGGTAGGATGAGAAGAAGTTTTAGTTCCAAAGAGGGTCCTGCTGTGCCAACTCACACTTTGATTTAACAAAATTGAACCCAAAAAAATTAAATAAAGCTTTAAATTCAAAACATACAAAAATTAAACATTTTAGAACAGTGAGACTCAAAAGGGTTGTGCACACTTTCCATGGTTTGATTGAAGAGCTATTGGTGGGTAATTGAGATGGGTGCTGGTGCTGGGTAAGGTCTTAAAAAATGAAAGGATTCTGTCGAACAAATGCAGCAGATATACACATATGATCATTTAGGCATTTCAACAAACAGTGGGTAGACATAAGCCGTTAGCACCTATCAAAAAAGCAGTTATTAATCTATCATGATGTATAGATGTCAACGAATGGGGGTTCAGTGTGATCTAAGACTGGTGAATAATGGGGGACGTTGTTTTATTATATGAAATGCATAAAACACAAAACTTAAGCAGAAGTCATATTTTTTTGGTAAAAAAAATTATGTTTAGTTGGAAACCCAACCATTTTTTGGCTTATCGAGCCTTCCATTAATGCTTGCTAGTCTTCTTAAACATAGAAACTGTAAGAGAAAGGTACAACTGTTTCCATAGAATTAGAGTAAGAGCAAGGTACAACATAGAATTGATGGGAGTGAATTGGGATAAAATGACGGGAGTCGTTGAAGTGTAGCTTGAATTTTGACAGTAAAATGTGCCTCAGCTAGAGGTGATAACAATGTTGCTGCCAATAATACCAAGATCAAATGGCTGAGTATGAAGCGCCTCTTTGGTGTAGGTGGTGTTGTCTTCGAAATCATATGCATTTGGAGATGATGGAAGCAAAATGGATTATGAATTAGTGGGGGAGAGAACTGAAGGGGAACAATTTCCATGGGAGAGACGAAAGGAGCGGGAATAGTTTGTAACCGATTGGGTTTTTGAACGAAGGTGCTGAGTGTAGACGGAAGGAACCTTGTGTTATTGAAACAAAAACAGTGTAGGGAATGGGCATTTTTGGAAAGCTGTGAATTTTGTTTGAGAAAGGTACAACTGTTTCCATAGAATTAGAGTAAGAGCAAGGTACAACATAGAATTGATGGGAGTGAATTGGGATAAAATGACGGGAGTCGTTGAAGTGTACCTTGAATTTTGACAGTAAAATGTGCCTTAGTCGGACGTGATAACAATGTTGCTGCGGATAATACCAAGATCAAATGGCTGAGTATGAAGTACCTCTTTGGTGTAGGTGGTGTCGTCTTCGAAATCATATGCTTTGGGAGATGATGGAAGCAAAATGGTGTATGAATTCGTGGGGGAGAGAACTGAAGGGGAACAGTTTCCATGGGAGAGACGAAAGGAGCGGGAACAGTTTGTAACCGATTGGGTTTTTTAACGAAGGTGCTGAGTGTAGACGGAAGGAACCTTGTGTTATTGAAACAAAAACAGTGTAGGGAAGTGGCATTTTTAGAAAGCTGTGAATTTTGTTTGGCAAGCTTTCCAAGGGCCCAATTCCCTTTATATATAGTATAGATTAGCAATGTGTCTAGAAGAGTATCTTGATTCAAAAATTGAGAAAGAACCAGTGCACAATTCAATATGATACTATTGAATCATCATCCAAAAGACATCTTGTTCAAGGAGGAAAGAATCCTTCAAAAAGATTATGATGCTATTTTGCACTAGTTTGTGATGTTTTGTGCTTAAAAGTCTAGGGTATCATGGCTCAAGGAGGGTGACCAGAATACACATTTCTTCCACAAAACCACCCTGGTAAAAAGGTGTCAGCACCCCATTTTTGCACCCCCTAGAAAGTCGGAAACTAAAACCCTAAAGGACAGGTTTGAATCCTAAGAAGCAATAAATGACTTTCTGCCCAAGCTTTAATTCATGGTAATACCTTATACCATTGGATAAGAAATTCCGATACGGTTCCTACGCAACTAAGTTCGCGCAAATTGTAGTTCGGATGAAAAAGTTATGATCAAAACACTCTCAAGGGCAAAATGGTAATTAAATGCAGAAATACCGCCATGTAGCAAATGTGTAAACAACACTTACGAAGTGGAAAAATAAAGCATAAAAGTACAAAACAAGGAAAGGACGAGAGAAAAGAAAATATCTTGATTAAAATATTAATTTAATCAAATGAATTAAATAAAAGGAAAATAAAAAAAATGTTTGGACAAACATCCTTTCAAACTTTATCCCATCTGATAGAGCTTGGAAAATGGAAACCAATGGCAAAAACCATGCCCAAATAGGATTAGAAATGAGCAAGATATAAATAGTTAAAATTAAGGGCATTATTGGAATTTAGCAATGCCACATGGGATGCCACTTGTGCGCAAGGAGTGCTCCACATGGTAATGAGCTGTCCATAGACTTTGTCAAGGTTTGTTGAGGGCACAAGTCCCCATGAAACCACCTTGGCACAAAAGAAGAGAAATTCTCTTACGGGGACTCGTGAAGGGGTGTTGGAAAGAAAGAAAAGAGAGGGAAAACACAAGGAGAAAGGGGTGGACGCCTGTAACGCCCCAAACCTAGGTCAATGCAAACCGGCATTCAACCAGAATCCGAACTACTACTGCAACATCCCGAATCCAGTTCAACAACCAAACCCGAAGTGTTACTTTTGAATTGGGTCTCAGAACAAACTAAAATTTATGCAGAATTAAAAACTTTCATGTATATCAGAGTACATTGGAAGCATAACTTAATATCTCATTTAATACAATTTAGTTTACAATTACATGTTCTTTAATCTGGAATAATCCTAAGCATGATTACGATTCTACCTGTCAGCACCCCATTTTTGCACCATAAAATTGTCCAAAAATCATATCTTAAACCGTCATATTCTTGGGCATGTAAATCGAGGTTTTTATAGTGGACCTATCTTTTTAAAATAACAAGCCCATAATAAAGAGAATTCTGAGTTGATTCCGATGCACCAAACCGTGCTCAAATCGGATCTCAAACGGCTAAGTTATGAATAAAAGAAATAAAGGGTAGTTTGGGGATTTTTATAAAACCAAAATTGGATGCCACAGGGCAAACGCGTGTACGCATGGTGGCTGCCATGTAACCAATGATAAATAAAAACTTTTGGGGTTCTTTTAATAAATAAGTAAGTTTCCTAATGGAGTTTGTTATGCAAATAAATAAAAAATTTAATAACAAAGTTAATAAAAGTTTTGAGATTAAAAGAAAATAAAAAAATATAAACAAAGAGAAATGAGTTGGACGAATTGGTCCAACACATATTCTATTGAGATATTGAGACTAAGCTTAAAAAAATATATATGCCTAAAAAAATATGGGACAAAATAGACTTTGACCAAACCTACATGAATGATGGTGTTTAAAAGAGAACTTAGGAGTTTAGGTGTTTAAGAAAGGAGTTATGAGCTTGGTGTTTAAGAGGAGAAGTTAAGAAGTTGAAGGGGTGGGAATTCTCTATAAAAAGGATAGAAGTTAAGAGCAAAAAAAGAAGGGGGAAGGGATCAAAAGAAGAGTTCTCTTAAAAAAAAAAAAGAGGAGAGGTTCAAAAGAAGAGAGTTCTTTGAAAAAAAAGCAAAGAGGGAAGTGAGAAAAAGAGGTGGAAGGAGTTTGTGCAAGAGGAAAGGGGGAATACCGAAGTTGAGCTTACCAGCTTCCAGGAAATCGATCTCGTTCCAGGTTCCTATTTCTTCTATCTTGTTTGTTGTTCTTTTATTAAGTATTTTATAAGTGTTGTGAATATATCTATGATTGTTCATGAAATATAGTCCAAAGCATATATTTCTATTCGGCCATTGCTAAATAAGGAGCTCGTTTCTTCTATTACACATTCTCTATGCCGGGCGTGTTACACTAATAAGAGCCTAACACGTGTCCATATAAATGGGATCCATCTATATTGATGCAACATTTTTGTTACACGATTTTTTTATCTGCATATACCAATTATACATAAGCTTAATACCTGTTTTTTTGTATCAAATGTACCAGCGTATTCATCATTGCATACCAGCTTGATGCAACTTTTTTTTGTACTATCTTCCCCTTAGATACCAATTATTCATCGCATATATACTTGTTTTTCATCAAATATACTAGCACATTCATCGTTGCATACGCAATGTTTTTGTTACACAATCTTTAGTAGTGCGGGCCCCATTTCTCTGGACACGTGTTAGAATCTTATGTTTGTTGTTTAGTTTTTTTCATTTTCCTACTTAAATTTATTTCATTAAGATTTTTTTTTTCTTATGTGTCTAGCTTATTAGATTTTTGTTTGAAATGTAATAAAGTAGATTTGCATCTTACAGCCCTTGTATATATGAGAAAGTTAGAAATAAAAAAAATAAAAAAATAAAAAGAAAAGGAAAAGAAGAATTTAAAAAAATAATAAATAAATAAATACCATTGAAGTGGTCGAACATATGGCTCCATGTTGGAATCTTTGATTTGGGTTTCTTTTGTTTGCTTTCTTGGTACATGTGCATTATGTTTTATTTTGCATGGTATGTAGCATAGCAACCCCCATTGCTCCAATGTTTGTATATATGTGATCATAAATAAATAAATAAATAAATATATATATAAGAAATAAAAAATAATAAAAGAGCCCATTAAATACCCAATTAATTTAAGGGAACCCATTTCAGTGGGGCAACCCAGGGTGTTCAAGGACTTCCCTAGGTTGTAATCGGGTCACTTATTTGGAATCACTGGTTCAGACCAAAATTCAACAAGGTGTCTACCTGCACCATTTCAGGTAGTGGCGACTCCATAACAGATTGTAACATCTGATTTTTCAGCATGCCCGAGGTGCGCACACTACCCATGAGCACATTACCCCAATCTTGAGGATCTCTCCATGCATACCTGTAGACACCCAAAAATTGCACGATTTTTGATAAATCTTGAAGGAGAGAAATATTATCGGAATTTTCAATTCTTTGCATTGGGTTTGAGATCCTTAACCCATTTGAATCCAAAACCACAAAGGAAAAGACCCGAATTCAACCTTTTGTGCAAAGTCAAACTTTTTTCGGTTGAATTTTGTTGACTTTTAACCCCAGAAAATGAAATTTTTTTTAAAGCAAGATTTCAAGATAATTTTTCCCGGTAATCAGGCTTTTAGCAATGTTATTGCATAAATGAATTTTTTGATATTTTAAATCTTGACGAATACCTTGGTATTAACATATTGAACCTTTTTATGAGACCTGAAAAACTGGAATTTTGCCTTGAACTGAAAAGTTGACTTTTTATTCACTTGGAATTTGGGTCTGGATCTATTTTTAATGGATTCAAATGGGGGGGGGGGGGGGGTGTTTGCTTATTTACATGTAATATCTTAAGTAAATGGAGATTAAAAACTACGAGGACATTTACTTAAACGATATTACATGTAAATAAGTATTGCCTGTGTTAAAATTCGAGTAAAAGCTTCTTTCCTTGTATCCGGCAGATAATGTCGGATACAAAGAGTTTTGTTTGTATCCGACCTGAGTTGTCAGATACTAATATTTTTGTTCAAAATTGAGTAATTCCGAGAGTTTTCACTTTTTTTTACTGTTTTACACATCTCTATGAGTGGGAATTCTCGGAAATAGCCTTAGGGTTTAAGTTGGTGGATTCTAGACATCATTTTGTGCCTAGCATTAGGGCACCCCTTACCCTAGCCTTTGCCTATAAATAGGAGGCCTTTCCTCAAGCAAATGGCCAAGAATTTTAGAGTCAGAAGTTGGAGATTGGAGAGCTCCGAGTGAAGAAGGGAACCGCTGTCGCATTGCTTCCAGAAACCTAGGTAAGCCTAGAACTTCTTTATTTTTATGTCTTTACATTCTAGGGTTAGATCTTTCTTCTACCTTTCTGTAGAATAATGGCTTACTCTTTGTGTATGCAACCCCTTTCCCTACTCAAAGTACCTCGAGACTCCCTCTAGCCGTAAAACGTGAAGAGGGATCTAGGGGAAACGAGACTGAGAATTGATCCTTAGTCTTAGAACGCTCTTGAATGGCTTTTTGTTGTGTGAAAACCCATTTCATACTCAAAGTACCCCAAGACTATCTCGGAACCGTAAAACGGGGAGAGAGAACTAAGGGAAACAAGAATGGAATGGAACCCTAGGTTTTAGAACCCCATTTGATTCATGTACTTTGAATGCTATATGTTGTTATGTATGGGTTTAGAGAGGCAATTTTTACACTTGCACACATAGCACTCGTTTTGTCGGAATCGGCTTGTATTTCGGATCTATCGTATTCATTGTGATAGATCTGAAATAAATGGCGCTAAGTAGTTCTGGGACATCTCTTAATGATTTTCAAAATGATTTCAAGCAAGTTATCTTTGAGTATTGAAGACCTCACGGTCTAACCTCTCGGTTTTGAGCATTTGGCTCCATTTTAGGGTTTTTGGCATATTCTCTCCAATCGAAGAGAATGGTGAGCCAAACTCATGCCCTATTTCCTCTTGGAGGTTTTTCAACACTTTTTTAAATGATTTTGATTTAGATTGCACGGATTACACACACTTGATCACTGTTTTGGGTTAATTTTACTTAAAAATGGAAAAACTGGACAGCATCTGTACCCTAACTTCGGACACTCATAACTTCATCGTCCGGATGAATTTTGGAGTGATTCTAAAGACATGTGAAAGGTGAGACTATCTAGTTCATGTCTGTAAAATTTCAGCCATTTTTATGAAGTGGATTTTTGACACCATTCAATCGAAGTTGACAGGTCAGTTCAGGCCAGATTGCTGAACCTGTCACTTTGAATGAGCACCATCTGTTTGTTTTAATTCCGATTTGAGTGATTTTAATTTTGGTGCTTTCCTTTATGAGTCCACTTTCATATCCAGTTGGTTTCACAATTTTTTGATTTCATTTGTGTCTTGTGTGACTAAGTTACTTAGAACTGCCCTATTGCACAATTCTGTGCTGATCTGTGATCCTCTGGGTATGTTCGTGAGGTCACACAAGTCACATCCGAATGGAGTTTGGTGTGAGGCCTATTTCATATGAAAGATGGCATTACATACTTCATTTATGCAAATTTTCACGGATTTATATAGAGCCAATTTTTCCAAATGAATTTCCAAAGTTGCCCACTTGTTACTCTTATCGGTTTACAATAGCAGATTTTAGATGAGTATAACTCTTAGGATTTTAATCGGATCTACTTGAAAATTTGTTTGAGTCTCCTATTTATCATAATCTTTCAAATGGATTTGGTTTGGTTCAATTTGAACTTGATTTGAATGATTTATGGTCAAATGGCTCCATCTTTTACCGAATTTTCCAGACTTGTCTTAACTTGTTTGTGTTCAAGTTTTGCTTTGATTTCCATTTAAATAATGATGTCCCAGAAGTGATACTTTCATAAAATAAAGTCTAAGATTCATTGGACTTCTCATATGGAGGAATCATACATGTGTTTAATCTTTTTCAAGCCTTTTTGATTACTTTAGCAAGCCTTCTTTATTTTTATCATGAACAACACTTGGCAACCACCTTGTGTGGGTGAATGGGGGTGCCTAACACCTTCCCCCGTTCATAATCTAATCCCCTTACCCATCTCTGGATTTTATTTTCAAGTAGGGTAATTTTTACTCTAGATTTGCCTTTTTGCTTAATGTGATGCTTTTGGTATCCATTCACACCTAAATTGAATGGTGGCGACTCTCCCATTTTATTTTTATGAATCCCGTGTGATGACCGGAAAAGTCACTGCAACGATTTTTCCCCCATGTCTCACAATACCTAAAAAATAGGTGAAAATGGGAGTAGGATTTACATCTCAACAAGTAGCAAGGTGCATGCAAGTAAACAGTCTAATTTTATGAAATAGTCATGAGGTATATTGATAAAACAAGGCAAAGGCAGATATATCAAATTCATGTATGAAAGAGTAGGAGACTACTCTACAGGTCCACGATCTACAACAATTAAGAAGATAACAATGCGGAAACATACACACAGAGAATTATACGAGGAAACCTGAATCCAGATCCAGGAAAAACCTCGAGTCTATATGAGGCGACTAACCCTTGGAATCTCCACTATTGAATGAAAAACAATTACAAAGGAGCACACACTTAACCTTTACAATTGAACTCACTCAACAGCAAACCACAGCTCGAATCCACAAACTGCAACACAGCTTGAATCCACAAGCTGCAAAACACGATCAATCCAGATCACAACAATCACTCAACAGTGATTCACAGTTCGAATCCACGAACTGCAACACAGCTTGAATCCACAAGCTGCAAAACACGATCAGTCCAGATCGCAACATCACCTCATAGTCCACTGAGACGATCCAATGCAATAGGGATCCACCTATGCATCAATCAAGGTCGATCACCAATCCAGGCGATCACACGATCAGATGAAGTTCCGAATTGAAGAAGAATCCTCAAAGTTCAATTCCAAGTGATCTCTCTCAGATCTCCCCCTCACTCGATCGCCGACTCTCTAAAGAAGAATTGATTGAATCTTAAAGACCTCAAGATCCAAATCCAATTAATCCAAAGGAAAAAGTCATCTACAAAAAATTACAGCACGTCTATTTAAAGAAGAAAACTCAGATCGCGTCGAGCGCTGGTGGCGTCGTGGTGCGATCGGGGCAGACGGCTGGAAGCGAACTCAAGTCTCGCTCAAAACAACTTGACTCAGTTAAGGGCGCGCTGCCAGCGCGCTGCTAGTGGGAGGGAACGCGGCATGTGCACAGCTGATCATTAGAATCTTCAATCTCGCTCTGCGCTACCAGCGGCGTGTCGGCGTCGCCTTATGACGCTAGTGCACGTGCCTTACTTTCAAACCACTGATTCACTTATGCGCTGCCAGCGGAGTGTCAGCGGTGTTGTTCTTCGCAATTGCCTTTACAAGAAATGCTCTATTTAGAAAATCTTTCATTTCCTTGATCTACCAGCGGCGTGGTAGCTGTGTGGCAGCATCGTCTTCTTCTTCTTTACTAAATTCACTGAATTTTCATTGTTTCTTCTGCACATCTTGAAGATTATTAGAAGACATAATTTGTCAAACATTTGCCATAAAAGGAGTGTGAGTTTTCACACTTACAATGTAAATATTCCAAGATAAACAATAAAATATAATCAAATGACACATGTGACACCAAAGAACTCATGGAGCAAGATAAGTCTTTGAATAGATACTTTTCATTGCTATGCCACCATGCAACTTAGGGGAGAAGCTACTATGACCCTCAAACCTATATATTACTGAGATAAGAGGCGTAGTCATCAACTTATTGCGCACGAAACTATCAAAGTTTTGTATGAACCACCAATATGAAGAAATTGAATCAATACATGGAGATGGCCGCTTATCCTCACATACAGGACTCACCAGCGAGGCTCGAAATGATCCCCCAAACATGCAGACCCCTCAATGTAAACTAACTTCCAAAGGAAGCGCAAGCGCAAATGGGAGTGATCAACCCAAAATAAATATCCCTCCACTATCTAGTTTAGCCTATGGATCCATATACAGTTATGCCTGCTAGACACCAATCACACATAAAACAAGTTATTCCGATACATTTGATTTCCAATTCATATGCAATATCTGTAAACCTTGATCTCAGTCAATAATCATAATCAAATTTCAAGTGATATTCATGTATCAATCTCATTAACCCGGAATTAGTTCCATTTGAGAAAACACGGTCAAAACCACGAATAAATCTCCAAACCAGATTCCATAATTAGTAGTGCACCTAAAAACATGATTATTAAAGTTTTAGACCTGTTGTAGTTCACAATCATAAGCACTAGTGAGTTTCCTAAGTCTTGACTAAAACATCTCTAATGAAATTACCTATTAGTGTTCCACTTCTATACTTAAACCTAAGGTATAATATTATTTATTTTCTGTTATCTTTCACTTCTAGAAATTCACACAGACCCAAATTGAATCTTAAGAGTTGGTTCAAATTCCCAAATTGATGTTTATCATAATTTAATCCATTAATTCCAAAATCTTGACCTTTAATTCACCCACTTGCATTCATTTTAATACCAAATTACATTCCATTAATTCCTATACCTAAATTTAACTCTTATGCAAGTGTTATCATAATTAAATTACTGAAAAAATTATTAAACATTAATTTTATACTCAAAATCCCCAAAATTCTGAATTTTCTGTTTGGGTCACTCAGCATGGTTGCCCTTGCGACTTTTTGGGCACCCATGTAAATCCTGCAGATTCCCAGATTTTCATATTTTCGGTTTTTGGATGTTTCTCTCAGTTTCTAATTGTTCTAAATTTATTTCTTATGAACCTAAATCACACCTACAACTCCCTAGACTTATTTGTATCAATTAATTACAATTCCTTGGTCATTTACAAAGATCAAACCTATATTTTTAACACTTTTATATCTTTCTTTCAAGAACATGAAAACTCTTCGATGAAAACCAACTAAATCCATGAAATATATTTTTGTCTAACCAAATCAATCCATAGCAAATAAAAAAGATAAAAATCATGCGTTTCTTCTAGTTTTCTAGTGATTACTACTTGCCTTATCATGCAAAAATCCTTCTTTTCTCGAATATGATATTGAATCCAATTTTCTGTTCTTTATAGCACGAACCTAGGGTTCTTCAAACAAGATCTCCAACGTTCAAATTGTAGTCCTACCAGTCATGAACAAAACCTCCAAATTCGAGGTCGATCTAACGGCTGGATTCTTCCAATCTAAGTTTGATGGTTGCAGGTTGGAGGTTTCTGTAACAGCCTTTCTTAAAAAAATCTTTGATCTTCTTCCCTCTCTCTCTTCCTATTTTTCTCCACATGAATTTTCCCTCTTTTCTCTCCTTTCCTCTCTATTTAATTTGATTAGAAGAAACCCTAAACTCATTTTAATGGCTTGCTTAAATAGACAACCTTAGAGGACTTCTATTAAGATTAGGAAACCTTCTAAATTTAATTCCTTCTCTTTCTCTTCCTTCTAATTCACTTTTAGCACATTACCTATTAAGCCCCTTACTAGCTAAACTCTTTCTTTTGACCAATTTTCGTCCATATTTCAATCCTATTTCTAAATATTACCTAAAAACCCTATTTAGTCATTTTTCTCCAAATTAAAGCCACTAATTAAGTGTAATTACCCAATTGCCCTTTTTCCTTCTTTTATACTATAGTTGTTACTTTTTAGCTTCAAACTTAACCCAATAAGTTTTAAACTTCTAATTTCCCATTCTTTTACTTACTTAATAATTTACTTTATCAATTGCCCATTTGGAATTTACTAAAATACCCTTTTCTTCTTCTAGATTGATTTCCTTTGAAAATCCTCTTTTATTTATGAATTATTATTTATTGCAATTATCAATTTTTATTCTTTTATTTCCACTATACTCCAACCCTTATTTTCTTTTATTTATTTATGCTTCTATTATTGTCCAAAAATTCGGGGTTTTAAAACGCCTAAGGAAGGGGGAGTGCCCCAAGGAGAAGAGAGAAAAAAAGCTAGAGGGAAGAGATCCTTTCTCCCTTGGCTAAGCCCTTCCAAGCTTCCAAACGCATCCCAAATCACCTAAAATCCTTACTAAAACTTCATTAAATTCTCCTCCATTCTCATTCTAGCTTGAAAAACAACCAAAGAAAACTATCTTGGAGAAGAAGGAGGCACCCAAGCCATTGTCCAAGGCTTTGCAAGGAGCTACAAACACTTACTAGGACCTTCCTCCCTCAAAGTATGTTTTCTTCTTACATTTATATAACATAGTTTAAACTTTTGAAGGTATGTTAAATAAAAAGCATGTTCTCTCACCTTCTCCATAATTTTCTCCACTCCTTTTGTTTTTACTATTTTAGTGGTGAGATTGTTCAAAAAACACCCCCCTCAAGGTAAGTAGTGATGGTATACGAATGGGAGAGAGAGTAGTCCTTAATGAATCACGAAAGGTAAGGTCCATGTCCTTTTGCTTCGGTAGTGTAGCGACGTTTTGGTAAGAGGGGAAAGGAAAATGGAGTCGCCACTGCCTATTGGGTTTATGAGGGTGTATGTCGTCATCCAAAACAAAGGTTTGCATAGAGTTCGATTAGGTGACCCGATTGTAATCTAGGGAAGTCCATAGACACCCTAGACTACGCGACAAAAAGTGGGTTCCCTTTTGATTGTTTGCACCATAATTAGGTATGTGAGGGGCTTCTGGATTTAATCTAATGTGGGGCCCACAAATGTGGTTTTGGGCCCCCAAGCCATCGATTCCTAGGTCCAAATGGCCGGGCCCAGTCATTACCATGGGCTTGTGGTTTGAGCATGCATAGTGGGTCAAGGGGAAATGGGTCTTTGAGCCCTGTTTATTGATTTTATTAGGCGCAACTGCTGAGCCTAAGCGATTGCCTATTATTTTATTCCAACCATTGAGATGTAGCAACCACAGGTTCTCCAATATTTATTTAGTTCATTCATTATTATTATTATTTACACTTTGCGAGCTACAGGGGGATAGCTCACAGTCAAAAGGACAGTGCATGGGCCAAGGTGGGCCTATTCGGGTCAAATCCAAATCCAGCACTAGGCCACATGGCTGTTGTTTCCACAGCTTGCACTCGACTGCTCCCAAAGAGCGGCTACATGCCAATTCCTCCATACCGCTGTCACTCAGTGGTTGCATATGAATTGATTCAAGTCGCTATAGCTCAACGGTTGCGAGGTGTTCTATTTAGCAAGAAGACAGGAGCAGCACTTTGAGAGCTCCTAAATTTGTAGGGAACTCACTAGCATGGTGGCTAAGCATATGTAAGTCTCAAAAGAGTTGAAAAGGGATTGGTACCCACCTATTGGAGCACATGAGCTGATGGTTTTCCATTTTCAACACACACACGAATGTAAGAAAAGAACATGTGAGTTCTCATTCGAAATGCTTACAATGGACTAAAGGAGGTGAGGGGCTTAAGCATATGGAAACATAAGTAAAAGAAAACTATCAATTCTAGCCTCCTCATGGACCTACATTCAATTTTATGATTATCATAAAATTAAAACAAGAGAAAAAGAATGAAAGAAAAGCAACAAAGAGTATAGGAGAAGAATCTACAACATTGATATGTATTGAAATGAATTAAAGGAAGCTTTGGCTTGATGGAGGAGCTCCCCAAGTGTTCAACTCCCTCCCTTCGTCAAGTATCACAATATAGCAATGAGAAAGGGGAGAAGAAAGAGGGTTCAAGAGAAGTTTTAGTGTGGTTTTTTAGGGTTTTCCGGATGGGAGAATGGGGGTTTCAGGGTTTAGGTTTGTTAAAAATACCAAGAGATCCCTAAAAGAGACTAGAAATCGCATTTTTATAAACTTTCATGTTGAAATCGCTTTGCAAAGCAATTTGAGTACATTTTGTTCCAACCACTATGGCACAGTGGCTAGGATTATTTTTGTTTAAACCATTGTGCTACAATGGTGTGGACTATTTTTTCTCGCACGATCGAGGGTTCTGCGCTCTCACTACAGGTAGAGTACGGGGCCAACCAGTGAACACCACATGGCCATTCTATTAAGGTTTGAACCGCTCTGCCTGAGCGGTCTGGCCCAATTTTGTACAAATCGCTTAGGCGGAGCGGTTCAGCTCAATTTTGTTTGCTTTACCTTTTCTCACATGATCGGCTGTTCTGCGCTCTAACGATCTGTAAAATACGAGACTAATTCGGGAATGCCATGTGGTCATTCGGTTAGAGAATGTTGGTTGGCTGGTGCTTTCGTGGTGATGACACGTGGCGGTGTGTGCCATGATCATGCTAATTTTCAATTAGATTATGACACATGGCATGGCGCGTGTCAACCGATGTGGATTCAATGCTTGTGTGACATGTGCCATTTGTGTGCCATTTGTTACCACGGATTGGTTGAGACCCACCTTGGTTGTCACGTGGCACACCACATGGTTACCATGTGGCGTACTCATACACTGTTGTGTTTCATTATAAGATTCTACCGTATGTATATTAATTATTTCCCTCGTACTTGCCTAGATTGTGCCACGTGTCGCTCTCTAGTTGGCGCATCTTTAAAAGCCCATAACTTTCTCGTTTTATGTCCGATTTTGATGAATTTTATATCGCTGGCTTGCATTTTTCGAGCTCTATCTTTTGGACTTCAAATTTTCATGAAATGAGACTGTAACGCCCTGGATCCAGGTTTACTTAACCACATAAACCCAAATCTGGTTTGTTAGGGAAAATGGCCCAAACAACTATTCTAGACTTAAATAAATTCATTATTTGTAATATAATCAGAGTGCGGAAACAACAGATATAATTTATTTCTTCTTCCAAGAAGCGTGGCATACAAAGGAAAACATCCAATACCAATTCCTCAATTAAGTCTGGAAAGGTTTAACTAGAATAAATTGAACATCACCCCTGTCATCTAAATAAAAGTAATCTGAAACAATTCCTCCAATTCCAAGTCAAATGTATTAATGTAAATCCCTAAACCTATACAGGAATAAAGAAATCTTTATCTTGGTACTCAGTAAAATCCCCAAAAGTGTCTATCCCTGCAACGTCCTTACCAGGAATTGTGAGACATGGAAAAAATCAATTCAATGACTTCCTGAATCATCACACGGGATTGGTAAAAAAACACAGAGTCGCCACCATTCTTTTTAGGTGTGAATGGACACCAAAATCATCAAATAAGCACAAAAAGGCAAATTTAGGGTAAAAATAACCCTATTAAAAAAACAACCAGAGATGGGTAAGGGGATTAGGTTATGAACAGGGGAAGGTGTTAGGCACCCCTATTCATCCACACAAGGTGGTTGCCAGGTATTGTTCATGTTAAAAATAAAGAAGGCTTGCTATAAAAATCATAAAAAAATCACAAAAAGACAAAAGTGTATGGTTTTTTCATATGAATAGCCTGATTGATCCAGAACTTTCAAATATGATCATACCACTCCTAGGGTTTCATGATTAAAATAAAATTGAGATAAAATCAAATAAAACCAATCTAAAGTGAAAACTTAAAAAATCTAGCTTTAAGTTAAATTCTAGAAATCTAGGAAAATATGATTTTTATGAAATATTGTAGATTTGAACTTGAACAGTCCAGGATATAGATATTGCCCAATTTTCAAATTAGATCAAGAAATCAAAACCAAAAATACCCACGTTGATGAAGAACATCAAAAGGGAAGAACTTAGACCGTAGGGTCATCTCTCCAAAGTGAAAAGGATTCAAAAACCACATCATGAAACCGTAGAAGTTACTTTCAGGCTTCTAAATCCAGATCTATCACATAGATCATGATAGATCCAGGATCTTAGCCTAATATCACAAAAATCATGAAAACAGTGCTGTAGGTGCAAAGATGTGAAAAATCCAAATTTTAGAAAAAGGTGGGGATCTCATGCTATAAACATCATGGATTCATATGATTCGTTCAGATTCAATCATAAGATCATTAAAATATGAACAAGATATTCAAAGCAACCACATCTCACAGATTAGAGCACATGGGGGTGTGAGACATGGATTCGTCATCTCGGATGACTTCCGATTATCGTCACGCGGGGATCGATAAAATGTTAAGAGTCGCCACCATCCATTTTAAGGTGTGAATGGACACCAAAGGGTTCATAGATGTCAAATAGAGCCAAAGTAGCTCTAATACAAGGAAAATCCAGAGATTGGGTACGAGGAATTATTTATGAGCGGGGGAAGGTGTTAGGCACCCCCACTCATCCGTCTAAGACGGTTACCATATGCTTGCTCATACTTTAAATCATTTGTTAGTAAAATGAACTAAGAGGTGCTTAACAAGCACAATGTGTGTGACCCTTCCACATGAGAAGTCTAATGAACTTAGGCTCTCTTCATGGATCCATCACTTCTAGAACTTCATGAGTGAAGTGAAATCAAGGTAAAAATGAAGAAAATCCAGCTAAGGCAAATCTGGAGAAATTAGGTCAAAAGAGCTTGAAAACTTTGATAAACCATAACTCATTCAATTTAAATCCAAATCAAATGAAACCAAAGCCATTTGAAAACTGATACATATTAGAATATACAGTAGAAAATTCAGCTCAATCCGATTCAAAACAAAAGAGAAATCCACATATGAAATTTACTGTTATAACTCAGAAAAAGCGTTAAGTAGGCATTTTCAAAGCTCTATTCGTGGAGTTTGGCTCAATAAAAATCCATGAAAATTGGTATGGAGGAAGTATGTAGTGCCATCCTTCCAAAGAAAAAGACCTCACACCAATCTCTATCCGGATGTGACTTGTGTGCTCTCTTGAACAGGCCTAAAAGACCACAGATGAGCTCTGGACTATGCCAGCGAGCACTTCTGAGTCAACTGAGCACCCAAGACACAAAACAGATTGAAATCTGCTGAAATCAGTTGGAAATAAAAGTAGACTTCTCAAAGAAAACTCAGAAACTGGAATCATTGGAAACGGATTAAAACTGAGCAAATAGCGCACCATCAAAGCGGCAAGTTCAGCAATCTGGGCGGAACTGTCTTACAAACTTTGAAGAGATGGTGTCAAAAATTGGCTACATGAAAGTGAACGAAATTTTCCAGATATGAAGTAGGCCAACTCATCTATCACATGTCTTTGGAATCACTCAAAAATTCATCCGGAGGATGAAGTTATGAGCATTCTAAGACAGGCCACAGATGCTGCCCTGTTTTGAAATATTTGAAGAGAAAGCCCAAAACTAATGCATGTGTGCAAGTGAATTCAACCAAAATAACTTGAAATCATGAAAAACAACTTATGAAGTCCTAAAAATTCATTCTAAGGCCAGAGATCTCAGATTTTCCATATTGAGCATGAAGAATCCAAGACCTAGCCTATTTGATGCAAAACAGTGAAAAAGTGTGTGATATTGGTAAAAACACATATATAGGAGAAAATTAAAATCCATGGCTATTGAGAGCATGGATCATGTTGATTTCTCCAGATTCAAATAGCACAAATAATCAGCATATAAAAATAACATGCAAATCATTCAAAGTAGGTTCTAGCCTAAAGGATCCATTCCATCTTCCTTTTCCCAAGGCTCTCTCTTCACGTTTTACGGCTAGAAAGGATTCCCAGGTACTTTGGAAGAGGAATGGGGCTTGTAAACAACCACAAACTGGCTTTACACTACAGAAAGGTAGAAGTTTGGAGTGAAATGTAAAGAGGAAGCAATAAACCCAAATGAGCTTTACCTTTAGTAGCTTGAGCAGTTGAGTAGGCAATCCAGCAGAGCTTCCCTTCTTCCAGCAGAGCTTCCAAGCTTCAAATTATCAGCCATTTGCAAGAGGAGGACCCCTCTATTTATAGGCCAAGTCAAGGGTAGAAGAGTCCCAAGGGTAGGCCAAAAAGGCCTTCTAGATTATTCCAATTCTCCTCCAAGGCTTGAATTGGAGTAATTCAGCAAGTTTCGGAGGGTGAAATAGGGAGTTCAAGTCCCTAAGAGAGAGGTAATATGCGTAAATAAGGCTCAGAGATCGAGCCATTTCGTAAATCCCCGAAACAGCCAAAACCGTATACTCAGTGCGGTTTCTACACAACCGTCACTCAAAGTGCGGTTCATATACAAATTTAACCAAACCGTATATACAGGACGGTTCAATTCAGCAAAACCGTATACTCAGTGCGGTTTCTACACAACCGTCACTCAAAGTGCGGTTCATATACAAATTTAACCAAACCGTATATACAGGACGGTTCAATTCAGTTATGCTTTAATCGATTGCTGTCCACGCGGCTCAACGGCCGAAGCTTCGCGAAGCCACGTGGCCGCCAGCGCAACAAGCATGGACCTGAACCGTGCTGTGTGTACGGTTGCAACCGTGCATACAGGGCGGTTGACATCAAAATTATAAAAAAAACCGTTCATTCAGTACGGTCAGCACATTTTTGGCTGGTTTTGAGCCTTAGCTGCACAGGCCAGGCTTATTTACATGTAATATCGTTTAAGTAAATGTCCTCGTATTTTTTAATCTCCATTTACTTAAGATATTACATGTAAATAAGCAAACACCCCCCCCCCCCCCATTTGAATCCATTAAAAATATTTCCAGACCCAAATTCCAAGTGAATAAAAAGTCAACTTTCCAGTTCCAGGCTAAATTTCGGTTTTTCAGGTCCGGTAAAAAGATTCAACATGTTGATACGAAGGTATTTGTCAAGATTAAAAATCTCAAAAAATTCATTTATGCAATAACATTGCTAAAAACCTAATTACCGGGAAAAATTATCTTCAAATCTTGCTTTAAAAAATATTTCATTTTTTGGGGTCAAAAGTCAACAAAATTCAACCCGAAAAAGTTTGACTTTGCATAAAAGATTGAATTCGGGCCTTTTCCTTTGCGGCTTTGGATTCAAATGGGTTAAGGATCTCAAACCCAATGCTAAGAATTGAAAATTCAATAAAATATTTCTCTCCTTCAAGATTTATCAAAAATCGTGCAATTTTTGGGTGTCTATAGGGGGTCTACCCTACGGATCCACCTGTTCTCTTTTCCCCTAGCTCTCTCTTCACGTTTTACGGCTAGAGAGGATTCTTGAGGTACTTGGAGATAAGTTTAGGTATACAAACACAATCAAAGGCCTTATTCTAGAACAAAGGAGAAGAACAGATTATGGGGTTCTATTCTAGGGATCCACCTATTCCCCTTTCCCCTAGCTCTCTCTTCATGTTTTATGGCTAGAAAGGATTTTTGAGGTACTTGGAGGCAGGTTTAGGAATACAAGTATAAGAAAGCTTTATTCTACAGCAATGGAGAAGATCCTATTATCTCTAGAATTGAAGACAGAAAATAAAAGGGAAAAGGGACTTACCTGGATTAAGCAAGCAGAGCAGTAGGGATTCCTCTCTTCTCTTGGAGCTCCTTGGATTTCAAATTTTTGTGGCCCTTTGCTTAAGGATCTCACCTCTATTTATAGGCAAACCCAGGGGTAAGGCTGGTCCAGAGGGATATACCATGATCTCCCCAGATTGGGTTAAAAATAAGGATAATGCCCATCCATGGCCAACAAAGATATTTCGAACAAATAAAAGAGATAATTCGCTCATCTAAAGAGATATTAGACTGAAGATAAGGCTTAGAAATCGAGCAAAGATCAAATTCACACAAATCTCTTGCGCCTGTAAATATATTGCAGGCAAGTGGTGCCCGCATTCTTATTACGGGCACGGCATGTCAGTGTACCAAATTCGGGCGCAACCGGTCCACATATACAATACGGGCTCTGCTTAAATGATGGAATTTCATGCATTTTTGACTTATTTTAAATCCCAATTAATATTTTCATTATTTTCTCATTTTGTAGTGCAATTTGGGGTGTCTACAACTGCCCCCTCTTTGCTGGTAATTGGAACCAATTACGAGTAGAGAGCAAAAAGACCCACCAATTGCACTTTTTTGAGATTTTGTCTAACTAATTGCACTTTGCAAGGATCAAAAGGATGATGTTGGAAAAAGAATTTGTGTGGAAGATTTGCCAAAAAGTCCCTAACCTTAAGGGGCAAATCCTCCTCTCTAGTCTCACTGAGCACTCGTGGCTATGAAGTGAGATTTGAGACAAAATTTTTAAACAAAAATGGGTAAAGGTGGCAATCCTTATAACTTACAATCAATATAGACATTCATCTCCTGATAATTGTGGAGAAAATAATGAAAAAAACAATTTTCTGCTTTGCCCGTATTTGCATTGCGAGCAGGTCATGCCCGTAATTTGAATACGGGCGCAATTGACCGCATTACCTTTGCGGGCGCTTGTTGCTCGTATTGCTTGTATAGATTTTGGGGTCCTTCTTAACCACGGCCGCGAACTCCTTCTTCCATTTCTACTCGCATTTCGCCCTAAATTTCTTGCGCCCGCATTCTTCACTCTAGTCTTCCTCTCTTCAATCTCCGACGACTCTCATCTTCTCCAGTGACATCAACTATTTCTGGCAACGTCTTCTGTTTTCCGGTGACCCCTTGCTTCTCCGGTGACCACTGTTCCTTCGGCAACTGTTGCTCTTCTCCCACTACCGCGACCATTTCTTGCTCTCCGAACGCATCAACACTTAGCCATTTGACGATTGATTTCGCTTCTCTAGTGGGTACACCTCTTGCAAGCTTTGATTGTCTTTGTACCTATTCGGCTAAAATAGGTATTCTGAAAACCCATTTCATGTTTCTGGTATTCCTTGACTGATTGTAACTACATGATTTTTGCTTTGCAATTTGTCTGCTCCTGATTGAATGCATTGGACTGTTAATTATTAATTGATCGAAATCCCCAATATGTCTTCATCTTGCTAATAACCCATGCATGAACAAGATCCTGATTTTCCTTTGCTCCTTATTTGATTGAGATGAGCCCACTTTTTTCACATCACTGTCTGAAATAGGGGTATTGATATCCCTCTGAAAAAAAATCCACCCAGAAGTGATATTTGGAACCACATAATTCATGATTGACACATGGCTGACTTTCTGCAAAAAAAATTTTTTGTTCTTGAAGCAAACAGACTTGACTGCTGTGTTTGCTTCCTGTTCCTAAAGTAATTCTTGAATTGCCTTGTTTATGCCGTCAATGTTCAAAATTTGATTTTGTTCCTTTAAAAATCCGAATACATCTGTCACTTGAACACTCCAAACTCTTTGATAATTCCTTTTTGTGAACCTGAATGATAAGCCTGGTTTTAATCTGAATCCTTGTATCCAAGTTAACTCCTTTTCTTTGCAATCACTGGTATATGCTTTACTTTGGGCATGTTTGTGAATTTATTGCATGTTCTCAATTTGGAGCTAAACACTTGTAGGGTCTGATATGAACCAATTCATGACCCAACTGCTGTTAAAACATCTTGGCATGAAACAACTAGTTTTCAGAATTTGCTCCTTCGTGCCAGTTTAAGCATGCCTTGATTGTCCTGAAACCAAGTAAAATAAACCATTAGGTATTTTAGAAACAAAATAAATTCCAATCTCAAAATCTAAATTTTAACAAGCACTTTTCTTCTCTTTCTCGTTTTTCTTTTTGTTGTATAATGATAATACATAAGAAAAAACAACAACAAAGAAATAGTAAAGTTTCCCAAAAATTTTGGAATACTGAATGAAGTCCTCTTTGGTAGGATCCCAATTTGGTTGTTTTTCTGAGGCATTTTCCCTTATATTCTTCATTGTTCAATCTTGAAAAGAATTTAAACTTAATTAAAATGAAGAACAATTTTACAGAAAGCAATAACAAATCATCTCCCTGATTTGAACCGCAGATGGCTTGCACTCGATCAGCCGCCAGGGATCCTGCAGATGAGCCCTTTTCTTCTAGGGTTCGGCGGGATCATACTGATGTGGCCTCATCTTCGAGGGCCGAGAGGGATTCTGATTCGGACATCCCTGATCTTCCTTCTGGGGATTCGCGTGAGGCGACCCCAGAGGTATACTTTAAACCTTCTGAATTTCAAATTCCTTCACAAAATTCATCACCTTGATTCTTTCTTCCTTCCAATTATTTCCTTAGCCGGCAATTGAGGTTTCAGACAAAGGCAGAGGCCGTAGAGGGCGCCTAGGCGGAGGCAAGGACGGAGGCCATGATGAGGGCCGTAGAGGAGGCCATGGCAGAGATGAGGCTTGGACCAAGGTTGAGGTCCCTGAGGCAGTTGCATCACAGATTAGGGATACCGACCTGCTACATGGCTTGAGGACTCATCCCTCAGCTTGTATCAGGGCGGATATCCCTTTAGAGTATCCCTTGTCTCATTATCGAGGGAGCTGGGCCAGCTTCATCCGATTTATCGGAGACTGCAGTTCAGCCTTTTGCCGGGAGTTGGGCTTGTTTGGTTTTGGTCTCTTCATCACTATCCCAGATGTACGCTTGGATCGAGCCCTTATTGCAGCGATGCTCGAGAGGTTCTTCCCAGAGACTTTGAGCTTCCATTTTCCAGATATTGAGATTGGTATCCGGCCGTCTGACTTTACGCTTATCACCAGGATTAGGATGATTGGTGATATTTTTCCCGAGATGGTGATGCCAGATGCTGAGGAGATCGCTTCCTATCTTGGATATATAGTGTTGCCTCCGGAGGCATGGGATAGAGGGAGAACTAGATTGTCTCTTACTTGGTTGAAAGAGACCTTCCGAAGGAGGCAGCTTGGCCAGCTTGCCACCAGTCATCCAGCTTTTCCATTTGCCTTTCGGTTCATTTTCCTGTACATGATGGGCTCCTGCTTCTTCCCAGAGGACACGACTTTTGTCAGTCCTCACTTTTTCTGTTTATTGGGAGATCTTCATCGAGCGAGGAGGTATGCTTGGGGCCCGCTTATTTTTGGCACCATTTTGGCTGGTCTGCGCCAATCAGTTAGTGGCCTCTCTACCTCTCGAGGAGCTGGAGTTGGGTGCAGATTCTTTCGGCCCTTCTTGCAGGTGGAACACCTATTTCTTTTCTCTTTCTTTCCTTTTTTTTATCTCTTTTTTCCTTTTCTATTCTTCTGGCCCTTTTCTTCTTTTTGCAGTTTTTTGCTAGGGTGTATATTCCCTATTTCCGCCTTACCTCTACCATGTCAGAGGAGACATATCCTATGGCTCATAGATGGTGCCATGTGGAGCACGACTCTGAAAAGAGTCGTCCTAGGTCTGCCCAGGCTAATCTGGACAGGCTGAATCGGTCTGAGGTAAGCTTCTTTAATTCTTCTTTTTTCCTCTCCTAGATCACTTGTCTAATATCCCTTTTTTGATTCTCAGCTGTTCGTCCCCTGGATGGAGGACATTCATGAGGTGTTGGCCCTGCATGCGGCTAGAGATGATGCCTTTGCCCCTGACAAGAGACGTCAGCGTTACCAGTTCTTCATTGGTCAGATGGGCAGCATCTGGTACTGTGGTGAGCGCTTCTTTTATCAGCATATCGGAGAGCCTCGGATTCCTGCCATTCCTCCAGATACTACTCCTTCTTTTCCTCCTATGCCTGTTGATCCTGCTTAGTTCCTAGATTGGATTGAGGAAGAGACATTGTTGGAGGATGGTGACTTTGATGCCTGGTTCAGGTAGGCTTCAGTTGGGTGCCCCATGACACCCATGCCTGTCCGTGGCAAAGTCACGGAGATAGGAGGGATAGTGATAAGAGCCTATGATACCACGGTATGCCTTTCCCTTTTTGATCTTTCATTCTTATACTCTATGTGTCTTGGCATTTATGACAGCTTTTCTTCTATTTCAGGAGGCTCAGTTGGCAGAGATCTGATCTCGATACACTGATATAGAGCGCCAGTGGGATGCCGCTATTGCCGAGCGGGACGCCCTCTTTATTACCATTGCAGACCTCTGGGGACAACTTGCCAGGTCACAGGGCCAGGCGGGTCCTTCTGGTGCACAGGACCAAGCGGGTCCATCTCATACCCAGGTTAATTCTTTACCTCTTTCCATTCCTGTTCTTATATTTTTTTATTCTGTTCTGACTAAAATTTCTTTTCTTATTTTCAGGATGACACAGCCAGCCCTTCTTCATCTGCTTCATTGCTGCCTATGCATCTCCGTGGCGAGATTTTCTCTATGGCACGGGTGGAGTTTGTGACCTCTCCTAGACCGGTAGAGGTTCCTGCAGCAGAGCCCGAGATTGAGGCTGAGGTTGAACCTACTGCTGTCCCTATTACTGAGGACGTGTCAGAGTCTACTCCAGCACCAGAGATAGATATGGAGTCGGCCGGGGATGCCGCTGTGGTGGAGCCTGCTGAGGAGGCTGTGGTGATAGAGGAGGCCTCTGTTGAGCCTGCAGAGCCTATGCCTGATGCTGATGCTCCTGGGGCATCTGTTCCTGCTGATCCTGCCACGGAGCCTGCTGTGACAGAGGAGATGCCTACTGCTGAGCCAGTGAGTGAGCCTGTCTCTGCGGGTTCAGATGTGGAGTCTACGAGATATGTAGATACTTCAAGGCACGTTCCTCCTGATCATCCCACTGTTGGCCTTGTGCTTTTATATATGTGGTATGATATTCAGTCTATTTTGAGCAAGATGACCCGTAGTACAGCTCGTCACATTGTGCAACATGTTTTTGAGCGCCGGTGACCTTCAGGCCGTGGTCAAGGCAGAGGACGTGGCCGTGGCTGTAGGGGTGGACCTGTATAGACAGATTAGATTAGGACATCATATGTATTTGTATTTTTGCAAATTGATGTACACTTTTATATATATAAAAGAAATTTGATTCATTTTTCTTCATTTATGCTCTTTCTTTTTCATTTCTTGCTTTTTCCTTGCATGATATATATTAAAGCAAGGATAGGTGAAGCCTAGGAAAGCAATGAAATTAAAATTTCCCATTTTTTTGTATTTTTCCGAATAAACCATATGTTAAATGTGGGCAAGCAGTGCCCATAAATTGAATGCGGGCACGCGGTGCCGTAATTTCATTACGGTCATGCCTTGCTCGTATTGTAAATACGGATTTTATTGGATTTTCGATTTTTTCTATATAAACTCATGGGGCACGTCATTGTGACACTTTTAATAGTTTGAAATCTCCCTGAGCTCTTCGTTGTTTGCTTTCCTTGGCTTCTTTGGTGCTTCCATGGCTTCCCTCGCCCCGTTCTCTTCTGCCGATAAATCTCCTCCTACAAGACAACCTGTTAGATCAAAACCTCCTAATCTCACCAGGTACAATGTTGTGGATTCCTTCTATGATAGGTGGGTTAACTCTATGACCCTTGATGACGAAATTCATTGGGATTCCATCCACTTAGGCCACATCCTACACATCCCTAAAATTCCCTTTAAGTGGGAAATCATTGAGGCTTTCATTGGACATTGGGTATCTGAATTGAATCTCTTCCGTCTTGATGACAAAGAGATGACTCCTACCATAGAATAAATTGAAACCATCCTTGGCCTAAGGTTTTTTGAAAAAGTTGTGAACCCGCCCCTAAAGCCTAGCTACAAAAAGGAGGCCTCCACCTTCTTGGGTATAGAGAAGAAGGACCTAGGAAATTCTGACACACTGCTGACCTTGTCTAAGACCTTTCTGACTGAAAAACTTCTAAGGGGTGTGTGAGACATGGGAAAAAATCACCGGAATGATTCCCCCTCTGCCAACACACGGGCTCAACTTAAAAAAGTGGGAGAGTCGCCACCATTCAGATTTTGGAGGTGTGAATGGACACCAAGAGATTGAAAATAAGCAAAAATAGCTAAAAGACAAATTCTAGAGTAAAAATAACCCTACTTGAAAATCAAATCCAGAGATGGGTAAGGGGATTAGATTATGAATGGGGGAAGGTGTTAGGCACCCCCATTCATCCACACAAGGTGGTTGCCAAGTGTTTGTTCATGCAAAAAAGAAATAAGAAAGCATGTTAAAAATCATTAAAAACCTCGAAAAAGGACAAATGTATGATATCTTCACATGAAGATCCAAATGGATTCCAGATCCTCTTTTATGTCAATATCATTTCTGGAATATCACCAAAAGATGGAAATCAAAACAAAAGTTGCACAAAACCAAATTGAGTTGAATCCGGAAAATTCGATAAAAGCAAGAACCATTTGTCTTGAAATCATTAAAAATCAATTTTAAATTGAATCAAACCAAATACATTTGAAAGATCATGGTAAATAAGAGACTCATGCAAAATTTCAAGTAAATCCAGTTGAAATTCTAAAAGTTATGGCTCCTTTGAATTTGGTGCTGGAGAATATCAAAAGTGGCAAGTAGGCAAGTTTGGAAAATCACCTAGAAACATTGGCTCCATATAAATTCATGAAATTTGGTGTGATTAAAGTCTGTATGGCCATATTTTAAATGAAACTAGCCTCATAAAAAAATTCATTCGGATGTGCCTTGGGTGGTTCCCCGAACAGGCCCCGAAGATCACAGATTTACCCAGAAAAGTGCTGATGAGCAGTTTTGAGTAAATCTGTTACCAACAACACAAATGGAGTCAAACAATTATGAAAGTAACTAGATTTGAAAATAGACTCATAAAGGAGTGCCCAGAAACAAAAATCATTCGAATCGGATTTAAAACGAACACATGGCGCTCAGTCGAAGTGTCAAGTTGCGTATTTAAAACTGAACTGACCAGTCAACTTCAACAGAGAGGTGTCAAAAATCTGTTTGATAGAAATTAATGAAATTTGATATGCATAAACTAGACAGCCTCACCTTTCCCATGGTTCTAAAATCACTCCAAAATTCATTCGGACGATGAAGTTATGAGCGTCCGAACTTAGGGTATAGTTGCTGTCAAGTTAGGCCTTTTTTTGGAGAAAAACAATTCAAAACTGTGACAAAGTGTGTGCAATTCGTGCAAGATGAATACAAATCCTTTAAAAATCATTTAAAGACATTTTAGAATTGATTGGGGCTATTTATTTCAGATTTATCACAATAAATGTAATAAACCCGAAATATGAGCCTATCCCGCCAAAACATGTTCTATGTATGTGTAAGTGTAAAAATCATTCAAGAACAATATAACAACCTATCATGCATTCATATTCATCAAAATAAGGTTCTAAAAGCAACCTAGGGTTCCGTTCCATTATCGTTTCCCTTAGTTCTCTCTCCCCGTTAAACACGGTTCTTCAAGATAATCTTGGGGTACTTTGAATATGAAACGGGCTTCAAATATTCAAAAGGCTTTATTCTAAATAGGTTCTAGTACTAGGGTCAATCCCCAGTCTCGTTTCGCCTAGATCCCGCCTTTACGTTGCACGATTTTTGATAAATCTTGAAGGAGAGAAATATTTTATTGGAATTTTCAATTCTTTGCATTGGGTTTGAGATACTTAACCCATTTGAATCCAAAGCCGTAAAGGAAAAGGTCCAAATTCTATCTTTTGTGCAAAGTCAAACTTTTTCCGGTTGAATTTTGTTGACTTTTGACCCCAGAAAATGAAATATTTTTTAAAGCCAGATTTCAAGATAATTTTTCCTGGTAATCAGGTTTTTAGCCATGTTATTGCATAAAAGAATTTTTTGAGATTTTAAATCTTTACGAATACCTTGGTTTTAACATATTGAACCTTTTTTCCAGACCTGAAAAATCGGAATTTTGCCTAGAACTGGAAAGTTGACTTTTTATTCATTCGGAATTTGGGTCTGGAACTATTTTTAATGGATTCAAATGGGGGGGGGGGGGGTGTTTGCTTATTTACATGTAATATCTTAAGTAAATGGAGATTAAAAAATACGAGGACATTTACTTCAACGATATTACATGTAAATAAGTATTGCCTGTGTTAAAATTCGAAAAAAGGCTTTTTTCCTTGTATCCGGCAACTCAGGCCGGATACAAGTGTTTTTCTTTGTATCCGGTGGAACATGCCGGATACAAGCAGACCTCAGTGTATCTGGTACCCTAGGCCGGATACATTAAGGCCCATTTGTATCCGGCCTGATATACCGGATACATAAGTTTTGCTCAAAATTAGGGTTTTCCGAGAGATTTTTACTTTTACCATCATGTCCTTCATTAAATGAAGGGAAATCTCGGAAATAGCCTTAGGGTTAAGTTTGGTGGGCTATAGACATTATGTTGTGTCTACCATTCTCACCAACCCTAACCCTAGCCTTTGCTTATAAATAGGAGGCTCCTCCTTAAGCAAATGGCAATTAACTCTTGTTTTGAATTCTCGCAAAGAAGAACTCCAAGAGAAGAGGGAAACCGCTGCGGAAGTGCATCCAGAATCCAAGTAAGCCTCAAACTTTTCTTTTATTTTCTGTCTTTACATTCCTAGATCTAGATCTCTTCTTCTACCTTTCTGTAGAGTAAAGCCTTTCTATGTGTGTGACAATCCTTCCCCGGCTCAAAGTATCTTGAGACTCCCCCTAGCCGTAAAACGTGAAGGCGGGATCTAGGAGAAACGAGACTGGGGATTGACCCTAGTACTAGAACCTATGTAGCGTAAGGCCTTTTGATTGATTGTAAACCGTTTCATATTCAAAGTACCCTTGATTATCTTGAAGAACCGTGTTTAACGGAGAGAGAGAACAAAGGGAAAGGATAATGGAACGGAACCCTAGGTTGTTCTAGAAACTTATTTTGATGAATATGTATGCAAGCTATGTTTTTCTATTGATCTTGTATGGTTTTTCACGCTTGCACATACATAGCACTTTTTTTTTGCGGGATAGGCTAACATTTGGGGATTTATTACATTCATTGTGATAAATCTCAAATAAATGGCCTCAATCAATTTTGGAATGTCTTTGGATGATTGTTAAAGGTGTTGTGTTCATCTTGCACGAATTGCACACACTTTGTCACATTTTTGAATTGGTTTTATTCAAAATTGGCTTTACTTGACAACAACTGTACCCCGACTTCGGACACTCATAACTTTCTCGTCCGGATGAATTTTGGAATGATTCTAGAACCATGGGAAAGGTGAGGCTGTCTAGTTTCTGTCCACCAAATTTCATAAATTTCTATGAAGCGGATTTTTGACACCTCTCTGTCGAAGTTGAGTGGACAGTTCAGGTTCAAATACAGAACGTGTCACTTCGACGGAGCGTCATGTCTTCGTTTTAAATCCAATTTGAGTGATTTTTGTTTCTGAACACTCCTTTATGAGTATATTTTCAAATCCAATTGGTTTCATAATTTTTGGACTCCATTTGAAGTATTGGTAGCCTATTTACTCAGAACTGCTCAATGGCATTTTTCTGGGTAAATCTGTGATCTTCGGGGCCTGTTCGGGTGACCACCCAAGGCACATCCGAATGAGTCTTTGTATGAGGCTAGTTTCTTTTGAAAGATGGCCATACAGACTTCATTAACACCAAATGTCACGGATTTCTATGGAGTAGATTTTTCTAGGTGATTTTCCAAAGTTGCCTACTTGTTTCTTTTAATCATCCCCAGCAGCAACTTTAAAGGAGCATAACTCCTAGGATTTCAACCGGATTGACTTGAAATTTTGCATGAGTTCCTTATTTACCATAATCTTTCAAATGGAGTTGGTTTGGATCAATTTGAAATTGGATTTGAATGATTTCAAGACAAAGGACCTTACATTTTACCAAAATTCCCGGATTTGCCTCAACTTGGTTTTGTGCCACTTTTGCTGTGATTTCCATCTTTTTGTGACTTTCCAGAAGTGATATTAACATATAAGAAGATCTGGAATTCATTTGGATTTTCAAGTGAAGATATCACATATTTGTCATTTTTCAAGGTTTTCATGATTTTTTAGCAAGTTTTCTATTTTCTTTTTGCATGAACAAACACTTGGCAACCACCTTGTGTGGGTGAATGGGGGTGCCTAACACCTTCACCCGTTCATAATCTAATCCCCTTACCCATCTCTGGATTTGATTTTCAAGTAGGGTTATTTTGACCCTAGAATTTGCCTTTTAGCACTTTTTTGCTTATTTTTAATTCTTTTGGTGTCCATTCTCACCCCAAAATTCTGAATGGTGGCGACTCTCCCATTTTTGCGTTGAGCCCCTTGTGTTGACGGAGGGATGATCATTCCGGTGATTTTCCCATGTCTCACAACTGGCGACTCTGCTGGGGACTTGTGGATTTAAGCCATTTTGTGTATGTTCATGCTTTTTCTTCACTTTTGAATGCTTGCTATTTTGATTACTTTGCTTGTGTATATTTGCATCTCAAATTTGATTTGTGTGATTAGAGAATTCACATGGATAAAGGCATAGGCATGTTGCTTAATTTTTGTTGAAAAGAAAACCCATATTATGATATGACTTGGCTATATTATGTGATAGCATGTGTTGTTTTGGGGTTTGAATGCCATGAGCTAAAAAAAATACAATGTTTGAAATCTGTAAATTTTGGGTATTCAAGCATGTTTGCCATGAATAAAGTTTTTTGTGCTTAATGTTTGTATGATGCCATGCCTTTGATTTGGGGGTATAGGAGGACTCGATTTGACCATGAAAACAATGAGCAAAAATCTGAAATTCAGTAGCCATCATGGGAGTTTTAAAGCATGCTTTTACCATCAAAATCCTTCTTATGCCATGACAAGTAGTGCTGAATTTTTAGGCATTAATTTGGGGTATAAGTGACACACTTTGAGCATGAAAGCAAAGAAAAAAAAATCTGGAAATTTAGTGCATATTTTGGGCATTTTCAAGCATGTTTCAACCATCAAAACTTTTCTTGTATCATGTCAAGTACTGCAAAATTTTTAGGCACCAACTTGGGTAGAAATGGTACGCTTTGAGCATGAAAATCTGGAATTTTAGGGAATGCTTTTGGGTTTCAAGCATGCTTCCATGGTTTAATTATTGTTTGCACCAAATAACATGTTTTTATACCACTTTTTGGGCATGAAATATTTTTGTGCATATTTGGTTGCTTTGGCTCTTGCTTGCTTGTATTTAGCCTCATTATATTGTCATATGTGCCTTGGCTTGGAATTAAATGCATGGCTACGAAAAAGAGTGGCAACGGGCTGGGACGTTGTGAATGTTACCTCAATTTTAAATTGCACTTGAGCACTTTAAACTATTTACATAGCCTACCCATTACCTATTGGAAGTTGAACCATGAATGTGTGTAGCTTGGCGCACCGAGGTCGTGACTTCGGAAAGCGAAAGTGAAAAAATTTACCTTAGAATTTGAGTCAATGATGTGATGACAATGGGATCTGTGATTCGATTCCGGGCATCACTAGACTTGAGTTCTAAGTTGCCAATTAAGCCAAAACCCAAAAACCATACGCTTGAAGGTGGAGAAACACATTTTCAGCTAAAAGCACACAATTGCGTTAGGGGAATTGGGTGTAAATGTGGGAACGACGTTTGCATGTTCTACAGGCCAAGGTATACTATGAATACCATATTGAAGGTAATACAAGGTGGCAAGGTAAAGCCATGTTCTTTTCATGAATTTGGAAATTTTGCAAGTATGATGTCCAAGCCCAATTTGGGGCAAGTTTTGAAGGTCAAATTAAGGTGAACATCAAGTAGAAATGAAAAAAAACCTAATCTGGTGAAAAAATGAGTCAAAAATGGCCATTTCGGCATTAACCGGCAACTCAGGCCGGTTAAGAACAATTCTCTTCATATCCGGTATATATTGCCGGATACAAAAGCTTATGCGTGTATCCGGTCATTGTTGCCGGATACAATAAGACATATCCTTATCCGGCATTTAATACCGGATACATGCAGAAAATGAATAAATTGGCTTTTTTAGCCCGAATTTTCAAACTTAAAATGCCTAAACACTGTGGATAATCCTTAGGCACCCCAAAGAAAATATAAAAATGCCAAAAAAAAATATGCTTTTATGATTAAACCTAATTTTGAAATTCAAAGAGCAAGCTAAGGTGTCATATTTTTTTATATCAATTCAATTCAAACATGTGTCAATCAAACTTTTGAACTTGAAAACTGAGAAAATTCAGCAAATTTGAAAAAAAAAAATATTGGTTGATAATTTTTATCAATCAAATCCAAAAAAAGTGGGACCTCTGGAAGCCCTAAAATATTCCATGAACCCTTGGTTGGTCTTTTTCGTACCAATCAAATCAAAAAATTGTGGGACCTTTGGAAGCCCTAAAATATTCCATGAACCCTTGGTTGGTCTTTTTCGTACCAATCAAATCAAAAAATTGTGGGACCTTTGGAAGCCCTAAAATATTCCATAAAAACCCTTGGTTGGTCTTTTTCTGACCAATCAAGTCAAAAAAAGTGGGACCTCTGGAAGCCCTAAAATATTCCAAAAAAACCTTTGGTTGGTTATTTTTTCCAATCAAATCAAAAAATTTTGGGACACTTGGAAGCCCTAGAATATTCCAAAAAACCTTTGGTTGGTCTTTTTCATACCAATCAATTGAATTTTGTGGGCCATTTGAAAGCCTCTGAATTTCTAAAATCATCTCTTTGGGCCGTCTAAAAGCCTCTGAATTTTAGACACAATCTTTTTGGGCCATTTGAAAGCCTCTGAATTTCAAACATCCATCTCTTTGGGCCATCTAAAAGCCTCTGAATTTTAGACACAATCTTTTTGGCCCATTTAAAAGCCTCTGAATTTCAAACATCCATCTCTTTGGGCCATCTAAAAGCCTCTGAATTTTAGACACAATCTTTTTGGGCCATTTGAAAGCCTTTGAATTTCAAACATCCATCTCTTTGGGCCGTCTAAAAGCCTCTGAATTTTAGACACAATCTTTTTGGGCCATTTGAAAGCCTCTGAATTTCAAACATCAACCTATTTTGGGCCGTCTATAAGCCTCTAAATTATAGACACATAACCTTTTTGGGCCATCTAAAAGCCTCTGAATTTTAGACACATCCTTTGGGCCGTCTAAAAGCCACTGAATTTTAGACAAATCATTCCTTTGGGCCGTCTATAAGCCTCTGAATTATAGACATATATCCTTTGGGCTGTCTAAAAGCCTCTGAATTTTAGACACAACCTTTTTGGGCCATATATAAGCCTCTAAATTATAGACACATATCGTTTGGGCCATCTAAAAGCCTCTAAATTTTAGACACAACCTTTTTGGGCCATCTAAAAGCCTCTGAATTTTAGACAAATTGTTTCTTTGGGCCGTCTATAAGCCTCTGAATTATAGACATATATCCTTTGGGCTGTCTATAAGCCTCTGAATTATAGACATATATCCTTTGGGCCATCTAAAAGCCTCTAAATTTTAGACAAATCATTCCTTTGGGCCGTCTAAAAGCCTCTGAATCTTAGACACAACTTTTTTGGGCCGTTTATAAGCCTCTGAATTATAGACACGTATCATTTGGGCCGTCTAAAAGCCTCTGAATTTTAGACATTTCTCATTCCTTGGGACCTTTGGAAGCCCTAAAATATTCCAACAATAAAAAAAAAAAGACAAATAAATCCGGACTTGTGTTCACCTAACCCACTTGTCTACATTTATAGGGGTGTGTCTCAAATTAAATGGAAGCTGACTTGTTTCTTTGTTTTTCTTCTCTAGGTACACTTAATTGCCATCATTGCTCCCGTGACCAGATCCAAAGCCCGAGCAATGAATACCGACGAGAATCAAGCTCAAGCCACCGTACCTACTCAGGACTATGCCCAGCTGCAAGAGCAAGTGGCCAGTTTGGCCAAAATGCTGGGGGACTTATTGGCGGCTCAGGCCCAAGCCCAAAACCAAGCCTCAACTTCCCATCAAGCACCACCACCTCAAGCCTACATTCCACCTCCTGTTCAACCCATACTTGAACCTATTCTGATCAGGGATAACACTGTGGAGTATGAGAAGGAAATGGAAAAAGAAAAAGCCGGGGAGGAGATGGAAAAGAAACTCCTACACAAGATAAAGAGAATCCAGGAAGAGCTTAAGGAAGTAAA
Source organism: Buxus sempervirens (assembly GCA_947561395.2). Lineage (NCBI taxonomy): Eukaryota > Viridiplantae > Streptophyta > Magnoliopsida > Buxales > Buxaceae > Buxus > Buxus sempervirens. The sequence continues at coordinate 7,776,874 of OX387192.1, forward strand.
GGGCGGAAACAATTATGGAGGTACCACCTTCGATGATCTGTGTATATACCCAGATGTCTGCTTACCGGCAAAGTTCAAGTGCCCAGACTTTGATAAATATGATGGCACGGGCTGCCCAATGAGCCACTTGAAACTATACTGCGGGGCTTTGTGCCAGTTTGGCCGGGATGATGGTATACTGATCCAAATCTTCCAGAGGAGTTTGACAGGATCGGCTCTGAGGTGGTTTGCCACGGTGGACCACGGAAAGATTAGAGGATGGAAGGACCTGGCAGATGCCTTCTTGGACCAATACAAATTTAACTCAGAGATCATGCCAGACCGGTATGACATGATGAGGATGAGTAAGGGAAAAGAAGAATCTGTACGACAGTATGCTAAGAGGTGGAGAGAGGCCGCCTATGTTGGAACCTGAGATGATCTCGACGTTCATAGGTACACTGGGGCACCCCTTCTACAATCATCTGGTGGGTCAAATCACCACCAATTTTGCAGCCCTGGTACAAGTGGCCGGCCAGATTGAGGATGGGATCAAATCTGGTAAGATAATTGTAAGTGTGAAAACTCACACTCCTTTTATGGCAAATGTTTGACAAATCATGTCTTCTAATAATCTTCAAAGGTTTGCAGAATAAACAATGAAAATTCAGTAAATTTAGCAAAGAAGAAGAAGACGATGCTGCCACACAGCTACCACGCCGCTGGTAGTTCAAAGTATTGAAAGATTTTCTAATCAGAGCATTTCTTGTTAAGGCACTTGCGGAGAACTACGCCGCTGCCACCCCGCTGGCAGCGCATCAGTGAATCAGTGCTTTGAAAGTAAGGCACGTGCACTAGCGTCGTAAGGCGACGCCGACACGCCGCTGGTAGCGCAAAGCGAGATTGAAGATTCAAATGATCAGCCGTGCACATGCCGCGTACCCTCCCGCTAGCAGCGCGCCGGCAGCGCGACTTTACCTAAGTCAAGTTGTTCTGAGCGGGATTTGAGTTTGCTTCCAGCCGTCTACCCCGATCGTGCCACGACGCCATCAGCGCTCGACGCGATCTGAGATTTCGTCTTTAAATAGACGTGCTGTAATTTTTTGTAGGGACTTTTTTCTTCAGATCATTTTGATTTGGATCTTGAGTGTTTGAGATTCAATTCAATTCTTCTTTAGAGAGTCGGCGATCGAGTGAGGGGGAGATCTGAGAGAGATCACCTGGAATTGAAGTTGAGGATTCTTCTTCAATTCAGAACTTCATCCGTTCGTGTGATCGCCTGGATTGGGGATCGACCTTGTTTGATGCATAGGTGGATTCCTATTGCATTGGATCGTCTCAGTGGACTCTGAGGTGATTGTTGCGATCTGGACTGATCGTGTTGTGCAGCTTGTGGATTCAAGCTGTGTAGCAGTTCGTGGATTCGAACTGTGGATCACTGGTGAAGTGATTGTAGCGATCTGGATTGATCGTGTTCTGCAGCTTGTGGATTCAAGCTGTGTAGCAGTTCGTGGATTCGAACTGTGGATCACTGGTGAAGTGATTGTAGCGATCTGGATTGATCGTGTTCTACAGCTTGTGGATTTAAGCTGTGTTGCAGTTCGTAGATTCAAGCTGTGGTTTGCTGTTGAGTGAGTTCAATTTTAAAGGTTAAATGTGTACTCCTTTGTAATTGTTTTTCATTCAATAGTGGAGATTCCAAGGGTTAGTCGCCTCATATAGACTCGAGGTTTTTCCTGGATCTGGATTCAGGTTTCCTCGTATAATTCTCTGTGTTTATGTTTTCCGCATTGCTATCTTCTTAATTGTTGTAGATCGTGGACCTGTAGAGTAGTCCTCTACTCTTTTTCAATTGGTATCGGAGCCTATTCACTTTGAATTGTTATACAAAGTGTGATCTAGATCTATAGCATGGATTTTGGAAAAGAAGGAGGATCTGCCTCCAGACCTCCATTATTTGAAGGAAACAATTATTCTTACTGGAAAGCTAGGATGAGAGGTTACCTGAAATCTATTGATGAGCGTGTCTGGCTCTCAGTTTGTAATGGTTATCATCCACCTGAAATCACAACAGAAGGAGGTGTTGTGATACCTAAACCTCATGATCAGTGGAGTAAAACTGATTCTGATCTATGTGGATGGAACAGCAAGGCAATGAATGCCTTATTTTGTGCTGTTAGTGTTGAGGAATTTAGGAGAATTTCCTCATGTGAAGTTGCTAAGGAAGCTTGGGACATACTTGAGGTCACTAATGAAGGAACCTCAGCTGTCAAGTTGTCTAGACTTCAGAGACTTACTACATCTTTCGAAACTCTATACATGAAAGATGATGAATCTTTTGATGAATTTTATGCTAGACTGTCTGATATTGTTAATTCTAGTTTTAACCTTGGAGAAAAGATCTCTACATCCAAGGTTGTTTGAAAGATCTTGAGATCTTTGCCTGAAAAGTTCAGACCTAAAGTTACTGCTATTCAAGAGGCAAAAGATGTTGATAACATGAGAATTGAAGATCTTGTAGGATCTTTACAGACTTATGAGCTTGATCTGAATATTCCTAAAAGAAGTAAAGGAATAGCTCTAAAAACTGTAAATAATGAAGAATCTGATGATTCTGAAGTAGATCTGGATGAGCTAGTTCTCTTAGCTAAAAAGTTCAAGAAAATGTTTAACAAGAGACAATCTAATCCTGTTTTATCTTTGGACAGATCTAATAGAAGATCTGATAAGAAAATTTCTGATCCAAGAAAGGAGAAGAAATTCTCTCAGAACAATGAAGTCCAATGCTATAAATGCAGAGGATTTGGACATGTTGCTTCTGATTGTCCCTCAAAGGATAAAAAGAAAAAGACAAATTATCAAGTTACTTGGGATGACAGTAATACTGATAATTCTTCCCAATCTGATGAGGATATTTCTACTAATTTTACTGCTTTCAATTCTTGTTACTCATCTTCTTCTGGTAGTTCAATCTCTGGCAGTGCAGGAGAAAATAAAGAAAGTTTATCAGATGATGAAGAAGAATTACAAGAAGCATACAATCAGCTATACAAGGAATTCAATAGAGCTCAGAAGAAACTCAAGAAACTGAGTAAAAAATTGAAGGAGTCAGAAACAGAGAAAAATAAAGCTCTTGCAAAAATAGATTCAATGAACAAGAAGTTACTTGAAAGACATGCCAAAGAAAATGTTCTGGTAACTTCTTTGACTGAAAAAACTGAAAAATTAAAAGAAAAGGAAGTTCAGATTTCTGCACTTCAAGGTAAAGTTATTGAACTTGAGAAATTGTCAAATTCAATTACTTCTAATTTTTCAAATTTTTCTGCAGGAAAAGAAAAAGTTGTTGAGGAATCAACTTCAATGGAAGTTCCTGAAAGCTCAAATTCTGCTGAAACAAGAATGATTGTAAGTAATCAAAATATGGAAGTTTCACAGAAAAATTTTGCTGGAGAAGTAAGATCAACAGGTAAACATTCAACATCTGAGAAATCTAAATCTGTTCAGTTTAGAAATACTGTCAAATCTGGAAATTTTGATTCTTCTGAACATAGGTTCATACTTGTGTGCCATCACTATAATAAAAAAGGTCATATAAGACCTAAGTGTTATGTTTTGCATGGTTTTCCTGAGGGATATTTTGACAATAAGAGGAAAGTAAATCAAAGTCAGTCTCTGGATTTATACAACAGATTTGATTCCCTGTTAAAATTGACTGAAACCTTAAATAAGGAAGTTACAAATCTGTCAAAGAAACTTCCTTCAAAACCTCAAGTTGTTGATGAAGGTACTCCTCAGAAAACACCTGAAAAACAGATTTGGGTTAGAAAAGATTCTTTAGTTGCTAATGTTGTTCATATAGCTTTGAAAGTTTATGATGTCAACATGTGGTACTTGGACAGTGGTTGTTCAAGACATATGTGTGGACATAAGTCTATGTTTAGTACCTTTGAAGAATATTTTGGTGGAAGTGTAACATTTGGTGATGGAAGCACTTCTCAAGTAAAAGGTAAAGGAACTGTAAATGGTCCTAATGGAGTTTGTCTGAAAGATGTGTTATTTGTATCTGGTTTGAAGGCAAACTTGATTAGTATTAGTCACTTATGTGATTCAAGATTGTTTGTCAACTTTACCAGAAAAGAATGTAAAATTTTGGATAATTCTGGTAAAACTGTTCTTACAGGTGTAAGAACTAGTGACAATTGTTATGGAATCATTGGAAACAATGAAAGCTCTTTAAAGTCCTCTATATGCAATGAAATGGATTTGTGGCATAGAAGACTTGGTCACATTAACTATAGAGATTTGTCTAAAATCTCTAAGTCTGAATTGGTTAGAGGAATTCCAAAGTTTGGGAAAAATAAAAAGAAAGGAATGTGTGGTCCTTGCAATCAAGGAAAGCAAATCAAAGCCACACACAAGAAAACCAACATTGTAGGAACATCTAGACCTTTAGAACTAATTCATAGGGACTTGATGGGACCTACAAAAACTGAAAGTCTTGGAGGAAAAACGTATATTTTTGTTGCTGTAGATGACTACAGCAGATACACCTGGGTAAATTTTCTAAGAGAAAAATCTGAATGTTTTGATTGCTTTAAACAATTGTGCTGTCAAATTCAAGTTGAAAAGAACTTGCAAATAGGGAGGATTGTCAGAATAAGATCTGATCATGGGACAGAATTTGAAAATCAGATGTTTTCCAAGTTCTGTGAAGAACATGGAATTAGACATGAATTTTTTGCTCCTAAGACCCCACAACAGAATGGAGTTATAGAAAGAAAGAACAGAGTTTTGCAAGAAATGGCTAGGACTATGATGATAGCCAAGAAAGTGTCAACAAAATTCTGGGCTGAAGTTATAAATACTGCCTGTTATATAAGTAACAGAGTTTATGTTAGATCTGGGTGGAAACAAACTCCTTATGAAATTTGGAAAGGAAAACAGCCAAATTTGAAATATTTTAGAGTCTTTGGAAGTAAATGCTATATTCTAAGGGACAGAGAAAATCTAGGAAAATTTGATTCTAGAAGTGATGAAGGAATTTTTCTAGTATATTCTTCTACCAGTAGAGCATACAGAGTTTTTAACTTGCAAAAATCTGTTGTAATGGAATCTATTAATGTTTTAATAGATGATGAAGGAACTGACTGTGAAATTTTGCAGGTTGTAGATGAAGAGGATGAAATCAGAGATGCTTCCTCAAGCAATGAAGTGGTTCCTCTGTCAAAAACTCTCAAAGATCACCCAACTGAGCAAATTGTTGGAAATATTTCAGATGGTGTAAGAACAAGACATCAATTACATAATGAGGTTAGATTTTCTTCTTATCTATCTCAATTTGAGCCAAAATCTTATAAAGATGCCTTGTTGGATGATTCTTGGTTGAATGCTATGCATGAAGAACTAAACCAATTTACTAGAAATGATGTATGGGAATTGGTTGAAAGACCTTCTAATCTGAATGTGATAGGAACCAAATGGATTTTTAAGAACAAATCTGATGAAAATGGGGTTGTAACCAGAAATAAAGCTAGGCTTGTTGCTCAGGGATACACTCAAGTAGAAGGAATAGACTTTGATGAAACCTTTGCTCCTGTAGCTAGGTTAGAGTCTATCAGATTGCTTTTGTCCATTGCTTGCTATTTGAAGTTTAAACTGTTTCAAATGGATGTTAAGAGTGCATTCTTGAATGGATATCTAAATGAAGAGGTCTATGTAGAGCAACCTAAAGGATTTGAGGACTCAAATCATCCTAAACATGTTTATAAGCTGAACAAGGCTTTGTATGGTCTCAAACAAGCTCCTAGAGCTTGGTATGAGAGACTCACCTCTTTCTTACTTGAATCTGGTTTTATGAGAGGAAATGTAGATAAAACTCTCTTTATTCAAAGAGAGTCCAAGCATATATTGATTGCTCAAATCTATGTTGATGATATAGTGTTTGGATCTACTTCTGAAACTCATGCTCATTCTTTTGGAGACCTATTGAAGAGTGAATTTGAGATGAGTATGATGGGTGAACTGAATTTTTTCCTAGGACTTCAGATTTATCAATCTAATCAAGGAATTTTTATCTCTCAAGCAAAATATGCTAGAAATCTTGTCAAGAGATTCAGTTTAGTTCATGCAAAACATGCTAGGACTCCTATGAGTACTAGTTTAAAACTTGGAAAAGATGAATCTGGGAAGGATATAGACCCTACCTTGTACAGAGGAATGATTGGAAGTCTTCTGTACTTAACAGCAAGTAGACCTGATATTAGTTTTAGTGTTGGAGTATGTGCAAGATATCAGGCCAATCCTAAAGAATCTCATCTAAATGCTGTAAAAAGGATTATAAAGTATGTTAATGGTACTGTTGATCTGAGAATTTGATTTTCCAAAGAAACAAACCCATATCTGACTGGATACAATGATGCTGATTGGGCTGGGTGTATGGATGATAGGAAAAGCACCTCTGGTGGTTGCTTTTATATGGGTAATAATCTCATTGCTTGGTTAAGCAAAAAGCAAAACTCTGTTTCTCTGAGTACTGCTGAAGCAGAGTACATTGCTGCTGGTAGCAGTTGTACTCAACTAATTTGGATGAAACAAATGCTTTCTGATTATGGTTTAGATAAGGATCAAACAATTCTCTTCTGTGACAATCAAAGTGCCATAAATATTTCCAAAAATCCTGTTCAACACTCAAGGACTAAACATATAGACATCAGGCATCACTTTATAAGAGAGTTAATTGAAGACAAAACTTTTTTGATTGAATATATATCTACTGAAAAACAGTTGGCTGATATTTTCACTAAACCTTTAGATCAGAACAGATTTGAAACTCTTAGGAAATCCCTAGGAGTTTGCTCTCAAAACTAAAAATCAAGTTCTGTTTTGAGTTAATTTAGATGTAAAATAATTTACATGTCTGTTCAAAATGATCTTGTGTGTTCTTGATACTGAAATATTAATTCAGGAAGTTTGAGTCTATGCATATTGATAGAAATGTTTTATAATCAACTATCATTTTTGTCTTAAACACCTTTATATATTGAAGTTTATTGTGTGTTTGAAGCTTGGGTTCTATAGGCTATCACCTTTATGAAAAGAAAAGTTTTGGAAATGGCTGCCATAGAGATTAGAGTGAAAGCCACTATAATTCTCAAAAAGAAAAAGAGAAAGAAGGTATATCCTTGGAATGAACTGTAAACTCAGGTTTTTTAAGGGTCAATCCCTTCTACAAAAAGAAAAAAAAAAGAACAGAAAACGCTACCTATCTCTGATGTGCGAAAGCCACCAAAATGAAGTTGGGGTATGTCTATACTTTCCAAGTATGATTACACTAAAATAGCCTTCCATATGTATAAAGTGTAAAAGTCAAAAAATGTATTTCACACACTACACAAGCATTGACTAATTGATATGCATATGTGCTCAATATCTTGAAGAAAATTCATAGTATGAGAAACCATGAAGGAATTTTGGTCATAGATATGAAATGTGTCATATCTAAATTAACCTTGATAGGTTGTTTAAGATCAGTTTTGTGAATAAATACTTCTTGGATTGAATAAAAGTTGATTATCTGAATGATTTTTAGTTTAGTTAAAATCTTAGCTTTGTGTTTAGAAGTAAGATTTTTTCATGAAGAATATTTCAAACTCTTTTTATAAATTTTTGCCTTATGAGTGTATTTTGTTTGAGTGTGCATGTGCACCTTCTACGTCGCTAGAAGCATGCTGGTAGCCTTTCCTCTGTTTCATGCTTTGGCACCTACCGTGATAAGCGTCGCTGGATGCACGCTGGCAGCGAATTCTTTTCCCCTATAAAAAGGGGAAATCTGGTTCATTTTTTTACCTCTGTTTTTTTTACCCTCTCTGCTTTTCTCCTCGCTCCTCGCGTCGTGGTCCTTCTTTGCCTTCGTGCCTTCTTCCCGCCACCTTGTTCACTGTTCAGGTAAAAAAAATTTTTTATTGTCTTCATCTTGCTTCTTCATTTTCTACTTCCTAGTTCAGTAGTCTTCTCTCATTATTCTAAGCAAGGGTTTGGTAGATTGTTCTGCCATTAAGGCTTTATCGTTCCTTGTTTGTTTCTGTCTGGTTGTTCGTTCTCTTTAATTTTTTTTACCATGCCTCTCAAGAGAAAATCGAGGACTGATTCTCCTTCCATATCTTCTCCTCCTGTGAGGTCTTCACCTGTTATTTCTTCTCCTCCCGTGAGACCTCCATCCCCTTCTCAGTCCTCTGAACCATTTATTGGTAATGGTCTGTCAGATTTTAATGAGTTCTTCAAGCACAGGCCACTCCTTTTGGAAAGAGCCATCAAGCTTGATTCCTTTTCTGACTCACCTCTCTTCTCATTGTTTTCGGACAATGGTTGGAAGAAATTTGCCTTGCTCAGTGGTTTTGCATATCCTGAGCTGGTTCGAGAATTTTATTCGAACCTCCACCATCTGCATTCTGCCAATCAAGGCTTTGTTAAAGCCTATGTCAGAGGTATTTCTTTCAACTTCTCGAAAGAGCTTATCTCTTCTCTTCTCAAACTGCCACTTGTTGATTCTCCATCCTTTAACTTTCTTGATTCTCATTCCGATCCTCCGATGGAGTCTATTATTCCTTCCCTGATTGTTCAGGGTTCTCCCACCTCCATCAAAAACAAGCCCAACTACCTTCCTCATGGCTCTCTTCAAGATCTTCTCCGGATCTTGAATCTGTTTGTGTGTACTTCTCTTGTTCCCTCAGATCACCATTCTGAGATTTCTCACTCTAGAGCAAGACTTCTTCATGCTCTCTGGAATAGAGACAGTGTCTGTATTCCCTCCATCATATTCCATCAGATCCTTCAGTCTCGGAATTTAAAATCCAAGACTGCTGCTCTTCCGTTTGGCATCTTCATCACTTATCTCTGCATTCATCAGGGGGTTCTCCCTGATCCTGTTGAAATGATTCTGCATCCTAGACCTCCCATTGATTCCTCCACTCTGACCAGAAGTAAACGAGCAAATCCTTTTCGTTTGGTGTCCCCTGAACCCTCTTCTTCTCAGTCCTCTTTGTCCAGCTCTGATGTTGTGGCAATTATGGAAAAACTGAATTCCATGCAAGCCTCCCAGGAGGCTTTCAATTCTGAAGTTAGGGCGCACATGCTCATGATGAGCATGTTCAAATCAAAGACCCAAGAGAAGCTGGAGAAGCTTTTAAAGGATGTTGATTTTACCTGTGGTGAGGTACAACGGGATGTTGCTGCTCAGCAACGTATGCAGAATGAAGCTGGTCATTTTCTGGAAAACATTCGAAGGACTCAGCTGGGGATGGAACACAAACTCTGTTGCTGCACTCCAAGTCCCAAGACGCATACAAGCATTACTCGAAGTCTTGGGAACCAAAACCACCTTCCAGAAAGGGGGAGTTTTTTGGATGATGCTGCTGCTGGGTTGTTGCTGCTGCCTGCTGCTTGTTGCTGCTTGTTTTTTTTTTTCTTCTTCTTCTTTGTGTTGTTTATGTTGTTTTAGTTGTTTCTGAAAGTTGGTTTGTGGGGGAAGTTTTTTTTTTGTTGGATGTATGTAGTTGGATGGATGTATATATGTGGGAACAATGTATAGTTTTTTTTTTATGAATTAAATTCTGGATTTTCCATAATCATTGTGTCTCCCTTATCAGTGTGGTTTTAAATTCTTAAATGAAAATAAATATGAACTGAGTTTGATATTAAACACTGTTTTAAGGTTGTTGTCAAGCATTTGCCAAGGGGGAGATTGTAAGTGTGAAAACTCACACTCCTTTTATGGCAAATGTTTGACAAATCATGTCTTCTAATAATCTTCAAAGTTGTGCAGAATAAACAATGAAAATTCAGTAAATTTAGCAAAGAAGAAGAAGACGATGCTGCCACACAGCTACCACGCCGTTGGTAGCTCAAAGTATTGAAAGATTTTCTAATCAGAGCATTTCTTGTTAAGGCACTTGCGGAGAACTACGCCGCTGCCACACAGCTACCACGCCGCTGGTAGCTCAAAGTATTGAAAGATTTTCTAATCAGAGCATTTCTTGTTAAGGCACTTGCGGAGAACTACGCCGCTGCCACCCCGCTGGCAGCGCATCAGTGAATCAGTGCTTTGAAAGTAAGGCACGTGCACTAGCGTCGTAAGGCGACGCCGACACGCCGCTGGTAGCGCAGAGCGAGATTGAAGATTCAAATGATCAGCCGTGCACATGCCGCGTACCCTCCCGCTAGCAGCGCGCCGGCAGCGCGACTTTACCTAAGTCAAGTTGTTCTGAGCAGGATTTGAGTTCGCTTCTAGCCGTCTACCCCGATCGCGCCACGACGCCATCAGCGCTCGACGCGATCTGAGATTTCGTCTTTAAATAGACGTGCTGTAATTTTTTGTAGGGACTTTTTTCTTCAGATCATTTTGATTTGGATCTTGAGTGTTTGAGATTCAATTCAATTCTTCTTTAGAGAGTCGGCGATCGAGTGAGGGGGAGATCTGAGAGAGATCACCTGGAATTGAAGTTGAGGATTCTTCTTCAATTCAGAACTTCATCCGTTCGTGTGATCGCCTGGATTGGTGATCGACCTTGTTTGATGCATAGGTGGATTCCTATTGCATTGGATCGTCTCAGTGGACTCTGAGGTGATTGTTGCGATTTGGACTGATCGTGTTGTGCAGCTTGTGGATTCAAGCTGTGTAGCAGTTCGTGGATTCGAACTGTGGATCACTGGTGAAGTGATTGTAGCGATCTGGATTGATCGTGTTCTGCAGCTTGTGGATTCAAGCTGTGTTGCAGTTCGTGGATTCGAGCTGTGGTTTGCTGTTGAGTGAGTTCAATTATAAAGGTTAAGTGTGTACTCCTTTGTAATTGTTTTTCATTCAATTGTGGAGATTCCAAGGGTTAGTCGCCTCATATAGACTCGAGGTTTTTCCTGGATCTGGATTCAGGTTTCCTCGTATAATTCTTTGTGTTTATGTTTTCCACATTGCTATCTTCTTAATTGTTGTAGATCGTGGACCTGTAGAGTAGTCCTCTACTCTTTTTCAATAATTGATTATTTCGCCATGATCAGTCAACAAGACTCCACTCATAACAAGGGAAATTGTAATGGAAAGAAAAAATCTGAGGAAAGGAGAGAAGCAGAAGTAAATATGGTCCAGCTTCCCAAGGGACCCGTTCAAATCAATGCCCATCCAGTTCCTTCGTTACCTATCCAAATTAATGTCCCTTCTGCACAGCCTGTGAAGGAGGAAACAGAAGTAAGGAAGAGAAGGGAGTTTTCAAAACTGCCTATGAGACCATCTGAACTTTTGCCTACCTTACTTCAAAAGGGTTACGTGACTTTGAGGTTGCCAAATCCTCATGCAAGCAAGGGGAAAGGTTATGATCCATCTGCAATTTGTGAGTATCATATGAACAATGCAGGGCATACCACAGATCACTGCTTGGCCCTAAAGCATGCAATTCAGGATTTGCTGGATAATAACTCTTTAACATTCAATTCAGTCACACCCACTCCTCCTCCCACCAACAACAATGGGGCAGGCAGCTCAAATGCAATAGGGGCAATTTTCTCTAGAAAAAGAAGATTTGACTCTTCTCAACTTATTGCTCCAGTTGGTACCACAATCCGGCTTTATTTTGAAAAAGAAGACGAATGGGGCCATATGGAGAAAGAGACTGATACAAGGGTAGATTTTAATATCAAGGAAAGGAAGGAAGAGGAAGAAGAAAAGCTAAAATTGAAGGAAAATACAGGTGAAAGGGCAGAAGAAGTGCAAAAAATTCCATTTAAGCAGTTTGGGCAAACAAATGGCCTAGCACGAGATGTTGAACAAGAATTCAGTATGGATGATAATGATTGTCTGAAGGGTATGGAATCACTCTTCATACAAGAAGAAAATGAAGCAGAGGCAATTGAAATAGGAGAATCCCAGGAAAGGAAAGAAAAAGAATCAAAAGAAAAGATTGAGGTCAGGTTTAAGCTTCCATTGATTGACTGGGCTGCTATCCAGATTCCATATCAAGGAATGTCATTTCTTTCAGAGACTGAGCATAATGCCCCAGGGAAGGAGATCATCCCAAATCATGAAGGTTTGCCTCACTCAGTAGGAGAAAGATATTTTCTAAAAAAGAAAGAAAAGCCAGCTTTTGCCTTTGAGAACAGGGGCAGTTTTCGAACTCCCATGTTCTTTGAAAAGAAACCCCCATAAGGAGAATGCACATTTCCTGAGGATCTTTAGGAGCCTTGTTCTTAGGAAGTGATTTTAATAAAGGCTCTTTCAAAAGCAAAAAAAAAAAAAAAGAAAAAAAAGAGAGAGTTTTCCTTTAAGAATTTTGTAAAAAAAATAAAAAACGATTTTCCTTTTTAACGTTTTTCTAAAAAAAAAAAAAAGTTTTCAACAAGGTCCTGTTTTACTTATGAGTCATATCTCCTATTGAATTTCATTAAGTTGAATATGACTTCGACATTGGACTCAATTTTTTGAGACCAAAATCGAAGAAAAAGACATTTTATATCAAAATTCAAATCTTTTTAAGTGTCATGAGAAGAATATTTCTGCAAAATTTTGAAGTGACCAATCTTATGGACTTTAGAACCAAAGATGACCTGAAGTTTTCACTTGAAAGCAGCAAGTACAGAGATTTATTTCATAAAAATGCAGAGAGGATCGCATCACTTAAAGCAGATGGAGAAGAAACTGAAAGATGAAATTTTGCATTTGAAGATGACTCCTAATTTGCACTTTACGTTGGAAAATATGGAAAGATTTGGATTATGAGGCTGATCCAGTGAGAAGGATGTTTTATGGTTGAAATTTTATCTTCCCAGGTGGCGATGATCAAAAAAAAAAAAAAAAAAAGAAAAATCCTGAGCTAGTCATGTAGTACAACTCTGTCAAGTCTGAAAATTCAAACTTTTCTTAAAATGATAAGAGGCCTTTCTTTCTTATATCCCCAAAATTTTTGAAATCCCTAGTTAGACCCTTTGAGCTTGATAAATTTTTCCAAGTAACCTAAACTGAGAATTGCAACCCCACACTGGGGCAAATTTATTAAAGCTTAAAAAAGAAAAGAATGAAGGGACAAGAGAAGGGGGGCATTATTAAAGTTCAAAAGGGATTTTGAAGATGTTTTCAGAAAAGGGGGCAAAGAAATGAAAAAAAAAGAAGGAAGAAAGAAGAAAAAGAGATCATCAAATGCTATATCTTCAAAATTGTGAAGGGAAGAATGAGAAAAGAAGTTCAATATTGGGGAATAAGTTTCAAATTAAGAAATCAAAGTAGGGGAAAAAAACTTCATTACTGGGGGCAATTTTGTATTCATTCCAAAGAAAAAAAATGCCTTAAGAATTACAATTTCAGTTAACCCATTTGATCATATAGTATTTGAGCCTTTTATTCCTTTTCTTTCTAAACAAACACCAAGCCTTCATTTCGTCCCATTCATAAGTCATCTTTGATTAAGAAATTTTGAATTAAGGCAGTTTTGACTACATAGTTGCTGGTGATGAAGGATTAAAAAAAATGGAGAAAATGTAGTGAAAACCCGGAAGGGCTCTACATGGCAAATAATCAACTATCTACAAGAAGGAAATCGTCAGAAAGGAAAGTCCAGAATTGGCATGGATCTAGGTGAAGTCCTCATGTTGGTGGTTATTTTGAGATACAGTCACTTTTCGAGTGATTGAGGAAAATTCTCTTTTCAAGACTGAAGCAACATAATCAGAACTATGATATGAATCATCTGTGAAAAAGTTGATGGCCATCAAAATTGCCATTAGGAAATTATCACTGAAGTTGAATTCATAAATTCTCATATCATGGATATAATGGAGAAACAATTGCTCTTCAATTGGATGAAGGAAAATGTCTTTCTAGACTAGGGCAAAATAGTCAGATTGAAAGAGTCGTCATATCTGGAGCATCAATTAACAAGCCGATGGTCATGGGAATGATTCTAAAGGTTCTGAAGGCTTATTTTGGTCTTTCTTCATTTTCTAAAATAATCTTCTCATTATTCAACTTGATTTTAATTCTTTTGGACTATATGCTAATAAGTGGTTGGATCATTTTTCAAAAAAAAAATATATTAAAACACAGAAAAGCAAAAAATATATTTTTGGCCTATGATGAGCATCTATGTCTTTTCATAAAAACATTGGTTTTGCAAGCATTAGAGAATTCTGAGGCCACTAGTATAAAACCTATTTTTGTATTTGCATTCCTTTATAAGGGTTTCTTTTTGGCAAAGGTTAAAAAAAAGAAAAAAAGAAGAAAGAGAAAAAGAAGAAAAAAAAGAAAAGAAAAAAAAGGAAAAAAAAAAGGATCATCTCTGCTGAGGGGCAAATACTACTTCAAGCAATTAAAACCGGGGCATGCTCAACGCCTTTCCCTCTGGGTTTTCATTGAAATAAATTATAGCATCTGGAAGAAGCAGTCAGGCCTTAGTCTTCGGATTTGAAAAAAAAAAAGAAAGCTTCAAAGCAATTGCATGTTTTCTCCTTTAAACAAAGGTTTTTACTGGGGCAGTAAGAAAGCATGAAGAAGAGATCACGAGTAGTAAGGGTATGAGGTTAGATCAGCAGATCATGATCCATCAATCAAGAAGAACCATTCAGTTGGGCAGTTGAAAATAATGAAGGCAGGTTATGGGCAGCAAGGCCACATACAACATTATTAAGAGAGCAAGAAGATGAAGAAGCAAAAGCAAATTGCAGAATATTCAAGCACAGGTTTGGGCATCAAATGGCACCCAGGTACGTCAAATAAAAAAAAATCAATCAGGAAAATTCAATAAAATATTTCCTTCCTTATTGTTGAAAAACATCAAAAGCAATTGAGTTTGCTGAGGTCAATTTTAAATCCACATTCTTTTCAAAATTTGCTTGTCTTAGATTTCTTTTCAAAGCCACGAGAGCTCAAAGAAATCTGAGATAAGGAAGAGACGCCACCCCGTCAGACTATACACAGCAGGGGTTCATTGGCTATCTTCAAGTCCATATTTTTATCACTCATTTGTGTTTGACAAAAGCAAGTTCAATTAATGAGGTGTCTTTCAAACGTGCAATTTTGAGTTGTGTCTATTCTTTGCTGTTCATTGTGCTACAACTCCAGCAAAGAGGGGCAGTTGTAGACACCCCAAAATTGTACGATTTTTGATAAAACTTGAAGGAGAGAAATATTTTATAGGAATTTTCAATTCTTTGCATTGGGTTTGAGATACTTAACCCATTTGAATCCAAAGCCGTAAAGGAAAAGGTCCAAATTCTATCTTTTGTGCAAAGTCAAACTTTTTCCGGTTGAATTTTGTTGACTTTTGACCCCAGAAAATGAAATATTTTTTAAAGCCAGATTTCAAGATAATTTTTCCCGGTAATCAGGTTTTTAGCCATGTTATTGCATAAAAGAATTTTTTGAGATTTTAAATCTTGACGAATACCTTGGTTTTAACATATTGAACCTTTTTTCCAGACCTGAAAAATCAAAATTTTGCCTAGAACTGGAAAGTTGACTTTTTATTCATTTGGAATTTGGGTCTGGAACTATTTTTAATGGATTCAAATTGGGGGGGGGGGGGGTGTTTGCTTATTTACATGTAATATCTTAAGTAAATGGAGATTAAAAAGTACGAGGACATTTACTTAAACGATATTACATGTAAATAAGTATTGCCTGTGTTAAAATTCAAAAAAAGGCTTTTTTCCTTGTATCCGGCAACTCAGGCCGGATACAAGTGTTCTTCTTTGTATCCGGTGGAACATGCCGGATACAAGCAGACCTCAGTGTATCCGGCACCCCAGGCCGGATACATTAAGGCCCATTTGTATCCGACTTGATATACCGGATACATAAGTTTTGCTCAAAATTAGGGTTTTCCGAGAGATTTTCACTTTTACCATCATGTCCTTCATTAAATGAAGGTAAATCTCGGAAATAGCCTTAGGGTTAAGGTTGGTGGGCTATAGACATTATGTTGTGTCTACCATTCTCACCAACCCTAACCCTAGCCTTTGCCTATAAATAGGAGGCTCCTCTTTAAGCAAATGGCAATTAACTCTTGTTTTGAATTCTCGCAAAGAAGAACTCGAAGAAAAGAGGGAAACCGCTGCGGAAGTGCATCCAGAATCCAGGTAAGCCTCAAACTTTTCTTTTATTTTCTGTCTTTACATTCCTAGATCTAGATCTCTTCTTCTACCTTTCTGTAGAGTAAAGCCTTTCTATGTGTGTGAAAATCCTTCCCCGGCTAAAAGTATCTCGAGACTCCCCCTAGCCGTAAAACATGAAGGCGGGATCTAGGAGAAACGAGACTAGGGATTGACCCTAGTACTAGAACCTATGTAGCGTAAGGCCTTTTGATTGATTGTAAACTGTTTCATATTCAAAGTACCCTTGATTATCTTGAAGAACCGTGTTTAACGGAGAGAGAGAACAAAGGGAAACGATAATGGAACGGAACCCTAGGTTGTTCTAGAACCTTATTTTGATGAATATGTATGCATGCTATGTTTTTCTATTGATCTTGTATGGTTTTCACGCTTGCACATACATAGCACTTTTTTCTGCGGGATAGGCTAACATTTGGGGATTTATTACATTCATTGTGATAAATCTCAAATAAATGGCCTCAATCAATTTTGGAATGTATTTGGATGATTTTTAAAGGTTTTGCGTTCATCTTGCACGAATTGCACACACTTTGTCACATTTTTGCATTGGTTTTATTCAAAATGGGCTTTACTTGACAGCAACTATACCCCGACTTCGGACACTCATAACTTCATCGTCCGGATGATTTTTGGAGTGATTCTAGAACCATGAGAAATGTGAGGCTGTCTAGTTTCTGTTCACCAAATTTCATAAATTTCTATCAAGCGGATTTTTGACACCTCTCTGTCGAAGTTGAGTGGACAGTTCAGGTTCAAATACAGAACGTGTCACTTCGACGGAGCGCCATGTGCTCGTGTTATATCTGATTTGAGTGATTTTTGTTTCTGAACACTCCCTTATGATTCTATTTTCAAATCCAATGGGTTTCATAATTGTTGGACTCCATTTGAATTATTAGTAGCCGATTTACTCAGAACTGCTCAATGGCATTTTTCTGGGTAAATCTGTGATCTTCGGGGCCTGTTCGGGTGACCACCCAAGGCACATCCGAATGAGTCTTTGTATGGGGCTAGTTTCTTTTGAAAGATGGCCATACAGACTTCATTGACACCAAATTTCAAGGATTTCTATGGAGTAGATTTTTCTAGGTGATTTTCCAAAGTTGCCTACTTGTTTCTTTTAATCATCCCCAGCAGCAACTTTAAAGGAGCATAACTCCTAGGATTTCAACCGGATTGACTTGAAATTTTGCATGAGTTCCTTATTTACCATAATATTTCAAATGGAGTTGGTTTGGATCAATTTGAAATTGGATTTGAATGATTTCAAGACAAAGGACCTTACTTTTTACCAAAATTCCCGAATTTGCCTCAACTTTGTTTTGTGCCACTTTTGCAGTGATTTCCATCTTTTTGTGACATTCCAGAAGTAATATTAACATATAAGAAGATCTGGAATTCATTTGGATTTTCAAGTGAAGATATCACATATTTGTCCTTTTTCAAGGTTTTCATGATTTTTTAGCAAGCTTTCTATTTTCTTTTTGCATGAACAAACACTTGGCAACCACCTTGTGTGGGTGAATGGGGGTGCCTAACACCTTCCCCCGTTCATAATCTAATCCCCTTACCCATCTCTGGATTTGATTTTCAAGTAGGGTTATTTTGACCCTAGAATTTGCCTTTTAGCACTTTTTTGCTATTTTTGCTTATTTTTAATTCTTTTGGTGTCCATTCTCACCCCAAAATTCTGAATGGTGGCGACTCTCCCATTTTTGCGTTGAGTCCCGTGTGTTGACGGAGGGATGATCATTCCGGTGATTTTCCCATGTCTCACAGTTAGGGAACGTGAGAGATTGGCCCCTATGATCTTAGCAGAGATATACCAGGCACTGACTAACTGCTATTTCAGAAAGAAGAAACACTTTTTGCCTGCGCCCCTCTCCTACAAGTAAAAGAGAAATATTATTTTTTTTTCTTTTTTCTTCTTTTTTCTTTCTTTTTTTTTTTCTTTTTCTCTCTATTTTTTTTTCTTTTGAAATAAATTGGAATACTCCCCCTTTTATGCAGCTTTGGTTGCTTGACCACATTAGTCAGGTTGAAGAGATAACTCGCCGCTTCTTTCCAAGATTGAAAGTTCCTGTTTTGTTGAGCAATAGGGGGTGTCCTAACATTCAAGGCAGCAAGCAGGGCTGGTTCACTTTCTTGGGTACTCTCTAGGATGATCAGGTGAGATGGACTGGCACTTATCAACCCAATTCAGAGACAGTGATCAGCTTCAGAGATAGGAACTTTCTGGTCCTAGCAGGCTTGAAATTTGCTGTTCTTTATCTTCCTTTGATGGTTCTTTTACAGTTTGGAGCGACCCAGGGGATCACGATCCCAACTGGCTATGAGAGCTTCGTAGGGCCACTTACACAAGCAACCATGGGGCTAAATGCTCAGTTAATGAATGAGTGGTCCTATGTTCGCTTTCTACGGGGCCTAATCTTTTCTGAGTCCCATGTGAAGGACTATCATTTCTGGATCAAAGAGCAGGTGCAGAGTCATGCCCCAGTACCAAAGGATCCTCATGTAGTTCTTCCCCCTACTTATGAAGATATCCTGGAATCTGAAAGGGCCACCCACAAGCGGCTTCAACAAATATGGGTACGAGAAGCCCAAGAACTCAGGATAAAAGGTATTGATCTGGAGAGCCAACCTGAAGAACAGAGGTCTTGCCGCATTGCCATGGAGAAGAAACTTGAAGAACAAAGTCAGGCTCGTCACTTTGAAGTTCGAGCGATGCGGAAGAAATATCAGGATTCCTTGGCTGACATTAGGGCATTGAAGATTAAGCAATCTCTTTCAGATGAGGTTATCTCCTTTTTGAACGATCCAGATGTAGAGGGAGCTTCTAGAATCATTGCAATTCAGGCAGCTCGGATTAGGGAGCTTGAAGAGCAGTTAAAGAAAAGGGTTTAGATTCTTTTTTTTTCTTCTCTTTTTCTTACCTTTATACAAAGCAAACTCCAATAATGGAATGATAAAGAATTTAGTTTAAAAATAGGTTTTATATTATTGGCCTCAGAATTCTCAGATGCTTGTAAAAACAAAAGTTTTATGAAAAGTATTTGATTTATCATCACTGGCTAAAGTATAGCGTTTTTTTTTTTTGAAAGCTGATCCAAAACACTTAATCACATATAATTAAAGGAATTAAAATCAGGTTGAATAATGAAAAGGGTAATCCAAGCAATAGGGAGAGACCAAATCTGTCTATCTTGTGACCTTTAGAATCATCCCCAAATGGCTTTTCCTCCATGACTGACCCTGTTAATCTGCTCAATTTCTAGTGCTCATGCGACTTCAAATTTGGTCCACATGATCAACTCAACCTTTGATTCTTCATCTCTTTTTTTTTCTTTCATTTTTTTCTATTTTTTCTTTTTTTTGCCAATATTGCCCCTAGCGCCAATTACGGTTTTCACTAAGGCCGACTTCTGCATTCCGTTATCACCAATTTTACTCTAAAAGTTGAATGAATATACTAAAATCATCGAGGGCTTAAAATAGGACGAAACAAAGGCTAGGCTCGGTTTATGAAAGAAAATGTATTAAAGGCTCAAAATTTTCTAAGTATGAAAATAGGTCCCCTGGACTTACAGTCGTGATGAGTTTGATCCCCTTCTCCCAAAGTGTACTCTTTTTGTACTTGGCTTTCATTTGCCCCTATTCTTTTCACTTTTTTTTTTCTCTCTTTTTTTTTTCTTTGTGCCCCAATTGGCTTTGCCCCAGTTTAAGATTGTAAGTCTAGTTTAGGTTGATCAAAAAGACGAACAGGTTCAAATTGGCTTGACTAGGGATGAAAATTTTGGGAAATAAGGAAAAATGGCCTCAGATCATTTTCTAGTAATATTAATTCAAGGAAAATACCTTTTTACTGCATCAGAGTTAATTGGCTCAGGAAAATCTTTCCCATCCATTTATGTTAAGATGAGTGTGCGCACCCGATTTCGGTCGCACGACGAGGCGCACGCAAAACTATGCGTGGCTCGGGATTGTTTGGAGTCGCCACCGCCTGATGGGGTGCAGGCGGACACCTGGGTGCCTAGATTTTCTATTAGACTGGTCTGCGGCTTAGAGATTCTAAGTAAGTTCTCGGTTGCGGTCTGGGGAAGTCCGTAGACACCCCAATCCACCCCGTCGAATGACGGGTCCCATAGGTTTCCCTGGTTTGAGTCAACTTTGGTCTCTCACTCACCCGATTCCTAATCTAGCATTCAATTTTGGTTAAGTCTGGTGGGACCTCCAAAGTGGTGTGGGTTCCTTTACTTGATTTTATCTTCTTATTATTGAATGAAGTGAGTCTGATTGGGTGGGCCCCGTTGGAAGGCCCACGGATCCCTTGGTGGGCCAAGTGTGGCCCATATGTCCCCTGGTGGGCCAAGCGTGGCCCTTTGGACTTTGGTTCAATTTGACTTGATTTTATTTTGAAGTTCAAGTTGGGTTATTAAGTTATTTCCATGTAAGGTGGGCCGGATTGCTTTGTGGGCCCTTGAGCGGGCCCCACAATTGGTTGCCAAGTGATTTTGATTTTATCTTTCTTATCTGTACCAAAATGGGCCAAGCATTGGGCTTGGGGCCCTTTACCTGGGTTTGGGCTTGAAAGCCCAAGACTTCCTAGGTTAGGGTTTTTGAAACCCTAACCTTTCTTGGTGTTGTAGGCCTAGTGGGCTCGACAAGCCCGGCCCGTGGTCTCGGCCAAACCACAACCTAATTTAAGCATGCATACCCCACATAGGGCTTGGGTGGGCCTCAAGTGGTCTGGCCCGCCCAGTTCCTTTGATTATCTTATTTTAGTACAATTCAATGGTTCGGGTTGAGGTGGGCCCCGTTGGAAGGCCCACTGGGAATCAAGTCAGACCGGGTGGTCTGGGTCCCATGTTGGGTTCCCGGGTCAGGTGGTCTGGGTCCCATGTTGGGTTCCCGGGTGACCCGGAAACCCTATTGGCATATTTGGTTTGGTTTGAGAATGTCACCCCACTGTCAACAAAGATTACAGAATATGCAGAAATCATGAAATACCCAAAATATACGAAAATCACATACACCGGGTCCAAGGGGTATTTTCGGAATTTAAAAAATATGAGCAATTCGGCCTTAAAAGGGTATGCGCTGACCTCCGGGAGCTAGGCGCGAGGTCAGCACGAAGTGGGCGGACCGAAAACAGTAAAAATAGCACTGCGGGCGAGCTGAGCGCCAAGTGGGCGCGAGCTCAGCGCACACAAAAATAAGTGGGCGTGAGCTCAGCGCACCCAAAAGAGAAGTGGGCGCGAGCTCAGCGTACCCAAAAATAAGTGGGCGCGAGCTCAGCGCACCCAAAAAGGTGGGCGTGAGCTCGGTGCCAAGTGAGCGCGAGCTCGGCGTGAGGTGAGCGCGAGCTCGGCGCGAAGTGGGCGGACCCAAAATAGGTGAGCGCGAGCTCAGCGCATACCCTGATTCTCTGCTTTTTCTTTCCAGCTCCATTTCCGACTGGTTTTTTAGGGTTTTTTAACCTCTGTAATCACTCTCTGGGATCCTTAGAACCCCAGAAGACCTCTAAACACCATTGAACATTAATCTAACCTAAGTTGTGAAGATCAAACCTCCTTGCAAACCTGCAAATCCGAACACCCAAACTCTAACAGAACATACAAGGAAGGGAACTGGGGGCTTTATCGGGATACAACAGAGAGGGAGAACTCATGGGGGAACATGCTCCCCCTTCGAATCAATCAAACAAGTAATAGCAGTGACGAACAAAAATGCTAGAAAACAGGATATCGCAATAAACTTATTTATTTTGGACAAGAGTTCGTCGGGTACATTACCTGGGTGTTTCAACACCTATCCGAAGTGGGTAGAGCCTCCTCGGAGCGTGCGAGCAGCCACCGGAGCAACACCTCTCCACGCCCACAGCAAGATCTCCTTAGAGTTTGATCTCCTTCGGGTTTGATGAGGAAGAAGAGGAAGAGAGGAATGGGGGGGGGGGGTCTGGTTTTTTCCTTTGGGGAAGATGATGGTCAAGACCACCTTCGAATGCCTCAGGCAAAAAAATGTCCAACCTCAACAATCCGAACCCCCAACAATGAAGGAGGTTGCGGCTTTTATAGAAGAGGACGGGGTATCCTCCGACTTCGGCACCCAGCTCGCGTCGAGCTCCTGTCGCTAGCGCGAGCGACAAAATGATTAAATCATTAAATGCCGCCGCGGGTTTGTTTAAAAAATCCGAAAATTAAGATATAGTCCCTGTGATATTTTGGTTTAATATTATTTTATTCAGATATTTTCAAATATTTTCAGATTGGTCCCTGGGATCTTTTGAATGTTTGGATATTTACGGATTTGATCCCCGAGATATTTTCCTGCTCAACTTGCCATGTGTGCGGCTTTTGCCACGTGCGCAGTTCGCCGGTTTTGCTGCTCGGGAATTTTGTCAACTCATATTTTCTTCATCCGGGCTCCGATCTGGGCAAACTCAGTTGCGTTAGAATCGTATCAGAGCCCTCTATCCAATGGCATGGGGGTAAGCACCTGGATCGGATTTTACCAGAAAGTCAACTTTTGGCTTCGCCCAAGTTTGACCGCCCGCAGAACCTTCATCCGGACTCTGATTCCTGCAAACTCAGTTGCATTGGAATCGTGTCGAGATTCTCTATCCAATGATATAGAGCAAGGTATCTAGATCAGATTTTAGCAGAAAGTCAACTTTTGGCTCCGCCCAAGTTTGACCGCCCACAGAACCTTCATTCGGACTCCGATTCCTGCAAACTCAGTTGCGTTGGAATCGTGCCGGGATTCTCTATCCAATGATATAAAGCAAGGTGGCCAATTTTCTCTTGATCAAAAGGTCAAATTTTGACCCCTCAGGGTTTGACTTTTCTGCTGTCTTTTAGCACATTTTTTCTCTTTATTCTGGTTTGATCAAAATTTGGGTGCTTACAATGAGAGCACCCCCTGATAGGACCTTCTTGACAATATAATGTCCTTCCCAATTTGGTTTGAATTTTCCACAAGGGTCTTCCAAAAAGGGTAAGATTTTCTTTAATACTAAATTTCCTTCTTAGAAAGTTCTGGGCTTCACCTTCTTATTGTAAGCCCTGGCCATTCTCTTCTGATACAATTGGCCATGACAGAGCGCTTTCAACCACTTCTCCTCTATCAAATTGAGTTGATCATGTCTTGATTGTATCCATTCAGCTTCTTCTAATTCAGCTTCCATTAGCACTCTTAGTGAAGGTATTTTCACTTCCACTGGTAAAACTGCTTCCATCACATAGACTAAGGAATATGGGGTTGCCCCAGTAGAAGTCCGAATCGAGGTTCTGTAGGCGTATAGCGCAAGTAGCAGCATTTCATGCCAATTGTAAGCACCTTATTTTTGCACCCCTGGAATTGCTAAAAACGAAAACCCTGGTAGAAAATCAAACCCCGAAGGGACAAAAGTTGAGTTTTTGATTAAGTGATATTTGGCCACCTTGCTTTATGTCATTGGATAGAGAATCTCGACACGATTCCAACGCAACTGAGTTTGCAAGAATCGGAGTCCGGATGAAGGTTCTGCGGGCGGTCAAACTTGGGCGGAGCCAAAAGTTGACTTTCTGGTGAAATCCGATCCAGGTGCTTACCCCCATGCCATTGGATAGAGGGCTCCGCCACGATTCTAACGCAACTGAGTTTGCCCAAATCGGAGCCCGGATGAAGAAGATATGAGCTGACGAAATTCCCGAGCAGCAAAACCAGCAAACTGCGCACGTGGCAAAAAGCTGCACACGTGGCGAGTTGCGCAGGAAAATAACTCGGGGATCAAATCCGTAAATATCTAAACATTCAAAATATCCCAGGGACCAATCTGAAAATATTTGAAAATATCTGAATAAAATAATATTAAACCAAAATATCCCAGGGACCATATCTTAATTTTCGGATTTTTTAAACAAACCCGCGGCGGCATTTAATGTTTAATGATTTTGTCGCTCGCGCCAAGCGACAGGAGCTCGGCGCGAGCTGGGCGCCAAAGTGGGCGGATGCCCATTTTTCCTTCTATAAAAGCTCCAGCAGCCTTCGTTTGCGGGGGTTCTGAATTTTTTTGGTTCGGCATTTCTTTGGGGTTGGACATTCTGTTGTCCCTCGGCACTCAAAGGTAGTCTGGGCTACCATCTTCCCCAAAGAAACCACACTCTTGGCCATTCCTTTCTTCCCCTTCTTCCTCGTCAAACCCGAAGGTAATCTTGCTCTTGGTGTGAGAAGGAGGCTCCGGCTGCAGCGCGTTGGCTCCAAGGAACCCTCCGCCCTACTCTACAAAGACCTGGAACCAAGGTGAGCTCTCCATTTTCTTTTGTTCAATATATATATAAATCAGGCTTCCCATGCATCTCTGATATCTTGTTTGTCATTGTTTGTTTGATTCGAATTCGAAGGGGAGCATGTTCCCTGTGATCGCACCTCTCTTGTATCCCGATAAAACCCCCCTTTCCCTTCTTCCTTAATCGTGTTTTGTTAGTTAGTGTTTTGTTTTCAAAGTTTTATGCATGTTCTGTAATGTTGGGTGTTCGGATTTCTAGGTTTGCAAAGAGGTTTGATCCTCACAACTTAGGTTAGATTAATTTCCAAGTATGTTAGAGGTCTGCTGGGGTTCTAAGGATCCCCAGAAACCAGTTACAGAGCTTAAAACCAGTCGGAAATGGAGTTTGGAGAGAAAACAACAGAGAGTCAGGGTCTGCGCTGAGCTCACGCTCACCTCGCGCTGAGCTCGCGCTCACCTAGCTTGGGTCCGCTCACCTCGCGCTCACCTCATGCTCACCTAAAATTGGATGCGCTCACCTTACGCTCACCTCGTGCTCACCTAAAATTGGATGCGCTCACCTCGCGCTCACCTCATGCTCACCTAAAATTGGATGCGCTCACCTCGCGCTCACCTAAAATTGGATGCGCTCACCTCGCGCTCACCTCGTGCTCACCTCTTGCTCACCTAAAATTGGATGCGCTCACCTCGCGCTCACCTCGTGCTCACCTAAAATTGGATGCGCTCACCTCGCGCTCACCTCGTGCTCACCTAAAATTGGATGCGCTCACCTCGCGCTCACCTCATGCTCACCTAAAATTGGATGCGCTCACCTCGCGCTCACCTCGTGCTCACCTAAAATTGGATGCGCTCACCTCGCGCTCACCTCATGCTCACCTAAAATTGGATGCGCTCACCTCGCGCTCACCTCATGCTCACCTCGTGCTCACCTAAAATTGGATGCGCTCACCTCACGCTCACCTCGCGCTCACCTCATGCTCACCTAAAATTGGATGCTCTCACCTCCCGCTCACCTCGTGCTCACCTAAAATTGGATGCGCTCACCACGCGCTCACCTCGTGCTCACCTAAAATTGGATGCGCTCACCTCGCGCTCACCTCGATTTTTGGGTGCGCCCACTTCACCTTTACCTTAAAAAATCCCAAAAATGCCCTTTACCTTAAATAAAATCTTGAAAATGCCCTTTACCCTGAAAAATCACAAAAATGCCCTTTTCCTTAAAAAATCCCGAAAATGCCCTTTACCTTAAATAAAATCCCGAAAATGCCCTTTACCTTGAAAAATCCCGAAAATGCCCTTTACCTTGATAAATCCCTCCCTAGTACAATGAGCCAGTTTTTTTTCTCTGACAGAGTGTATATCTTGTGTTTTTTTGTGGGATTATTGCTAGATGTGAATGATATTTCCGAACCGGATAAACCAATAGGGTTTTTGGGTCACCCGGAAACCCGACAGGGGACTTGGACTCCCGGTCCAACTTGACTTCCAGTGGGCCTTCCAACGGGGCCCACCAAGCCCAATAAACACCAAAGCATGCCATTAAAATAACTTAAGTAAAATGAACAATTTGAACCGGGCGGGCCAAACCCAATGCGGCCCACCCGAGCCTTGTTATGCGAAATTGATGCATGAATTGCGTGGTTTGGCCGAGACCAAGGGCAAGGGCCTATCGGGCCCACCAAAGCCCACCAACCGAACCAAGGAAGGGTACAAACCCTAACTTCCGGTAACTGGGGCTTACAAGCCCAGATTTGGACTGCGGGCCCCAAGCCCAGTGTCCAAATCAGTTTGGCAAAATTAAAAAGATAAATCCAATAAAAAATACTTGGACACCATGTGGGCCCACCTTAGGGGCCCACAAACCGGTCCGGCCCACTTGTGCATGAAAAACACTTAATCTTCAAATCTGAACTTAAAGTAAAATCAATTGACCTAAACAAAGCCCAAAGGACCTCTCAGGCTAGACTGAGGTCCACAAGGGTACACGGGCTTGACTAAGCCCACCAAGGATACCGTGGGCCTTCCAACAGGGTCCACCCAACCAGACTCAGATCACATAAGTAATCAAGATAAAAGCAACTAAAGGGACCCACACCACTCAGGTGGTCCCGCCAGACTTAACCAAGCTGCATATCGGTTTAGGAATCGGGTGAGACCAAAGTAAGCTGACTCAAACCAGGACAAACCTAAGGGACCCGTCACCCGACGGGGTGGACCGGGGTGTCTACGGACTTCGCCGGACCGCAACCGAGACCCTACTTAGAATCTCAAAGCCACAGACCAAAAGCCCTAATAGACAAGGTTAGGCACCCAGGTGTCCGCCTGCACCCCATCAGGCGGTGGCGACTCCGAATTCCCACGTGCCGCGTTTCCGACGCGCGCACAGCCTGGCGACTCCACCGGGGACTTCTCAGCCCAATAGGACCCTTGGTTAGAATGAGTCAACCTAAGAGGGATTTAGTCGATTTCAGGGTTTTTACTACCTCGCTTAGTAAGACGTGGAATACATGCAACTACGTATTCTAGGGAGTCCTGTCACAAGGACATGATAATCGCCTAAGGAAAGTGGGATTTAAGCGGTCCCCTGTGACCCCCCACTTACCTGGGGACTCTCCCGGAATCTCGTATTGCGTGCCAATTCTGCACCTTACTATACAAGACGGTAAAAACTCCTTTATCAACAAAATCCTATCAAATCTCACCCGGTTAGACACCGCACTCAGCCCAAATGCAGATACGGGAACACCACCACACCGTGGATGGATTTATTTTCCAGTTTGGTGATAAACTGCGTGGGGTGACATGCACGAGGGAGGATGCGTGAATGATCCGACCCTGAATGAATGAATGAGAGCGGATACTGCATCTTCTTTTCCAAGACTTAGACCTCTCTAGCAGCCTACCCTTCTGATTCCTACGAACTGATCTTTGGGATGGTATTAGCACCTACGATCCCGTGGCTTTCCGGGGAAAGCAGGGTAAACCCATCCCCCCAGTTTTCTGGAGTCCATTAGCACCACAGGTTTCTTGCCGTCGCACGCGAGGATCCAGTACTGGTCCAGACCCTTGTAGGCTTATGTCTCGGGCTGGGTATCCTCCCCCACCTAACATTTCTGAACAAACCGCGCTTGATATTGCGAGGGTGATATGAATGATGAATACAAAAGGAGTAAAATCAACTTAAAATCCAAGAGTCCTTCAGGGGCAGCAACCCCCGCTTTTTGCATCCAACTGAGTAAACCCTAGATTATGGGCTGCCTTAGCCCTAATTTAGGAAGCTAACCTAACTTTGATCAGGGGAACCACCCCAGATCCATGCATGGAGTCCTGCGAGCCGTGGGCCTTGACCCATTGAGTCCGTTGGAGGCACTCTGAGTCCGGGTCAGCCTTTTGAGCAGATGAAAGCCGGTTAGATCAGACAACCAGGTGAAAGCAGGCCAGATCAGAGCAGGGGAACTAAACCCTAGATTTAGGAATTTGGCTTACCCGCCCGGAAGCAAATTTGTATCCTTCCTTTTGGCTCTCAACAGCCTTGAGGATGAATCTTTTGCAGATTTTTTGTGAATATCATGTAAATTTTCGCCCTCGCTGGCAAGTTGTAAATTCTTTTGGTTTGATACCTGAAGGCAAAAGCAGATGAAAGAACAAATGAAAGGAAAGCTAATCAGGACTTAGCTGTGCTTCCATACACAAGTGTGTCTAGGAGTCGTGCCCCACGAGGCACCAACCTTTTTAGGGCTATGCACACACCCTTTTGATGTAATTTTCTCATATGCAATTTTGGATATAGGTTTTTGAATGGTAATGCCATTTAGCCTCGGCTTCAATTTTGTGCAAGCATCTTCATGCATTGAATGCACACACTTCGAAATCATTTGCACAAGCTTTTTTATCAAATCATTTTCAAAAGAAATAATGCAAAAAAATTTCCAAAGATCAAAGTTACACCGGGACTGGCTCCAATTCCCTATGCCTCACTCAGCTTCAGCTTAATAAGAAAAATCATGAAATAAATTGGCTGTAACTTAGCCCAAAATAAAAAGTCAAGTCTGACCCTTGCTAGGGACTAGCAGCCCAAGCTGAAAGTACAAAGAAAAACGATGAAAAGAAGAAAGAAGAAATTTCAAATCCAAGTAAAGACCAAATATGGCAAAATCCCAATTTCTAATCCCAAATTTCAGTCAGGGCCATTTTGTGCTTCTACAACCAGAGGAGGTCATTTGGTGATTCCAAAAAACCAGGACTTCTCCCAAACAGGGACTTCTTCCCCAAACCGGGACTTCTGCCCAAACCGGGACTACCGACAAAATCAGGGACTCTTCCCCTCGCCTCTGAAGGGCTAAATCTTAGTCGAAGCCATTTCGCGCTTCCACTACTCTGAAGCCATTTCGTGCTTCTCTTAATTTGAAGCCATTTCGTGCTTCCGCTAATCTGAAACCATTTCGTGTTTCCAAATCCGAAGCCATTTCGTGCTTCCCCCAAATTGAAATCACTTTGTGTTTCCCAAAATCTTAGTCGAAGCCATTTCGTGCTTCCACCAAAATTGAAACCATTTCGTGTTTCCAAATTTGAAGCAATTTCGTGCTTCCACCGAAATTGAAACCACTTCGTGTTTCCCAAGATTTTAGTCGAAACCATTTCGTGTTTCTGCTGCCCCTGAAACCACTTCGTGTTTCTAAATCCGAAACCACTTCGTGTTTCCAAATCCGAAACCACTTCGTGTTTCCAAATCCGAAACCACTTCGTGTTTCCAAATCCTAATTTGAAGCCCTTTCGAGCTTCCACTACTCTGAAACCACTTCGTGTTTCCAAAATCCAAAATCAAAGCCATTTCGCGCTTCCCCGAATCTCAGTAAAAGTTATTTCGTACTTCTGCTGCTTCGGAAATCATTTCGCATTTCTCAAAATTTGGTAGGAATCACTTACCCTCCAGGAACCAACTCTTGAAGTTCCTGGAGATCAAACCCAGGGACTGTCCCATGGACATGTACCAATATTTAGAAATCAACTATTGCAGTTTCCAGAACCAAACACAGGGACTCTCCCCTTACCTCTGAAGTGGCGGTTCAAAACCTTCTTCATTACCTCCGAAGTGGCGGTTCAAAACCTTCCTCCTTTACCTCCGAAGTGGCGGTTAAAAATCTTCTTCCTTAACCTCCGAAGTGGCGGTTAAAAATCTTCTTCCTTAACCTCCGAAGTGGTGGTTCAAAACCTCCTTCCTTTACCTCCGAAGTGGCGGTTCAAAATCTTCTTCCTTTACCTCCGAAGTGGCGGTCAAAGAAATCATAACCTCCGAAGGGGCGGTTCAAAATCTTCTTCCTTTACCTCCGAAGTGGCGGTCAAAGAAATCATAACCTCCGAAGTGGCGGTTCAAAATCTTCTTCCTTTACCTCCGAAGTGGCGGTTAAAGGGAATCCTTACCACCGAAGTGGCAATCAAAACAAAATCTTACATGCTTACCTCCGAAGTGGCGGTCAAAAAGAAATCCTCACCTCCGAAGTGGCGGTTGAGAGAAAATCATAACCTCCGAAGTGGCGGTTCAAAATCTTCTTCCTTTACCTCCGAAGTGGCGGTCAAAGAAATCATAACCTCCGAAGTGGCGGTTCAAAATCTTCTTCCTTTACCTCCGAAGTGGCGGTCAAAAAGAAATCCTCACCTCCGAAGTGGCGGTTGAGGGAAAATCATTACCTCCGAAGTGGCAGTTAAAAGAAACCTTCTTCCCTAACCTCCGAAGTGGTGGTTAGAAAGTGAATCAAATAAGGAAAAATCACCACAAACAATCAGCACAGACATGCATTATATTTCATTATGATATGCATTCCTTGTACTGACTTGTCTTGGAACCAAGGTACCAAGATTGCGTTTCGCAGTCCCTACCTCCTACGTTCAAGAAGAAGATTACAGATGGATCCTGTTGAAGAACTTGAGCAAGCGCCACCTCTCCCGCCTCATGGGCAAGAGGACTTGGAAGGCCACCCCGTGATCGCTAGTCTTAATCAACAGATGGCCAACATGTCTACCATGATGACTACCATGATGCAGCAAATGGAGAGAATGCATGCGCCACAGCAGCTTGTACAGCCACCACTTGCGGTACCTCCGCCACAGCAGCCGATACCTCCGGTACAACAGCCACAGCTAGAGCAGCCACCGCCCGTTCTCCCACAGTTGAACCTACAGCCACCAGAACCACGGATCCCACATCGTTTGCCAGGCCAACCAGAGCAGCCCTTACAGATTCCGGCACCCCTAGCCGTACCACCACAGCAAGTAATGCCACAAGGAATGGGGCACGACGAAGAAGAATGGTACCGAGCACGGGAAGCACCAGGTATCTCAGTCCAGGTGCAAGCGGATATGGAGATGCTAAAAGAACAGATGCGGATTGTGAACCAAGGTCCTATACCGAAGGAAGCCTCATTGAACATACTAGGATTCTTCCTTAATTGACAACTTCCGCCGAAGTTTAGGTGCCCAAACTTTGTGAAATTTGATGGAAGTGGGTGCCCATTGTCTCACCTTAGGGCATACAACGGGGATATGTGCCAGTACGCCTATGATGAGAGAATCATGATCCAATTCTTTCAACTCTCCCTGATATGCTCATCGCAGAAATGGTTCGCCAGTCTGGACAGGAACCAGATAAGAACGTGGGATGACCTGGCCAGCATATTCCTTGAACACTTCAAGTTCAACACGGAGGTCTTGCCCACACGGATGGAATTGCAAAAAAATGACCAAAAAGGGGACTGAATCCATGCGTGAGTATGCAAAGAGATGGCGAGAAATGGCCGGAATGGTCCAGCCACCCATGTTGGAGAAAGAGATGGTGACATTGTTCATATCGACGCTGGGGCAGCCGTACTACACCTTGCTACTGGGGCAGTTTGCCGCAAGTTTTGCTGACCTTGTCGTGGTAGCGGACCGGATAGAAGATGGGGTGAAGTCTGGCAAAGTGGCTGGCTTCGCAACTGAGGAGAGAAGGACCCCTGTCACTGGAAGGGGAATGGATAGAAAGAGAGAGGACGAGGCCGTCAACTACGTCTAGCAGAATAGGCCCTTCCACTTTTCAGCACCCGACAGAAGAGAAAATCGGAATAGTGGCCAAGGGGCACAACCTGCATGGCAGCCGAGATGGACTAAGGAGGAATATCAAGGAAGGATGAACAGAGTGTTCACACCCCTACCTTATCCATTGTCAGAACTGCTGCCAACCCTACTGAAGAAAGGGTACTTGCAGAAGAAGTAGCCCACTCAACAGCCATCCAACAGTCGCTCCTACAACCCGAATGAGTGCTGCGAGTATCATATGGGGGCTCCTGGACACCACACCAACCGTTGTTGGGATTTAAAGCACGATGTGCAAGACCTGATCGATAGCAAGCGTATCTCAGTTGATCCCCCGGTATCAACTCCTCCCGCGGCCACCACCACGAATCCTCTCCCAGACCACAATCGGGCGTCTTCAAGTGGCACCAGCTGAACAAGTTGGTAAAGCTACAAGGCAAAGAGCGATCCCAAAATCCAAAATCTTCAAGTCTATCATGACCAGAATAAGTTGAACCTTGCTTTTTGCACCAAGTATCCCTGGTAGGAGTGTCTGTGTTGTAAATATTTTAAATGCTTTTTGCTTTCATGCAAGCTTTGTAAAAAACCCTTTTGAAAAACACAAAAGAAAAGAAAATACCTTTTGAAAAAAAAATACAAGTGAGTGGTCGGTGATGATATTGCTCTGAGACCACACCCTTTTTTGGCAATGACCACGATCATGGAAAAATTGCTGAGTTGTTCAAAGGTGTCTTCAGCTGGGTGCAGTACACTGTCCCAAGAGAACCTTGGATGAGCTAAAGGCAATTCCTTCCTGATCCAGACCATAATTTTCTTCCTAAAAAAACCTACCTTTGCAATAGGGCAGAGCGATCCTTGAGAGAAAAGAAAGAAAGAAAGTGAAAGTGTAAGAACCAGTTAAGGGCCAAGGCCGGCTTTAACATCATGTCTCTAAGAAAGGATGAGAGGCCATCCTTCATGCATCCTTGAATTTTAAGATCCGCTAGTGAAAACACTTTGGGCTTGATCGTGTTGTTCAAATACCCGTGTCGTGTCTAGTCACCCCACACTGGGGCAAAGCTGAGAAAGAAAATGAAAAGGATAAATAGATTCTTGAATAAATTTGCCTAAGCATTCCAAGTTGTCACAACTCCTGCAAAAGGATGAAAGGCCATCCTTGCTTTATTTCCCCAGTTTTCAAAGTCATATCTCTAGTCAAACCACTTGAGCCTAATTTTCTTTCTTCCAACCCACTGAGTCATGAGCCCTAAATCTGGCGTTGGGTACAAAAGAGAAGTAAAGAATAAGCAGAAACAAAGAAGAGAAAAAGAAAGCAGGAAATACACTGGGACTTGTTAATCAAGGCAATAGTCAAGATAATCCCAGAGCAAAGGACAGAAAAACAAAAAAAATGGTGATAGAGCAAAAGCAAAAGGAAAAGGCGAAGGTTACAAAAGACCTCCAAAAGGAAAATGGAGAAAAGCAAAAAGGCAATGGCAAGGCCCAAGCGGCCGAGAAAAGAGTAGAACATGAATCGACCCATTTACAAAAGACTTTGAGCCATATTCCCTTTCTTTCATGAGCTAAAAACCTCAGCCTTCGTTTCGTCCTACCAAAAAGTCCTTTCTGATTGCAGAAAATGTGACAATAGGATTCATGCAGATCTATGATGAAGGAATCTAAAAAGAAGAACGAGCTTTTGCAAGACACAAAGCAAAACCTGAAAATGAAAAGATAAGAATTTAGGCCCTATATCCCTTCATTTCTTAGATTTAAAACCAAGCCAATGTTTCATCCTAATGTAAAGACCTCTCTGATCTATGAGACATGATGTACGAATCGGCCAAAACCCGTAACTGGGATTGGCACTAACCCAAGGGAAAAGGAAAAGGGAAAAACCCTCAATTGCAAAATCCTGAAACCACCCTAAAGAATTGGGTCAAGGTGAGAGAAAAAAAACTGGGAAAGGGGGAACACCCTTTGAAGCACCCTTCATCTTTTCAGCCTTTGTTGGCGCGAGCCAAGAGTCTCATGGGATTGTGTGTCGAGCACACCGTCCCAAAACACCTCGAGCTAACAAGGCAATTCACCATGACCGTTGGTCTCGCCTCTCTTTTAAAATCACTTGTACAAATTCCCAAAAAAAAAAAAAAAACTTTTGAAAATTGTGTCATTTCAGTCATGTGCACTGGCATACACATTAAAAGCAAGTAAACCGCGGATGCTTACCTCTGTTCAAATTTCAGATACCTCACTGCTTTGTGAGAATTTTGTAGGCCCAGGCAAGGCAAAAGAACCAGGAGTCAAGAAATGTCAAGAAGCCAAGAACAAAAGAAAGGCAAGACAGTGGAAAGCCGATGCGGTAATATGCCGGCAGGGGGAATGGCAAAGACTTCCTTTGTCCCTAAAGCTGACTCTTTTCCCCAGCAGAATGTCCAAGAAACCTGAAGCTGTATGTCAAGACCATGCCCAGTCTGAAGAGGTTGGTTTTGCAAAAGAAAGACAAATGCAAGAAGGCTTCCGCAAATCCTCAGTGGATCGGTCCTTTCAAAAGAAGCCCCAATTTTGCTTAAATGATGATCTCCTCCTCAGAACAGGGAGGGCCTCCACTCAGAAAGACAAGAGCCAGAAGGCCGATCAACTCACGCTCGACAAGAAGGAGCTGAGTCATGCAAAAAAGTGAGATGGCAGGGACTCCCACCAATCCCCAGTGGAGTTACTTCGAACTGGGAAGCCCTACCTTATTAAAACGGGGACTGGCAGAAGCACCCTTCCCACTGGAAAAGCAGAAAGGGACAAAGAACCTCTGAAGAAGAAGAAGACAAAAAGAAGAAATCTTCGGGCATGATGGCCCCATTTGTAAATTTTTCATTTCCCACTTTTGTAAATAGAGTAGGACAGGTGTGTGGGCTCCCTTGAGGCACCGAGCAGCACTGAGAGCACCTCCTCGCCAAGAGCATCTCCTCCTTCTTCGCTCCTTCCAGTCCTTAATCCAAACCCTTTTAAAAAAAAAAAAAAACTGTCCTCAAAAGTCCCAAGTCTAAAAATCTGAAATCTGAAATCAAATCCCAAATCTGAAATCTGAAGTCACCTAAAAGTTGTAATGGAACAGACAAGAGAAAGAGAAAACTGTTGAGTGCCTTGCATCAACGTCAAAACGGGTTGATAAGCTTAAGTCCAACCCCATCCTTTTTAATCTAAATCAAAATTAGAAGTTGCTCCGAGAAGCCCGAAGTGGGTGAGCAAACTTCGAAATCTTAGTGGAAATCATTTCGTGTTTCCAATGCTTTGAAAATCAAAAGGATTTAAGCTCGTCAATCATGATGACAGAAGTGCAAGGCGCAAAAACAAGGTTCTTCTTTTTCTTTGCCGTTCATCCCCAAGGAGACTCCGGCAAAGAGGGACTGCTGTAAGCACCTTATTTTTGCACCCCTGGAATTGCTAAAAATGAAAACCCTGGTAGAAGTCAAACCCCGAAGGGACAAAAGTTGACTTTTTGATTAAGTGATATTTGGCCACCTTGCTTTATGTCATTGGATAGAGAATCTCGACACGATTCCAACGCAACTGAGTTTGCAGGAATCGGAGTCCGGATGAAGGTTCTGTGGGCGGTCAAACTTGGGCGGAGCCAAAAGTTGACTTTCTAGTGAAATCCGATCCAGGTGCTTACCCCCATGCCATTGGATAGAGGGCTCCGATACGATTCTAACGCAACTGAGTTTGCCCAAATCGGAGCCCGGATGAAGAAGATATGAGCTGACGAAATTCCCGAGTAGCAAAACCAGTAAACTGCGCACGTGGCAAAAAGCTGCACACGTGGCGAGTTGCACAGGAAAATATCTCGGGGATCAAATCCGTAAATATATAAACATTCAAAATATCCCAGGGACCAATCTGAAAATATTTGAAAATATCTGAATAAAATAATATTAAACCAAAATATCCCAGGGACCATATCTTAATTTTCGGATTTTTTAAACAAACCCGTGGCGGCATTTAATGTTTAATGATTTTGTCGCTCGCGCTGAGCGACAGGAGCTTGGCGCGAGCTGGCCGCCAAAGTGGGCGGATGCCCATTTTTCCTTCTATAAAAGCTCCAGTAGCCTTCATTTGCGGGGGTTCTGCATTTTTTTGGTTCGGCATTTCTTGGGGGTTGGACATTCTGTTGTCCCTCAGCACTCGAAGGTAGTCTGGGCTACAATCTTCCCCAAAGAAACCACACTCTTGGCCATTCCTTTCTTCCCCTTCTTCCTCGTCAAACCCGAAGGTAATCTTGCTCTTGGTGTGAGAAGGAGGCTCTGGCTGCAGCGCGTTGGCTCCAAGGAACCCTCCGCCCTACTCTACAAAGACCTGGAACCAAGGTGAGCTCTCCATTTTCTTTTGTTCAATATATATATAAATCAGGCTTCCTATGCATCTCTAATATCTTGTTTGTCATTGTTTGTTTGATTCGAATTCGAAGGGGAGCACGTTCCTTGTGATCGCACCTCTCTTGTATCCCGATAAAACCCCCCTTTCCCTTCTTCCTTAATCGTGTTTTCTTAGTTAGTGTTTTGTTTTCAAAGTTTTATGCATGTTCTGTAATGTTTGGGTGTTCGGATTTGTAGGTTTGCAAAGAGGTTTGATCCTCACAAGTTAGGTTAGATTAATTTCCAAGTATGTTAGAGGTCTGCTGGGGTTCTAAGGATCCCCAGAAACCAGTTACAGAGCTTAAAACCAGTCGAAAATGGAGTTTGGAGAGAAAAAAACAGAGAGTCAGGGTCTGCGCTGAGCTCACGCTCACCTTGCGCTGAGCTCGCGCTCACCTCATGCTCACCTAAAATTGGATGCGCTCACCTCGCGCTCACCTCGTGCTCACCTAAAATTGGATGCGCTCACCTCGCGCTCACCTCGTGCTCACCTAAAATTGGATGCGCTCACCTCGCGCTCACCTCGTGCTCACCTAAAATTGGAGGCGCTCACCTCGCGCTCACCTCGTGCGCACCTAAAATTGGATGCGCTCACCTCGCGCTCTCCTCGTGCTCACCTAAAATTGGATGCGCTCACCTCGTGCTCACCTCGCACTCACCTCATGCTCACGTAAAATTGGATGCGCTCACCTCGCGCTCACCTCGTGCTCACCTAAAATTGGATTCGCTCACCTCGCGCTCACCTCATGCTCACCTAAAATTGGATGCGCTCACCTCGCGCTCACCTCGTGCTCACCTAAAATTGGATGCGCTCACCTCGCGCTCACCTCGATTTTTGGGTGCGCCCACTTCACCTTTACCTTAAAAAATCCCAAAAATGCCCTTTACCTTAAATAAAATCCCGAAAATGCCCTTTACCCTGAAAAATAGCAAAAATGCCCTTTTCCTTAAAAAATCCCGAAAATGCCCTTTACCTTAAATAAAATCCCGAAAATGCCCTTTACCCTGAAAAATCCCGAAAATGCCCTTTACCTTGATAAATCCCTCCCTAGTACAATGAGCCAGTTTTTTTTCTCTGACAGAGTGTCTATCTTGTGTTTTTTTGTGGGATTATTGCTAGATGTGAATGATATTTCCGAACCGGATAAACCAATAGGGTTTTTGGGTCACCCGGAAACCCGACAGGGGACTTGGACTCCCGGTCCAACTTGACTTCCAGTGGGCCTTCCAACGGGGCCCACCAAGCCCAATAAACACCAAAGCATGCCATTAAAATAACTTAAGTAAAATGAACAATTTGAACCGGGCGGGCCAAACCCAATGCGGCCCACCCGAGCCTTGTTATGCGAAATTGATGCATGAATTGCGTGGTTTGGCCGAGACCAAGGGCAAGGGCCTACCGGGCCCGCCAAAGCCCACCAACCGAACCAAGGAAGGGTACAAACCCTAACTTCCGGTAACTGGGGCTTACAAGCCCAGATTTGGACTGCGGGCCCCAAGCCCAGTGTCCAAATCACTTTGGCAAAATTAAAAAGATAAATCCAATAAAAAATACTTGGACACCATGTGGGCCCACCTTAGGGGCCCACAAACCGGTCCGGCCCACTTGTGCATGAAAAACACTTAATCTTCAAATCTGAACTTAAAGTAAAATCAATTGACCTAACCAAAGCCCAAAGGACCTCTCAGGCTAGACTGAGGTCCACAAGGGTACACGGGCTTGACTAAGCCCACCAAGGATACCGTGGGCCTTCCAACGGGGTCCACCCAACCAGACTCAGATCACATAAGTAATCAAGATAAAAGCAACTAAAGGGACCCACACCACTCAGGTGGTCCCGCCAGACTTAACCAAGCTGCATATCGGTTTAGGAATCGGGTGAGACCAAAGTAAGCTGACTCAAACCAGGACAAACCTAAGGGACCCGTCACCCGACGGGGTGGACCGGGGTGTCTACGGACTTCGCCGGACCGCAACCGAGACCCTACTTAGAATCTCAAAGCCACAGACCAAAAGCCCTAATAGACAAGGTTAGGCACCCAGGTGTCCGCCTGCACCCCATCAGGCGGTGGCGACTCCGAATTCCCACGTGCCGCGTTTCCGACGCGCGCACAGCCTGGCGACTCCACCGGGGACTTCTCAGCCCAATAGGACCCTTGGTTAGAATGAGTCAACCTAAGAGGGATTTAGTCGATTTCAG
Organism: Buxus sempervirens; assembly: GCA_947561395.2. Lineage (NCBI taxonomy): Eukaryota > Viridiplantae > Streptophyta > Magnoliopsida > Buxales > Buxaceae > Buxus > Buxus sempervirens. The sequence goes on from OX387192.1 coordinate 7,814,922, forward strand.
GGTTTTTACTACCTCGCTTAGTAAGACGTGGAATACATGCAACTACGTATTCTAGGGAGTCCTGTCACAAGGACATGATAATCGCCTAAGGAAAGTGGGATTTAAGCGGTCCCCTGTGACCCCCCACTTACCTGGGGACTCTCCCGGAATCTCGTATTGCGTGCCAATTCTGCACCTTACTATACAAGACGGTAAAAACTCCTTTATCAACAAAATCCTATCAAATCTCACCCGGTTAGACACCGCACTCAGCCCAAATGCAGATACGGGAACACCACCACACCGTGGATGGATTTATTTTCCAGTTTGGTGATAAACTGCGTGGGGTGACATGCACGAGGGAGGATGCGTGAATGATCCGACCCTGAATGAATGAATGAGAGCGGATACTGCATCTTCTTTTCCAAGACTTAGACCTCTCTAGCAGCCTACCCTTCTGATTCCTACGAACTGATCTTTGGGATGGTATTAGCACCTACGATCCCGTGGCTTTCCGGGGAAAGCAGGGTAAACCCATCCCCCCAGTTTTCTGGAGTCCATTAGCACCACAGGTTTCTTGCCGTCGCACGCGAGGATCCAGTACTGGTCCAGACCCTTGTAGGCTTATGTCTCGGGCTGGGTATCCTCCCCCACCTAACATTTCTGAACAAACCGCGCTTGATATTGCGAGGGTGATATGAATGATGAATACAAAAGGAGTAAAATCAACTTAAAATCCAAGAGTCCTTCAGGGGCAGCAACCCTCGCTTTTTGCATCCAACTGAGTAAACCCTAGATTATGGGCTGCCTTAGCCCTAATTTAGGAAGCTAACCTAACTTTGATCAGGGGAACCACCCCAGATCCATGCATGGAGTCCTGCGAGCCGTGGGCCTTGACCCATTGAGTCCGTTGGAGGCACTCTGAGTCCGGGTCAGCCTTTTGAGCAGATGAAAGCCGGTTAGATCAGACAACCAGGTGAAAGCAGGCCAGATCAGAGCAGGGGAAGTAAACCCTAGATTTAGGAATTTGGCTTACCCGCCTGGAAGCAAATTTGTATCCTTCCTTTTGGCTCTCAACAGCCCTGAGGATGAATCTTTTGCAGATTTTTTGTGAATATCATGTAAATTTTCGCCCTCGCTGGCAAGTTGTAAATTCTTTTGGTTTGATACCTGAAGGCAAAAGAAGATGAAAGAACAAATGAAAGGAAAGCTAATCAGGACTTAGCTGTGCTTCCATACACAAGTGTGTCTAGGAGTCGTGCCCCACGAGGCACCAACCTTTTTAGGGCTATGCACACACCCTTTTGATGTAATTTTCTCATATGCAATTTTGGATATAGGTTTTTGAATGGTAATGCCATTTAGCCTCGGCTTTAATTTTGTGCAAGCATCTTCATGCATTGAATGCACACACTTCGAAATCATTTGCACAAGCTTTTTTATCAAATCATTGTCAAAAGAAATAATGCAAAAAAATTTCCAAAGATCAAAGTTACACCGGGACTGGCTCCAATTCCCTATGCCTCACTCAGCTTCAGCTTAATAAGAAAAATCATGAAATAAATTGGCTGTAACTTAGCCCAAAATAAAAAGTCAAGTCAGACCCTTGCTAGGGACCAGCAACCCAAGCTGAAAGTACAAAGAAAAACGATGAAAAGAAGAAAGAAGAAATTTCAAATCCAAGTAAAGACCAAATATGGCAAAATCCCAATTTCTAATCCCAAATTTCAGTCAGGGCCATTTTGTGCTTCTACAACCAGAGGAGGTCATTTGGTGATTCCAAAAAACCAGGACTTCTCCCAAACAGGGACTTCTTCCTCAAACCGGGACTTCTGCCCAAACCGGGACTACCGACAAAATCAGGGACTCTTCCCCTCGCCTCTGAAGGGCTAAATCTTAGTCGAAGCCATTTCGCGCTTCCACTACTCTGAAGCCATTTCGTGCTTCTCTTAATTTGAAGCCATTTCGTGCTTCCGCTAATCTGAAACCATTTCGTGTTTCCAAATCCGAAGCCATTTCGTGCTTCCCCCAAATTGAAATCACTTTGTGTTTCCCAAAATCTTAGTCGAAGCCATTTCGTGCTTCCACCAAAATTGAAACCATTTCGTGTTTCCAAATTTGAAGCAATTTCGTGCTTCCACCGAAATTGAAACCACTTCGTGTTTCCCAAGATTTTAGTCGAAACCATTTCGTGTTTCTGCTGCCCCTGAAACCACTTCGTGTTTCTAAATCCGAAACCACTTCGTGTTTCCAAATCCGAAACCACTTCGTGTTTCCAAATCCGAAACCACTTCGTGTTTCCAAATCCTAATTTGAAGCCCTTTCGAGCTTCCACTACTCTGAAACCACTTCGTGTTTCCAAAATCCAAAATCGAAGCCATTTCGCGCTTCCCCGAATCTCAGTAAAAGTTATTTCGTACTTCTGCTGCTTCGGAAATCATTTCGTATTTCTCAAAATTTGGTAGGAATCACTTACCCTCCAGGAACCAACTCTTGAAGTTCCTGGAGATCAAACCCAGGGACTGTCCCATGGACATGTACCAATATTTAGAAATCAACTATTGCAGTTTCCAGAACCAAACACAGGGACTCTCCCCTTACCTCTGAAGTGGCGGTTCAAAACCTTCTTCATTACCTCCGAAGTGGCGGTTCAAAACCTTCCTCCTTTACCTCCGAAGTGGCGGTTAAAAATCTTCTTCCTTAACCTCCGAAGTGGCGGTTAAAAATCTTCTTCCTTAACCTCCGAAGTGGTGGTTCAAAACCTCCTTCCTTTACCTCCGAAGTGGCGGTTCAAAATCTTCTTCCTTTACCTCCGAAGTGGCGGTCAAAGAAATCATAACCTCCGAAGGGGCGGTTCAAAATCTTCTTCCTTTACCTCCGAAGTGGCGGTCAAAGAAATCATAACCTCCGAAGTGGCGGTTCAAAATCTTCTTCCTTTACCTCCGAAGTGGCGGTTAAAGGAAATCCTTACCACCGAAGTGGCAATCAAAACAAAATCTTACATGCTTACCTCCGAAGTGGCGGTCAAAAAGAAATCCTCACCTCCGAAGTGGCGGTTGAGAGAAAATCATAACCTCCGAAGTGGCGGTTCAAAATCTTCTTCCTTTACCTCCGAAGTGGCGGTCAAAGAAATCATAACCTCCGAAGTGGCGGTTCAAAATCTTCTTCCTTTACCTCCGAAGTGGCGGTCAAAAAGAAATCCTCACCTCCGAAGTGGCGGTTGAGGGAAAATCATTACCTCCGAAGTGGCAGTTAAAAGAAACCTTCTTCCCTAACCTCCGAAGTGGTGGTTAGAAAGTGAATCAAATAAGGAAAAATCACCACAAACAATCAGCACAGACATGCATTATATTTCATTATGATATGCATTCCTTGTACTGACTTGTCTTGGAACCAAGGTACCAAGATTGCGTTTCGCAGTCCCTACCTCCTACGTTCAAGAAGAAGATTACAGATGGATCCTGTTGAAGAACTTGAGCAAGCGCCACCTCTCCCGCCTCATGGGCAAGAGGACTTGGAAGGCCACCCCGTGATCGCTGGTCTTAATCAACAGATGGCCAACATGTCTACCATGATGACTACCATGATGCAGCAAATGGAGAGAATGCATGCGCCACAGCAGCTTGTACAGCCACCACTTGCGGTACCTCCGCCACAGCAGCCGATACCTCCGGTACAACAGCCACAGCTAGAGCAGCCACCGCCCGTTCTCCCACAGTTGAACCTACAGCCACCAGAACCACGGATCCCACATCGTTTGCCAGGCCAACCAGAGCAGCCCTTACAGATTCCGGCACCCCTAGCCGTACCACCACAGCAAGTAATGCCACAAGGAATGGGGCACGACGAAGAAGAATGGTACCGAGCACGGGAAGCACCAGGTATCTCAGTCCAGGTGCAAGCGGATGTGGAGATGCTAAAAGAACAGATGCGGATTGTGAACCAAGGTCCTATACCGAAGGAAGCCTCATTGAACATACTAGGATTCTTCCTTAATTGACAACTTCCGCCGAAGTTTAGGTGCCCAAACTTTGTGAAATTTGATGGAAGTGGGTGCCCATTGTCTCACCTTAGGGCATACAACGGGGATATGTGCCAGTACGCCTATGATGAGAGAATCATGATCCAATTCTTTCAACGCTCCCTGATATGCTCAGCGCAGAAATGGTTCGCCAGTCTGGACAGGAACCAGATAAGAACGTGGGATGACCTGGCCAGCATATTCCTTGAACACTTCAAGTTCAACACGGAGGTCTTGCCCACACGGATGGAATTGCAAAAAAATGACCAAAAAGGGGACTGAATCCATGCGTGAGTATGCAAAGAGATGGCGAGAAATGGCCGGAATGGTCCAGCCACCCATGTTGGAGAAAGAGATGGTGACATTGTTCATATCGACGCTGGGGCAGCCGTACTACACCTTGCTACTGGGGCAGTTTGCCGCAAGTTTTGCTGACCTTGTCGTGGTAGCGGACCGAATAGAAGATGGGGTGAAGTCTGGCAAAGTGGCTGGCTTCGCAACTGAGGAGAGAAGGACCCCTGTCACTGGAAGGGGAATGGATAGAAAGAGAGAGGACGAGGCCGTCAACTACGTCTAGCAGAATAGGCCCTTCCACTTTTCAGCACCCGACAGAAGAGAAAATCGGAATAGTGGCCAAGGGGCACAACCTGCATGGCAGCCGAGATGGACTAAGGAGGAATATCAAGGAAGGATGAACAGAGTGTTCACACCCCTACCTTATCCATTGTCAGAACTGCTGCCAACCCTACTGAAGAAAGGGTACTTGCAGAAGAAGTAGCCCACTCAACAGCCATCCAACAGTCGCTCCTACAACCCCAATGAGTGCTGCGAGTATCATATGGGGGCTCCTGGACACCACACCAACCGTTGTTGGGATTTAAAGCACGATGTGCAAGACCTGATCGATAGCAAGCGTATCTCAGTTGATCCCCCGGTATCAACTCCTCCCGCGGCCACCACCACGAATCCTCTCCCAGACCACAATCGGGCGTCTTCAAGTGGCACCAGCTGAACAAGTTGGTAAAGCTACAAGGCAAAGAGCGATCCCAAAATCCAAAATCTTCAAGTCTATCATGACCAGAATAAGTTGAACCTTGCTTTTTGCACCAAGTATCCCTGGTAGGAGTGTCTGTGTTGTAAATATTTTAAATGCTTTTTACTTTCATGCAAGCTTTGTAAAAAACCCTTTTGAAAAACACAAAAGAAAAGAAAATACCTTTTGAAAAAAAAATACAAGTGAGTGGTCGGTGATGATATTGCTCTGAGACCACACCCTTTTTTGGCAATGACCACGATCACGGAAAAATTGCTGAGTTGTTCAAAGGTGTCTTCAGCTGGGTGCAGTACACTGTCCCAAGAGAACCTTGGATGAGCTAAAGGCAATTCCTTCCTGATCCAGAGCATAATTTTCTTCCTAAAAAAACCTACCTTTGCAATAGGGCAGAGCGATCCTTGAGAGAAAAGAAAGAAAGAAAGTGAAAGTGTAAGAACCAGTTAAGGGCCAAGGCCGGCTTTAACATCATGTCTCTAAGAAAGGATGAGAGGCCATCCTTCATGCATCCTTGAATTTTAAGATCCGCTAGTGAAAACACTTTGGGCTTGATCGTGTTGTTCAAATACCCGTGTCGTGTCTAGTCACCCCACACTGGGGCAAAGCTGAGAAAGAAAATGAAAAGGATAAATAGATTCTTGAATAAATTTGCCTGAGCATTCCAAGTTGTCACAACTCCTGCAAAAGGATGAAAGGCCATCCTTGCTTTATTTCCCCAGTTTTCAAAGTCATATCTCTAGTCAAACCACTTGAGCCTAATTTTCTTTCTTCCAACCCACTGAGTCATGAGCCCTAAATCTGGCGTTGGGTACAAAAGAGAAGTAAAGAATAAGCAGAAACAAAGAAGAGAAAAAGAAAGCAGGAAATACACTGGGACTTGTTAATCAAGGCAATAGTCAAGATAATCCCAGAGCAAAGGACAGAAAAACAAAAAAAATGGTGATAGAGCAAAAGCAAAAGGAAAAGGCGAAGGTTACAAAAGACCTCCAAAAGGAAAATGGAGAAAAGCAAAAAGGCAATGGCAAGGCCCAAGCGGCCGAGAAAAGAGTAGAACATGAATCGACCCATTTACAAAAGACTTTGAGCCATATTCCCTTTCTTTCATGAGCTAAAAACCTCAGCCTTCGTTTCGTCCTACCAAAAAGTCCTTTCTGATTGCAGAAAATGTGACAATAGGATTCATGCAGATCTATGATGAAGGAATCTAAAAAGAAGAACGAGCTTTTGCAAGACACAAAGCAAAACCTGAAAATGAAAAGATAAGAATTTAGGCCCTATATCCCTTCATTTCTTAGATTTAAAACCAAGCCAATGTTTCATCCTAATGTAAAGACCTCTCTGATCTATGAGACATGATGTACGAATCGGCCAAAACCCGTAACTGGGACTGGCACTAACCCAAGGGAAAAGGAAAAGGGAAAAACCCTCAATTGCAAAATCCTGAAACCACCCTGAAGAATTGGGTCAAGGTGAGAGAAAAAAAAACTGGGAAAGGGGGAACACCCTTTGAAGCACCCTTCATCTTTTCAGCCTTTGTTGGCGCGAGCCAAGAGTCTCATGGGATTGTGTGTCGAGCACACCGTCCCAAAACACCTCGAGCTAACAAGGCAATTCACCATGACCGTTGGTCTCGCCTCTCTTTTAAAATCACTTGTACAAATTCCCAAAAAAAAAAAAAAACTTTTGAAAATTGTGTCATTTCAGTCATGTGCACTGGCATACACATTAAAAGCAAGTAAACCGCGGATGCTTACCTCTGTTCAAATTTCAGATACCTCACTGCTTTGTGAGAATTTTGTAGGCCCAGGCAAGGCAAAAGAACCAGGAGTCAAGAAATGTCAAGAAGCCAAGAACAAAAGAAAGGCAAGACAGTGGAAAGCCGATGCGGTAATATGCCGGCAGGGGGAATGGCAAAGACTTCCTTTGTCCCTAAAGCTGACTCTTTTCCCCAGCAGAATGTCCAAGAAACCTGAAGCTGTATGTCAAGACCATGCCCAGTCTGAAGAGGTTGGTTTTGCAAAAGAAAGACAAATGCAAGAAGGCTTCCGCAAATCCTCAGTGGATCGGTCCTTTCAAAAGAAGCCCCAATTTTGCTTAAATGATGATCTCCTCCTCAGAACAGGGAGGGCCTCCACTTAGAAAGACAAGAGCCAGAAGGCCGATCAACTCACGCTCGACAAGAAGGAGCTGAGTCATGCAAAAAAGTGAGATGGCAGGGACTCCCACCAATCCCCAGTGGAGTTACTTCGAACTGGGAAGCCCTACCTTATTAAAACGGGGACTGGCAGAAGCACCCTTCCCACTGGAAAAGCAGAAAGGGACAAAGAACCTCTGAAGAAGAAGAAGACAAAAAGAAGAAATCTTCGGGCATGATGGCCCCATTTGTAAATTTTTCATTTCCCACTTTTGTAAATAGAGTAGGACAGGTGTGTGGGCTCCCTTGAGGCACCGAGCAGCACTGAGAGCACCTCCTCGCCAAGAGCATCTCCTCCTTCTTCGCTCCTTCCAGTCCTTAATCCAAACCCTTTTAAAAAAAAAAAAAAACTGTCCTCAAAAGTCCCAAGTCTAAAAATCTGAAATCTGAAATCAAATCCCAAATCTGAAATCTGAAGTCACCTAAAAGTTGTAATGGAACAGACAAGAGAAAGAGAAAACTGTTGAGTGCCTTGCATCAACGTCAAAACGGGTTGATAAGCTTAAGTCCAACCCCATCCTTTTTAATCTAAATCAAAATTAGAAGTTGCTCCGAGAAGCCCGAAGTGGGTGAGCAAACTTCGAAATCTTAGTGGAAATCTTTTCGTGTTTCCACTGCTTTGAAAATCAAAAGGATTTAAGCTCGTCAATCATGATGACAGAAGTGCAAGGCGCAAAAACAAGGTTCTTCTTTTTCTTTGCCGTTCATCCCCAAGGAGACTCCGGCAAAGAGGGACTGCTGTAAGCACCTTATTTTTGCACCCCTGGAATTGCTAAAAATGAAAACCCTGGTAGAAGTCAAACCCCGAAGGGACAAAAGTTGACTTTCTGATTAAGTGATATTTGGCCACCTTGCTTTATGTCATTGGATAGAGAATCTCGACACGATTCCAACGCAACTGAGTTTGCAGGAATCGGAGTCCGGATGAAGGTTCTGTGGGCGGTCAAACTTGGGCGGAGCCAAAAGTTGACTTTCTGGTGAAATCCGATCCAGGTGCTTACCCCCATGCCATTGGATAGAGGGCTCCGATACGATTCTAACGCAACTGAGTTTGCCCAAATCGGAGCCCGGATGAAGAAGATATGAGCTGACGAAATTCCCGAGTAGCAAAACCAGTAAACTGCGCACGTGGCAAAAAGCTGCACACGTGGCGAGTTGCACAGGAAAATATCTCGGGGATCAAATCCGTAAATATATAAACATTCAAAATATCCCAGGGACCAATCTGAAAATATTTGAAAATATCTGAATAAAATAATATTAAACCAAAATGTCCCAGGGACCATATCTTAATTTTCGGATTTTTTAAACAAACCCGTGGCGGCATTTAATGTTTAATGATTTTGTCGCTCGCGCTGAGCGACAGGAGCTTGGCGCGAGCTGGCCGCCAAAGTGGGCGGATGCCCATTTTTCCTTCTATAAAAGCTCCAGTAGCCTTCATTTGCGGGGGTTCTGCATTTTTTTGGTTCGGCATTTCTTGGGGGTTGGACATTCTGTTGTCCCTCAGCACTCGAAGGTAGTCTGGGCTACAATCTTCCCCAAAGAAACCACACTCTTGGCCATTCCTTTCTTCCCCTTCTTCCTCGTCAAACCCGAAGGTAATCTTGCTCTTGGTGTGAGAAGGAGGCTCTGGCTGCAGCGCGTTGGCTCCAAGGAACCCTCCGCCCTACTCTACAAAGACCTGGAACCAAGGTGAGCTCTCCATTTTCTTTTGTTCAATATATATATAAATCAGGCTTCCTATGCATCTCTAATATCTTGTTTGTCATTGTTTGTTTGATTCGAATTCGAAGGGGAGCACGTTCCTTGTGATCGCACCTCTCTTGTATCCCGATAAAACCCCCCTTTCCCTTCTTCCTTAATCGTGTTTTCTTAGTTAGTGTTTTGTTTTCAAAGTTTTATGCATGTTCTGTAATGTTTGGGTGTTCGGATTTGTAGGTTTGCAAAGAGGTTTGATCCTCACAAGTTAGGTTAGATTAATTTCCAAGTATGTTAGAGGTCTGCTGCGGTTCTAAGGATCCCCAGAAACCAGTTACAGAGCTTAAAACCAGTCGAAAATGGAGTTTGGGGAGAAAAAAACAGAGAGTCAGGGTCTGCGCTGAGCTCACGCTCACCTTGCGCTGAGCTCGCGCTCACCTCATGCTCACCTAAAATTGGATGCGCTCACCTCGCGCTCACCTCGTGCTCACCTAAAATTGGATGCGCTCACCTCGCGCTCACCTCGTGCTCACCTAAAATTGGATGCGCTCACCTCGCGCTCACCTCATGCTCACCTAAAATTGGAGGCGCTCACCTCGCGCTCACCTCGTGCGCACCTAAAATTGGATGCGCTCACCTCGCGCTCTCCTCGTGCTCACCTAAAATTGGATGCGCTCACCTCGTGCTCACCTCGCGCTCACCTCATGCTCACGTAAAATTGGATGCGCTCACCTCGCGCTCACCTAAAATTGGATTCGCTCACCTCGCGCTCACCTCATGCTCACCTAAAATTGGATGCGCTCACCTCGCGCTCACCTCGTGCTCACCTAAAATTGGATGCGCTCACCTCGCGCTCACCTCGATTTTTGGGTGCGCCCACTTCACCTTTACCTTAAAAAATCCCAAAAATGCCCTTTACCTTAAATAAAATCCCGAAAATGCCCTTTACCCTGAAAAATCACAAAAATGCCCTTTTCCTTAAAAAATCCCGAAAATGCCCTTTACCTTAAATAAAATCCCGAAAATGCCCTTTACCCTGAAAAATCCCGAAAATGCCCTTTACCTTGATAAATCCCTCCCTAGTACAATGAGCCAGTTTTTTTTCTCTGACAGAGTGTCTATCTTGTGTTTTTTTGTGGGATTATTGCTAGATGTGAATGATATTTCCGAACCGGATAAACCAATAGGGTTTTTGGGTCACCCGGAAACCCGACAGGGGACTTGGACTCCCGGTCCAACTTGACTTCCAGTGGGCCTTCCAACGGGGCCCACCAAGCCCAATAAACACCAAAGCATGCCATTAAAATAACTTAAGTAAAATGAACAATTTGAACCGGGCGGGCCAAACCCAATGCGGCCCACCCGAGCCTTGTTATGCGAAATTGATGCATGAATTGCGTGGTTTGGCCGAGACCAAGGGCAAGGGCCTACCGGGCCCGCCAAAGCCCACCAACCGAACCAAGGAAGGGTACAAACCCTAACTTCCGGTAACTGGGGCTTACAAGCCCAGATTTGGACTGCGGGCCCCAAGCCCAGTGTCCAAATAACTTTGGCAAAATTAAAAAGATAAATCCAATAAAAAATACTTGGACACCATGTGGGCCCACCTTAGGGGCCCACAAACCGGTCCGGCCCACTTGTGCATGAAAAACACTTAATCTTCAAATCTGAACTTAAAGTAAAATCAATTGAACTAACCAAAGCCCAAAGGACCTCTCAGGCTAGACTGAGGTCCACAAGGGTACACGGGCTTGACTAAGCCCACCAAGGATACCGTGGGCCTTCCAACGGGGTCCACCCAACCAGACTCAGATCACCTAAGTAATCAAGATAAAAGCAACTAAAGGGACCCACACCACTCAGGTGGTCCCGCCAGACTTAACCAATCTGCATATCGGTTTAGGAATCGGGTGAGACCAAAGTAAGCTGACTCAAACCAGGACAAACCTAAGGGACCCGTCATCCGACGGGGTGGACCGGAGTGTCTACGGACTTCCCCGGACCGCAACCGAGACCCTACTTAGAATCTCAAAGCCGCAGACCAAAAGCCCTAATAGACAAGGTTAGGCACCCAGGTGTCCGCCTGCACCCCATCAGGCGGTGGCGACTCCGAATTCCCACGTGCCGCGTTTCTGACGCGCGCACACCAATCTTTGAAACTCACTACCATTTTCTGAATGATCTTCTTTATGTTCTTATTCGCTGCTTCTACTGTCCCATTCATCTTTGGTCTGTACGGAACTGACTTGTGGTGGGTGATCTGAAATTGCTCACACATCTTCCTCATGTCCTTGTTCTTAATGTTTGAAGCATTGTTTGATACTATGGCATTTGGCAAACCATAGCGACAAATGATGTTGTGCTTTAAAAACTTAAGAACGTGGCTACTTGTGATATTTGCATATGAAGCTACTTCTACCCATTTGGTGAAATAATCGATTGTTACAAGTATAAACCTATGTCCATTCGATGCCTTCGGAGAGATCATTCCAATGACATCTATGCCCCACATAGAGAAGGGCCATGGAGATGTCATGTTGTGCAATTCACTTGGAGGTGCATTGTTGTTATCAGCATACACTTGGCATAAATGACACCTTTTGACATGTATATAGCAATTGTGCTCCATCGTCGACCAGTAATATCCCAATCACAGAATCTTCTTGGCAAGCATATGCCCGTTCATATGGGGTCCACAAACTCCTCCATGTACAGTTTCAACTAACCTTTCTGACTTAGTCTTGGCAACACATCTGAGTAGGATATCGTTGTGTGATTTCTTGTACAACTACTCACCACTTAGTAAAAACTGACCTGCCAACCTCTGTATTGTTCTTTTCTCTGTAGAAGTGACATTTTCTGGCAAACTTCGATCATTTAGGAAATTATTAATGTCTTGAAACCATGGTACTTCTTTTTCTGGTGTTTCTTCTAGAACAAGGCAATAAGCAGGTTCATCTTTGACTTCAATTTCCAGTGGTTTAATATCAACACCTTCTGGCATGCTGACCATTGAAGCCAATGTTGTTAGAGCATTCGCAAACTGATTTTTGGCCCTTGGCATATAATTGAAGGAAATTCGAGTGAATTTGGTGCTTATTTCTTCCAAATACTGGTGATAGGGGATCAATTTGTGATCCTTGGTTTTCCATTCACCAGTTGTTTGGAAGATGATAAGACTCGAATCTCCATATACGTCAAGTTCCTCTACTTCATGGTCTAAGGCAGCTTGCAACCCAATTATGCATGCTTCATATTCTGCAATATTGTTTGTACATTGGAACCTCAACTTTACTACGATTGGGATGTGTGCCCCATCTGACTTGATCAAAACTGCCCCTATTCCATTTCCATCCATGTTGGCGGCCCCATCAAAGAACATTTGCCAAGAGCTTTCACTTTCCTCTTCTTCAGTAAACAGGATTGCCTCATCAGGAAAATTAATTAGTCTTCAAAGGTTGGTATTCTGGGAAAGGGTGTGCAGCTAAGTGATCAGCAATGGCTTGACCCTTAATTGCCTTCTGAGTGATGTATGTGAGATCTAATTCAGAGAGTAACAGCTGCCACTTTGCCATTCTGCCAGTTAAATCCGGTTTGCAAACAGATACTTCAAAGGATCCATTTGGGATATCAGTAAGGTGGAATGACTAAGGAAAGAATGCCTCAATCTCTGAGTTACCCATACTCACTACAAAACTGTTCACTTTTACCGGCGGTTCTAAAACCGCCGGCAAAACTAAAAAACCGCCGGCTTAACATTTGCCGGCGGTTTTCAACGATGCCGATGGTCCTCCTCGCCGGCAAATGATTTTGCCGGCGGTTGTGCCGGCGGGTTTTAAAACCCGCCGGCAAACCCAAATCATAGCCGGCGGCCAGAATAACCGCCGTCTAAAGTGTTACCCGGCGGTTAATGTGGCCGCCGGGGAATGGGTTAGACTTCCCTGACCCAATTGCCGGCGGCCAATTAAACCGCCGGCGATTATATACGCCGGCGGTTTATTTGCCCGCCGGCAAATTGGTTAGAAATCCTGACCATATGCCGGTGGCCTGAAAACCCGCCGGCTATTATATATACCGGCGGATAGAGTCGCCGCCGGCATATCGGTTCGACGTATCTCACAGATTTGCCGGCGGCCATTGACGACGCCGGCTATTAGATATGCCGGCGGATATTGTAGCCGCCGGCATATTGGTTGGACTGATCGAACTGATTTGCCGGCGGCCAGAAGAAACACCGGGTATTTGATAAGCCGGCGGTTTTTATGGCCGCCGACAAATGTGTTAGACGGACCGAACTATTGACCGGCAGCCACTATAACCGCCGGTAAAAATATTACAGCGTTTTTTCTTCTTTTTAATGTCTACTCCGATTTTTTTTTTTTGACCTGTACATTTTGCCTTTAAAACTAAATGTATACACATGTAAAAACATCTTATGGTTACAAGCAAATCTTTTCAAATGCCACAAGAAAGATCAAATTAACATAAATAAAACCTTGACAATTAATAAAAGTGCTAATACATTGTATTTCCATAAAACATACTTACACTCTAACAATTAATTTAAAAAGATATGGTCATTAAAATGTTTAATAATTGTGTCAAATACATGTAATTAAACTAAAAAATTCAATAGCTCTTCAATTATAATCATCGCTTGCTGGTGCGCCTTCCAATAATGCACAAGTTGATTCATCCTGTTTCCTGCAAAAAATAAAAATAGAAAAATTGATAAATTTAACATGAATGTTATATGACAAATAAACAATATAAACCGCCGGCGTAAAACTTTCAATTATATAACAAACATTTGCAATTACTCAAATTGAGTTTTCCTATACACTAAATTAAAAGTGATTAATTAATTTCAAATTAGATTTATTTTAAAATCCCTAAGGAAATAAATAAATATAAAAATAAATAATAATAATAATAAATAGCCCAAAATACATTAAAAAATGCCAGCTATTTCTTAATAATAAAATTCTAAGTCTCAATCAATAAAGATAAACCTAAATTTCGGCAGCACCTCTCCTAAAATGGAAGGGGTGACCACGCCCAAATAAGTCCTAAAATCAAATAACCTGCAATCAATAAAGATGAACCTAAATTTCGGCAGCACCTCCCCTAAAATGGAAGGGGTGACCACGCCCAAATAGGTCCTAAAATCAAATAACCTGCAATAACCTACAATTAAATCAAATAACCTGCAATAACCTACAATGGTGTTGTACCTATTTGCATTTACACGTCCTTTCTTTGAACAATACAAGTGTTACTACAAGTTTAATCTTTCCACGATATAAGAATGCAATCACTATAAAATTGTGCCTTTATGGCGAGTCTCAGAGCGACAGCTTTATGAATACAAATTGATAGAACTGAATAAGAACATGCAAAAACATACATCAATATTCAATTCTAATTTGGCTTGATGCCTTCATACTTCAATTGAGAAACAGGAGGCTTCCAAAAGTAGTTACTCACCATTATTTTGGATTATAAATAAAGAAAGGGATATTGACATGCATGTTGCACGTATAATTAAAGATGCATGGCTTAAGTGCAGAGGTTCCTATAGTGTGTTAAGTGAGCAACAACTGCACTAAGGCTAAAAGAAAATTGTTACTCATTCCATACAAGTTAAATGAGCAAACTTTTACCAAACATATAGTACGTTTACCATGATATAGTTTTCTATGTGTGGGTAAGCTGTAACTTGGATATAGTTTTCTAAAACGATGGTGGACTGCTCACTGAAAATTACAGTTAAAAGCTTTAGCTTATTATCTAAAATAAGATGTCAGAAAACTGTTAAGTGCCGGGGCCCTAATGAAGGGATTACTTTTTCTTGGATTGGAATCTATATTTGTGTGCCTTGGCATTATTTATAGGTTTTAAGTGCCTCAAAAATTTGTTTATTTCAATTTTTTTTGAGTGATGTAATTTACATTAAATGCATATAGAAGTTTATTATCAAAACTAATATAATCATATGGTGTCAAATTCCCCCACGAAACTGTTCGCAATCTGTTGCTCCTTGTTGAAGCTATTTCTAAGACAAGCTGCCCTTTCTGTCACACTTTATAATTTTGTTTCGCTCATTGTATTTATTTATTGTTTGTTTGTCTATTTTATTTTGGCCTTTCAGCCTATGATTTTATTCTGACTTGACCAATCTCTGCAGGCTTGATAAAACTAAGTTTTATGTTGTAGGAGCTGGCCTCTTTACTGGGGTCACAGTTGCGTTGTACCCAGTCTCTGTTGTAAAGACCAGGCTTCAGGTTGCTTCAAAGGATGCTGCTGAGAAAAATGCATTTTCTGTTATCAAAGGAATACTGAAAACAGATGGTGTTCCTGGTTTGTACAGAGGGTTCGGTACTGTCATAACTGGTGCGATTCCTGCCAGGATTATTTTCCTCACAGCTTTGGAGACTACAAAAGTGGCTGCTCTTCGGATGGTTGAACCATTTAAGCTTTCTGAACCAGTAGAGGCAGCCATAGCAAATGGAATTGGCGGGATGACAGCATCAGTTTTTGCCCAGAGTGTGTTTGTTCCAATTGCTGTGGTATGGATCTCTTATCTATTTTGAATGCTCCTGTGACATGACTTGAAGTTGCAGATTTTATTCACATTGGTTATAAGCACTTACTTCTAGAAGTTAACATGTGATTGTGTGTATTTCTTCACTAATACATTGGGCAAAACTTTCACTGTTTTGTCACACAAGAAAACATTGTCTGCTTCAAATGCTAATTCCCATACAAATTGATTCTTTATAGGTTAGCCAAAAGTTGATGGTGCAAGGATACTCAGGTCATGCAAAATATAGTGGGGGCCTGGATGTTGCTCGTCAGGTTCTTAAGTCTGAAGGTTTTCGGGGACTATATAAAGGATTTGGCCTGTCAGTTATGACCTATTCCCCATCTAGTGCTGTATGGTGGGCTAGTTATGGTTCTAGCCAACGTGTCTTCTGGAGGTGAGACATACTGTTTGACTGGCTCTTGTGCTAAATACATTGGAATGGATCTTATGTTTACTTTGTAACTCAGGTCTGAAAGGTTTATTTTGTGTAGTTATCCTCTCGAGTGGAGTGTAGTTGCTATTGTATCTCTATTTTTTATGGGCATACTACTAATCCAGTGGCCATATGGATAACATAGTTAACTTTCTGAAAATGGGGAATTGGTCTAAACGTCTTGTTGCTTTTACAAAGATTTCTTGCTTGAGGTATTGAAGGTTCCTTTCCTCCATGGATTTTTGTGCCCCATGCCCTTCACAAGGCAAGGTCACCAAATTTGATGTAGATCCCTCCTATAGAGCTGGGAAAGGACAAAATAAAGTGTTACTGCGTCATGAGAGAAGTTTATACATCAGAAAGCTCAAAGTGTGAGTTTTGTCTAATTTTTTGGCTGTATGCCAAACCAGAGACTGGTCAACCATGTTTTAAGTGTCGGCTGGTACTGAGTCATACCATCTAGTAAAACTCTATAACTTGATACTGGTCAATTCCAGTACCATAAAATACTGGTATTTATGTTATGAGATTTTAAACCTTGTGTTCAACATCTATATCTTTAAATAATTAAGTTAGTGGGTTTTGTGCAAGCAATCATGGTAAAATATGTCATGATTTCTATTCTCATTACCATATATTATTCAATTAACAATTTAGCTTCCACATTGTTGTGTAGTCCTTTTTTTTACATATTTTAAACAAAGTTTAATATCTTAAAAACATTTTATTGGTTCTCATTATCATGAAGACCGAAATTTAAAATATTTTCCCTTTTCCTCTTGTTCTTCTTTGGAAGGCTGTTAGACCATGGACCTGAGGATAATGAGGTTGTTCCAAGTGGGCAGACAATAGTATTAGTTCAAGCAGCTGGTGGAATTGTGGCTGGTGCTATAGCGTCCTCCATAACGACTCCATTGGACACCATTAAAACTCGCTTACAGGTATTTTTTGACACCAATTGTATTACTTATTTTGCTGTTATTTTTCTTTAGTTAAGCATGTTATCTCATGGTCGTCTTCTTTCAATGTTACAATTGAAAGGGATCTTTAAAAACCAAGCAAGATGTGATAACAAAACACAGAATGCAACCTTTCTTTGTATTGGGATCATGAATTATCATCATGACAACCAAAGCTGAATTTCACTTCTTCAGAGCACAATAACAAAACCATGTTGTATGCTAGTGCTACTGCTAAGATACTTTTATATATGTGTAGTTTTCCACTGTCAGCACAATATACTAGCAGTGCCTGATGAATCCTTTTCAACGTTTCAATCTCCATCAAAAATCATTTAATTGACTGCATCCAAGTCATTTTGCTCTTCCTCTAATCCTTTTAGATTTCTCTTGTTCAACTTGGTCCATATCACTTCTTTTCATAGTCGCCCACTTAGCTTTCTGTTTAACAGGTCTGAACTATGTGAACAACCTTCTATCTCTCTGTCTATCTTTCTCTCTCTCTCTATGAACTATGTGTGGCTTCATCTAAATTCTCTTATAGCCATTCTTTCCTTATCTTAGTTTTCTTTGTGCTTTGGCTATTCCAACCTTCCACAAATTTTTCTTTTATTTTTTTCTTCTTGTTTTCCATACGTGTTCACCTTCTTTAACATACATTATTTTATGGGTGTGAAATGGTTATGCATTACTGTTTTAAGTCCAGTGGAGATTTTATACCATAATAGTTGTATTTTTATGAGTTTTACATTGCAGTAGAGAGTATATCACTTTTTTTAAAGAGAAACTAAAAAAGGAAGCAGTTCAGCACCTGTATGGTTATCCATATCCCGGATTTCCCAAATGTCTTGTGTTTTATATTGGCTCCATTGTGCCCTTGCTTATGTTTATTGAACCTTTGCCAGTAACATCCTCTGTACTTCAGGCAATTTATATTTAATGCAGACGTATCATCTATTGGTGTGTCTTCTATAAATTATTCTTTTCCATTACATAACATTCTTTAAAACTTTGTATGATACTGAAATAGGGCTTTTATTAAAAAATTAATCTGTCATACATTATAAGTCACAGTCACAAGAAAAATATAAATATCTAGTCATGTGGCTTATAGTCATGAACTAGATTGGAGTCAAACCTATATTTCGTTCTAATTTCAACCAGGCATAACTGGAAACTATACATATGACTCCTGGCCAAATGGTGGTTTAGCTGAGTCATCTTATATCCATGGATATATATCTAAGAGAAGTACTGAACCATCCATTTTTTTCACTATAGGATTTCAATTGACTATATTGCTAGCTAATATTAGGTTGCCTTCTTATAACTTCAGAGATGTCCATCTTCCATCTCTTACTTGATAAATATACTGACAAAAATATGACAATACCTTGGTATGTATCAAATGCTTATAGAGTAAAAATAAAATTCTGGACTTCTTTTCTTAGAATTATTTTTAAGAAAATATCTAATTTCTTGACTTCAAGTCCATTCCATGACTTAATAAGTTTTCGCTACTTTTTCATTGCAAATATATTTTTTGATATCTTTTAAAAATTTATTCTAGATAAATAATATACAAATCTGGGTTTGGTAAAAATATATGAAATAGGTTTCCATTCTATTTAATACACACTAAGCATTTAACCAAATTAAAATCATTAACTTCATATTTTTCTTATTATATATCTAATTTTGAAAATAAATTACAAATATTCTTTCAGCCAATGTATAGACTCATGACATCTGGATTTTATGGCGACATACTCCACTATTATGTAAAATCAAGTTTCACCCTCAATAAATTGACCCTTAGCTAGTGCCAATGTGAAATGAGGTTTTGAGTCTAACAGCAGCCATTTTATGCAGAAATGCAAAGATTAGGTCTATTACAAGTCCACCCCTCGCAGGACCTTGTCTTGATGGGAGCTACATTTTCTTTAGGGTCCTGACATTTTAAATTTGATGAAGCTAAAAAGTAGGAATTGTATAAAGACAGCTTTGGTATAGAAGTTCATCGGACCCCGTGCAGTGGCAGGAGCTTTGTGCATTGGGATAGCCCTTTTTAGCTTTGTTATAGAAGTAGTAGGTAAAGATATGTTTTCATTGAGCTCCCTAAAAGATATTTTTTGCTACCAAGAGACCCAAAACTGATAATTGTAATCATCAAGCTGAATGCCAGTCCCCCACCAGTCCCATCCCAATACTTAAAATTTTTTTTTATGTATTGGTCCATTGTCTAATAAATATAAAGGATTGTTTGAAGAATCATTTGAAAACTTTAACGAGAGAACAAGGGAAAGCAAAGAATCGGAAAAATCCAAACAATATTTAAAGGGGTTTCCTGACATTTATCGAATTTGATTAAGTTATTTCTTTTTATGTTTTAATTTTTTCCCCTATTTGTTTTGGCTACGATAGGTCTAACTAGAAATGACATGTAGGATGAATGTGCGGAATGACGAGAAATAATGAAGAATGAACAAATATGAGTGTTACAGAAAGCTCGTGATCTAAAAGGTGAATGAGACAGAAATAGACCCAGATGGTGTCCATGACAAATGATTTGCATATACATAAGTGAAGATTTGTCTTTTGATAGATTTGGATGGTATCGTGTTACCAACCCCAACTAGTTAGGACAAAGAATTTTGTATATAAGAAAAGAAGGATGCAAAAAGTCAACCCCAAGATGTCTTATCGAGTTTTGCAATGATCTCAACAAAAGAAAAGCAGGTTTTTCACCTATGTCATTACTGTCCTTTTTTTTTTCCAATTTATCATCAATGAGCATCTGTAACCAATAATGGATCACATGTTTGAACATAAATAACAGATTTGGTAATTACTAGTAACTGAAAAAGCAATTCTAAAGTAAAATCTCAGAGAATAAGGATTACCCTTCTAAACCAGGATTTTTTGGGTAGTATACATTCCTGAATCCTAATCTTTTAGCAGCCAAAGGCAGATATTGAACCAATACAAGCAATTGATTTGTCCCACTGATCCGATTTCGAAGTCAGATTTACCCAAGCTCTGTTACACAAAGGTATATCATCTCAGCACATGGAATGAGAACGCAAGTCTCTAGATTCTGCATGATTTAGATTTTACGAAAAGACAAAAGTCCATGTCATAGTAGTGAAAAGCCAAAAAGGAAAAAAAAACAAAAAAAGAAAGAAAAGAAAAGAAAAGAGAGGAAGGGTCAAATTTGAAATGTATAAATTCGAATTTAGGTATATTTTGATGGGTAAGTTGGACTTGAATAAAATTAAAATTCTTATAAACATATTAAGTTATGTAGCTTAAAATAATAAACAAGCGAACATTCTGGATGAATCATTTGGTTACCTAATGGCTGAAGGAGAAGCAACTGCAACAACTGGAGCAGAAAGTGCTTGTGCAAGAACCTTCTGGTCTACATAATGCACAGGTACCTGCAATGAAAGGAAAGTTTGCTGGAGAAAACTGTAACCACAGCTGAATTTTCTACAAGAAAGTAATCAGTTGATGCTAGGTTCACATGGACCAATTTTTTTATACAAGTTCCCCCATCTGAGGGTATCTTATATGTCCTTCTGGAAGATTATTATCGCAGTATAAAGATAATTAGGATTGACAACAAGCAGTTTTTATTAAACAGAGAAGTTATTTTTGGATAGAATGGCATCTTGTGATAATTAATTCCAATTATTAGAAGAGTCTTATCCATGCATGTTAGGAGATGACCTTTCACATTCATCAGCATTTCCAAAGTGTGGGACTCGTCAATCAGCTGAGGTTGTCACAACTCATGAGATGCCCGTGTGCATGAGCATGGGCAATTGTGTGTGTTAGCGTGCATGTGACTCCAAGATACCAACATTGAAATACTTTTCCAACAAAGCGTCTGAATGATTACCAAGATCCTAACATTAAGAATCTTCTAGTTCTTCCAACTAAAAGATGAAAGCCATAGCCATCAACTTAAGAAACCTGTAGTAAATCAAATAAAAACATCCACATGCTGTACAACCATATGCAGAACTAAATAACCTAATTTGACAAAAAAGAATTTGGAGAAGTTCTCTTCCTAACCTAAACGGCTAAACCTAACATATATGTAACGAATATTGAAAATTTGTTACCGTATTGTATGTGTTCAGCCTTGTGACCTCAAATCCACGATTAAGTAGGCCTTCTTCTGCAATATAAGACAAAATACAAGTCACTTGAAAATTCCAGCTATTTTCAGAAAAAGATAAACTCAAAAAAAAAGTCATGCATCACATCTGACCAGTGATGTTTGACAATGGACTTATTTTGTAAATTATATTCTGGCTTAGATGAACATAAACTGTGGAAATCAATTCACATTTCAACACTTTGTCCTCAAAAAGTCATGCTTATGGATTTACTTGAATGACCAGATCAAGGCCAGGATTTACTTTCATCCAATTTTTAAAATAACACCAATTGTGCCATGTCATCAACTCTTTTTTCGGTTTGTTGGGCACATAGCTCATGGATGACTTCCCCCATAGGTAAGACCTAGCCTGTAGGAGACAACCTACCTTAAGAGGTATCCCATGAGGGGCGAAGGAGCATTGAACATAGAACATGGGAGCAACATTCTCAAGGCCTTACAGCTAGGACAGCAGCACCTTTGCGATATCATCACCTCAAAATGTAATTTTAGTGGATGAAATAATTATATTTAAATTTTGTCAAGATACAGGTTTAATTCTGCTGCTGCATTATTCAGGTTCTGAATATTGCATAGCAGTCCAGAATGGAGGAGGGGTTACAACAAAGGAGTGAATGCTGATGGATGTCAATAGAGAACTATGTATTAGACCCAAGATAAGATCATAAAGACGATGATTATAGTCTGTACGAAGTTTATCTTAATGCTCTTTTATTTAGTTAAACTCAATTTGAATAGAGTGCACACAGTGTTTGAAGTTCTGGATCCATTAAGTGAAAGCACTTTACCCACAGGGAAAATCAGTCATTTTTAATATCCAGTCATGATCATCAGAAGGCATGCATCATCCACCACAGTAAAGAGAGGAGTCTAAAAAATTTAAACTTCAGTGTTAATCATATCCCAAAGTTTAAATATTAAGAGAATACTAACCTATCAAACAGCAGTTTTAGGTTATGAAAGTCCAGGCATAGCAACTAAGATGATAATCAACAAGCATGGCAAACAAAACCATATAAGCTTTATGCAGAACATACCAATCTCATTACTGGCTTTAACAGAAGCAGGATAATGGACAGTGCATATATTACTCCCATACTTTGGAAGCTCTAAAGCCAACACTTTGTTTGTTGCTGGAAACAGAAAATCCATTCTTTAAATATAAATAAATCTTGTAAACATCTGAAAGCAATTCAACAGATTATTATCAAAACAACAGCTAAAAGATCAGGTTTGGACTATTTCACTTCCTGATTACTCAGGAATAACTACAAATATAACAAATGTGTTTCAAACTTTAATTTATTCCAGTCTTTAGGAAATAATTGTTTTTTGCTAATTGATATTTATTCTGTTTTCTATGCAACTTAAGGAACAGAATTTGTACAAAATAAGATTAAAAAGGGAAAACAGTACTACAAAAAAAAAATGGAAAACATTACTAATTTGGAGAAAAATGGAATACAGTACCAAAAACATACATCAATATTCAATTCTAATTTGGCTTGAAATTCGAGTTGGATTTGATCTGCATGCAAGTTGCGCCAAATCCTTCCCTGGTCAAAATTAAAATAAATCGGTTAGTTGAACATTTTATATAATACATAAATAAATGATTAACCAATTAAACAAATAACATACATCAAGACCAACCAGAGCAAAATAAGGAACAAATGTAGTGGACTATCCAGGCTGCTTCACGTGGCATAAAAAGTAAAACAGCAGCAAAAAAATCTTCACATGCAAATGTAACTTGTCGGACCATCACGGCTTCATTCCTACTAAAAAAAAGAGGAAAATCATGGCTAGCTAATTAACTTATCATCTCAAAACTCAATAAGATTCATAGCTCATCTTTTCTGGAATAGCTAATATCAAATTAATACAATTCCCACTTTAAAAAGAAAAATATACTTCCAGTTCATAGAATTTCTTGATTTATTGACACTAAAACCAGAATGAATACTGAAAGTATACCTTCTAATTACTGAGACACCACATAGCCTTTTACAGAAATCCACTCCAGTATACACAGACCCTACATTTATATTTTATGCCTTGAAAGAGTAAGAATCCATCCACCCACAAAAGAAAAAAATCTTTCACCAAGAAATGGTAGACACACAACGTAAGGGTAACTTCAAAACCAACATGTTGAGTCCTTACCAAGTCCTTCAGGGCTGAAACTGAATCACTGGATTTCCTGGAACTCTCCAGCCTTGAATCCAAAAGCCTGGATGGCTCAGATGAAGTTGAAAGTGGCATAGAGTCCTCCTCGGAAGATTGTTGATGCCCAAACGAACTTAAATCGTTTGAAAAACCATCTGCTGAAAGTTTTTCGAAATCCCCTTGTGTAGAGCTAGAATCAGGCTTTACATGTTACATACTTATCTGCAAAAACATTGTCCAAGATGGTTAGAATCACCAAGAAGCATGCCAAATGTACCAATTGTAGAATTGCAACATTAATCATAATCCAGAGCTCAATAAATGAAGATTGGACCCTAATGTACCATTAAAAGTTCGTATTACAGAAAACGATAAATTTAAATACAGCTGAAAATAATGAGATTAGAAATTCAACTATTACCTGAAAATAATGAGATTAGAGCCCTACTTGCCCAGGGCGTCCATGGAAATCTCTGTAAGCTGATCCCTGATTTGAGGCAGAACCTTAGGTATGGAGAAGAAGAAAACAATGACGAACCTTACCAACGGAAAAGAAGCTTGATGAACACGTGCCTTGATTTGGGGAAAAAACCAATGTTGCAGAAAACACAAACCAATGCGTGAAGTCATATTTTCTTAGAGCCCTATATGAAAATAATGAAGAATATGAATTCTAGATTAGGTTGGGAGAGATACTATGATGATCCGGATCTCTTCCCCCTTCCACAAGAGTTTCGTTGGTTTATTTTATCTCTCTGCCTATAGAATTAGGATTCTTAACGACGATATCATATATGTGAAATTATCATCGTTAAGAATCCTAATTCTATAGGCAAAGAGATAAGATAAACCAGCGAAACTCTTGTGGAAGGGGGAAGAGATCTTGGTCATCCTAGTATCTCTCCGAACCTAACCTAGAATTCTTATTCTTCAATAGAGGGTTAAGAAGATATGACTTATTGATTTTTCTTGTCTAAAACAACCCCAAAGCCCACACAACTCTTTAAAGTTCCCTCGCTTGAGTGGAAATTTCAGCAACACTTTCCCTGAAATGGAAGGGTGACCAAGCCCAAATAAGTCCCAAAATCAGATAACCTACAATAAAAAATCTATATACCATTCATACATCTAATTCCTAGCCTCAATTTCAGTTATCCAATTCCTTTTCATCCATACAAAAAGGTGCTATATAATTTTTGAACTTTATAAATATTTCAGAAATTGAAGAAAAGTGCTATATAAGTGGTTCGGTTGTAACCCGAGGAAGTCCGTAGACACCCTATTACCCCTCTAGATAACGAGTTCCCATGATTCTGAATTTGAGGCTGAGTTGACTATATCCTATTCCTGCATGCTTCATGTTTAGGCTTGTTTGGATCTTTTTTTTTTTTTGTTGAGGCTTTGGGTACAGGTTGCAACCACCTTCAAAAGGAAAATAGTGCATTACTGACCCAACAGACCAGCCATCCTTTAAGCATTTAAACCAATCACCAAAAGACAACATACAAAACATGCCACATGAAGTATATGTTCAAATATGATGAAAATTATGCTAAAATAATACAAATGAGGGGTATGTGCAACAATATGAACAAGTAAACAGCAACTGGAGCAAACTTGCATGATCATTGTGCATTGTGGTGGGGCTAAAGACCAGCAAATTTTAGTAACAAAACAATTCTGAACATGCACAAACACATGCATGTGCTTATATACAAAGAACATTTAAAGAACTGTGCTAAATGAGATGTGCAGATGTGTGTAAAAATGTGAGACAACAAATATAGTATTAAAACAATGGACAAAACGAGCATGTGTGCATGTGTGTGATGGTGATAAACAGAAAACAAGAGATTAATCCATCAGTGTACTCATCCATCATGTGGCAAAATAGAACCAAAAAGTGCTGCCATGGTGTACCACAGTTTCCTTAAGGAGATGAAAATTAAACAAACAAAGCATGTCGTTGGAATGCTCTGTGTGCTGCATTTACTGATTTTCTTAGTGCAAGATATTGCTTTTAGATCACAAACAACAATGACCCAATGTTTTAAAGCAGCAACCTATTTGTTGATCATGGGAAAAGTGGTTGCTGTTGATGCCCAAGAAACGACGATGGATGCTATTAACAAAAAGACATGACCAGAAAACATAATTTGCAGCTATTGTACCCATGTACTAGCTGCACAACTAGGTTTCCATTCCAAACATTTCAATTAATCCCACCAACAATTTGTCAAGTGCAATGGTTATAAGTCAAGGTCAAAAACTATTAATGCACCACATGCCCATGCTGAGCATGTTCCCGGGGATGGTTTTCATGCATCATGTGCCCGTGCTGAACATGCTCCAAGTGATATGGTCTTAAACATGGCACTAAGAGCACCACACGTAAAACCCAATAGACAAGAGAGAGTTAGTAACCAGTTCATTCTACCAGACTTTGATACTATTGATTGATGGTCAAGCTTCATGCTTGTTTGATTATTTTAATCTACACTTCCGCACATACTTATTTCCGCAACTCTGATAGTTTAATATATGGATTGGATTTACTTTCTTTGGTCTGGTATGTTATTGATGTTGTAATTGATATTGTGCACACCCGATTTCGGTCGCACGACGAGGCGCACGCGTAACGATGATGCGTGCCTCGGGATTTGTTTGGAGTCGCCACTGCCTGATGGGGTGCAGGCAGACACCTGGGTGCCTAAGTTCTTCTATTAAGGCTTGGTCTGCGGCTTGAGATTCTAAGTAGGTTCTCGGTTGCGGTCTAGGGAAGTCCGTAGACACCCCAGTCCACCCCGTCAAGTGACGGGTCCCATAAGTTTCCCTGGTTTGAGTCAACTTTGGTCTCTCACTCACCCGATTCCTATTCCAGCATGCAATTTTGATTAAGTCTGGCGGGACCGCCAAAGTGGTGTGGGTCCCTTTACTTGATTTTATCTTTTTAATTAAGATGATCTGGGCCTGGTGGGGCGGGCCCCGTTGGAAGGCCCACGGTATCCCTTGGTGGGCCAAGTGTGGCCCGCATGTTCCTTGGTGGGCCAAGTGTGGCCCTTTGGATTTTGGCTCACTTTGAATTGATTTTATTTTAGAGTTCAAGTTGGATTAGTTAAGTGGATTTCATGCCAAAAGTGGGCCGGGATTGCTTTGTGGGCCCTTGAGTGGGCCCCACAATTGGTTGCCAAGTGATTTTGATTTTATCTTTCTTATCTGTGCCAACACGGGCCAAGTATTGGGCTTGGGGCCCTTTACCTGGGCTCGGGCTTGAAAGCCCAAGATTTTCTGACTTAGGGTATGGAAACCCTAAGTTGGTCGGGTTCATGGGCTTAGTGGGCCCGATAGGCCCTACCCGTGGTCTCGGCCAAACCACATCCTACTTTAATCATGCATGGCCCAATTAGGGCTTGGGTGGGCCTCAATTGGTCTGGCCCACTCAAATCTCTTATTTATCTTATTTAAGCATGAAGAGGTTGGTCGGGCTTGGTGGGCCCCGTTGGAAGGCCCACCGGAAATCAATTTGGGCCGGGTTGGTCCATGGCCCATGTTGGGTTTCCGGGTGACCCGGGAACCCTATTGGTTCATCCGGTTCGGTTTGGAAATAAAGCCCACATTCAGCAATAATCACATAAGAAAATGCACAAAATTGACACCCTATCAAGAAAATGCACAAAATGCACAAAATCGGCCTGTTTTGGACCTAGCGCTCACCTCCTGAGGTGAGCGCC
Organism: Buxus sempervirens; assembly: GCA_947561395.2. Taxonomy (NCBI): domain Eukaryota; kingdom Viridiplantae; phylum Streptophyta; class Magnoliopsida; order Buxales; family Buxaceae; genus Buxus; species Buxus sempervirens. Next base: position 7,841,932 of record OX387192.1, read on the forward strand.
AGGTGGGCGCCAGGTGGGCGCTAGAATCCGGGCGAAAATTTGACCTAGCGCTCACCCGATACCAGGTGAGCGCGAGCTGGGCGGGAGGTGAGCGCGAGATGGGCGCGAGGTGGGCGCCAGAATTTTACTTGGTTTTTAGGTGGGCGCGAGCTGAGCGCCAGGTGGGCGCCAGCTCGGCGGGAAGTGAGGTGAAAGGGGCGCCCACCTCCTAGGTGAGCGCCAGGTGGGCGCCAGGTGGGCGCCAGGTCACTGTGATTTTGAACTCTCTGTTTTTTTTTGAGATCTCCATCTCTGGCCGGTTTTTTTCGGTCTGTAACTGTTCCACTAGCCTCCTAACATGCCCAGAACACTTCCCAACTAGTTTTGGATTTAATCTAACTACATTTTTATGAAAATCAAACCTCCTTATAAACCTGCAAATCCGAACACCTAGACACTAACAGAACATGCAAGGAAGGGAACATGGGGTTTTATGGGGTTACAACAAAGAGAGAGGACTCGTGGGAACAGACTCCCACCTTCGAATCAAACGAGCAAGAACAAAGATATATAACATGCTGAAGTGGGAAACATGCTAGATTCATATATGTTAAAACCACAACACAAAGAGAGCTCACCTTGGTTCCGAACCTTTGTAGAGCAGGCCGGAGGGTTCCTGGAGTTCACGAGGTGCTGCCGAGCCTCCTTCTTCTCACACCAAGAGCAGGACCTCCTTCGGATTCGTCGAGGAAGGAGAGGAAGCGAGAGGCCGAGTGTCTGGTTTTTTTTTTGTGAGGAAGATGGTAGCCGAGACCCCCTTTCGAATGCCGAAACCCCAGGATGCCTAGCCACAAAACAAAAATCTCCCACTAAAAATCCGAACCCTCCCCAAAATTTTTCGAACCCCCTGAAATGAAACCCTGCGCAGCTTTTATAGAAGAGGAAAATGGGGTGCCGCTCACCTTGGCGCCCAGCTCAAGGTGAGCGCATACCCCCTGCCACGCCCGCTTGAGCGACATAATCATTTCAAAATAATAAATGCCGCCGCTCGTTTGTTTAAAAATCTGAAAATTAGGATATGGTCCCTGGGATATTTAGGTTTAATATTATTTTATTCAGATATTTTCAAATACTTTCAGATTGGTCCCTGGGATATTTTGAATGTTTGGATATTTATGGATTTGATCCCCGAGATATTTTCCTGCGCAACTCGCCACGTGTGCAGCTTTTTGCCACGTGCGCAGTTCGCCGGTTTTGCTGCTTGGGAACTTCGCCAGCTCATATTTTCTTCATCCGGGCTCCGATTTTGGCAAACTCAGTTGCGTTAGAATCGTATCGGAGCCCTCTATCCGATGACCTAGGGGTAGGCCTCCGGATCGGATTTTAGCAGAAAGTCAACTTTTGGCTCTGCTCAAGTTTGACCGCCCGCAGAACCTTCATCCGGACCCCGATTCCTGCAAACTCAGTTGCGTTGGAACCGTGTCGAGATTCTCTATCCAATGATATGGGGCTAAGCACTTGGCACGGAATTCGAGAAAAAGTCAACTTTCGCTCTCCCTTAAGTTTGACTGCCCGCCGAACCTTCATCCGGACTCCGATTCCAACAAACTCAGTTGCGTTAGACTCGTGTCGGGATTCTCTATCCATTGATATAAAGCAAGGTGGCCAAATATCACTTAATGAAAAAGTCAACTTTTTGTCCCCTCAGGGTTTGACTTTCTGCCAGGGTTTTCATTTTCAGCAATTCTAGGGGTGCAAAAATAAGGTGCTTACAGATATGGGCCAGTAACACCTCGGATTTGGTTGTTGAACTAAATTCGGGTTGTTACAGTAGCGAACCGGGTTCGGGTCGGGTGCCGGTTTGCACTGACCCGGGTTCGGGGCGTTACATGCTGCATCTTTGTTTTTGCTTCAGTGAAATACATCAATGATATAACAACCATAAGCACATCCCTAATTCAACCATCCCACTCTACTTTTACGTGCAACATCTTATATTCCCATACTTATAGATAATTGATAATAAAAAAATAATGAAAAATCAATTGATTTTAGGGATCTATTGATCCTCAATTGCCAAGTTGTACCCATAAATTCAGTCTTAATAAGCTTCATTATTAACAGAATCCAAAAGGACTTTACCAACCAATCAAACCTTCCCCCCCCCCCCCCCCCCAATAAATGCATCCAAAATTAGAAATTGGAATAAAATAAATAAACAAAAATAACTAAATTTTTTCTGTTTGTAAGCAAATGAGTCATATGACCAATGTCTTACAATTAACTACTTATGACCTAGCTGTTTTAGCATTACATGCGGCATGAATATCCATGATAATCAATTCAATTTGCAAACTGACCAGTCTATCATCTATAATCTGCTCACAAAAGTTATGCAGTACAAACCAGTAAATTATCCAAATGAAAATGAAAAACAGTGAAAGATCAACATTATGCAGGTACAAAAACTTGAAATAGAGATCCATCAGACTAAATTTCATATAATATTACCTATTAAGAAAAAAACGATTCTCTTCTTCAGAAAAACACTTTCTACTCAAATATCCAGCTCAGAATCTACCAGCTGAGAATCTAACAGTTGTTCAGAGAAATCTTAAAGATCCCCCGCAGCTGTCTCAAACCTTTGTAAAATGTTCTAAGAAAATCTTAGTGTAGTTTAATTAGAAGCACGTATTTGGTTTTAATTGCTTGACTATCCTCTGAGACGCAGGCTAAAACAGTGATCATAATAATATTCTTTAGAATCACTACAACCTTCTAGCTATAGCTCAGGAACTGAATTGCATAATATATTGGTGGTATAGAGGAAGAATGCATTCAGGCTCTTAAAAGGAATCACAATTAAAAATCCAGAACATCAAAAACAATCCTAAGGAATTTTCTCTGAATTTAGTCGAAAAAAAGAGTCAAAAAATATGATAATTCTACAGTACAGAGGCCACCAAGAAACTGATCAACGTTAGACTATGTAAGATAGAATCATTCACACAATCAATTTTCCAATACACAACCGAGAAATTTGATTGGGATGATTTTTATTGTCTCATCACTTCAAAGAAAATAGGAAAACTGATAACCTATTTGTAAACCTGCAAAAACATGTGCTTTCTTAAGGACAAAGGGAATCATGTGCACTAGACATCTACATAGCTACTCTTATAGTTAATCAAGCCCCAAAAGCTACAATTCTGGAAACACTATCCATCCAACTCCTTGTAGCTTCAAAAAATTTTCTCCTCTTTGACTTTCTTTCCAATCCAAGAGGACTTTTTATGGGTTAAGGAAGAAAAATATTCACTTTAAGGAGTTCTTTTAAACAAACAGTATGATAAGAACAGAACAATAACCTAACGGATTCCTTTACCATCAAGAATAACCGTGTTCTTCAATTTTAAATGAGAATCAGAATAGATTTCATCTTATATATGCATAAGCTTTGAAAACGTAGAACTTTTACCATCCCATACAAGTCAATTATCTCTATAACTATGTTTCCATTAGATTTCTTCATTCTACAAAAGGAAAACAACATTATTCTTAAAACTAGACCTCCCATCCTGTCTAAAATATCAAAGTCCAAACTCTTCATTGAAACCTCCTTCAACCCCCAGATACCCCTTTTCCACCTACCCAAATCCTCATTACACCCTTACAGCTTCAGCCTGGAAAAAGCTTTCTGTTCCCCAAAACCATAGGAGCTTACCAGCATATCAAGGTTCAGAAAGAAAGATAGTTTCGTTGACTTGGTATGAGACTCAAAGACAAGAATCACCAAGTACTATTTCAAAATACATAAAGAAATTATTTATGACCTGAAATATTTAAGGACATAAACAGGTCCAATTCTGTTCATTAGTGTCCAACAAAATTCACTCAAGAATCCAACAACTTATCACATAATTGAACTTTAGTATTATAGAAAAACAACTTATGTCAAAGCATGCAACAATTCAAAATGACAAAAATTACACGTCAGAAAACAACATATACCTAATAAAAGCATGAATCTTTTAAAGATCTACATCTTGAATATAGCATCTCCATATCTATAAATGAGCAGTACAGGAAACATTTTTTTGAAACACACATGTACTTATGAATCTTTCAGAAGATGTAAAAGAATGACTAAATTAGGAAAAACGTTTTCAAGAAAAAAAGTTAAGATAAAAGATAAATTGTGATGGCAGCACTGAAAATAATATGTAAACTCCATCAAGGAATGATATGATCTACATACAATTCCTTAGCAGCTAATAAGAACCAGTATTGACCATAAAGAAAAAATTGAAATACTCACCAATTACCATCAGAAGATCCATTACTACCATGATCACACTCCTCTTTAGCAAATTCTTCCAATAAGGCACGCTGATTTTCACTTACAGAACTGCAATAGAGGCAAAAGAGAAGATTATTCCTTTCTCCTACTTGATCTACAGCACACGGCCCTTAAGCAACAACAAGATTTGCAAAAAAAACTTATCAGAGCATCAATTCCGTCACATTGATTGGGAATAGACATGATTCCTTTGATTGTTTGTGCCATCATAGATGTTGTTATGCTCAAGTCTCCATGAGAGTAATTTTGACAATAAAATATAAATTTGGTAAACTAATCATACCAACAAAAGTCACAGACAACACGTCTTCAAGAAAATTGCTATTTCAAATTAATGACACATATACACAATGAGTTTCCTATGCATATATAATATAATATTATCCTTAACCATACCCTAACTGTGCACATGTGCTTTTGGGTGCCCAACAAGAAATCCCATTTAATGTTTTTAGGTAGTTAGGCTCTCCACAAACAATCACTTTCATGACATGCTAGTAGACATTCAATAAGGCCAATATTGAGTTTTGTTACAGCATTACAAAAAAGCATTATTACAGAATTTTAAAACAGTTAATCACTTGGAGGCTTGAATAGATAGTTATATCCATCTGGAGCCCCACTATCCTTAAAACATTAGATAAGTTTCCTTGATAGGCTTAACCGACATACTATGTATCATCAAATAGAAGTGTGTGTAAAAAACTCAACCACTCGTATATATCTACACACTCATACTGGCATTCTGAATATAAATTTTGGTTGGTAAAAGGGAAAATATGCTTTGCAGCTCCATTAAGTTAATTTTTCATGAATAGAAAATACGTATAAAGGGCAAAATGGTCTTAATTCATCAAAGGACTTATTCCTGCATGTCTAACCCAAAAAATATTAGACGAAGATGGTGAATTACAGGACAGGTAGTCTTCAGTATGATAAGAATATGAAATTCTTTCACATAATGGTGAATGCAAAATAAAAAAATCATTGGACCTTCAGAAAGGATGAGGAGCATGCTAAGAAGAAAGTGGAGAAACCTATTCCAAACCCTATAAAGACCATGAAATTTCCAAGCTGTCGAGGCCCACCACCATATCCACCATCATATCCAACTGGTTGGCCTCCCCAACTACTACCTCGTGCATTGACTGGTCCATAACTCCCATAACTACTTGGAGGGGCATCATAGGATGGCGGATATGAATTGGGGCCACCGGTATAGCTGCTGGGAGGAGGAACTGCCTCTGTTTCATAATTACCACTGTTCAAATTCGGTGGTGGTAGATGATTCCCACCAGGCCCACCATAAGATGCTGCTATAGGTGGAAGAATCAGATTGTAACTGCTATCTTCTCTTTCTTGACTACCATAGAAACCCGCTCTACCAGCACCTCCACCACCGTAATTAACAGTTCTACCACCTTGGTTCCTACCATAACCCCCACCACTACCAACACCACCACCTTTGTTATAACCATCACGCCCACTAATCCCACCACCATAATCACTAGAGCCTTCAGGAGAAAGGGCTCCGCATTTGTTACACTCAACTCTTCTTGCAAAGTTCAGATTCCCGCAGCTACATCTACAAAACCAGTTTCAAGACGCTAGTTGAAAAGAGTACAAACAAAAAAGGAGAGAGAAAAAAAAGGGACGAGAACAAAAATCTAGAAGACGAAATAGAATGATGGAATAAATATCAGTACCAAGTTAGCATGTCCAACGGAGAGGAAACCCTAGGGCAATCAAATCAAAGAAGAAATGACTCTACCTTGGATTAGGGCAACGCCAATCGCCTTCTCTACCGGTGCCACTGCGAGCACCACCGCTATTACCGCCACCACCACCTCCGCCACCACGATCTCCTCCCTGATATCCGCCACCACCGCCTGCAAAACAAGAGGGAACATAACGCTGTAGTGGAGGAAAAAAAACAAAGAATATATGCAAACCATTCACATAAATTTGGGATGAAAACAAAGTGATTCCAATATATGGTGCCTTAACTTAGCTTAACCCAAAAAGAGAGAGTGCCGGTCACACCCAAAAAGGAAGAGTTAGAGCTACTGGTTTGCGGATCAACTGATAAAAAGACCTCTCAACTCAGATCTCAAACAACACACAAATAGGTACAGGTGGTCGATTGTACTACTTGGGCATTTATTTTGCGAAAAAACCCAAAATCAAGCAACAAAACAAGAAGCAACATGGTTCATCAATTCAATAAGAAAAACAGTCCAAATGATCAAATGAAGAGAGAATAAATCTTCATTTGTTGAAATCAAACAGTAAATACGAGCTGTTCAGCCTAAGGCGACAGAACAAAGGAGTGATTTCTTAGTTCAACGCCCTACTTTGAATACTCAAAGCCCAGAAATTTGCGAACCAATCTTAATATATCAAGCCGGGGAGAGCATAAGATTTTCAGAATTTTGTTGATGCGTAAAGCATTCAAACCTGCTATAAACAACCCATGTTCCGGTCTAAGAAATCGAACTGGTGCGTTTGGTTTCTCAGACCAAACGACCTCTCTTAAAACTTCAATCCGAAACAAGAAAATGTTCTTTAAAGATTATAGAACAAAAGAAAAACAGAAATTTAATGAAGGGAAATCCGATTGAACCTGTTGGAGATAGCGTTTAACTTGGCTCACAGCTTTCGCAGCACGGACAGCAGTGCCCTTTCCTTGTAGGAGAAGTTTAAATCGGACAATGAGAACTTGGTTTCTTCTTCTCTTTTTTGGACATCGAACCTACTCCTTTGATTGCAGGTTTTTTCTTTTCTCAAACCCTTCTTTCCCAACTGGAAGACCACCCCCAAAAGACCTCCCTCCCCCCCTTCTTTTTTCTCCCCCTCCTTCCGTCCTTTTCTTCTCCTTTTTTTTATTTTTTTCTTTTCAATTGGTGTTTTGCTTTGTTTTTAGGATCTACAAAACTGAAAAGTAAATGAAAGATTAGGAACTGGGAAAATTGAAGGTAGATAACAAGATACAAGAAACCACTCTCTCTCTCTCTCTCTCTCGCTCTCTCTCTCTCTCTCTCTCTCTCTCTCTCTCGCAAAGGGAAAAAAACACACAAAGAAAAAAGAAAATTCTTCCTTCCTCCTCCATTGATTACACTTTGGTGATTGTTTCCTTCTTTTGCTATGTTCTCACCCTGACATAAATCACATGAACATTTCAAATGAATCAATCCATGATGTTAAGCTCTTGTGTTCTTTATATTCTATCATCAAGATAAAATGCTTATAGAAATTTTGGAAAAATAAGGGATTTATATCTGTGTGATGGCTTGAATTTTATTTACATCATGCTTAATTAGGCCCCTCATAAATATGCTCCTTAAGAAAAGGCCCACAAATCTAATTAACCAAGTCAAGCATTATCTTGGAATTACCTGAACAATAAGCTCCTGATGAAAGTTCATGAGCAACAAGGATTATCTTGGGTTCTGCACATGACATAAAAATAAAAACAATAAGTCCTAGACACATGAAATAGTTAAGACTATGTATGTTGGCATTTTTTTAGTACCTGTCCCATATGCGAAAACCTCATTTTTCTCATCTCCTCCATCTGTTGCTGCAAAGCAACAGTCTTTTCCTGCATCTGTTGCTCCATTTGTTGCTTTACTTGTTGCACCCGTTCGTTCACTCGTTCCTCCAATCGTTCCTCCATTTGTTGCTCCACTTGTTGCTTTATTTGACATATTTGTTGCGTCATCTCCGCATCTCTACTATGCAGTTGCTCCTCCAAGCTGTTTACTTTTTCTTGAAGCATGGTTACTTCAACTGGTGAACTAGAAGGACCACAGTTGCTTGAAGATGAGCCCCATATTTTGGTGGGAGTAGGGCCCAATCCATATCCTCTAATTCGACCATGTCTTTTAGGACCCATAACCTTCGAAAACACATCATTTCGACCAGTTGTGTCTTGTGAACCCTCTTCAATCAACTCACGCATTTGTCTCTGAAGAAAAATTTATAAGAAGAAACATTGTTATTGTTCTATATGACCAATTTAATATTCAAAAATATAGAAATAATTACAAGAACATTTTTGATTTGAATTTAAAATGCAATTACTTACTATTTTTTCAGAGGCATCCTCATTTACTGGTGTATTGTCCTTACGAGAGTGTGTTTTTATAAACATTTCAACTCGCGTCGGCGAGGCTTGGGTTGAGCTTGACTCAATCTAAAAACATTATGGGCAATTAAAATATAGTTAAATATTCTACGAAGAAGAAAACATAGTTATCCAAAATGTAGATTTCTATTTTTGAGTTTGCTAAAAAAATTACTTTACCAATGATAATCTATATACCTCACGTTGCCGTACATTCGCAAACGTGGTTGAGCCAGTTGTATGTTGCAACTTTTGCTTTGATCGATTATTCTTGTTTCTTTCACACCGCTCCTACAATACACCAATTGACTATTATAAATGCTTGAAACTAACATAAATTATAAAAAGTATAGACTTGCCCTTTGTAATTAAACTCATACATATCTAGTGCACTTATTTTAAATTCGTCAATGATTTCATACCTTCCCAGCCGGTGAATTCCAGAAGTGGATGAGAGCAAGCTACTGTTCTTCTAAAACATCATGTGGCTTTGCATCATACCTCTCTGCATCAGTCTCAAAAGGTTCGTAAAATTTTCGCTTCAAATCGGCCTTGTAATCTCTCCACTTTTTATTAAGAGACTTCATCACATAGTCTTTCAAACTCTCATTTATGTCAAATTTGGCCTTCATTACCCAAAATAAAAACAAAGAAAAAGATTGTATTAATTTATGCATAATAAGGACATGAAAAAAAAATGTAGTTAATAAAAAAAATAAGATACCAATCAACTAGATCTTTACCTCGATGCACCTCCATGCTTTTTCCTTGTCTTCATCTTTCATATCGTGCCACTTATTAAAAAAAAGAGGCAGCAAATGATTGTCCCTTGCCAATGTCCCACAAAAATTATTCAATTTGGAAGCATTGGGGCCAACTGGTTGCCCTCTATCATTCACAGCAACCGGGATTTTTTGGCCATCCAGAAGCCCATACAAATCTAAACATCGTGTGGGGCCTCGTACTTTCCGTTGAGAGCTACCCTCCATCTATAGTTTACACATAACATAATGTCATAAGAACCAAGAAAAAGATATAATGAGATCAAAATCTAAGACTTAAATATATACAAGAAAATAATATGGCATGACACATTAAACAAATAACAGTTTGAGATACATGGGTCTCATTGAGAAGGAAAAGACAAAATACATAAATAAATATGCACCGAAATTTCGGCAACACCTCCCTTAAAATGGAAGGGGTGACCAAGCCCAAATAGGTCCCAAAATCAAATAACCTGCAATAAAAAATCTATATACCATTCATACATCTAATTCCCACCCCCAATTTCAGTTCTTCAATTCCTTTTCATCCATGCAAAAAGGTGCTATATAAGTTTTGAACTATATAAATATTTCAGAAATTGAAAAAAAGTGCTATATAATTTGAGATACTCCTGCAGCTCTTTTGAAGAAGAAGCCAAGAACCCATCAAGGTCTTCTCTTTTTTCTCTCTTTTCTTGGAGGCTTGATAAGATCTAATGGTTCAACTAAACTAACCGTACAATACTACATGTTGGAAAGAAACAAAGAAAGAGCAAAAGGAAAAAAAGAGCGGAAGCAAAGGTCAAAAGAAAGAATGAAAAGGCTGCTCTTGCTGACAATAGAAGGTGAACCAAAGACCCAAAGCAATTTCTGCACGAAAATCATCACCATCATGATTACGAGATTATCTTGACCAATATTCTTATACTTTTTTTTATATCATTTTTCTTGATTTGAAACAGAAAGAATCCAAAGGTTTGTGCAAATTGCAAAGAGAAACCTTTGATAATAGTTACATTGCTATGTATGTGATTTGTCTCCTTTTCAAAAAATGGAAAGAAATCTGTTTTATAGTTATTAACTTCATTGTTTCCATCCCTTTCTTAGTATTGTTCTAGTTAATTTTGGGATAAATTAAAGTAGAACATGGGATAGCAATAATATCATGATGCATATTGATTTAAAGGTATATAACTGGTATGGCTATATGCAAGACCTAACAGTCAAATGGTCCAGAATTTAGAATGGTAATCAAGAACGCGGACTGCTTGTTTAATGAGGAGTCATTTGAGTAAACTGTCTAGCTTAATTAGTATGAATTTGGTTCTAGACAACCATAAAACCACCATATATAGAGCTCTAGAAAAGAAAAAGAATATTTCACTTGTTTCTATGTAGCCCATGTTCTATTTTACATGATTTAATTTAATAAATGTATCCTAACATTTCTGGAGAGGAAAAAAAATAAAATAAAAGCCCTAATATCAGAAGGAACAACTCCCGTAGATGGTATATTTAATTCTTTTTCGAAAACAGTATAAGTTTTGTTCAGAAGTCTAAACCATGAAGGTTTCCCCTACTCTTGTGTCGTACGGTATATGCAGGAGATTAAAAACTAGGTTTTAATATTAGCAACTGCTGTCCTTTGTTTTTTCTTTTTTAAAATTATGCTTAAAAACTCCTCTAGTGTCTAAATATTCGTCACACATACTGCATTCCTCATTCTTCAATGGCGTTTGCTTTCCCAATGCTGTCCTTTTTCACACTGTCATGTTGACAATTAGTTCTTCCTCATCATCCAAACTTTAGTCTTTGATTTTTATTTCCTCATTTTTTTCCACCTCGTACCAGTTGAACCACTTCTCATTCTTGCATATATACTTTGTTGTCTTTTAGATTGAGCTGATTTTATTGGAGGACTATAACATGGTCAGATCACAACAAGAGATCCATTACAAGGCCCGAAATAAACAGCTTGGAATCAGATGCTGCTACTATGGTGATGAGTGTGCCTTTTGGTTGTTAGCATCTTGGCCTTGCACCTCAAAGGCCACTCATGCATGGGTTTCGTTGTGTCTTGCCAGAAAGGGAAGATGAAGCAAAGATGGGTTTGGTTAAGATTTCTTTTGAGAAGTTGGGAATTTGTGATAGTAGTAATGGAATTCACATTTTAAGACCCACAGTGCCTCTGATTTCAGTTATAGAGAAAGAGCATCTCTTTATTGTTTTATTATATTCTTGATGACAAGCTTTTCCTCGAGTGTAAGAGAATATAGATGAGCTTAAACCCTTTTATAATATAAGAGAGAGAGAGAGAGTAACGTGCTCGTTAACTTTTCTTTTAGATTGGACGTGCATGAAAGAAAGGTAAATCAACATGGGGTTGAAGTAGTTTCAACGTAGTTTCTCAAGGTTAAGGGAATAAAGAGAGAGCAAGATAAAGAGGAGACAAGAATAACCTTTAAGTTTTAGAATGACCGATGTCTCCCGCCTCTATGGTACATCTTATTTGTATTTTTTTTGGGTTTTTCTCTGTGTTTAAGCAAGTTGATATTAAGTTCCAAAACCCCTCTTTTGAAAGAAACTACATACAAGTATTCATATTAAACAACGAGGTAGTGAACTGTTGGTTGTCTTTTGATAAGGAGGCAAACCCATTTAATTTCAGGTGTTGAGGCTGTAGCCCAATGGGACATCTATGAGTTTTAGATCTTACCAAAGGAACTGATAAATTTATGCCTACTTTTATAATGATTTTTCCATGGAGATTCACTGAGTTATTTTGAAGTGGTTTAATTTGTTTCAATCACACAAAGGAACTAAAACTAAACCCTTTGAGTTTTCAGACTAGTCCTGCCAAGAATATCTGGTTAATTAATTACTAATAGATAAAAGGCTGAGTTTTGGAATCCTAAACAGTGAAGCAACAGAATTCTTATCAGAATCTAAAATCCCATTTTGTGTTGAATATTCAGAGTGTGTTGAGGTCAGATTCACTAATCAATTTGCACTCAGTTATTATTTTTTTTTTTGGTTATTTTCAAAAAAGTGTATAAGTATAGTAATACTGTAGAATCAAAATAATGTTCATAAGAATTAATAAATTAAAAAAAAAAAATCAAAGCATGCTTTCACTGATTCTGAGGGTGATTTGGGTCATTTCACCAAGTGTTAGAGAAACCTGACACAGATGTTGAGATGCTTTGTTTTGCTATTTGCTTAAATATCCAAAAAGAGAGCAGGAAAAGGAAAATCTTGTAAGGGAGTGTGTGGAGAATAGAATGTCTTTGGGGAGTGGGGTGGGGGCGTTGGGGAGAGTACTGTCTCTTTCCACATGCAATAAGAGAAAAGCATGGCATGTCTAGTTCACTCCAAAAAGTTAATATTCAATTCTTTCACTTTATGGAAGATTTTGTATGCTTTTAGAAGAAGGAACATTGTTATTAATGTGAGGATTTCTTCATGTGCAGATTTGTCATGTAAAGAAGTTGCAGGAAGAATTGTGTAGTGCAGGGAGAATATTAAAACATGGTCACAACCCTTTTCTTTGGATTCTACTTCAGATCATTTTTGCTAGCTACTTTTCACTTAACCCCACCTCTTAAACTTTCAACACATTTTAATCACATTTTAGAGCTTTTGTGGAAATTTTAGTTATCAGTACAAAACCTAAAAATTTAAACATTGTAATGAAGGAGATTTAGTTCCAGCCATATACATGCATGAGTAGAATGGATTCTTGATATCTCTACAATCTGATAATTGAGAAATAGCTAGTGATGAACAGCTTTTAATGTAGATCCACTATATATGACTAGCCGCCAGATTTGGTTCAATTACCAAGGGTTCACACTAAGTGTATGTATATACAATGTGAATATGGGAGATTTGGGCCTAACAATAGACACTTTATGCAAACCGACAAACTGCTTTCACTTCAATGTTTCCTCAGGGAATCTTAATTTGCCCATTTCTTTATTACTCTTTATTAAGCCATGACTGTGAAATTTGTGATTGTTGAGGATATTGACAAGAATTACAGATGCCCTCAGCAGTAGTTTTATGTAGTAGTACATATTACATAACATCACCTTTTAAGAGCATTCAAATTAAGGTCAGGCACAAGAAAGTCTGTTTAATATATAAAGGGGTCCCATGAATAATAATAAGTATCCAGGATTCTCCTAGCTTTCTGAATTGGTTTTCTTGGTTCTTATATTCTATTTACTTTGCTAGCAAGTAAATAAGTAAACAAATAATAATTTCGTGACAAATGATAAAAATTATGATTATGGTATCATATCAACACAAGTTCTGCTGTATAGAGAAGTATGGGCTTTGTTTATCAATTTGTCATGCTTCTACTAGAAATTTTATTTCTTCATGATCCTATTTCCTCTCCAAATATATGAAAGACCTGACGGCGGCTTCAAGGAATATTCTTCTAAATAGTGAGGTAAATGAAAAACAATATTTCCAAACTTTGGCTTTTATTGTATAATAACTTGAGAATGCTGCTAAAAAGCCAAAAGAGCAAACCGGCAAACCAATAACCATTGAATCCAGTATAAAATGAAGTTACACTTACTTTAGTTCCAATAGGGAACATGAAATCAAGACGATAAAGATGACAGTACCCAGAAACAAGTCCCTTGGTTTACCCTTGAAAGCAAGTGTATTAATTAAATGTATCAATAAAGTAACAATTTACACTTCTCCCAAAAGATAAAGGCATACAAGTAAATATAATCTAAAAAAAAGAAGAAAAGAAAAGAAAGAAAGATAGTATCCTAATCAGAATCTGATCCCTCGATCGGAAGATCATTTTGCTCGAGAAGCAAATGTGGAGGTGCATCAACGGTTGCAGCGGGCATATCTTTCCTCGCCCAATTAACACTATCATCAATGCTTTGTTCAAGATCGTTGAATATTTGCGCTCCATATGGCTCACTCTCAACAATTGAATCCCCATCTCCATTCATATCAAACAAGTCCCTTGGTTTAGTCTTCATAACAATATTCCAATCTTCATCAATAGGATCTTGCATGTAGAAAACCTGCTCTGCTTGGGATGCCAACACAAATGGTTCATCTGTAACTTGCTGACCGGAACACAATAATCGATTGAAATTTACAAGTGTAAACCCAAACTCATCAATTTTCATTCCTTTTCCATGTCCTCCCACATCAACCCAATCACATTTAAACAATACAAACTTAAGGCTCTCAGAATATTTCAATTCGATTATGTCTGTTAAATGACCATAATAGGTTAAGTTGCCTGTCATCGGGGCTTTGTCCTTGGCACTTGTATAGCTCGTAGTAGTTGCATTGACTGCAACACCACTATTTTGACTTTTACCCCATTTCTCTTTCTCCACTGTACAAAACCTATATCCATTAATGGCATACCCCTTAAGCCTATTTGCTATAGAATATGGGCCTTGGGCAAGCAATTCAATTTCTTCTGGCAACATCCTTTTGGCGCTTTTCAACATGTCAACCTATTTAAAGGGAAATAGTTTAAAAATAAATTTTAAAACTAACCTACAATAATTAATGATCATAACATAACTTTTAGTTAGGATCATAACTTACATGACTCCTAAACCAATCAGTGAATTTTTCATTTTGCAACTTCTGTAATTCACGAGGACCTACTCTGGGATTCTCCATCCGAAGATTTCTACTATGTTGCCTACAAAGATGATGAAAGTTGGTTAGACCGAAGGTAAAAATAAAATTGTAATAAGTGTACAACGATTATACTAAGCATCAGCATCTTACTTTATATAGTTTGCAACCTTCTCGTTATTGAATGTGACATAACGATGAGCTTGAATCCATTCAATGTGGCTCAACCTAAATGGTTCAACACCTCCAATCACACTTTCATCACATGTCCTCATAGGCCGATTTAATCTTGTTTCAACTTCTTGAAAGTATCTTGAACAAAATGTAAGGCATTCATCTGCAATATACCCTTCAGCAATTGACCCCTCTGGTTGGGCTTTATTACGCACATATGACTTCAGAGTACAAAGATACCTACATTATAAACAATTTTTCTTTACTAAGTAAAAGCAAAAGTATAATCTAGCTAGAAAATTGATTGATATATATTAAAAACACACCTTTCTATAGGATACATCCATCTGTAATGGACAGGCCCCCCCACCATTGCCTCCGCTGCCAAATGAATGGGTAAGTGCACCATAACATCAAAGAATGCAGGAGGAAAGATCCTCTCCAAGTTACAAAGAATTAGCACCACGCGCTTGGTCAGCTGCCCTAATTCATCAACTTGGCATGTTTTGGAACATATTCCACGAAAGAAGTTACTTAATTCTATTAGCACAGATGCAACATTTTTCGACAACACCCTTCGAATAGCAATCGGCAAAAATTGTTGCATTATAACATGGTAGTCATGGCTTTTGAGCCCATATATTGTACCCTCTTTCAAATTTATACGCCGTGCTATATTAGATGAATAACCATCAGGGACTTTCAAACTCTTCAACACTTTTAAAAATACATCTTTCTCAGCCCTATTCATTGAGAAGCATGCAGTAGGTAGGGATGCTTTGCTGCTATCACCATGCAAATATGGATGAAGTGCGTGTCTTACACGCATGTCTACCAAATCAAGACGTGCCTTTAAACCATCCTTTGATTTTCCTTCAATATTCAATAAAGTCCCAAGCACATTATCACAAAAATTCTTTTCAATGTGCATCACATCCAAATTGTGTCTCAATAGATTATACTTCCAATATGGCAATTCAAAAAATATACTTTTTTTCTTCCAATTGTAAGGCATAGTAGTATCCCTGGTGCTTTTTTGCTGTTTCCCCACCTTCTTGCCAAAAGTATGCATAGTGCCTCGTAATTCCTCCAATATATCAAACCCATCCAATGGAATTGGAGCTTCTCTAGTCTCTTGTGTACCATCAAAAGACTTTTTTTGTTTTCGGAATCTATGATCAGGTGATAAAAAACGACGATGTCCCATGTAACATTGTTTTCTCCCATTACTCAAATAACGACTACAAGTGTCCTTATGACAAGAAGGACATGCAAATCTCCCTTTGGTACTCCATCCTGACAACATTGCATAACCTGGAAAGTCACTGATGGTCCACAATAGGCATGCACGTAATTTAAATGTTTCTTTCCTTGAAGCATCATACGTGTCCAATCCAAAATCCCATATTTCTTTTAATTCATCTATTAACGGCCTCAGATAGACATCAATGTCATTACCGGGGCTAGATGGGCCTGGTATAAGACATGAAAGTATCATGTTAGGTTGCTTCATGCACAACCACGGCGGCAAATTATACGGTATCAAAATCACAGGCCATGTGCTGTGGGTGATATTCATTGTCCTAAAAGGATTGAACCCATCACTTGCTAACCCAAGTCTGACATTTCTACTGTCCTTAGCAAATTCTGGGTTCATGATGTCAAAGGATACCCATGCAGGAGAGTCAGCAGGATGCCTTAATCTTTCATCTTTAGTACGACCCTCATGATGCCATCTCATGTCGGAAGCAAGCTTGGGTGACATGAAAAGCCTCTGGAGACGCGGTTTCAGAGGGAAGTAACGTAGAATCTTTGCCGGCCTCTTCTTTCTTTTCTTTTCGGAATTACTATCCTCAAACTTCCATCTCGACATGCCACAAGTTCCACATGACTGTTTGGTAGCAGATTCCTTCCAATATAACATGCAGTCATTCGGGCATGCATCAATTTTGTCATAATTAAGCCCTAAGTCAGATATAATTTTCTTTATTTGTGAAAAATTATCCGGCAACGTCGACCCATCTGGGAGTAGCTCCTTCAACAACTCCAAAAATAAAATAAATGTCTTGTTGCTACATCCACCTAGACACTTGATATGAAATAATCTAAGTATGCAAGATAATTTTGTGTGCCTCTTACAGCCAGGGTACAACTCCTGCTCAGAATCACGTAATAACTTCTCAAACCTACTGACATCAGAATTAGGTTGAATATTTGTTCCATGTGACATACTGTCTGTTTCTGTTGTCAGGTTATGGGCCGTCAAAACATCATTCACCAAATCCCCCATTTCAACACCCATACTGTGATCATCCGGTGCAACGTAATTTACGTCATCCCTTGCTGAATTTTCAGAATCTACATCCTCTCCATGATAGAACCATATCTTATAGCTTGGATCAAATCCATCACAAACCATATGCTCGAACACTATATCCTTGGTTTGGTACAACACATTATTGCAATTCGGACATGGGCACTTCAACCTTCCATCAATAGTTGCTCCACGGAAACATGCTCGCTCAATAAAACCCTTTGCCCCTTCCTGGTATTCTCGACTACACCTGTCTCATCAAATTAAAAATTTTAACTTTAATTTGTGTGTGAACACCATAAACAAAATTAAATTAATGATTTAAAGGTGTAAATACCTATGCTTATGAATCCAACTCCTATCCATGATGTGGTAGTCCTTTTCAATGACCCAAACCTTTTTGCTAATAGGAAAAAAATATTCTATAAAAATAAAGACCAACATAAGGTTATGATTTCAGTAAAAAGATTTTATAACCTTATCATAATCTAGCATTTCAGTTATATAAGACAAAGAAAGAAATTCAAAATGCCTCGTGAAGATAAATTAAATTATAAAAGAAAAAACGAAATAAGAAATGTCATTAAATTCTTGGAGAATCTAATTTTGGGTGTGGCCCCTACAAGCTTCCCTATGAATTGCGGGTGTTTATAATCCCATCCAAACCAAATTAAAGCAAAGCAAGCTTGTCTAGTAATTACGAAGTTATCTTAATTACTAGACAAAAACAAAATTACAAGTCCTAATCAATAAGGACGAGCCCAAAATTTTGGCTGCACCTCCCCGATTGCGACATCTTTCCCGTTGGATTCCAGTTGGGGAACTACTAACTCCATTAGCATCGGCAGGGCTGGAGGATTGTCATCTATTGAAGGAGATTAGGATAAAGGTTGAAGGTGACTGCAGGAGGAGGCCTAAATCATCCCAAGCTGAATTTGGAGTAAGCTCTCTCTCAGTTGCATTCGGATTCAGCTCACTTGCTCAAAATTCAGCTTGGGATCGTTTAGGCCTCCCCCTGCAGTCACCTTCAACCTTTATCCTAATCTCCTCCAACAGATGGCAATCCTCCAGCCCTGCCGATTCTAATGGAATTAGTAGCTCCCCAACTGCAATCCAAAGGGAAAGATATCGCAATCGACCCCAAGTTATACTCTGAAACCAATTACCATTGATTTGAATCAGTGAACAATCTCCATCCATTGAGTATCTGCATTTCTTATTGTTATGACGATTCCTGAGCATCTTCCAAGCTATCCCAAATACAATCATGCGAAAAGACTTGAGCTTGGAGAATTCTCTGGACAAAAGAATCCTAATTCTCCAGTTCCTCTCCCAGTTGCGCTATACAATTTTCTCTTTTTTTGCTTTTTTCTTTCTTTTTTTTTTTTTTTGATAACACCAAAGAGGTTTTAAACCCTCCACCTCGGAGGGAGCACACCCTCAAGCCCCAAGCCTTGACCACTAGGCAGTGCTGTGGCTTCCCGGGTACCCCAGTTGCGCCATACATTTTTCTCTCTTTTTTTTTTTTTTATAAGTTTGGGGATATCCCGGAGAGGAAGTGGAGAATTAGGATTCTTTCGCCTAGAGAATTCTTCAGGCTCAAGTCCTTTCACATGTATGATATCATCGTTAAGAATCCTTTCTTCCTTAGACGCATTGGAGGCTAACTTGAAAGATGCTCAGGAACGGACCCAACAATAAGAAATGCAGATACTCAATGGATGGAGATTGTTCACTGATTCAAAATAATGGTAATGGGTTTTGGAGTATAACCTGGGATCGATTGCGATATCTTTCCCTTTGGATTGCAATTGGGGAGGAGGATTGCCCTCTGTTGGAGGAGATTAGGATAAAAGTTGAACGTGACTGCAGGGGCAGGCCTAAACCATCCCAAGCTGAATTTGGAGCAAGTGAGCTTAATCCGAATGCAACTTAGAGAGAGCTCACTCCAAATTCAGCTTGGGATGGTTTAGGCCTCCCCTGCAGTCACCTTCAACCTTTATCCTAATCTCCTCCAACAGAGGGCAATCCTCCAAGGCCCAAGACCAAGCTCAATCCAAGGCATTACATCTTTAGGATGGGGAGAGAGATAGAGAGAGGTGCAACTGGCCGCCCTTCAATGAGAGAGAGAAAGAGAAGTGCAACTGGACCTTAATATCTAGTGATTCCTGATATAGCCACTTCTATTAAGGGAAGCAATTGAGTCAAGTGTCAACACAAGAAGATGCCACCTTATTAAAATGAATAATTGTTTCTCGAAAAACAAATAGATATTCTTCTTGAGATCGAGAAGAGATAGAGCTCCTTCTTAAACTATAATGGTAGCTCAAGATTTTTGTTTGTGTATTGAAATGATACATTTGAGTCAAAATCATTAATATCTATGTATTGCATTTAGGGTTTCATTCACAACGCACAGTGACCATTTACTCTTACATGTCGATGGTATCAGGCTTGCCTTAGCCTGCCAAACATATCCTATTTAATTAGGGTTTGGCTTGGTAACCAGAGTTGGATGGGCTGGGTTTCAACAAGGCAAAATTGATATTTAGTGACACTTATTAAAAGTGATTCAGATTCAATCCAATTATCTATAATTATAAATTGGTGATACTTTTCCAATATACTAGTAAATATGCACGTGCATTGCACGTGGGAATTTTATTTAGAGCAATAGTCAAAAATAACATGCAAACAAGATGAAAGATAACGACGATAAAAAAAAAAAAATACATAAGATATTCAAGACTTATGATTATCCAATAGAGAAGCACGGTTGACTTTATTTGCTTTCCTCAATGACACCATGCATATATCATTCTCATTCCTCTCATAATAGATGGGCATATCTATTTTTCCTATATGTTTTTTGGTTAGAAGATGTAGATTAGAATAAGACATCATAATGGTGTTTCTTTTCATGCACTCACAATAAATATAGTTGAATATGGTCTCCTAATGGTCTTTCCTTTCATGTAGTTGGAATATATTTTTCCTATATGTTTTTTGAAGGGTAAATATACTCTTAGATCTGATAAGATTCTGATCAGTGTATAAGAAGGTGACAATTACCCTTCAAAAAAAGAAAGAAAAATAGAGGTATGTATGGTATTAAAAACTGGTTCTATTCCTGATACTATATAGTAGACAATGGAAACAAGATGAAAGATCTCTCTCTCTCTCTCATATTACTTTGCTGCCATGTAACTGTTTTCCTAATGTGATCACGCAAAGATCTGTCATCAGTCAACTAATTCAATTATAGACCACCATCCAAATTCAAATGAAATAACATGGTATATAACCCACCAAAATAACTCCCACAATTAGGACCTTCAATTTCGTAGCCTTTCCCAGGTGGACTGCAACGGTAGAGTGACAGAGGAAGATGTAATAAAAGCATTCAAAGTGGAAAAGCCTTGTAAAGAGCCAGTATGCTTCCGTCTACAATAATTAAAAGATTTCCTTGTCATAAACTTCTACCTTTTTCCCACTCTCATAACCACCTTCTCAAGTAAAATTTTATGCCCTGCTTTTGTTTATATATTTTCCACCTGAATTTGTTTTTCTAGATCCCTAAAGATGTTTCCCTGGCAGCACAGATGTACCCAGAATTTGGAAACCTTCCAAATGACTTTCTAAACTCATAAAGCCTTAGGGTACCAATCAAAAAAACTCCCATGTGATGCCGCTAACATGAGAAAAATAAACAATTTAAGGTGTTCTAAACAACTTATTACAACTGTATTCAAAAGTTTAAACTAAAATAAAGAACCAGTTGTTCATCAGAAATAAATTAAAGAAACACTTACTGTAAACACTCTGGTTTAAAAAAAATTCCAAACAATATTTGATGGCCTCTCTGATGGTGAAAGTTTAAATGAGGTTTGATGGTTCAATGGGCCAGTTTTATGTCAGGCTTAGGCTCATAGAAAAATTTGATATGAGCTTGCAGGCAGCTTGCTCCATTATTCATTGAAGCTGTGGGGCCAGCACAAGAACAGTCCATGTGAACCACATCTACCTCCCTTTGGTTTTTCTTCTCTCTATTGAGAAAAGAGACGCACCCAGATAGCAATCAAGCAAGAATAACAAAAAATAACTCATCTCACAGAGAGTAGAAACAAACACATGAATTCAAAAAGCAAATTAGGATTCTGTTCCAAACCAAAACATACAAGATATGAAGTTTTCATACATTATTTGTACTAATAGTTATAGATTACAATGAAGGGCTTTATAGGGGCAATCCTGACTCCTCCTCTTCTTCAAGGGTGTAAGTGTAAACAACATGCAGAGACCAAATCAGAGCAAACACACCCAAAAGTATCCACACAAGAAGGTTGTTGCTCAAACCAAAGGGAAGACCTGTTCCCTCTGTGTTCAATCTCTTGAAGTACATGATCACTAATGCCTTGTTAGGACATTATCCTTCAGTCCTAGCATCCAGATTACTTTCCTACAGAATCAGAAATCTGAACATGAAGCCAATTTTTTTGCAATCCTAAAGACTCCATCTCCTTTTTTGGCATGGAAGAATGACCCTCTCGATAGAAATACACTATATAATCTCTGAGATCCATAAACTCTGATTGTTGGCTTTGCTTCAAAGATTAGCAAAATGAAAACATTTAGAAGACATAAGTAGGCATGCTATTGATCTCTGTCCATCACTGTTTTTCTCCTCTCATAACTTTCTGTTGGTGTTCTGTTTTCCACTTTATTTTTAATTTTTGGTGTTCTGATTCAAATCCAATATATCCATAATAAAACTATATTCTAACTGCCCCATGTTTAATTTGTTACTAATCCATGCACGTTTTCCCATTAAAGTGCAGTAAGGGTAGTTTTACAAAAGACAAAGGATAGATACTTGTAAATGGTGTTTAAAGTTAAAACCTGACTGGTGAATCATACTTAATCTTTATATGTCTGACTTAATTATGGTTATTGACATTGTGTCTAGTCTCAGGGAAAGGGCATCTCTTTTTGCTTCCCACTTGATGAAAAGGAGATGGGGTGGTGAACTTTCATCAGTGAAAGTGTAGCCAATAATATGATGCTACGCTTAAATGACTTATCTACAGTCTACACATGTGTTGCAGGTAATAGTCATATTAGGATTTGTGAGATGATTTCTTTTAATTTAGTTTGATTCTTATATATATATATATATATATATGGGAACTCTGGAATAATCAGAACTTCAAGTTTCAAATATTTTTCACAGGAGGCTGCCAGGAATGCAGATCTGGTATATAGGAACGTGGAAGCGCTCTCTTCTAAAGGAGTGAATGAATGGTTACAATCAACGGAAGTGCTAGCAGTGCAAAAAATGGAATTGGAAATTGAGTCACACATAATAAATGATGCGCGTTTTGCATTGAATGATTCCATCAAACACTCAACAGAGGTATATAGAAAAGAGAAAGAACTTCTTTTAAAAAAACAAGATGTGCTGGCAGAGGAATTGGAAAAACTACTTGCTCAAGTGCAAGAAAAGGAAGCAGAGATTGCACAAAATGATTCTAATATCAATTCTATTGAGAAGAGGATTACTGATGTTGTTGCTGTTTTTCACAAGGTACAGTCAAGCATTGACACAAAGCGTGGTAACCTGCAGTCAGCCCTTCAAGGGTGGAGTCAGACAATGAAGCTTTATCAATAAAAAAGAAGGAATTTGATGATTTCTTAACTCAGGAAGAAGAGAGGGTGGAAAAACTGAGAAAACTTGTCACTTTTTCCATAAATGAAACAAAAGCATGCCAAGAACTTGTTGAACTAAGAAAGAGTCTGTCATGGTCAATTTTGAAGTCCAGGGAAGATAAAGTGAGGCTTGCCAATATTGAGGAAAAATTTTCTGAGGAAGTCAAAATTCTTAGACAAGAAGTTTCTGCCACAAGAGCTTTTCTACAGGTTAGCTATTCTCTCCAATAACTTCTTTTGTTGCATTCATCTCTTATGGCATTAAGACACATGTGAACTAGAAAGAGAACTCCTACATGTACGTGTTACCATTGGAAAAATTTTACTTCAGATTGAAAATGGTAAAGGATAACTTGGGCTGTTAACAGATACTAAAGAGGAATTTTACTAGGTTTTTCTGTTTTCCATCGGATCTGTTTGCATGATAAAGATATTAAAACATATCTCAAGAATAAATAAGCAAAGACAAAAATTTAAGGGTAAAATCCAAATTTCTTATGAGAATATTTTAAAGGCTTTATCTTTCAAATTAAGTTAATCAAAACTAATCAAATGAATAGCCAAATTCCTTATCTTAACTAGTTAGGTCAACAAAATGAATTATGTCCCTTTATCACAATCTGTTAAAAAAATTTATCTTCAATCAGATCTGTATTCAAATCCTTTTTGGCTGCTTCCTACAAATTAAGCTCATCATAATGGTAAAAATGGAGAAGATACTAATAGGTATGAACTAAAAATGCAGAAAAAAAAAAAATTTTAATGATGAACTTAAATTGGAAGAGGATAAACAAAAAATAACAATTTATAAACGTTATAAAGAAGATCGAGCAAAAATAACCACGGAAATATATTTGAAGAGTAGGAAACTATAGATTTGAAAGCTGTATTAGGATGACCAAAGTGGAAATATAACTTAACTAGATGAATAAATATTAATAGGGAAATAGACAATATAAATCTTGCTACATAACTAAAAATTAAAAAGAGAAAGATATGAAAATTTAGATAGGAAACTATTTACATAGTCAATAAGGGGAAAGTAAACAAAAAGGAATAAATAAAACAGTTTGGTGAATATAAAGAATTAATAAAATTTATGGTAAAGGAAAAAGTTCAATTCTAGAAACAGCAAAATGAGAAAGAGTTAAAAAGAAAAAATAATAGAAACAAAAGATTGAAAATAACGTGATATGATGGAAAAGCCTAGCACAAGAATGCTGGTTCAAAATTGAGCACAGCTATTTTACACACAAATATCAAAGGTTAGGATCCCTCTCGAATCTTTCTTCGAGACGTATACCATATTATGGTCCTTGTATAATGCGTGCATGTGTATATACATATTTATTAATTTATATGAACTCAAGTTTTGGGTTCAGCTACTTCACAGCATGTCAAAGGTTAGGTCCATTGTTAGCATACCCCTCTCTAGACCCTACTTTGACTAGACCTATACTGGATATATACATATATATATATATATATATATATATATATATATATATATATATATATATATATATATATATATTTGCACATAATATATACATGGTTTAATGTAAAAAAGGATCCTTCAATTAAACTAAAAATTTGGAAAAAAAAAATTAATATAAGGTGAAGTAGTTCACAACAATGGTAGTCCCAATGAAAACTATATGTTGAAAAGAAAAAACCGAAAGCTAGAAGCTATATAGTTAGGAAATGCCAAAGCTAGTTATAATGCTTATAGTTAAATTTGAAAACAACTATTATAATGTTAATGAGATTATCATTCTGAAATCATAGATCAAAGGCAGATATTGATGAAGGTATCATATAAAAAAAATTCAATTAGGTTGTTTAAGTGGAGATGTTTTCCACAGTGCTATGTGAACAATGCATCCCCAATTCCCAATTAACCTGAAAGAAAGTTCCAAGGAACCACTAATATGCAATGGTCTATAGGATAGAATTTTGAGCAACTAAGAAGTAAAACATTCATTTGGGTAAGTGTAGCCAAAATGAGGATGCTGAGAAAAATTTGTGGAGATAAGTCGCAAACATATTAAAAATAGCTTTGTCACTAGCCCCATTAATAAATAAAATGCATGATAGTTGGTTGACAAATGAAGACCTCTATATGAGATGGTAATAGGATGTGAAATGGTTCAAGTTCGAGGATCCAACAGGGTTTAGGAAGGCCAAAAAGGGCCCAAATGAAGTTCGCCAGAAAGGAACCATAAGTACAAAGGTCAACTAGAGGTGAGGCTTTTTGACAAATGAACAGGTTTCTTGGTGCCTACCCCACTAGTTATGAATAAAACAAGATTTGTTGTTCGTGTCTTGTTAAATTTATACCACTGTATTTTTCCCAGGTAGAAATGTTGACAACCCAAACTAATTGGGATAAGGCATTTGGTTTTGTCCTTATTCATTTAGGTAGAAAAGTTGAGTAGATTAATTGTCAATTCAGATTCTCCTTATCTTTTCTTAGACAAATTTTAAGGGTTTCTTGAATGATAGATAATATAAACTAAGGGACTATAAATCAAGGTCAAAAGAGAGGTGAATTGGTAATACAGTTAACCTTTAGTATTTTTGTACAAAATGATACTGCTCAAACTCTAACCTTCATTATCTATAGTTTACAAATAAATTCAGGTTTTTAGCAACTATATATAGCAGATATAATGCCCAAAAGGTCACCTTCTTTTGTATATGATGCTTGGAGGCCAGCTCATGAGGTGTTCGTCCTATAGGACCACTGCACCAATCAGTCAATTGGGTCCATTTTACTCAAGCAGCTGTGAGAGATGTCTTTCTCAGGCTATGTATACCATAGAAAGGACTTGTCTTTTTGGGCATTCCAACACGTCCTTAGTGTGTGTATCATCACCAATTTTCAGTATCTACTAGTAGGAATCAAATATTCCTGCTCTGATATTTTGAAATATTAGATATTTAACTTCTAACCTCATTAGAGCTCAAGATTCCCTTCCAAGATCAGACAATGGTGGCTTTTGATTGTGGGGAATTGCACGTTCTTTCTAATAAACTAAACAAATGAAAACCAACAAAAGGGAAATAAACAGCTTGTAACATGGATAGTGATCGACTTGAGCTACAAGGGGTGCTCTAATTTAATTTGAGAGTTAAATAGAGTAGAATTTCTTGTGGGTAATTTTGAGATAAGGGTTGACCAAACTTTGGTCTTGTATGCATTGAGGGTGGTGAATATCATTTGCTCTTCTTTTGGAATGTTTGCTAATCACTGATTGTCTATTGCAACTTTGCATTCAGTTCATTTAAGGTGAATTTAATTTCTATGGAGAAGAGAACAATAGCTCATCCAAAAGGGGGCAAAAACAGCAAAGAATTCTTGTCCTCATCTGATAACTAGTAATGGAGGGTTGAGGCATTTGATATTATTGTACACAAGATCCTCTGCAAATTGGAGGGGGCCCACAGTCAACAGTACAACTAGAATAACTAAAAACTTCCATGATAAAGCACTGAGACCAATGACCCCTCAAACTATTGGTTCTCTGTTATCTTAATATGAACATCTGTACTATGCCCACAAAAAAGCTGTCTGATGGGTTGCTTTTTCAATGTTTTTATTTTTTGTTTTTCCTTCATTGGGGAGCTTCAGCTTCAAATTTACAATTGAATGATCTGCAATTTAGCACTGAAAAATATGGTCATGACACCAGGAATATAGATAACTAACAGTAGACTCTAGTCATAGGTCTGTGTGAAGCATATGACTAGAGGAATGAGCTGTGGATAACCTGATAAAATGATGGAGCATATAATGCAGTGTCTTAATGGATGTTCTTCCATTCAATAATTTCCACAAAGCGTGAAAAATAATCACAGGGTGATGGATGCTGGAATCATTATGGAGGCAAGAAGAGTATTTTATTTTATTATTATTTTTTTTTCATTTTAGTAGTTTGTTGAGTAAGATTGAAGAAATTTACTGTAACCACTAAGCAGTGGAGATAAATCAGTTAATGGGCGTTTTTCTTGCAGCATAATGAAGTTATCCTTTCAATTTCCATACTTATCATTTTCAACCCCGTCACTCACCCTTGACAAAGAAGGATAAGAGAATATGTGGAGGTCAGGTAAGATATCTCTATCTAGTATGTTTCTTTATGGTTTCTGTTTCGATAGTTTATTAACTTACATTTTTTTATAGTAGAGAGCGATTAAATGGGGACCGGTGATAGAAGGACCTGCATCTAGATTCCTCTCGTTCCATTTTGACTGTCTCTGATAGATGAATATAAAAACCCTTGAAGGCTGTAAGATTATGTCTTTATTTGCTTTCTTCAATCAGGGGTTGCCTCAAACAAATTGTTTTTGATGTTTGGTTCCCGTTTGCTGCTTGGATTTCTGGACAACCAATGAAACTCCTAGGGTTTTACTGCTAGGCTTATTTTCTGGGGATCATGTTCAGGGAAGAACCAGACCATATATTGGCTGTAGAGTGGGTTGTGTATTAGCTGAAACTTATAAATCCATCAAACTTGTCTACTTTCTAGAGATGGGGTTTGGTGTTTAGATGCTGAATTTTAGAATCTTGCTGACATAGAGGTAGTTATGGGGTTTTAGGCGTTCAAATCTGTCAAATCCAGGATATCCAAGGTATAAATTCAAAGAACACATGAAAAATCCTTAGTTTTTTAGATGAGGTTTCAGGGTCTTTTGGAGATGAAATGTAGAAACTCCAATGAAAATTTAGTATTTGCGGTGTGGGCTTTGTTAATAGGATTCCTCTCTGCCGGACTAGTGATGGGTATTGTTTCTGGGCAGTGAGTCTAGGAGATCCACGGGTGTTACTTTGGCAATAGGGATGTTTGAGGGAAGCATATATGCAGAAAATTATAACTAAAACCATCAACACCACATATTATTCCATAAAGTCTTAAATTATTAGTGTAAGCCTCAAACCAACGAATTGATTCCACTCTCAAATGTTTACTCCACATGTGTACTTCTTATAAGCAACCAATGTAGTACCTGATATCTTATCTTATAAGGGAACTAGGAAAATCTGTTTATGTTCTCATGAAGAATTTTAAACCTGTTGGGTTACTTGTGATGGAGGTTAAGGGGGCATGGCCAACTGGAGTACCATGCTAAAATATTTCAACTAAGTTTTTTATGCCTCTTCATCATTATAATTTTTCTTGTTATAGAGAAATATGTTTTTATTAGGATTTGAATTTCTGTTTTTTTTTGTTAACATACTTTGAAATGAAACATCAAAATTTACTTACAAGTCCACCTAAATCCATCAAAATGTTCTGAAATTTAAAAAAATTAAGCTGATTAATGAATTTCCAATGGTCTTATATGATATATGCTTGGATTTTATATCCTTCACCTGACAAAAGTCTTTACATTTTCCTGAATTCTAAAGTACCATATTTAAATTTTTTTTTTTGGTAAACAGTACCATATTTAATATGGTATAATATATTGGGATGAAGTTTGTAAGGATCAAATTTAAGCTACTTTCACATTTTCTGGTTCCTTAAGCTTATAAGGTACAGTATTCTTTAATTACCAGAAGATGAAGATCATACCTAATATGTCTATGCTCCTCATCTCTCTTTCCAGTTCCACGTTACTGTGAGATCCATTGACAAAAAAACAGCTTAAGAAGCTTTCGAAGTTGATAAATTTTGACGGCACAAGGCATAACTAGATAGCAGCACCCTTCTAGCTCAGTAAAAGAAAAATACTCTTGATTCTAGTGAAAAATACTCTTGATATGTTCTAGTCAATCATTTTTTCAGATAAAACTTCTGCTAGATTTGTTGAAAATAACTGCAGATTATCCATTTTTAAAGGTTAATAAAGCTTGCAAACATTTCATGACGACCCTTTGAAGAACTGTTATAATTAACAATAAGTCTGGAGGGAAACTTCAAAGTATAGGCAATTTATTCAGTATATATAAAAAGAAACTGAAACATTGAGTACTTCTAACAAATTTGAGAATCCTTTATTTGTTCTGTTCTTCAATTCCAATTGATGGCTATATATACAAAAGACTAAGGGATAATTTTTGCATAATTTAAAAAGTGGCCCTTGTAGATTTATCCATATATAAAATCCAGTAGATATAAGAAAGTCTGGACTCAGAAAAAAGCCCCAAATCTATATATAATATATAGCAATCAGTTTTCACCAAGAGAGCTCAAAACCTTCATCCCTCAACCCTCATAGCTCCACGTCACTGCTAATGTGGCACATTACCTGTCACTCCACCAAAAACGTCTCTAATAATGACGTCCATTCCCATAACCTTAAACAAAAGATGTTTTCTTAGGATTTGCAGGCCTCTCCTAATCGACCCTTCCTCTTCCTATCCCGTAACGGAATTGCTTTCATCTTTTCGAGTTCCTCATACTGAAAACGGAATTGCTTCAATTGTTTCAAGTTCCTCACACCAATAATAGAAGACAACGGAGAGGCAAACAAGGAATGCAGCCATTGGTCTTCCAAAAACGGAATACCACTCAAGTAGGCAGCAGAAACAAACAGAAATTATGCCATTGGTTTTCTTCTCTTCCTCTCAACTTCCATTCCTGCTCGGCTTAGGATTCGTTGCTATCCTTCTCACACAGCCTTTCGTTTACTGCTGTTCTTTGTGCACACCCATCGTTTTCAGGTAACAACAGGTCTTTGACGAATTTTAATATTGATTAAATTTTCTGATTTCTCTATTGTTTTGCCTCTGCTAGAATGTGTTTGATGATTTTTCCATAGTAGTTTGTTGATGCATTTCTTTTAGATTGTCTTTAGTTAAATCTACTAGCTGTTACCTATTTGATAAAATTCCTCTTTGCTTTTTTCCCTTAATTTGCATTTTTGCACAACTGATTTGCTTGATATTTGTAGTAGTTTGCTTCATTTTCTGTTTGATGCATTTCGTTCTATTTGATAAAATAGAATCCTTACAATGGTCATTTTAGCAATTGCATAGAAAATTTCAAGATACCTTTTGTTTTTAGTTGAAGGCTTTGAATCCTTTTTAGTGACTCAACTTGTATTTTCTGGGAGAAAATCAATCCATAAATAGCAGACTTTTAAATGATATTAAAATATATGTCATAGGAGGGATTATCCGATCTGGAATTTATGTAAGTCTGTTACAGAATGTAGTACCCAACCCAACCCACATAGTTGCACAACCAGAAAACCCCGTTTCTATAATTATCATTCAGGGAAAGACACAGGTACCTAAGAAGCCATTACCTAAGACGCCATTCACCAATCCCACAGACTAAAAAGATTAACAAAGGATTTCATAGCCTTAAGTGCCATCTATCAGTCAAACGATGCATTAATACCTTTCTTATATTCAACAGCATAAGTGCATAATAAATTAGGCTTTCTCAACAGAAAGCCCACACCAATCTATTCACAAAACACTACAAGAGCTCCTCTGGTAACCTCAATCTTTAGAAGGTAACATCACGACTTTCAAACAATCCTGAACATTAACCTCTACCATCACCCAAGACCTCCTAAAGGTAACAGAATAAAACAGATAAAATAGTACCATGCAGCCTAAACACTTGAAATTCCTCAGAATTCAAGAAACAATATGCACCGGACTTCTGCATGAATGATCTATTAACTGTATCTCGGTTCAAAACAAAACCTAAACAATAAATGCAAGAGCCACCCATCACACCATAGAGCTGGAAAAGTATGGTTTATACTTGCACAATCTTTTAGAATAATTTATTTGCTCTAAAGAAAACGAAAATAAAAACAGTATTGAAATTTTAATCCACCATTTACTCCCACAATTAAGCTCATTCACAATTCTGCTTTTAGGTTGAAAGGTATATAATTATAATAAAATTTATAATTATAATTATAATGTTGGTAGGTCAACATTAGAAGCATTGATGAGGCTACAGTACTTGATGTCGCTCTATCATTGTCGTCTTCAGCTTTTGTTTTACAGGTACACAGATTGCATATACTTGAAGCTGATCACATAAAGTTAATAGAATTGGGTTGTTTCCCAAGGTTTTGCATGGGTGTTTTTGAAAATATGATTTTTTAAACCTAAGGGAAGAACCCAATAAATCTTGATCACTTACAATAATGTAATGTATAGAACCCAACATGAGAAAGCTAATCAGAAGCTATATATATGAATATAGAAAATAATTGCGAAACAAGCTAAATATAAAACTTTCTTGCTAGAGAATATTTGATAAATATTGTTTATCATATTTTCATGTGTGGTTAACTCTTGATGAGGTGCTAATATCACTTGGCTATGAAGAAACAATAGCTGGTAGCTGGCATTGATCACGAGGGATTAGTTTGCATTTCAATCTTGTCCTATTTAAAGGAAATTCTTAAGCAATCTATAACTACAGTTCACATGATAGTGATATACTTGGAGTAACGTTTTTCTATTTGATCTTGCTTTTCAATCTCAATCCAGCAAAAGTAACATCATAACATGTTAAGAAAAAAAAATTGAGATTAACTTGGTTGCTATTAGCAAATTGTGCCTTACCTCATAAAATATTCCAACAACATTTTGTGTTTTGCTTTATTAGTTTATTTGAAACTATAAAATTACATTACATATATGACGCTCAGACCCTTCAGTTCAGCCAGTGTACTTGCTTCTGACAAAACATATACAATAGTGTTGGTTTTGGTATGTGATATCCATTTGAAACATCCAATAATGTCGCTCTTTTTCACATTGAATGTTTGCTGGATTCGGTAGTGCCCCATTCTTTAGACGTACTAACATTAGGTGTCTTTCATGATGATTAAAATTAGAATTTTCCGTATAATTATTTAAGTTTAAACTTGGATCAAAAAATTGTAATGAAAAAAATGGAATTTTCATTATACCGGATCAAAAAAGTATAATGAAATTTTCAAAAAAGTATAATGGAATTCTCATAAAAAAAGTTTAAATTTTCTGTATAATTGTCTTACCAGATCAAAAAAATCATAACATGCAATTGGCTGCTTATTGGATCAGCAATATAATGAAAATAGACTAAAGAAGACACATAAATAATGGAATTTTA
The DNA here is from genome assembly GCA_947561395.2 of Buxus sempervirens. Taxonomy (NCBI): domain Eukaryota; kingdom Viridiplantae; phylum Streptophyta; class Magnoliopsida; order Buxales; family Buxaceae; genus Buxus; species Buxus sempervirens. The sequence continues at coordinate 7,874,069 of OX387192.1, forward strand.
AGAAATTTGTATACTGTATATTAAAAAATACTAGCTTCAGACTACATTTACTTAAACATATCGGGGACAAAAAGCATCTTGAGAATTTTTAAAATGGCTATATTAGTACCTAATCAGGTTGTTATTTTGATGAGTGATGTATCATGGAGCAATTGAGATCCTATGAAGCCTCTATTTGCACTTTTATGTGGAGCCTCCATAGGATCATGTCGTGTATTAAAAGACTGCTTGAATGTTATAACTGTAAAATTTTAATTACACTTGGCACAATCCTACGAAAAGCTCGAAATAAGGGTGTAGATAGAGGCTCAACAAGATGTGAACCGATTGATCATAGCTTGTCGTTTGGCACAGTAATTTAAATTTAACAAGGCAAAATATTTATTGTATGAGACTGATGCGTTCTCTAAAACAAAGGCATATAAAGAAAGTAGTTGTTATTGGTAGACGTTTTATAGTTACAAGGCCCAGTGACAAGAGGAAAGTTGACAAGGTAGAGAAAACCGCTATCAATTCTTAAAGGGTGCGTATTAGACTACCCAGAACTTAAGCATGTGCATATGGTCATAGAGATGGATCATCTAATTTCGTTAGTTAAAGTTGTTTTCAATTTTATCAACATTATTCTTCATTTGTGCCAATGCTCTTTAATTCTTTTTTGTAGTATTTGTATTTGAAAATCTTTTCACTAGGTTCAACCTTAATTTCTTCAACAAATTTTACAAGTTTTTTTTTTCTTTTGGCGTTTAAGTTGTATTTGGGTTTTAGAGTTTGATAACTTTAAATCCGATTTGTTTTTAAATCATTTTTTGGTAGTTTTCAAGTGTGTTATCATATCGTTTTCAACTATAATATGTATAATATATTTCAACTATAATGTAACTTTTACATATCACCGTGCATCGCACGGGGTGTTTGCTAGTCTTTACTATCTTTAAAAAGTAGGAAGCCCCTTATTAGTTGTCCATTTTTCATTTCCCAAACTATCCCCTATCTTAACCATATTTCCTCTTAGTTTTAAACTCTCTCTATTTATAAAAGTTGTAAAAGTCGTACCAAATCCCTTGTTCTCTTCCAACTGATGTCTCCTTTCAAACATCAGGTAGGTATCAGAATATATAATTGCTAAATGTCTGTTCCAAACACTATCTCCAAACGTTACCTCCTTCCAAATGTATAAATAAAAAAATTCTAATTTATTTTCTTCATGTCCCAAATCTCCAATTGAATTTATCCTATATTTCAAATCTCCAAAAAGAATTGAAGAACCACCAGTTAGATTCTTTTGTCCTTTTTTTTTCATGTCACTTATCTCTCGATTAGTATCCTAATGAATGATGATATTTATTTTTTTCAAAATATGTTGGCATATTATCTCTATCTTACATATTTAATTCATTTTTATCTAATCATTGTTCCTTTTTTTCCTCTTAGTGTCGTTTGTCTCTTGATTAGCATCTTAATGTATGATGATATGTGTTTGCGTTTCAAAAGGTATTTGCATATTATCTTTATCTTACATATTTAATTCATCTTTATCTTATCATGAAATACATATTATTAGAATCTTAATATATTCTGTAACGTAATCATGGTATCACCACTTACATTAATTCTAGAAACTAGCGGAATGCACGCGCTATGCGCATATTGAAATAGAAAAAAACATGTCACTATTTATTATTATTTTTCAGATAACATGACTTGCTAAGACAAAGCACCATAAAAAAATTTTCAATTTTAATTCCATATAAAATAATATCATTATATTTAAAAATTAATTTTACTATATTTCAAAAAACGAAATATAATTATAAATAGACTAAGAGTGCGAAGAAAATAATTATCTATTCAATGAAAATTTAAAATACATATCTCTTTGAAATATATTTAATTAATCTCTATAGTTAAGATATCCATGTCCTATTAAAACACTATCATATTAAGAGACCATTCTAATCTAATTGACATCCGTATCCAATTTTGAATGCGACGTAGCTCAGAATTCGTAAGCAAAGAAGTAAAATTCTATTTATAATTATGTTATCAAAATTAAAAAGATATGTATTTTAAATTATATTTATAATTATTTTGAATAGATAATTATTTTCTTCGCATATATATAGATAATCTTAATCTATTTAATTGACTAGATACTTATATTAATTATCAAAATATAATTATATTATTTATAATTATATTTTATCATTTTATTTATTATCAAAATTATATAGAGATTAATTATCAAAATTGTAATTTATATTTTTTATATTGTATCTTTCAATGTAAACTTTATGAGCCTAAACCAAGTTAGGCAAAGCTCAACTCTTCAATCCTAACCCTTTTATATTTATAATTTAACTATCCCACTTATCAAATCAGCCATCCTGTTTTTTAAGTATCCCAATTATCAACTCTTCAATTTTAAGGAATGATTCTGAAATACAACTTTAACCATTGTGGGTTCAAATACAAATAGAGATATATCAGTTGGAGAACTCGTAAATCCGTATAGTCCAAGGAGGAAAAAAAGATTGGTTGAGAGAGAATAAGAGAGAGAGAGAGAGAGCTTTTGCCTTTTTCAAATCAGACTCGAAAGGTGCGGAGTGCACACGCTAATCAATGTAAATAGTATAGATTAGCCGAAAGGTGCGGAATGCACACGCTAACCAAAACCAAGAAGGATAGTACAGCCAAATCAAGGAAAGAAGAGATTCATATCAAGCGGTCTAGGCCCAAGAAGGATGGATAAAAGTGAATGTTGATGGTGTCACACATGGATGCCTGGGGTCAAGCTATAGTGGGAGTGGTAGCCTGTAATATAGATGGCAGAAGTATTGGAGCGATTGCCAATAGGATTGGCACTGCCGACTCTTTAATGGCAGAAGCCTAGGCACTTGTGGAAGGCCTTCGTGGCCTTCGTCTAGGCCTAGTGTTGAATTGTCAAAGAATTATACTTGAGAGTGACTCCAAAATCATAGTCAACTCCTTTATGGACTCCTCATCTATGCCCTGGAGAATTGAACACTTGATGGAAGAGGCCTGTCATCTGAGCTGACTCTTTCTTGATTTCTAGATTGCAAAAGTCTATAGGGAGGCAAATTATGTTGTTGATCGATGATCTAGCTTCCTTTAATCTAAATCAATTTTCCTGTTTTTGGAGAGGCACTATGCCTTCATGTATTAACAATCTCAGGTGGGATGATTTTGTGCGGCGCACCCACACTAGAATTGTACCCAATTAAATCTTTGTTTAATAAAATGTTCCTATGTTCACATAAAAGATAGTCGAAAAGACGGTTTCTAAAAACTTAATCAATGTAAATAGAATAGATTAGCAGGGGCATTTTAGGAACTGAATATCAGGCCAGAATATGGCCAGTTTGTTTTTATAATAGCATAGATGCTATAACCCTTAACTTAGTTCAATATTTCCTCATAACGTCTAGAATGGACAGCTGTAATTTGGTTATGGATATCTATAGACAAATAAACTTAATTTGTCTATAGAATGGATGGCTTTGTTTTACTTATCCTCAAACTAATTATTCTAATACGTTTAAATCTTCTATTTCTAGATTACATTTCTTAAAATGTGAAATGCACATCAAGAAGATAAGAAAGAGTTTTTATCTTGTATTCTAGCAATTCATGTTAAGAAGAAATGCATTCTAAGGTGGGACCTCTTTGGTGCTATTTTTGTATGGGACATGATTGGTTACTTGAGGTGGTTTTCTATGGAAGATAGGCAGTTTCCTATTGGATATAGGAGTCCTTTAGGATTTTGGAAAGATTGCTTGTGACCATAGAACAGCCAAAATCCTAAGGATATTCCCCCTAAATAATAGTATAGATAATTATAAGCATTAATCTATAGATATTAAAATTTATATAGATTAATCTTGTATATTAGCAGTTCACATTAATTAGATAACAATAAATATTAATCTTAATATTTTAATAACTATATTTTGTTTAAGTTAGTTATAAACAATTACTAATTACTAATTTGATCTTGAATATGTTAATTATATTCAAAAATGAAAATTCTGGCATATTAACAGTTCACGTTATAATTTTTGGAAAAATCTTGTATATTAAATAACTAATAAATCTCCCGCGTGCAAAGCACGTCCATGTTTACTAGTTAAACAAAATGATAGAAAGAAAGACCTATACTCATCCAAAAACCCAAATCGTGTATATCTCTGTAAATCAATAGAACTCATCCAACAAAGAACACAAATTTAGAGATAACTACTCTTCAACGAAGATTGACATGAGATGAAAAAAAAGGCGCCAAATTTCCCCAATAAATCAAACCAGAAATTAACAAGACTAAAAATTTCAAGTTTAAACGATAACAAGAAGGGCAAGGTGTGGCCGTACCTGGTCGCGCTATTCGTCGTTGGCCGTCTCCCCTTTGTCGCACGAAACAAAAGCAATCTTCAATTAAAATTGCAACGGAGCAGACACACGGAAATGGCAATGGAGAACACGAACGATTTAGGGTTAGGGATCGAAGAAAACGAAAGAATAGAAAAAAGGAATAAAAACCAAGAAAACGACGGAAGAGGAAGTTGTATTGTCGAAGGGGAAGGAAAGAGTTCTGCAAGGAGTAGGAGTTAGGGCCGGAAGAGGAACGACGGAGTTAGCACCGGCGGAAGAAGAACGACGGAGTAGGAGTTAGGGCCGGAAGAGGAACGACGGAGTTAGGACCGGCGGAAGAAGAACGACAGAGTTCTGCAAGGGGAACGACGGAAGAGGAAAGAGTTCTTGGGGATTTAGGGCCGGCGGAAGAAGAAAAGGGAAGATAAGCGATAAGGAGTAGGAGTTCTGCAAGGGGAACAACGGAAGAGGAAAGATTTCTTGGGGATTTAGGGCCGGCGGAAGAAGAAATGGGAAGATAAGCGATAAGGAGAATCGACTTCAGCGAATGGGAAGAAAAAGCAGATTCCAGCGGCCCAGCGGAAGAGGAAAGATGTCGCGCAATTTTTGCGCGATATTTGCCGGCGCTTTTTAAAAAGCCGTCGGGCAAATAGACCTTTGCCGGCGGTTGTACAACCGCCGGCAAAACTCCGCCCTCCTTGCCCACCTTTTTTGTAGTGACTAAAGCACAACAAGTCTTTTCCAAAGGGGAATACTTTGCTTCATATTCTGTAAATTTCTTGCTTAGGTACTAAATCGCCCTTTCCTTTCTGCCTGTATCATCATGCTGCCCCAAGACACACCTCATTGGTGTTTCCAAAATTGACAAGTACAGAATCAACGGTCTTTATGGAGTTGGTGGCACTAGCATAGGTGGATTCAATAAATACTCCTTTATTGTGTCAAAGGCTTCTTGGCAATCGTCATTCCAGACCGTCGGGTTATTCTTTCTTAGAAGCTTGAAAATTGGTTCACAGATAGCATTGAGCTATGCTATGAACCGACTTATGTACTGAATCCTTCCAAGAAAACCACGAACTTCCTTCTTCGTTCTAGGTGATGGCATTTCAATGATTGCTTTAGCTTTAGCTGGGTCAATCTCAATTCCCCTTCTGCTTACTATAAAGCCCAACAATTTTCTTGATGTAGCCCCAAAGACACATTTCGCAGTGTGCGCGCGTGGGAAACGCGGCACGGGGAAATTCGGAGTCGCCACCGCCTGATGGGATGCAGGCGGACACCTGGGTGCCTAATCTTGCCTATTAGGGCTTTTTGGTCTGCGGCTTGAGATTCTAAGTCTGTTCTCGGTTGTGGTTCGGGGAAGTCCGTAGACACCCCGGTCCACCCCGTCGGATGATGGGTCCCGTGGGTTCCCTGGTTTGAGTCAGCTTACATTGGTCTCACCTGATTCCTAATCCGATATGCAATTTGGTTAAGTCTGGCGGGACCACCTGAGTGGTGTGGGTCCCTTTAGTTGCTTTTATCTTGATTACTTAGGTGATCTGAGTCTGGTTGGGTGGGCCCCGTTGGAAGGCCCACGGTATCCTTGGTGGGCTTAGTCAAGCCCGTGTACCCTTGTGGACCTCAGTCTAGCCTGAGAGGTCCTTTGGGCTTTGGTTAGTTCAATTGATTTTACTTTAAGTTCAGATTTGAAGATTAAGTGTTTTTCATGCACAAGTGGGCCGGACCGGTTTGCGGGCCCCTTAGGTGGGCCCACATGGTGGCCAAGTATTTTTTATTGGATTTATCTTTTTAATTTTGCCAAAGTGATTCGAACACTGGGCTTGGGTCCCGTAGTCCAAATCTGGGCTTGTAAGCCCAAGTTACCGGAAGTTAGGGTTTGCACCCTTCCTTGGTTCGGTTGGTGGGCTTTGGCGGGCCCGGTAGGCCCTTGCCCTTGGTTTCGGCCAAACCACGCAATTCATGCATCAATTTCACATAACAAGGCTCGGGTGGGCCGCATTGGGTTTGGCCCGCCCGGTTCAAATTGTTCATTTTACTTAAGTTATTTTAATGGCATGCTTTGGTGTTTATTGGGCTTGGTGGGCCCCGTTGGAAGGCCCACTGGAAGTCAAGTTGGATCGGGAGTCCAAGTCCCATGTCGGGTTTCCGGGTGACCCAGAAACCCTATTGGTTTATCCGGTTCGGTTCAGAAATATCATTCACATCTAGCAATAATCACACAAAAAGACACAAGATAGACACTCTGTCAGAAAAAAAAACCGGCTCATTGTGCTGGGTCCAAGGGGAGGTACCCGGGGGCCCCGCGGTACAGTAAAGGGCATTTTTGGAATTTTTCAAAAAATATACCAATTTGGCATTTTTTAGGGGTATGCGCCGACCTCGGGCATTAGGCGCGAGGTCGGCGCGGGCCGGGCGGACCGAAAACAGCGAAAAACACACACAAAAAAAAGGTGGGCGCGAGGTTCGCGCGAGATGAGCGTGAGCCTCGCGCGAGCTGAGAGTGAGCCTCGCGCGAGCTTCGCGCGAGCTTCGCGCAAGCCTCGCGCGAGCCTCGCGCAAAGGTGCGCGCGAGCTTCGCGCAAGCTTCGCGAGATTCACGCGAGCTTCACGGATACTCGACGCTCTCGGTTTTATTTCAAACTCCATTTCTGAGCTGATTTTGAGCTCTGTAACTCATTTTTTAGGCTCTGTAAACCCTCCCAGGGCTTCGGCCACCCCCCAGAAGACACTTAAACTGGCATTCAAATTAATCTAAACATGCTTCATGCTTTTCAAGAAATACCAGCAAACCCGATATGAACATGGCAGTGGGATCTTTACCTAGTATGCATCCATACGAATCCACACAACCTCGGAACCTAAAAATCCGTGCTTCACCTCAGGAGGATTCAGAGAAGGGAACGAGGAGGGGGCTTACAAGGATACAATGGATCAATTGACATGAGGGAACAAACTCCCTTTTAAAGCATAAAAAAGAGCCTGACCATAGCATTAAGCATGCCCGGATAGTCTGAGGGGTACTCTCTCTCTCAAGCTACCTGTAAGCACCTCATTTTTGCGCTCCCAGAAAAGCCAGAAATGCAAAGCCTGGCTAAAAAGTCAAACCCTGAGGGGTGGAAAGTTGGCCTTTTAATCAGATAAAATTTGGCCACCTTGCTTTATGTCAATGGATAGAGAATCCCGACACGGTTCCAACGCGACTGGGTTTGCAGGAATCGGAGTCCGGATGAAGGTTCTAAGGGCAGTCAAACTTAAGAAAAACCCAAAAGTTGACTTTTCCTCGATTTCCGTGCCAAGTACCTTGCCCTATGCCATTGGATAGAGAATCTCGTCACGGTTCCAACGCAACTGGGTTTGCTGGAATCGGAGTCCGGATGAGGGTTCTGCGGGCGGTCAAACTTGAGGATGAGCCGAAAGTTGACTTTTCCTCGAACCCCGTGCCAAGTGCTTAACCCTATGTCATTGAATAGAGGGCTCCGATACGAGTTCAACGCAATTGAGTTTGCTCAAATCGGAGATCAGATGAAAGAGATATGAGCTGTCGAAGTTTCCGGGCAGCAAAAGCCGGAAACTGCACACGTGGCGCAGGAACTGCACACGTGGCTGCCAACGCAGCGAAATATCTCGGGGACTAAATCTTGAATATCCAAAAATCTCAAGGACTAAACAAAAATTCGTACGGGGCAATCCGTAGATATCCAAAAGTGTCAAATCGGTCGAATCGGTCAAGTCGAAGGGCAAATCCGTAATTTTTCGATTTGTATCCGGTCAAATATACCGGATACACATACCCTTGTGTATATCCGGACTCCAAGGCCGGATACGAAGATTTTCTCGGCAAGATTCGCGCCGATTCTCCGACAAATTCGCGGCGGAAATCAATTTTGCCAATTATTATGTTTTGTATCCGGACTCCAAGTCTGAATACAAAGGCAGCTTAATGTATCCGGACTCCATATATAGTGTATCCGGACTCCAAGTCCGGATACATTAAGTTTTTTATAAAAGGGGGCAGCAGCCCCCTTTCCAATGGTTGGTTCTTTTCATCCTTTTGAAACCTCCTTGCCCTCCTTTTTTTCATCCGAACCAGCTTCCTCTCAACCTCCCTAGCCTCCAACACCTCCCTAGACCACCTCAAGTCCATTCCCACTCTCCTATTCCTTCTTCTTCTCTACTTGCACCCCAACAAGAAGGGGTTCTACTGCTGTGGTTGCTGGAGAAGAGGTCTCCAACTCTTGTACCAGCTTCAAAGAGGTGCCTAAAACCTCCAAGGAGGCCTTTCAACCCCACCCCACCTCAAGATCAAAGAAAGACTCCTTGCATCTCCCTTCCTCTCCATCTTCCTACCAAGAGAAAAAGGAGAGCCTAGTTGCTGTTGGGGAAAAGTGTGTGCACCAAGAGAACCTCCAGCTGCTGTACCACCTCAAGGGAGCATCACTACCCTGCCCAAAAGGTCACGAACTATCAGGTAATATTCCTCATCACGTTTTATTGCATATATGTTAGAATGAGAATTTTCTGATAAGTTTTTTTGGGTTTGTCTCCTCTCTTGGGCATAAGTCTGCTCTCATGCTAGTTCACCATGCATTGTTTTACTTTCTACCATGCATAGGGCCTCTAAGTAAGGGAGAGCCCCATGCATGAGCTCCACAAAGGTCTAGGAGGGGTCTCTACATCACTCGGGCATTCTTGGGCCTGCTGCTGTGTCCATTTTTGTGCACGTTAAAAGGGAGCCTGTTCCCTCATATTAGTTCCCCTTTGTACCCCATATGAACCCCCCTTTCCTTTCCCCCCTTCAGAGTTTTGTTTTGAGTATAGAACCCAAAGTTCAGACCTGGTTGAAGCACACAGTTGAGGCCTGGTAACATTCTTCCATTTACTTTCCCAACATGTGCGTCAATGCATGGGTCTTGCCTTCTTTGCATATGGACGAGGGAAAACTCTCATATAATCGCTGTTTCGGCATAGGTTTTATGGTTGGTTCCTAGAGAATGTATGGATGCAAATCTGGTTCATTCATATGCATGCAAGTCACTGTTTCTTTAAAGGTCTTCCCTTACTCATGCCATTGCTATGAGTGCTAAGCATGACTTCGTTCTTTAGTTTGCTGTTTCGAAGCATAAAAGCATGTTCCCTCCTCCACTTAGCTTGCAATTTCTGCCATGATGAATATGTTTTCCTTTTTTTGTAACCTACTGATTGTGGTTAAGAGAAAGCATGTTTACCCTTACCTTGTGATCCTCCATGGGTGCTCGTATGAGCTGCTGCTGGGCACAGCAGCAGCACTACCACCCACTCCATGTCCCCTCTTATTTGCTGTTTTGGTATCTCCAAGTGCACCATGACCCACGTTGAGGTCTGCCCCGCTTGCATGCACCCTTCAACCCCAATACCCTATCCTAATGATGTGTGCAAGCTGCTGCTGGGAACAGCAGCAAGGCACCTATTGCTTGTTGCTGTTCCAGCAAGCTTGGGAAACCTAGGATCAAGCCCTAGCACCTCTAGGGTGGCCTCCATCTCAGTCCATGCAGGAAGGCAATTTCCCTCCACAACCTCTCTCTCTTAACCCACTCAGCATGCTTTAAACCCATACATATTAGCCACCTTTTTTATCATCTGTTGTTGCTGTTCCATGCTCCACAATATGTGGTTCTATGGTGGGTCTTCTTAGCTGGAAGTGCATGATTGTTTGGAGTTTTGATCGCGTGTTGGTTGGTAGCACGGAAGCACTCGGATGGGGGTGTTGAAACCTTTGTCTTTTTACTTTTTTTTCTTTTTTTGAAGAGGGGCAGCAGTACCATGCCTTCCCCCTTGTCCTCTTGACCATGTGGAGAAATCCCAAAGGGGATCAAATGGGAGGCCACCCCATGACCTGGACCAATGTGGGCCCTCATAGAGGCCCACATGACTTGTAGAAACCTCCGGGAAGCCCACAAGAGTTACCCCAATCGCAAAGGCCCGAAAAAAGGCAATTTTGAGGTGATCCGGCAACTCAGGCCGGATCACCTAGGGCCCATGTGTATCCGGCCACGAAGCCGGATACACCCAGAAAATGTGTTTTTTGTATGTTTTGATGTCTTGCCGAATTTTGGAGCGATTTGAACCAAAACCAATGAACCAACAGGGTTTCCGGGTCACCCGGAAACCCAACTTGGGACTTGGACAAACCGGTCTAACTTGGCTCACTAGTGGGCCTTCCAACGGGGCCCACCAAGCCCAATAAACTTCTTATGCATGCAATTAAGCAACTTAAAGTAATTAACTTAACCAAGTGGGCCAGGCCTAATGTGGCCCACCCCGAACTTGATGTGTGGAATGATATGTTTGAATTTGCATGGTTTGGCCGAGACCTAGGGCTAGGGCCTATCGGGCCCGCCAAAGCCCATTAACCTAACCAAGGAAGGGTGCAAACCCTAAGCCTCAAGGAACTGGGCTTTTTAAACCCAAATTTGGACTACGGGCCCCAAGCCCAACATCCAACCCACCTGGGTGAATTTAAATAAGATAAATTAAAGACATTTTGGCAACCAACATGGGGGCCCATCCAGGGGCCCGCAAATCAATGCCGGCTGGTTTCTTGCATGGAAATCACTTAAGTATCCAACTTGAACAAACTAAATAAAACCAACACACTTAACCAAAGCCCACAGGGCCTCCTAGGCTTAGACAGAGGCCCACATGGGCACATGGACTTAACCCAAGCCCACCAAGGGCACCAGGGGCCTTCCAACGGGGCCCGCTCAATCAGACTCAAATAATTTAAATAAAACCAAGATAAAATCAACTAAAGGGACCCACACCACTCAGGTGGTCCCGCCAAGACTTAACCAAGTTACATGCTGGATTAGGAATCGGGTGAGAACCAAATAGGAAGAGCTGACTCAAATCAGGGAACCCGCGGGACCCGTCATCCGACGGGGTGGACTGGGGTGTCTATGGACTTCCCCAGACCGCAACCGAGAACCGACTTACAATCTCAAGCCGCAGACCGAAAGCCCTAAATAGACAAGGTTAGGCACCTAGGTGTCCGCCTGCACCCCATCAGGCGGTGGCGACTCCGGAATTACCCCGTGCCGCGTTTCCCACGCGCACACAGCCTGGCGACTCCACTGGGGACCACTCAGCCCAGTAGAACCTTACTTAGGACCGAGTCAGCTCAAGAGGGACTTAGGCGATATTCTAGGAACTTTTGCTACCCCGCTTAGCAAGGTACAGAATACACGTAACTACGTGTTCTGGGGAGTCCTGCCACAAGGACGCGATAATTGCCTAAGGCAAGTGGAATTTAAGAGGTCCCCTGTGACCCTCCAGTTACCTGGGGATTCTCCCAGGACATCGTAAAGCGTGCCAATTCTGCACCTTACTATACGAGGCAGTAGGGATTCCTTTATCACCTAAATCCAGACAAAACTCACCCGTATAGGCACAGCACGCAGCCCAACTGCATACACGGGCACACCACCACACCGTGGATGGATGTTTGTGTGAATTTAAATTCCCACATTGATTTGATGGAACTGCGTGGGGTGACACGCACGAGGGAGGATGCGTGAATGATCCGACCTTTGATAGATCAGAGAATCGAACATTGCTACTTCTTTACCAAAAGTTAGACCTCTCTAGTAGCCTACCCTTCTTCTTACTATGAACTGATCTTTGGGATGGTATTAGCACCTACGCTCCCGTGGCTTGCCGGGGAAAGCAGGGTAAACCCATCCCCCCAGTTTTCTGGAGTCCATTAGCACCACTGGTTTCTTGCCGTGGCACGCGAGGATCCAGTACTGGTCCAGACCCTTGTAGGCTTATGTCTCGGGCTGGGTATCCTCCCCCACCTAACGTTTCTGAATGAACCTTGCGTTGAGCATGAGAGGGTGAGTAGGATGTGAATGATGATTAAAATTGAAATAAAATCCAGAGTCCATTTGGGGCAGCAACCCCCGTTCTTCGCATCCAATTGAGTAAACCCTAGATGCTGGGCTACCTCGGCCCTAGCTTAGGAAGCTCACCTAATTCTTGATTAGGGGAACCACCCCAGATCCATGCATGGAGTCCTGTATGCTATGGGTCTTGACCCATTAGAGTCCGCTGGGAGCACTTTAAGTCCAGATTGGTCTTTTAGAGCAGACGAAAGCCGGCCAGATCAGACAAACAGATGAAAGCATGCCAGATCAGAACATGGGCACTAAACCCTAGATTTAGGATTTTTAGCCTACCCACTTTGAAAGCAATTTGTATCCTCCCTTTTGGCTCCCAACAGCCTTAAGGATGAATTCTTTGCAGCTTTTGTAAATATCTTGTAAAAATTCGCCCTCGATGGCAAGCTGTAATTTCGCTAGGGTCCGACACCGAAAGCAGATGAAAGAACAGATGAAAGACAGAAAGACTGATCGGGACTTGAATGTGCTCCTCTACACAAGTATGTCTAGGAGTCGCGCCTTCATTGGCGCCAACCCTTAGGACCACACACCATGTGTGCTCGAGTTAAATTCCGCATTGCTTTGTTCTTTCTCCATTTGGTGAAGCATGTTAGAACTGCTAATGGTTATCTCCTTTGCTTAAGATTATGCATGTCTTAGGACTAACTTAGAGTCTTGGTGTGGAACCCTAATTTGACTCGGAACTTTGATCGGATAGTTGGTATGGCATCTTCATCCTCATCTGAGAGAACCCGTTTCCCTAGGATAGAGAAGTGCGCCTGGGATACCCCCTGGATCCGTTCTTGGACAAGGCAGCTCCAAGGGAGTGAGCAAATTGAATTGGAGCATAAATACCACATGGGACAGACTTTGTCCCTGTTAAATGTGCCGATTAACTGGGATATGATCCAAGCAGCCCTGCTTTTCTGGGATCCCCAGCTTTCAGTGTTTCGATTCGGGGTCAATGAGTTGACTCCCACAATTGAGGAACTTGACCTGTTCCTCCGATTTCGTGACTTAGGAGAACCCGCTAGGCCAAGTCTCAAAGAAAGTTACAAGAATGAAGCTTGTGTTTTCTTTGACCTCTCAAGGGGAGAATTTCAGACCTTAGGAGGTGACAAATCATTTACTCGGGTCTCTAAGACATTCCTAGCTGAGAAAATGAGAAACAAAAAGCAGGAAAGACCCCGAGCTTGGTTTGACACCTTCACCCTTGTGGTTCTATCACAAATCTTCTTTCCAACTAGGGGAGACACCATTAATTTGGCCCTCATGGAAATTGTGGATCAACTCAGGGCAGGGTACCGAATCATGCCACTGATCCTAGCTCAACTGTTCCATTCCCTGACTTTGTCCAAAAACGGAACTCGGAGGTTTCAAGGGTGCGCTCCCCTTCTCCACATTTGGCTGCAAGACCACCTGACGGTGTCATCACCTGTCAGTGCATATTACAAGGCAACCAGTGACAACATCCATTGGTTGGCTCAAAGAGAGATCAAACCAGACCTACCCGCTCGTGAGGATTGGTTTAACCATTTTATCCACCTGAAGGGAGAAACAGACATTAGATGGTGGGGTACCGACAACATCCCCTACAACCCCATCATAGCTTTCAAGAAAAGAGAGGGACTTGCCCTGATCGGCCTCACCCATGCCGTGCCGTACTATCCGATTCGGGTTCTGAGACAGTTTGGGAAACCGCAGGGAATCCCGGTCAAGGATGACATGAGCAGTTTGATTGGTCCACTCACCAAGGGGTTAAGGACACAACTGCTGGTGGAATGGAAGACAGTTTGCATATATCGAGAAGATGTCTTCATCGAATCGCACTTTCGAGACTACGAGCAATGGATAGCTCGGGAATTTGGCCATGACGGCCCCCCACCTCTTCAGTCTGTCGCATCAGGCGACATTCCAGTTCCGCCCCCTAACACATATAGGGACAGGGTGGCCGAACTGCAAGAGACTCACTCCCGTATCCATTCAGCTTATGTGGATTCGGAACGGGAGAGTAGGCAGGCCAATACGGCCTTGCAACATGAAATGGAATTAATGCTCAAGCGCGCTGAGGAGGACCGACGTCTGCGGAACAAGCTTCTGCGAGCCTTGAGGAGGCAGGACGTGTCCTCCCACTATGATGATGACCAACCTAGCTAGACTTTGGCTTTGTTGTATTTTGCCATGAATGATGATGTACTTTGTGCCGTGACGGCGCCTTTTGATTAAAGCATGAATTTATTTCTACTTTGCTACATATTGTGCAAACTTAATAAGAACAAGAGATAAAAGAATTAATTCCCTCCAATAGGGCAAATCGGTCTCCGACAGACCACCTCTCTCCAGATAATTGCAATGTGCTTGGTCGCTGGGACCACCTAATTTCCTTTGATTGCATCTCTCTCATTGAGATCGCCAAACCCGGCAAGTGTTTAAAAACACCCGAGACTTTGAGCTCAGATCACACCCGTTTGCATCTTTTCAAGATCATACGATCAAACCTGTAGGGCACCGAAGCCACCGACGGATGACTCGGATATTGGTGGAGGAGCGTCCTGGCATAGCCTACCCCTTTCAAGGACACCAAAGCCGCCGGTGATTGAATCGGATATTGGCTGCGGAGCGTCCGGGTACTACTAGCCGAATTCTTAGGGCACCGAAGCCGTCGACGGATGAGTCGGATATTGGTGGAGGAGCGTCCTGGCATAGCCTATCCCTTTTAGTGACACCAAAGCCGCCGGTGAGTGAATCGGATATTGGCTGCGAAGCGTCCGGGTATTACTAGCCGAATTCTTAGGGCACCGAAGCCGCCGACGGATGAGTCGGATATTGGTGGAGGAGCGTCCTGGCATAGCCTATCCCTTTTAGTGACACCAAAGCCGCCGGTGAGTGAATCGGATATTGGCTGCGGAGCGTCCGGGTACTACTAGCCGAATCTTTGTATTGCCGAGACCACCGACGAATGAGTCAGGATTTGGTTAAGGCAACCCTGAGTGCTGTTCTTTAGCCCCCTTTCTGAGACCTTGATTGGTCCAAACCTGTGATTCTGAGCTCAAACAAAACCCCTTAAATTGAAGGTTCTCTTTCCTTGCCTAAACAGCTAAAATAGATTAGTTCAACCGGGTTCTCTTTCCCAGTCGCTTCCGAGCGGCTAAAATAGATCAGCTTCCAAAAAAGGTAGGGTTCTCTCTCCCAGTTACCTGCGGGTAGCTAAAATAGATTCGGTCGTTAGGGTTCTCTTCCCCGGTCGTCTTAGGATAGCCAAAATAGATCAGTCTTCTAAATTCCTTAAGGTTCTCTTTCCTTGTTACCTACGGGTAACTAAAATAGATCATTTGATTCGAAACCAGGTTCTCTTCCCTTGTTGCCTTAGGGTAGCTAAAATAGACCAGTTAGTCAAATCATATCATAAAACAAAAAAATAAATAAATAAATGAATGAATTCAATCAGATAAAATTGTGTAATCAATTTGTGTAATATTGCACTAATGCCTGCGAATTGTCCCATCAGGTACCAAAATTTCTTTCAGAAGTCCGTACCTGCTAAGATCGAGGAGAAGGCTCGATATGGAACAGCAAGGGGAACAGACGCCGCCAGGGCAGCATCCTGCAGAGCCCAGTCATACTCAGGTAGTCAATGAGATGCAGCAGAAGATGGACAGCATGAGTTCCATCATCCAGGAACTAATGACAGAGCTGAGAGAGTTACGGCAGGGGCCACCCGGGGTGCCGGTTGCCCAGCAGCCACCGCCACAGTTCCCACCACAAGCGGAAGCGGTGCCACCGCCGCGTCCAGTAAACCCCCTCCCCTAGCACCGCCACCACCACCACAGGCAGCGCCATTTCATGTGGCACAACAAGAGCAATTTATGCCTATCCATCTGGGGCAAGGTGACGAGGACTGGTACAGAACTCAGGAGGTGCAGTTTGAGGAGAAACTGACAGCAGTTAGGGAAGAGAATAGAACGGAAATGGCCGCCCTCAAGGAGCAACTCAAGCAGCTCCAACCCAGCACAGTGCAGAGCGAGGCTACTCTGGAAAGCCTCTGTTTCTTTTCAGATATCCAACTCCCGGCTAAGTTCAAATGCCCTGAGTTGCACCAGTTCGACGGCACCGGGTGCCCCCTGAACCATCTGAGGTCCTATTCTGGTGACATGTGCCAGTATGCCAAGGAAGAGCGGATTATGGTGCAGTTCTTCCAGAAGTCACTAGCCGGGGCCGCTTACTCTTGGTTCCTGAGTCTAGACAAGGCTAAGATCAAGACATGGAATGACCTGGCAGCAGTCTTCATCCAGCAGTACCGCCTGAACAGTCAGATAGTGCAGACGAGGGCAGAATTGCAGAGGCTGGCAAAGAAGAGCCAAGAGTCAGTAAGAGAATACGCCAAGCGCTGGAAGGAATTGGCAGCATTAGTACAGCCGCCGTTGCTAGAACAAGAGATGACGTCGTTGTTTATTGCGTCATTAGGCCAACCTTTCTTCACTCTGCTGCTGGGGCAGAGTACATCGAACTTCAATGACCTGATCTTGACTGCGGATCGGATTGAAGACGCAGTAAGGGCCGGAAAGATAGATGGCAGTGGGCAGAGTGCCGCACCAAGGAGGCCAGTGTCAGGGCAGGCTAGCAGAAACCAAGGGCAAGAGCCTAGGAGGTCAGAACAGCAGACAGTGAACTATGTATACCCCACACAACCCCACCATTTCTCCCAAGGACCGGAGGCAGTGGCACCCCAAGGAACCGGACAAGCTGCTTACCAAGGGGTAAGAAGAACAAGGGAAGAGATGGAGGCCAGAATGAAGCGGGTTTTCACTCCACTCCCATATGCGCCGGCAGAGTTGCTGCCTACTTTGCTAAAGAAGGGGTACGTGCAAGTCAAACCCCCGAACCCTCGTTTGGTCAACGCCAGAAGCTATAACGTCGCAGAGCGGTGCGAGTACCACTCTGGTGCTCCAGGGCACCACACCAATCGGTGCTGGGATTTGAGGCACGATATCCAAGACCTGATTGATAGTAAGCGCATCACGGTCGACCCTCCAGGGCCACCTGCCCAGACTCCAGCAGCCGGAGTAACTACCAACCCTCTCCCAGATCACTCAAAGGCCTCCACTAGTAGGACGACAAATCAAGTGAGCAGTGATCAAGGCACCGGGCAGCTCAACCCTTCCATACTTATCGGACGGCCAGGGTAGACAGTGAGGGTACAGCTGCAAACAGGAACCCCCTCGGCAGCAAGGGCAATTAATGAGAAAATAGACATCCATGTCTGCACAATCGAGGATGAACCTCAGAGCAGTGAGGAAGTCACGAGACCTTGGAACCCGATACAATGTGGATGGATCAGTGATTCCCCATCCCCTCCACGCAGGGAAGGAGTGGGTAGCTCCAGTGGACTCCAGATCAGGGATAGGCCGCAGATCTCGGACGCTTCAGTGGGTAGTTCAAGGGTGCCACCCCAGTTATCCACCGGATGGCCGCCAGAGGGCATGTCCACGACATCGGGGCCACACCCATATCTGGCATACTCTACCGACTCGTCATCACTTGAGTCTAATCCCGTCCCCCTCCCATACAACATGCATGAGTGGTTCGCCCCCCTCATGCCGCAGCGGAAGAGGAACCACCATCCACTCATGAACTCGTAAACCTGCCGGATCCGTACGAGAGCTCGGACGAGTCTGCTGACGCAGACTCAGATGACACGTCAGCAGAAAAGAGTGAGACAGTGAACGTCAACGAAGGAGATGGCGGTGACTCCCCTACTGATCTTCCTCTGGTGCATTTCCACCCACCCACAGATCAAGAATTTTTCTACCCCACCCCTCTCCGCAACCCCTCCGCCCTCAACATCCATGACATCATGGACTCGCCTCCACAAGACCCCTTCTCCCTTTCATTTGAACCACCCACCCTCAACCTTTCACAACTCAACCTGGAACCACCTTCGTACAACATGGTATCCCCACCTTACCCCACCCCACCTTTCTACCATCAAGCCACCACCACCACCATTGAAGCAGAAATCGATCGGATCACCCGATCCGGTCGATACATAAACACTGACCCCCTACCCGCACCAGAGGAGGGAGCAGATGCAGAAGCAAAAAGGAAAGAAAAAGGGAAGGATGTGGTTACTGAACTGCCACAGACCCTCAAGAGGAAGGGAAGGGCCACTGAAGAGGAGATCATAGAACTGCACCACAGTGTTTTCACTCCAGAGTACGACATCCTCCAGCAGTTGAACAAGGTGCCTGCCCAGATCTCCATAATGCGACTTCTGATTGATTCGGAAAAGCACCGGGCAGTATTAATGAGGGTCTTGGGAGATGCACATGTGCCAAAAAGCATCGATCCTGAGCAGCTAGGAGCAGTGGTATCAGTGATCACGACACCCCGAGCCATCTCCTTTTCTGCAGCAGATCTGCCACCTAAGGGTTGCGACCATGCTGAGCCACTTTACATCACTGTGAAGTGTGTAGATCTCATTGTGAAACGTGCCATGATTGACAATGGGTCGGCATTGAACATATGCCCGATGAGGACATTCCACAGTCTACAGTTGAGCCCTACCATGATCAAGCCAAGTGGGCACAATGTTAGAGGCTTTGACAACGCCCGAAGGGACTCACTGGGAGAGGTCACTTTGGTGATCATATTTGCAAATAGGCCCTTTGCCATGGAGTTCGAACTCATGGATATCAATGCCTCGTTCAACTTGCTAATCGGGAGGCCTTGGCTGCATCAGGCAGGAGCAATATCTTCCACACTGCACAAAATGGTTCGGTTTGTGTCAGGCAACGAACTCATAACAGTACATGCTGAGGATCATCGAGAGTTTGAAAGGGTTGGAGTACCCTATGTGGATTATGAGTTGCCCACCACCCTCAATTTCCAAGCGGTAGAAATGGTGCAGGTAAATCGTATCCCTGAATCGGAAAGGGGGCAACGACTCTCGAAAAGGAGGAGAAAGTACATGTTCAGCGCTGCTGACTTCGCAGACTGGGGCCTCCGAGCCGGTGATAGGTTGGGCAAGTATAAGCAGGGGATCAAGGCAGCCATCCAACCTTATGAGCAGACCGATGGGTTTGGACTGGGGTTCAGGCCACAGTCGGAAGACTATTCCCGGCTCCTTGGGAACCGTGCTGAGAGGAAAAGAGCCAGAATTGAAGGAAGAGACCCCCACTGGCCCATATGCGTACACGAGCACTTATACCACCGCTTCACGAACATGGAGCATAGGGCTGCCCAAGCCATTGAGAATATAGTCCCCCAAGGATGGGGAGATGAGTTTCTGGACACACCTGTCGCAGAAGAAGACTACCTACAAGGCCTAGCCCAAATGCTCTGGGAGGAGCCACCATCTATGGACATGATTGGAGATGCTATAGAAGCAGACCCGTTGGCTCCTGAGGGGTCAATAGATGGCCTGCCAGCACTGGTCGCTCTGGACTCAGTTGACGAAGTCACCATGGCCTTCGCCCCACCAGACGAACAGTTCATCCTTGATGGGATCCCGGTCAACTCGGCGACTGCCATAGAAGTGCCACCGCCTGCTCCCATTGAAGAATCCAAAGAAGAAGGTCCGGTCATGTATGTCTGCATGATGGAAGGGCGAGACAGCTCAGGAGCGCCAACCCGTAGGCCAAGGTCGCCTCCTCCACGCCCCTATATCCCGCACCCTGGAACTCGCGATGATTTGAACCGCATGTTCCGTAGCATGCCCCAAGTGCTAGGGCCAGTACCGGAAGAAGTATACCATGCAGCTTACGGCAAATGGGCACCACCAGCTTACTCTTCCACGGTGCCTGGGATACCAACTGGAATACCCATAATGTTTGCACCCCCCAGAGTTGACCCAGCCAACGAAGTCACCATTGCATATTGTAGACACCCCAAATTGCACTGCCAAATGAGAAAATAATAAAAACCTGTAATTAGAGCTTAAAACAGGTCAAAAAGGCCTAAAAATAGAATGAACAGGATTTGCCCGTATTTTCTTCACGGGCCGATCTCGCCCGCAAAATATCTACGGGCAGGCGCGCCCGTAGTACCAATACGGTCACCATTGGACCGTAAATCATTTACGGGCATTAAAGACACGTGCAAGTTTTGTCCTTCTCTCGAATTCCAAGCTTTATTTGAAGTCCAATATATCTTTAAACAAGCGAATTAAGTGTTTTATTCGCTGAAGCCACCTTGGTTGGCTATGTATGGGCATTATCTCTGTATTTCACTCTATCCTAAAGACCAGGCTATATCCTTCTGGACCAACCATACCCCTGGGTGTGTCTATAAATAGAGGCTCTCTCCTCTAGCAAAAGGCCACGAAATTTTGAGTCCAAGGAATTCTAAGAAGCTACAAGAGAAGAGAAAGGAATCCCTGCTACTCTGCCTGCTCAATCCAGGTAAGTCCCCTATCCCTTTTTATTTTCTGTCTTCAATTCTAGAGGTAATAGGATCATCTCTATTGCTGTAGAATAAGGCCATATCTGTTTTTGTATTCCTAAACCTATCTCCAAGTACCTCAAGGGTCTCTCTAGCCGTAAAACGTGAAGAGAGAACTAGGGGAAAGGGGAACAGGTGGATCCCTAGAATAGAACCCCATATCTGTTTTTTTCTTTTTTTCATAGAATAAGGCCTCTGATTGTTTTTGTGTAACCAAACCTATCTCCAAGTACCTCAAGAGTCTCTCTAGCCGTAAAACGTGAAGAGAGAACTAGGGGAAAAGAGAACAGGTGGATCCGTAGGGTAGACCCCCATGTGCTCTAATTTGTGAGATATGGCTGTTTTAAATATCCTGATCATGTTTTAATGCTTTTTATGATATATCTGAATGAATAACACGAATCCATGATGTTTATAGCATGAGATCCCCTATTTCTGATAAAATTTGGATTTTTGCCACTTTTGCACCTACAGCACTGTTTTCGTGATTTTTGTGATTTTAGGCTAAGATCTTGGATTTATCATGATCAATATGATAGATCTGAATTCAGAAGCCTAAAAGTAAATTTTATGGTTTCATGATATGGTTTTTAAATTGTTTTTCATTATTGAGAGAAGACCCTACGGTCTAAATTCTTCCCTTTTGGTGTTTTTCATCAACGTGGGTATTTTTGGTTTTTATTTTCTGATTTAATGTAAAATTTGGGCTTTATCTATGTCCTGGACTATTCAAGTTCAATTTTGAAATATTTTATAAAAATCATATTTTTCTAGATTTCTAGAATTTGACTTGAAGCCAGATTTTTGGATTTTTCACTTTAAATTGATTTTATTTGATTTTATCTCAAGTTTGTTTTGATCATGAAACCCTAGGAATGGTATGATCATATTTGAAAGTTCTGGATCAATCAGACTATTCGTATGAAAAAAACCATATATTTTTGCCTTTTTTGTGATTTTTCCTGATTTTTATAGCAAGCTTTTTCCTTTATTTTAACATGAACAATGCCTGGCAACCACCTTTTGTGGATGAATAAGGGTGCCTAACACCTTCCCTTGTTCATAACTTAATCCCCTTACCCATCTCTGGTTGTTTTTTTTAGGAGGGATATTTTGCCCTAAAATTGCCTTTTTGTGCTTATTTAATATTTTGGTGTCCATTCACACCTAAATTGAATGGTGGCGACTCTTTGTTTAATTTAATCCCGCGTGATGATTGAGGAAATCATTAAATTGATTTTTTCCCCATGTCTCACAACTGGCGACTCTGCTGGGGACTTGTGGATTTCAGCCTTTAGGTGTTTTTGTTCATGTTTTGATTTTTTGATTTGCTTGCTATTTTGTGTTCTTAAGCATGTTGAGTATGTTTTAAATCTGAATTATTGCTTAGGAATTCATGGGGGTAGAAACATGCTTAATTTTGATTTATAGGATTGTTTCTACAAACATGCGTAGGGGAGGTCCGTTTTGCTGAACCATGCTTATTTCTTGCTATATTTTTAGGATAGCATGTTTTAATTTTCAACATGATCTCCATGATGATTTTGGGTGTATAACATGATCATATGTTTGCATGATTAGATGATTTTTTTTTATGACCATGTTTTAGGTGCTATAGGATTGCTTTATTTACTTGTTTATTTTAAATATGCTTTCCTATTATGCCTTGGTTTGTTTATGCATGGCTGCGAAAAGAGTGGCAAGGGTTTGGGACGTTGTGAATGTAACCTATTTTTACAATGCACTGTGCACCTTTTATTTTTTTTACACAGCCTACCCTTAACCTATAGGAAGTTGAACCCGAATGTGTGTAGCTTGGCGCAACGAGGTCGATACTTCGAAAAGCAAAAGTGAAAGCATTCACCTTAGAACTTTGAGCTAATGATGTGATGATAACGTGGATCTGGGATTCTGGTCATCACTAGGCTTGAGTGCTAAGTTGCCATTAAGCCAAAACCCAAAACCCCTACGCTTGAAGGTGGAGTTACACGTTTTTGGCTAAAGTATACAATTACGTGGGGATATGGGTTTGTATGATTGTGGGAAGGCCGTGTGCATGGCTTACAAACCAGGGCATAATGCGGATGCCATATTGAAGGTAAACAAGGTAACAAGGTAATTCTATTGTTTTGCATTATTTTCATGTCATAGGGGTGTCATGGTACCCATTGGTTCGGGATAAAATTGGTCCCAAAATTTACATGTTTTTAAAATTGATGCAGCCCATAGGAAGAGTCTCTAACTCTGTTTAGAATTAATCCTACCCTATGATCATACAAGAGGCAACAAAAGGGTACCAAATTCTTGAGTATGGTGTCAATTTGGAGGGTGCATGTGCCTTCCTAAGCATGTGTTTTAGCAAAAAAGGCCAAGCTCCACTCTGGGACAGTTTAGGAGCTCTGTACTGGATGAACCGTATGTTTGGATGAGCAATTAAAGTGATCAAACCACTAAAAACTGGAAAAATATAACAAGGTTCCGTAAAACCGCATTTGGTACACGGGCTGGGCTTGCCCGTATTGGTTATACGGGTTAGGCTCGCCCGTGGATTGCATACGGTCACGGCAGGCTCGTAATTTGAATACGGGCAGGGCTGGACCGTACTGTGTATACGGTTTTCTCGGAATATTCAACTTTAATCAGTTTTTCCCACTAAAATATTCCTTTAACCTTTAAATAATGATAAAGGGAAATGAGTTTGAATAAAATGCTTCAAAAAAAAAAAACAAACAAACAAACAAACAAACAAAATAATTAAAAAAAATGTGAGAGAAAGGATCCTTGGGCTTCTGAAAGCCTTTGAATTTCAGACTTTTTCAAAACTCTTGGGCTTCTGAAAGCCTTTGAATTTCAGATTTTTCAAAAAATTCCTCAGGCCTCTGAAAGCCTTTGAATTTCAGACTATTCTCAAAAATCCCAGGGCCTCTGAAAGCCTTTGAATTTCAGACTTTTTCTCAAAAAACTTTTGGGCCTCTGAAAGCCTTTGAATTTCAGACCTTTTTCTTTTGGGCCTCTGAAAGCCTTTGAATTTCAGAACTTTTGGGCCTCTGAAAGCCTTTGAATTTCAGACCTTTTTCTTTTGGGCTTCTGAAAGCCTTTGAATTTCAGAACTTTTGGGCCTCTGAAAGCCTTTGAATTTCAGACTTTTAAAATAAAAAAAAATAAATAATAAAAAAAAAAACCTGGGCCTCTGAAAGCCTTTGAATTTTAGACTTTTATAAAAAATCCTTGGGCCTCTGAAAGCCTCTGAATTTCAGACCTTTTCCAAAAATATCCCCGGGCCTCTGAAAGCCTTTGAATTTCAGATCTTTCTCTCTTTTGTGGGACCTGTTCGAAGCCCTAGAATATTCCAACAATTCAATTCAAAAAAAAAAGTAAAAGAAAATAAAAAGAAATAAAATAAAAATAAAAAATAAAAAAAATAAAAAAAAAGACAAAAGAAGCAAATAAAGAAAAATCCAAACTCGTGTTCACCCAGCTTGCACATAGGCATTCTTAGGCATGTGAATGAGATTAATTGAGCATTGATATCTTTTCCTTTATCTTGTATCCAGGTACTAATACACTCGCAATCATAGCTCCTGTAACCAGATCAAGAGCTCAAGCCATGAATCCCATTGAAGATGAAGTTGATGCTCCTCATCCAGATGTTGTTCTACTCCAAGAACAAGTGGCAGGACTAGCCCGAATGCTAGAGAACATACTGTCAGTACAGGCCCAACAAATGCAGGCCCAGAACCAGGCATCCACTTCCAACCCTGCACCTCCACCCCCAGTCAATGTTCCACCTCCAGTGCAACCAACTCCTGAACCCGTCTATGAACCCACCCCTGAACCTATACTGACCAGGGATGAGACAGCTGAATCTAACAAGGCTAAGGAAAAGGAAAGGATAAGGGAAGAGGTTGAAAGAAAGTTCATGCATAAGCTAGAAATGATCCAAGATGAACTAAGGGAAGTCAAGGGGGTAAACAACTTTGGAGGCACCAATTTTGAAGACCTGTGCCTATACCCCAATGTTAACCTGCCGGCTAAGTTTAAGTGCCCAGACTTGGACAAGTATGATGGCACTGGTTGCCCCATGAGCCACCTAAAGTTGTATTGCGGTGCCCTATGCCAGTTCGGGCAGGATGAGGGTATCTTGATCCAACTTTTCCAAAGGAGCCTGACTGGAACCGCATTAAGATGGTTCGCCACTCTGGACCATGGAAAGATCAAAAGATGGAAGGACCTAGCTGATGCATTCCTAACTCAATACCGGTTCAATTCAGAGATCATGCCAGATAGGTACGACGTCATGAGAATGAGCAAAGGAAGGGAAGAGACTGTAAGGCAATATGCCAAGAGGTGGAGGGAGACGGCCTCCCAGGTCAGGCCACCCATGCTAGAACAGGAAATGATTTCTACTTTCATAAGCACTTTGGGTCAACCATTCTACAGCCACTTGGTGGGTCAGACCACCACTAATTTTGCAGCTTTGGTTCAGGTGGCTGACCGAATTGAGGATGGAATAAGGTCAGGTAAGATAATTGACCACTCTGCCATGGTTAGTCAGCAAGACCTTAATCAGAAGAAAGGAAGCGGGACAAAAAAGAATGGGAACAAGAAGGAGGGTGAGGTAAACATGGTACAGCCACCATCTGGCCCTAACAAGCCCATACAAATCAACGTACCCGCTCATTTTCCTACTCCATCTCCATCTACCCAGGCCCCTATGAGGGTTAATGTTCCAACAGCACCTTCAGACCAAAAAAGGGTTTTTACCAAGGAGGAAAATGATGCTTATTTTGCAGCAAGGAGAAACAGGGTTTTCACCCCTATTCCAATGACTCCCTCTCAATTGCTGCCCACTCTATTGCAAGGAGGGTATATCACTTTAAGAGAGCCTAATCCGAATGCATCTAAAGGGAGAAATTTTGACTCTTCCACCACTTGCGATTACCATATGGGTGCACCTGGGCACCCTACAGACAAGTGCTGGCCTTTGAAACATGCTATTCAGGATTTATTAGACCAGAATACCCTGTCTTTCAATATAGGGGCTCCTAATCCTCCAAGAACAGATATTGGACAGAACCCTCTGCCCCAGCATCATGGGGCAGGCCCATCTAATGTCATAGGAGTCATCTCTTCTGACAAAATAACCTTTGACCCATCTCAATTAATTGCTCCCATAGGGACAACGGTCAAAGTATATTTTGACAGGAGAAGTGAAGGCAAAGAAATAAATATGATTTCAAAGGGGAATGATAGTGCTGCAAAGAACATTAGCTCATCTTTGGACCGTGTCTCATCCCTCATGGCCCAGATGAACATCACCAAGCCACCTTTGGTCATTAATTGCAATCCATCCACTTTTACTCCGCCCATTCAGTCTAAGCCACCATTGGTCATAAAATTGTGACCCCCTTAGTGCATCAGTCACTTCTGCAAACCCCCAACCAAAACAACTTCCTCCATTGGTTGTTAATGTTCCTATTACTCAGACTTCCATCGCCAAGTCCAAACTTCCCCCATTGGTGGTGAATGTCCCTAAGCCTTCCTACGTTGAATCGGCTGTACCATGGAACTACAGTGAAGCATTTACCACTACATGCCCTACAGTTGAAAGCAAGGAAGAAGTAAACCTTATGATGAGGTCAGGAAAGTGTGTAGGGGTGGAAGAAAAACAGAAAGAAACAGAGAAGGATAAAGAAGAAAAAAAAAATAAAGGCAAGGCCAAAGTAGGGGAAGAGGCCCCTCAGGTAACTAACAGTGAGGCTGCTGACCTCATGAAGGTAATAAAAAAGAGTGAGTTCAATGTCATCGAGCAATTGAACAAAGTCCCTGCCCAGATCTCAATTCTGGGACTATTGTTAAATTCTGAAAAACATAGGGACTCCTTGTTAAGGATACTCCAGGGGGCCCATGTGCCTAAAAACATTGAACCAGACCAACTAGGCCGGATGGTTGGTCAAATTTTATCCCATAACGTCATAACCTTTTCTGAGACTGAAATCAGTCCAGCAGGGTACCACCATGTTGACCCATTGCATATTGCTGTGCTCAGTAAGGGTTGCATGATAGCCCGGGTCTTGATTGATAATGGGTCAGCCCTCAATGTCTGCCCGTTAGTAACCTTTGTTAAGCTCAATCTGGAGCGAAACAAAATAAAGCAAAATGGAAGAATTATAAGAGCATTTGACAGCTCTAAGACACACTCCCTAGGGGAGGTTGAACTGCCGGTCACAATTGGACCGTACATTTTCAACATCACATTTGAGGTGATGGATATACCTGCGGCTTTCAACCTACTCCTAGGAAGGCCGTGGATTCATACAGCTAGGGCCATACCATCTACCCTCCACCAGAGAGTCAAATACATTAGAGGGCAAAAGGTGATTACCGTCCTGGCGGAAAATTTGGTTCCCCCCATGTGGTCCCCTGATGTACCCTGTATTAGCATGGAAATGACTGCAGATAAGTTGACATATCACTCTTTTCAATTTGAAGCTGTGAATTATATACCTGGGGAGTATCAGGAAAAAGAAGGAAAGTTGACATGTGCTGAGAGAATGGTCAAAAATGTGCTAGAAAAGTACAACTTTCACCCTGGAAAAGGTCTGGGGGTTAACCTACAAGGAAGGATAGAACCAGTACAGGTTAAGAAGATGGTTCACAGAGCAGGATTGGGGTCCAAGCCAAGGAAATGGAAAAGTCAGG
Organism: Buxus sempervirens; assembly: GCA_947561395.2. Lineage (NCBI taxonomy): Eukaryota > Viridiplantae > Streptophyta > Magnoliopsida > Buxales > Buxaceae > Buxus > Buxus sempervirens. The sequence continues at coordinate 7,901,518 of OX387192.1, forward strand.
GGCAGATAAAAGCTATGAAATTCCCGCACATCAGGGAAACTTTTCCTAAGCTGTCTCACATGATTCAGCTGTCTCCTCCTGAGGATCAATCCAAACCTCCATACTATAATGTCAACCCATTCCAGAAACCCAAACCCTCCACAATACAACCATATGTTCCACCTCCACCTCCACAAGCATCTGGTGGGCCTGGGCTACAGGCAGAACAGGAACAGGACTTTTCTGAGGACGTAGGGGCATTCTTTGCCATGACAGAAGGCGACCAAGAAAAAGTAGCAGAGGAGCTACCTTTTATTGATTGGGCTGCAGTAGAAGTTCCATCTGGAACTGGCCCTACTGAAGAAGCAGGCAATGCAACTCACCCAGTACTGGTGATCTCAGATGCAGACCCTGAGCTTGAGGAGCAGGCTTGTATCCCTGCCCCAGATTCTTTCATTCTGAATAATTGGGAGGAAACTCCCCTTACTTTTGAAGCCGCGTTTGTTTGGCAAACAGACATGGCTTCCAAAAAAAAACTCCATTAGTGGAATGCCCTTTTCCTGAAGGTTTTAATGAGCCTTCGTCTTCAGGGAAAGATTTTGTAGAAGGCTCTCAAAAAACACAAAAAGATTTTTCAATTTTTTCTAGAAAAGATAAAGTTTTCAAAAAGGTCCAAACCATTTATGAACCATACAAGCAAACGGAATTGGATCAGGATGAGTATGACTTCGACCTTGAGCTCGACTTTGACCTAATGGGGGTGGAAGAAGAGACCGAGGACGAAGAAGACGACGTTCCAAAAGAAATCACATATCAATTAGAGCGTCATGAAAAGGGGGTCCAACCCAATATTGAAGAGACCATATCAATCAACCTTGGGACCAAAGATGACCCAAAAATAGTGAAGATTGGGGTATGTCTATCTGAGGTACAGCGGGATGAAATGATACGATTTTTGGTTGATTATGAAGATGTGTTTGCATGGTCGTACCGGGACATGCCGGGGTTAGGCACAGATATGGTGGTGCACAGGCTACCCATTCTACCAGATGCAAAGCCAGTTAAGCAGAAACTGAGAAGGTTAAAACCTGAATGGACATTGAAGGTTAAAGATGAAGTGGTTAAGCAATTCCAAGCTGGATTCTTAGCAGTATCCACATACCCCGAATGGCTTGCAAATATAGTGCCAGTACCAAAGAAGGATGGAAAGGTCAGAATGTGCGTAGATTATAGAGATTTGAATAAGGCAAGTCCAAAGGATGATTTTCCACTACCACACATAGACATCCTGGTGGATAACACCGCTGTACATAGTCTATTCTCATTCATGGATGGGTTTTCTGGGTATAATCAGATTAAGATGGCTAAGGAAGACCAAGAGAAGACAGCCTTTATCACCCCTTGGGGTACCTTCCACTACACTGTCATGCCATTTGGACTTAAGAACGCTGGGGCAACCTACCAGAGGGCCATGACAGCCTTATTCCATGATATGATCCATAAGGAGATGGAGGTTTATGTGGATGATATGATAGCCAAATCATGTGAAGAAGAAGACCACTTGATCAACTTGAAAAAGGTATTTGACCGGCTTAGGAAATACAGTCTAAGGCTTAACCCTGCTAAGTGTGTCTTTGGGGCTACATCAGGAAAATTGTTGGGCTTTATAGTAAGCAGAAGGGGAATTGAGATTGACCCAGCTAAAGCTAAAGCCATCATTGAAATGCCATCACCTAGAACCGAGAGGGAAGTTCGGGGTTTTCTCGGAAGGATTCAGTACATAAGCCGGTTCATAGCACAGCTCACCGCTATCTGTGAACCAATTTTCAAACTTCTAAGAAAGAATAACCCGACAGTCTGGAATGATGATTGCCAAGAAGCCTTTGACACAATAAAGGAATACTTATTGAACCCACCTGTGCTAGTACCACCCACTCCAGGAAGGCCATTGATTTTATACTTGTCAGTTTTGGAGACATCAATGGGGTGTGTCTTAGGACAGCATGACGATACAGGCAGAAAGGAGAGGGCGATTTACTACCTGAGTAAGAAATTTACAGAATATGAAGCCAAGTACTCTCCATTAGAAAAGACTTGTTGTGCTTTAGTATGGGCAACTCAGAGACTAAGGCACTATTTCCTTAGTCATTCCACCTTATTGATATCCCGAATGGACCCTTTGAAGTATCTATTTGAGAAACCAGCTTTAACTGGCAGAACAGCAAAGTGGCAGTTGTTGCTCTCTGAATTTGACCTCACCTATATCACACAAAAGGCCATTAAGGGTCAAGCCATTGCAGATCACTTGGCTGCACACCCTTTACCAGAATACCAACCCTTAAAGACCAACTTCCCTGATGAGGCAATCCTGTTTTCTGAAGAGGAAGAAGGTGAAAGCTCATGGCAAATGTTTTTTGATGGGGCCGCCAATATGAATGGAAATGGAATAGGGGCTGTATTGATCAAGCCAGATGGGGCACATATCCCAATCACAGTGAAGTTAAGGTTCCAATGCACAAACAATATAGCAGAGTATGAAGCATGCATAATTGGGTTACAAGCTGCCTTAGACCATGAGGTAGAGGAACTTGACGTATATGGGGATTCGAGTCTTATCATCTTCCAAACAACTGGTGAATGGAAAACCAAGGATCACAAATTGATCCCCTATCACCAGTATTTGGAAGAAATAAGCAATAAATTTACTCGAATTTCCTTCAATTATATGCCAAGGGCCAAAAACCAGTTTGCAGATGCTCTAGCAACATTGGCTTCAATGGTCAGTATGCCAGAAGGGGCTGATATTAGACCATTGGAAATTGAAGTCAGGGATGAACCAGCCTACTGCCTTGTTCTAGAAGAAACCCCAGAAGAAGAAGTACCATGGTTTCAAGACATTAAGAACTTCCTAAATGATCGGAGCTTGCCAGAAAATGTCACCTCTACAGAAAAAAGAACAATACAGAGGTTGGCAGGACAGTTCTTACTAAGTGGTGGTCAGTTGTACAAAAGATCACACAATGATATGCTACTCAGATGTGTTGCAAAGACTGAGTCAGAAAGGATAGTTGAAACGGTACATGGAGGAGTGTGTGGACCCCATATGAATGGGCATATGCTTGCCAAGAAGATTCTGCGATTGGGATATTACTGGTCAACTATGGAGCATGATTGCTATATGCACGTTAAAAGATGTCATTTATGCCAAGTGTACGCGGATAACAAGAATGCACCCCCAAGTGAATTACATAGTATGACATCTCCATGGCCTTTTTCTATGTGGGGTATAGATGTCATTGGAATGATCTCCCCAAAGGCATCAAATGGACACAGGTTTATACTTGTAGCAATTGATTACTTCACCAAGTGGGTAGAGGCAGCTTCATATGCAAACATTACGAGTAGCCATGTTCTTAAGTTTTTGAAGCACAACATCATTTGCCGCTATGGTTTGCCAAGTGCCATAGTAACAGACAATGCTTCAAACCTTAAGAACAAAGACATGAGGAAGATGTGTGAACAATTTTAGATTACCCACCACAAGTCAGCGCCTTACAGACCAAAGATGAATGGGGCAGTGGAAGCAGCGAATAAGAATATAAAGAAGATTATTCAGAAAATGGTAGTGAGTTTTAAAGATTGGCATGAAATGCTGCTACTTGCTCTACATGCTTACAGAACCTCAATCCGGACTTCTACAGGGGCAACTCCATACTCCTTAGTTTATGGAATGGAAGCAGTTTTACCAGTAGAAGTAGAAATACCTTCATTAAGAGTGCTAATGGAAGCTGAATTAGAAGAAGCTGAATGGATACAGTCTAGGCATGATCAACTCAATTTAATAGAAGAAAAGCGTTTGAAGGCACTTAGTCATGGCCAATTATATCGGAAGAGGATGGCTAGGGCTTACAATAAAAAGGTGAAGCCCAGAACTTTCCAAGAAGGAAATTTGGTGTTAAAGAAGATTTTACCCTTTTTGGAGGATCCTCGTGGAAAGTTCAAACCAAATTGGGAAGGACCTTATATAGTCAAGAAGGTCCTATCAGGGGGTGCTCTCATCTTAACAGAAATGGATGGGAAGGATTTTCCTGAGCCAATTAACTCTGATGCAGTAAAAAGATATTTTCCATGAATGAATATTACTAGGAAATGATCTGAGGCCATTGTTCCTTATATCCCAAAATTTGAATCCCTAATCAAACCAATTTGAGCCTGTTCGTTTTTCTTGTTAAACCCAAACTGGACTTACAGCCTTATACTGGGGCAAAGCCAATAAGGGCAAGGCCAATAGGGGCAAAAAGAAAAAATTTTGAAAAAAAAGAAAAGAAAAAATAGGGGCAAATAAATGCCAAATACAAAAGAAGGGGAATGGGATTGAATTCACCATGACTGTAAGTCCAGTTGACCCATTTTCACACTTAAGAAATTTTGAGCCTTTAATACCTTTTCTTTCATAAACCGAACCTAGCCTTTGTTTCGTCCTATTATTAAGACCTCGGTGATTTTAGTATATTCATTCAATTCTTGGAGTAAGATTGGTGATGACGGAATACAGAGGCCAACCCTAGTGAAAACCGTAATTGGCACTAGGGGCAAGAAGGGCAAAAAGAAAAAAAAAAGAAAAAAAAAAAGAAAGAAAAGAAGAAGAAAAAAAAAAAAAAAAAAAGAGAAAAGAATCAAGGGTTGAGTTGATCATGTGGTCTAAGTTTCAAATCAGCATGAGCACTGGAAACTGAGCAGATTAGCAAGGCCAATCATGAAGGAAAAATCATTAGGGGATGATTCTAACGGTCACGGGGTAGACAAATTTGGTCTCTCCCTATTTCTTGGACTACCCTTCTCATTATTCAACCTGATTTTAATTCCTTTAATTATATGTGATTAAGTGTTTTGGATCAGCTTTCAAAAAAAAAAACTATACTTTGGCCAGTGATGAGAAATCAAATACTTTTTCATAAAACTTCTGTTTTTATAAGCATCTGAGAATTCTGAGGCCAATAATATAAAACCTATTTTTGAATTAAATCTAATATCTTTCCACTAATGGAGTTTGCTTTTGTAAAAAAGTATGGAAAAAAAGAAAAAAAATGATGATGAATGAATCTAATCCCTACTCCCTAACTGCTCCTCAAGCTCCCTAATCCTAGCTGCCTGAGTTGCAATGATTCCAGAAGCACCCTCTGCATCAGGATCACTCAAAAAGGAGATAACCTCATCTGAAAAAGAAAGCTTGATCTTCAACGCCCTAAGGTCAGCCAAGGAATCCTGATACTTCTTCCGCATCACACGGACTTCAAAGCGACGAGCCTGCCTTTGTTCTTCAAGTTTATTCTCCAGGGCAATGCGGCCAGACTTCTGCTCTTCATGCTTCCTCTCCAGAACAAGGACTTTTATCCTAAGTTCTTGAGCCTCCCGTACCCATATTTGATGAAGCCGCCTATGGGTTGCCCTTTCTGACTCCAGAATGTCCTCATAAGTAGGAGGAAGAACTGCAGGAGGATCCTCTGGTACTGGGGCATGACTCTGCACCTGTTCTTTGATCCAGAAATGATAGTCCTTCACATGGGACTCAGAAAAGACGGGACCCCGCAGAAAGCAAACATAGGACCACTCTTTCATTAATTGAGCATTTAGCCCCATGGTGGCTGATGTAAGTGGCCCTCTAAAGCTCTCATAACCTGTGGGAATCATAATTCCCTGGGTCGCTCCAAATTGCCGAAGAACCCTCAAAGGAAGATAGAGAACAGCAGATTTCAAGCCTGCTAGGGCCAAAAAGTTTTTATCCCTAAAGCTAATCACTGTCTCTGGAGCAGGTTGATAAGTGCCAGGCCATCTCACTTGATCATCCTGGAGAGTACCCAAGAAAGTGAACCAGCCTTGCTTGCCACCTTGGATGTTAGGACATCCCCTATTGCTCATCAAAACAGGAACTTTCAATCTTGGAAAGAAGCGGCGAGTTATTTCTTCAACCTGGCTAAGATGGTCAAGCAACCAAAGCTGCAGAAAAAGGGAGTATTTCAATTTATTTCCAAAAAGAAAAAAAAAGAAGAAAAAAAAGAAGAAAAAAAAAAAAGAAGAAGAAAAAAGAGAAAAAGAAAAAAAAAAAAGAGAAGAAGAAGAAGCAGAGAGAAGAAAAAGAAGAAGAAAGGAAAGAAAGAAAAAATATATGCATATTTTTTACCTGTAGGATAGGGGCGCAGGCAAGGAAGCGTTTCTTCTTCCTGAGATAACAATCAGTAAGAGCCTGATATATCTCTTCTAGGATCATAGGGGCCAACCTCTCGCGTTCCCTAACCTGACAGATAACTGAGATAAGAGCCAAGTCAACCTGGTCATCACCCCGTGGAAAAAGCAGCTGATTGACCACTACCAGGGTCAATGCATTAAACCTAGAATCCTTGTCATTACTCCTCAGAAGTTTTTCGGTCAAAAAGGTCTTGGACAAGGTCAATAGTGCATCAGAATTTCCTAAGTCCTTCTTCCCTATACCCAAGAAAGTGGAAGCCTCTTTTTTATAACTAAGCTTTAGGGGTGGGTTCACAACTTTTTCAGAAAATCTAAGGCCAAGGATGGTTTCAATCTCTTCTATGGTAGGAGTCATCTCTTTGTCATCAAAACGGAAGAGATTCAGCTCAGGTACCCAGTGGCCTATCAAAGCTTCAATGATTTCCCACTTAAAGGGAATTTTAGGGAGGTGTAGGATGTGCCCTAAGTGGATGGAATCCCAACGAATCTCCTCATCAAGGGTCATGGAGTTAACCCATCTATCATAAAAGGAATCCACAATATTGTACCTGGTAAGATTAGGAGGTTTTGATCTAACAGGTTGTCTTGCAGGAGGAGATTCAACGGCAGGAGAAAGCGGCGTAGGGGAAGCCATGGAAGCGCCAAAGAAGCCAAGGAAAGCGAGAAAAGACGTGCTCAGGGAGTTTTTCAATTAATAAAAGTGTCACAATGATGTTCCCTAGGAGTTTATATAGAAAAAATCGTAAGACAGTAAATTCCGTAATTATATTACGGGCAAGGCTCGCCCGTATAGGAATTACGGACACGCCTGACCGTGAAAACTTCACGGGCAAAGCACGCCCGTAGTAACTTTACGGGCACAGCCTGCTCGTAGTATAAGTACGGTTCCTTCGAAAAAATGCAAAAAAGTGGGAAGTTTTAATTTCTTTGTTTCCCTAAGCTTCACCTGTCCCTGTTTTAACATTCATCAGGTAATAAATACTGAAAATAAAGAAGAAAGAGCACAAATGGAAATAAATCAAACTTCTTTTATATATATGAATGTTTACATCACTTTTGCCAAAAAAATACAAAGGTACATAGAAGAATCCTAATCTAATGGCCATGCAGGTCCGCCCCTACGGCCACGGCCTTGTCCTCTGCCTCGACCACGGCCTGTAGATCGCCTGCGCTCAAAGACATGCCGTACAATATTACGGGCTGTGCTACGCGTCATCCTGCTCAAAACAGACTGAATATCATGCCACATATATAAAGGCACAAGGCCAGCAGTGGGATGATCAGGAGGGACGTACCCTGAAGTATCTACATATCCCGTAGAATCGGGATCAGACTCTGTACGGGAAGAATCCGCAGAGGGATCAACAGCAGCAGGCGTCTCCTCTACAGCCTCCATAGCAGGACCAGCAGGAGCAGATGTCCCAGGTGCATCAACCTCCGGCTCCACAGGCTCAGTAGCAGTCATCTCCACCTCGGGCTCTACAGGATCAGCTGTAGCCTCCTCCATCACTGCAGTCTCCACGGTAGGCTCTACCACAGCGGCGCCCATAGCCAAATCCATACCAACATCAGCAGATGTAGCAGGAGCAGTCTCAGCTACTGGGGCAGACTCTGGCACGTCCTCAGCAGCAGGTACAATATCAGCCTCGACCTCGGGCTCTGCTGCAGGAACCTCCACTGGACTGGGAGACGTCACGAACTCCACCCGCGCCACAGAAAACACCTCATCCCGGAAATGCATAGGCACGGGTGAAGCAGGTGAAGAGGGGCCAGCTGTGTACTCCTGAAACTAAGAGAAAAATTCAGTCAGAACAAGACAAAGAAATACAAAAGCAGGAATGGAAATAAAAAGAAGAAATTAACCTGAGTATCAGATGGACCCGCCTGGTCCTGAGCATCAGATGGACCCGCCTGGTCCTGGGCTCTGGCTAGCTGCCCCCGGAGATCTGAAATGGTGATATAGAGGGCGTCCCGCTCAGCGATCGCTGCATCACGCTGGCGCTCTAAATCAGCATAGCGAGACCTGATCTCTGCCAACTGAGCCTCCTGAAATAGCAAAGAAAGAAGTCAGAAAAATGTTAATGAAATAGAAATAGAAGATCAGAGAAGGAAGAAGGCATACCGTGGTGTCGTAGGCCCTAATCACTACCCCTCCTATCTCCGTGACTCCGCCACGGACAGGCATGGGTGACATGAGGCACCCAACAGAAGCTCACCTGAACCAGGCATCATAGTCACCCTCCTCTAATAATATCTCTGCCTCAGTCCAATCTAGGAACTGGGCAGGATCAACAGGCATAAAAGGATAAGAAGGAGTAGTATCTGGCGGGATGGAAGGAATCCGTGGCTCTCCCACATGCTGAAAGAAGAAGCGCTCGCCGCAATACCAGATGCTACCCAGCTGACCAATAAAGAACTGGTATCTCTGTCGTCTCTGGTCAGGGACAAATGCATCATCTCTGGCTGCTTGCAGGGCCAGCACCTCATGAATGTCCTCCATCCTGGGGACAAATAGCTGAAAAACAGAACAGGACATCAGATATGCGATTCAGGAAGAAAAGAAAAGAAGAAGTAGATGAATTAAAGAAGATTACCTCAGACCGGTATAACCTGTCTAAGTGGGCCCGGGCGGACCTGGGACGACTCTTTTCAGAGTCGTGCTCTACATGACACCATCTAAGTGCCATGGGATACGTCTCCTCAGGCATCGTAGAGGTAGGGCAGAAATAGGGAATATAAACCCTAGCAAAAAACTGCAAGAAAGAAGAAAATAGTCAGAAGAATAGAAAAGGAGAGATAAAAAGAAAGGGATAAAGAAAAAGAAGGGAAATAAGGTTCACCTGCAAGAAGGGCCAGAAGAACCTGCACCCAACTCCAGCCCCTCTGGAGGTAGAGAGGCCGCTCACTGATCAGCGCAGGCCAGCTAGAATAGTACCAAATATGAGCGGGCCCCAGGCGTACCTCCTCGCCCGCTGCAGATCTCCCAGAAGACTCAAGAAGTGAGGACTAACTGAAGTCGTGTCCTTTGGGAAGAAGCAGGATCCCATCATATACAGAAAAAGAAATCTGAAGGCGAAAGGAAAAACATGGTCACCGGCAGCAAGCTGGCCAAACTGCCTCCTCCCGAAAGTCTCTCTCAGCCATGTCAGAGACAATCTCGCTCTCCCCCGATCCCAGGCCTCTGGAGGCAGTACAATATATCCAAGATAACCAGCAATCTCATCAGCCTCTGGCATCGTCATCTCAGGAATAACATCACCGATCATCCTAATCCCGGTGATGAGTGTGAAATCAGAAGGCCGGATCCCAATCTCAATATCTGGGAAGTGGAAGCTCAGTGTCTCTGAAAAAAACCTCTTCAACAATGTTGTAATGAGGGCCCGATCCAAGCGTACGTCCGGGATGGTGATAAACATACCAAAACCATACAAGCCTAGCTCCCGACGATAGGCTGAACTGCAAGCTCTCAAAAATCTAGTGAAGCTGGCCCAGCTCCCTCTATAATGGGACATCGGATACTCCAAAGGGATATCCGCCCTAACGCATGCTGAGGGATGAGTCCTCAAGCCATGCAGAAGATCGGTGTCCCTAATCTGGGCAGCCACCTCCTCAGGGATCTCAACCCTGGTCCTGGCCTCATCTCTGCCACGGCCCCCTCTGCGGCCTCCTCTACGGCCTTCATCATGGCCTCCATCTCTGCCTCTAGCTCGACGCCTGCTACGGCTCCTATCTCTGCCAGAAGCCTCAACAGCCGGCTAAAAGAAAATAATTGAAGAATCAGGAGGATGTATTTTGGGAAAAGATATGAAATTGCAGAAAGGTTAGAGTATACCTCTGGAGTCGCCTCACGCGAATCCCCAGAAGGGAAATCTAGGATATCAGAATCAGAATCCCTCTCGGCCCTCGAAGACGAGGCCACATCAGCAGGATCTCGCCTAACTCTCGAGGAGGAAGGCTCATCTGCAGGATCTCGGGAAGCCGATCTAAGGCGGGCCATCTACGGTTCAAAACAGGGAGTTGGTTAATTATTCTTGTTAAAATTCTTAATTGCTTAATCTTTATTTTAACCAAGCTTAATTGATTTACAGGAAAAACAAAATGGAAAATGGAAGAAAATGATTCAGAAACTCCCAATCAAATCAGAAGGAGTTTATTTTTATGTTTGGAGAAATTTTATTGTTTTATTTACTTGTCTTTGCTTTAATCAAGAAAATATAAAAATTATATGTAGGAAGTTTAGGCTTCCTGTATATTCTATTTATATCACAAAAAAGATATGTGTGTTAAGGATTGATTTTAATCTTCTCTTTTGTATTTTTGTTTCAGGATGGAAATTCAAGCCTAATTGTGTTGTGATTGTGGTAAGAGAAGTGCTCATCAAGTTTAGGCTTATTCAGTTATAGATTCAAAAATATCATGGTTGTCAATTGGATTAAGGATCGGCTTGATGGAGTCAGAATCATTGGCCTAGCAGCTCCTAAAGTATAGATCCTAGTGAATCAAAATCAAGTTTCTGAAGATGCATGGGTGAGCGATTGGCCAAAGTAAAGTTTCAAGCAATAGCCCGGAAGTTGGACTTGATCATACAAAAGTCTGCTATCATGCAAAATACAGCACCAATAAAAACATGATTGCTCCATATCAGCATTTCATGGTAAGGCAGCACAACAGTCCTAAACACTGAAGAATGCAGAAAATTGAACATGAATGGAGCATTTGCAGAGGACAAACCAGAAAACATTATATATTCATAGTCAAAGAATCATTCAGTGTTATGTAACAGAAAAGTTTGAGAAATTATTCACCAAGGAACCCCGGATCAAAATTGATAGCCTGGGAATAAGTATTGGCCAAACAGAAAAACCAAAGGAAACAGGTTAAGCAAAGATTCATTTCTGGAATTGGAGATTATTTTCAAGCCACAAACAGCAAGTCAAAGTTTGTACATAAACCAGATTCGCCCAGATTATATCAATGTTTTGTATGAAATAAGGTTCGGTCACTTACCTGTTTCGATCGAAATAGGAAGTGTTGTTAAAACCTCAAGGGATGATTACAGTCGATTGAGAGAAGAGGAAGCACTCCAATGACTTGGTCACAGCCACGGCAATGCTCAATCCAGGAACAGTCGCTGGAGAAAGGAAGGCTCGTCGGAAAAATAGTAATCACCGGAGATGATAGGAGTTGCCGGAATGAACAGTGGTCGCCGGCGAAGTCACAGAAGCTCGTCGGAGATGAAGTCGGACGCTTGGAGAAGAAGAAGCAAGGACCGGAGAAGAAAGCACGGTCGCGGAGGAAATAGGGCACAGTGCGAGCAGAAGAGAAATGGTCACGGTCGCGAGCTTAAGAAGAAGAGTAAAATCCGTAACATCAGTACGGGCATCAGACGCCTGTGAAAACACTACGGTCCCGGTCGCCCGTGAACTCTCTACGGGCAGGTATGTCCGTAAGCCAAATACGGGCGAAGCCAAAAAAGCATATTTTTATCATTTTCTCACAATTTTTAGGAGATTAATGTTTGTATTAGTTGTAAGTTGCAAGGATTGCCACCTTACCCACTTTTGTTTAAAAATTTTGTCTCAAATCTCACTTCATAGCCCACAAGTGCTCAGTGAGAGGAGAGAGGAAGATTTGGCCCTTAAGCTGAGGGATTTCTTAGCAAATCTTCCACAATCAATTCTTTTTTCAAAAATCAACCATTTAATCCTTGCAAAGTGCAATTGATTATACAAAAATCTCAGAAAGTGCAATTGGTGGGTCTTTTTGCTCTCTGCTTGTAATTGGTTCCAATTACCAGCAAAGAGGGGGCAGCTGTAGACACCCCAAATTGCACTGCCAAATGAGAAAATAATAAAAACCTGTAATTAGAGCTTAAAACAGGTCAAAAAGGCCTAAAAATAGAATGAACAGGATTTGCCCGTATTTTCTTCACGGGCCGATCTCGCCCGCAAAATATCTACGGGCAGGCGCGCCCGTAGTACCAATACGGTCACCATTGGACCGTAAATCATTTACGGGCATTAAAGACACGTGCAAGTTTTGTCCTTCTCTCGAATTCCAAGCTTTATTTGAAGTCCAATATATCTTTAAACGAGCGAATTAAGTGTTTTATTCGCTGAAGCCACCTTGGTTGGCTATGTATGGGCATTATCTCTGTATTTCACTCTATCCTAAAGACCAGGCTATATCCTTCTGGACCAACCATACCCCTGGGTGTGTCTATAAATAGAGGCTCTCTCCTCTAGCAAAAGGCCACGAAATTTTGAGTCCAAGGAATTCTAAGAAGCTCCAAGAGAAGAGAAAGAACTCCTGCTGCCTGCCTGCTCAATCCAGGTAAGTCCCCTATCCCTTTTATTTTTCTGTCTTCAATTCTAGAAGTAATAGGATCATCTCTATTGCTGTAGAATAAGGCCATATCTATTTTGTATCCCCAAACTTGTCTCCAAGTACCTCAAGGGTCTCTCTAGCCGTAAAACGTGAAGAGAGAACTAGGGGAAAGGAGAACAGGTGGATCCTTAGAATAGAACCCCATATCTGTTTTTTTCTCTTTTTTCTAGAATAAGGCCTGTGATTGTTTTTGTGTAACCAAACCTATCTCTAAGTACCTCAAGAGTCTCTCTAGCCGTAAAACGTGAAGAGAGAACTAGGGGAAAAGAGAACAGGTGGATCCGTAGGGTAGACCCCATGTGCTCAAATCTGTGAGATATGGTTGTTTTGAATATCCTGATCATGTTTTAATGCTTTTTATGATATATCTGAATGAATAACATGAATCCATGATGTTTATAGCATGAGATCCCCACTTTTTGCTAAAATTTGGATTTTTGCCACTTTTGCACCTACAGCACTGTTTTCGTGATTTTTGTGATTTTAGGCTAAGATCTTGGATTTATCATGATCAATATGATAGATCTGAATTCAGAAGCCTAAAAGTAAATTTTAGGGTTTCATGATATGGTTTTTAAATTGTTTTTCATTATTGAGAGAAGACCCTACGGTCTAAATTCTTCCCTTTTGGTGTTTTTCATCAACGTGGGTATTTTTGGTTTTTATTTTCTGATTTAATGTGAAATTTGGGCTTTATCTATGTCCTGGACTATTCAAGTTCAATTTTGAAATATTTTATAAAAATCATATTTTTCTAGATTTCTAGAATTTGACTTGAAGCCAGATTTTTGGATTTTTCACTTTAAATTGATTTTATTTGATTTTATCTCAAGTTTGTTTTGATCATGAAACCCTAGGAATGGTATGATCATATTTGAAAGTTCTGGATCAATCAGACTATTCGTATGAAAAAAACCATATATTTTTGCCTTTTTTGTGATTTTTCCTGATTTTTATAGCAAGCTTTTTCCTTTATTTTAACATGAACAATGCCTGGCAACCACCTTGTGTGGATGAATAGGGGTGCCTAACACCTTCCCTTGTTCATAACTTAATCCCCTTACCCATCTCTGGTTGTTTTTTTTAGGAGGGATATTTTGCCCTAAAATTGCCTTTTTGTGCTTATTTAATATTTTGGTGTCCATTCACACCTAAATTGAATGGTGGCGACTCTTTGTTTAATTTAATCCCGCGTGATGATTGAGGAAATCAGTAAATTGATTTTTTCCCCATGTCTCACACATATGCGCCACCCGAGGATGAGATACCAATGGCAATCGCCCTCAGTGGATCATGGGTAAGGGTATCGTCAGAGTCTGGCCCCCGATCAGAGAGAAGCCAGAACAAGCCGGTAGGAGGAGCAGCACAGGATCCTATCTACATTTCTTCTAACGAGAGCGCCAACATGGTGGTGGTAGGAGAGCCAGAGAAGACGATCGCTATCAACAAGGAAGCCGAGGCATCACTGAAGAACTGGAGCGCCATGCCTTTTGCAATCAGCAAAGCTGCTATCCCAAAGGGGGTTTCTGTCACCTCTGAGATTTCTGTTGTAGCTACTGCTGAAATTTTTAATGAATATCTCAATGCTTCCTACTACTTGCATCTGTTTGAAAAAGAAAATAACAAAAATAAGCAACTTGAGCATCGCAATCTTAGTGTCAATCCCGACGCACACCTGGAAGATCTGGGGCACGGGATTGGTAATAAGATTGCCATAATTGAACAAAAAGAACAAAAGGAATTGGAAAAGCCAGTCCAGATGGCAATAATAAATGAAATGCATGAGCCAGTGCCCAATCCTGAAAACGAGCAAGAACTCGACAAGTTAGATTGGGGCACTCGCCCATCGCAGCAAGAAGATTCAAACATCGTCCCCTGTGAGCCTTTCGAGCCTGAGGACGACGATGAATCATGGGAGACCCCGCTCGAAATCTAACTTGCACTGGAAAGGCACGAAAAGGGTCTCCAGGCTAACATTGAGGAAACAGATTCAATTGACATAGGTGAAATAGCACAACCAAGGATCCTCCAAATTGGTAAAAAGCTGTCACCATTATTGAGAAAACAGATGTTTGATTTTCTTAAATCTTATTCTGACGTGTTTGCATGGTCATACGAGGATATGCCCAGGTTAGATACGGACTTGGTTGTGCATCGGTTACCAACAAAGTCTAAGGCCGTACCTGTGAAACAGAAGCTCAGGCGCACGAAACCGGAGTGGGCCCTGAAGATTAAGGAAGAGGTCACCAAGCAGTTGGATGCCGGATTCTTGCAAGTAACTCACTATCCAGAGTGGTTGGCCAACATCGTGCCGGTTCCCAAGAAAGATGGGAAAGTCAGGATGTGTGTTGACTATAGAGATCTGAATAGAGCAAGTCCGAAGGACGACTTCCCATTGCCGCACATCGATGTACTGGTAGACAATACAGCAACGCATTCGATGTTCTCTTTCATGGACGGCTTCTCTGGTTACAACCAGATAAGAATGGCACCCGAGGATATGGAGAAATCATCCTTTATCATGCACTGGGGCACTTACTGTTACCACGTGATGCCGTTCGGACTGAAAAATGCGGGTGCTACATATCAGCATGCGATGACTCTGTTATTCCACGACATGATACACAAGGAAATGGAAGTGTATGTGGATGACATGATAGCAAAGTCCAAGGAAGAAGAAGACCACTTGGTAAACCTTGGAAAGGTGTTCGACAGACTCAGGGAGCACAAACTTCGGCTTAACCCAAACAAGTGCGTGTTTGGAGTTACTTCAGGAAAGTTGCTCGGTTTCATAGTGGGCAAGCGGGGCATTGAGGTCGACCCCGTCAAAGCAAAGGCAATTCTGGAGATGCCTCCTCCGTCGACAGAAAAGGAAGTGAGAGGGTTTCTGAGCAGATTGCAGTATATCAGCAGGTTCATTGCACAGATGACTCCTGTGTGTGAGCCTATATTCAAGCTGCTAAAAAAGAACAACCCTGTGGTTTGGAATGACGACTGTCAAGTAGCGTTTGATAAGATCAAGGCCTACCTGATGAGTCCGCCGACATTGGTCCCGCCTGTCCCGGGGCGACCCTTGATCATGTATTTGACAGTCTCCGAGACGGCTGTAGGATGTGTGTTAGGGCAACACGATGAGAAAGGGCAGAAAGAACAAGCAATCTATTACTTGAGCAAGAAATTTACTAACATCGAAGTCAGATACACAGTGCTCGAAAAGACGTGTTGCGCACTGGTTTGGGCAGCTCAGAAGCTCCGACACTATTTTCTCAATCACACAGTCTTACTAATCTCCAATCTGGATCCATTGAAGTACATCTTTGAGAAGTCGATCTCCACTGGTAGGGTTGCCAGGTGGCAAGTCCTTTTATCTGAGTACGACATTGTCTACACGACTAGAAAGGCGATAAAAGGACAAGCTGTGGCGGATCACTTGGCAGAGCATCCACTACCGGACTACCAACCACTTCTAACTCACTTCCGAGATGAAGATGTGATGTGTACAGAATCTGCAGATGATACAGAAGAAACCAAGTGGCAGATGTTCTTTGACGGGGCAGTGAATGTGAATGGAAAAGGGATCGGAGCAGTGCTAATCTCCCCAGACGGTGTCCATCACCCGATAGCAGCGAAACTTCTGTTTGATTGCACTAGCAACATGGCCGAATATGAAGCATGTGTGTTAGGCCTGCGAGCGGCAATTGAGATGCATATACAAGAGCTGAAAGTGTTCGGTGACTCAAGTCTTATTATCTATCAAGTGATAGGAGACTGGAAGACCAGAGATGTGAAGTTGGTACCATACCAAGAGCTGGTCAAGGAATTAGAAGAAGAATTCGAGAGCATGACATTCGACTACATGCCACGAGACGGGAATCGGTTTGCGGATGCACTAGCTACGCTGGCATCAATGGCCACCATCACGGATGACGCATGGGTGCAACCATTGGAGATAGAAATTCGACGCTACCCTGTTTACTGCTTCAGTATCGAGAAAAGCACACCCAAAGAAGAGCCTTGGTACGCGGACATCGAAAGGTACATAAGGAACAGAATTTTGCCAGAAGATGCCTCAGCTGCAGAGAAGCGAACTATACAGAGGTTAGCAGGGCAATACTTCTACAGTGGAGGTAGGCTGTACAAGAAGTCATACAACGATTCCCTATTGTTATGTGTCAGGGAAGCAGAGGCGCAGAAGTTGATTGAGGAAGTCCATGGAGGGTTGTGCGGCGCACACATGAATGGGCACATGCTAGCAAGGAAGATTCTAAGGATGGGCTATTATTGGATGACCATGGAAGCAGACTGCTACGCTCATGTCAGAAAATGCCAGTTATGCCAGATTTATGCCGACAATATCCATGCACCACCAAATGCGCTGTACTCCATGACATCACCTTGGCCGTTCGCTATCTGGGGAATTGACATGATAGGCCAAGTTCATCCAATGGCTTCAAACGGGCATCGGTTCATCTTAGTGGCAATTGACTATTTTACCAAGTGGGTAGAGGCCATGTCCTTCGTGAATGTGAAGAAATCTCATGTGCTCAAGTTTATTAGAAACAATATAGTCTGTCGCTACGGAGTTCCAGAAGCGATCATCACTGATAATGCAAAGAATCTGAATAATAAGGACATGGAAAAGATGTGTGAAGATCTGAAGATCAAACATCTGAACTCCACGGCATACCGGCCCAAGATGAATGGGGTAGTAGAGGCTGCCAACAAGAATCTGAAGAAGATACTTGAGAAAATGGTGGTCACTTACAGAGACTGGCATGAGAAGCTGCCCTATGCACTGCACGCCTATCGGACGTCGATTAGGACATCGACCGGGGCAACCCCGTTCTCCTTGGTATATGGAATGGAAGCAGTCCTCCCAGTGGAAGCACAGATTCCGTCGCTCAGAATCCTAAAGGAAGCAGAGATCAGTGACGTCGAATGGGAAGAATCCAGATTTGACCAGTTGCAATTGTTGGATGAAAAGAGGATTAAGGCTTTGTGCCATGGCCAGCTTTATCAACAGAGAGTGGCGCGAGCCTACAACAAGAAGGTGAAGCCACGACAGTTCAAAGTGGGAGACCTAGTACTGAAGAGGATCTTTCCCCATCAAGAGGACAACCGTGGGAAATTCAAGCCAAACTACGAAGGGTCATTTGTAGTCCACAAGGTTCTGTCCCGAGGAGCAATCATCCTACAAGAAATGGACGGGGCAATTTTTCCTGAGCCGATAAATGCAGATGCAGTCAAACTGTACTATGCCTAAGATCATTCTGATCGGGAAATGAAGAGAGGCCTTCCTTGACTCTCCTTTAGACTGTAAATCCTTCCAAATACCTTAAAATTCTCCCCTAGTTAAACAATTTTGAGCCTTAAAATTCTTTCAACCCATTGCAAGTGTTCTACACATCGAATGGGGCATTCCTGGCAAAGCAAAAAGAAATAGGGCATTCTTACCCAGAAAAACCTCAAAAAGAAGAGAAAGTGCAACAACAAAAAAAAGAGAAAAAAGAAAAGGAAAAGAAACAAAGAAAATGGGGAAATGTTTGCCCCGCCAAAAATATAGAGATACAAATAAGCCAGGATGTAAGTCCCACCAATAATAAAAGTAGCACACTTTGCAAACCCAAACAATTAAGTTTTTTGAGCCATCTATCCTTTCTTTCATAAACAAGACCCAGCCTACGTTTCGTCCTATCTCTAAGACCTCTCAGATCTTGAAAGGAATGATCAAGGCAAACAGTTAGGTCTGCGTTCATCAGCAATGACGGAATTCAGAGTTTCCTAAAAAGGCCGGACACAGCGAAAACCCGAAAAAAGGGCGTTGTGCGGTTAGTCACAAAAAAAAAAAGAGGAGAACTGGTCACATCTGGATTAAGCAGAGCAATATACAGACGAGAGCAGTGACAGTGGCAGACAGTAAACTGAGAAAATTGCATAGATCTGAGGGGTCCAAACCGGCAGGTTGCGCCCGAGTCAAAGGCTCCACAGTGGCCCATGATGACAATGCTATGAAAATACCCAGCACTCCAAGTCCCGTCTGACCTTGGAAAATTTCTTTGATATTGCAAACACAGGCACACACTGACACACCTGTTTTCTCTATAATTGTTCTGCTTAACTGTTCTGAGCTCCACGTTGGGCCACTAACCTGAGTTGATAATCTCTTAACCTTGCCAAGGGCCGCTGCTGGCTGCAATGGGCAAAAGGCTCGGAGCAAAAAGAGAATAATAGAAATGTTTTGCACTCCCCAACTATTCCATGGCTAACACGTTGTCTTTTCCTGCCTTCACAGGTACGCCGAAAGTGAGATGACGGACGTCGTCTCCAAAATCCCCAGTGGAGCTCCTTCAGTAAACGGAGAATAATACCCTCCAAAATCCCCAACGGAAGACCTTCAGCAAACAAGGGACGACACCCTTGCATCCCCAGTTGAGTCCTCCCCAGCAATAAGAGAGTTATACTTGATGATGTAGACTTCTCAAGCCTTGCCCAGTCTGAAGAGGCCGGCTTTGCAAAGAAGAGCGGAAAGAAGACAAGCAAGCTCGCATCAATCCCTGGTGGAACCTCTCGCACTCAACAAGAGCTTGAACGAACATGAAGAATTCGCACCCAAGCAGAGGGAGAAGGCCTTATGAAGGAAAATGACAGCGTGAGGAATCCCCACTTATCCCCAGCAGAGCATCCTTCCCCGGGGAGCTCCCACGCTTGTCACTAACAAGGCTCGACCCGAAAGAAGAGGCGATAAGAAAAAAAGATTCCTGCCCAATCCCCAGCAACAGTCACTCCAAGCTAGGGAGCCTCTACCAAAGGGAAAGCCAACCAGAAAGCACTGACAAAGAAGGGACAAGAAGACATGAAGAAGAATGAGCATAAATGAAGATATCATCGGACAAGATGGCCCCTTTTGTAATTTTAATTTCACACTTTTGTAAATAGAGTAGAGCAGGTGTGTGGACTCCCTTGAGGCACTGGACAGCGCTGGAAAGCACCTCCTCACCAACAGCAGCTCCTCCTCCACTCTTCCTTCCTCCTTTCTCCATTCGGTCCACATCTTAACCCAACCCTTGGCCACCAAATCCAAAAAAAAAAAAAAAAAAAAAAAAAAACAAACAAAAAAAAGAAGCCATAAGTAAAAGACACCAAATGGAATCACCTAAAAGCTTTAAAGGAACAAACAAGAAGAAAAGAATATCGTCAAGTGTCTGGCATCAAGGCCGAAATAGGTTGGCGAGCTCAAGTCCAATCTAATCTCTTTCAAAACTTGAATCAATTGCTGAAGAGTTGCCCTACAAAAACCCGAAAAGCAAAGGGTAAGGAAACTCTGAAGCCAGGGAGTGACGCCACATGATTTGGCCGCTTCCCTCTCAAAATGAAAATTTCAAAGGACTTAGCTCATCGACCATGTCAACAGAGATGCCAGGCGCAAAAACGAGATTCTTTTTCTCTTTGCCGTTCATCCGCAAGGTGACTCCGGCAAAGAGGGGCAGCTGTAAGCACCTCATTTTTGCGCTCCCAGAAAAGCCAGAAATGCAAAGCCTGGCTAAAAAGTCAAACCCTGAGGGGTGGAAAGTTGGCCTTTTAATCAGATAAAATTTGGCCACCTTGCTTTATGTCAATGGATAGAGAATCTCGACACGGTTCCAACGCGACTGCGTTTGCAGGAATCGGAGTCCGGATGAAGGTTCTAAGGGCAGTCAAACTTAAGGAAAAGCCGAGAGTTGACTTTTCCTCGATTTCCGTGCCAAGTACCTTGCCCTATGCCATTGGATAGAGAATCTCGACACGGTTCCAACGCAACTGGGTTTGCTGGAATCGGAGTCCGGATGAGGGTTCTGCGGGCGGTCAAACTTGAGGATGAGCCGAAAGTTGACTTTTCCTCGAACCCCGTGCCAAGTGCTTAACCCTATGTCATTGAATAGAGGGCTCCGATACGAGTTCAACGCAATTGAGTTTGCTCAAATCGGAGATCAGATGAAAGAGATATGAGCTGTCGAAGTTTCCGGGCAGCAAAAGCCGGAAACTGCACACGTGGCGCAGGAACTGCACACGTGGCTGCCAACGCAGCGAAATATCTCGGGGACTAAATCTTGAATATCCAAAAATCTCAAGGACTAAACAAAAATTCGTACGGGGCAATCCGTAGATATCCAAAAGTGTCAAATCGGTCGAATCGGTCAAGTCGAAGGGCAAATCCGTAATTTTTCGATTTGTATCCGGTCAAATATACCGGATACACATACCCTTGTGTATATCCGGACTCCAAGGCCGGATACGAAGATTTTCTCGGCAAGATTCGCGCCGATTCTCCGATAAATTCGCGGCGGAAATCAATTTTGCCAATTATTATGTTTTGTATCCGGACTCCAAGTCTGAATACAAAGGCAGCTTAATGTATCCGGACTTGGAGTCCGGATACACATGATATATAGTGTATCCGGACTCCAAGTCCAGATACATTAAGTTTTTTATAAAAGGGGGCAGCAGCCCCCTTTCCAATGGTTGGTTCTTTTCATCCTTTTGAAACCTCCTTGCCCTCCTTTTTTTCATCCGAACCAGCTTGCTCTCAACCTCCCTAGCCTCCAACACCTCCCTAGACCACCTCAAGTCCATTCCCACTCTCCTATTCCTTCTTCTTCTCTACTTGCACCCCAACAAGAAGGGGTTCTACTGCTGTGGTTGCTGGAGAAGAGGTCTCCAGCTCTTGTACCAGCTTCAAAGAGGTGCCTAAAACCTCCAAGGAGGCCTTTCAACCCCACCCCACCTCAAGATCAAAGAAAGACTCCTTGCATCTCCCTTCCTCTCCATCTTCCTACCAAGAGAAAAAGGAGAGCCTAGTTGCTGTTGGGGAAAAGTGTGTGCACCAAGAGAACCTCCAGCTGCTGTACCACCTCAAGGGAGCATCACTACCCTGCCCAAAAGGTCACGAACTATCAGGTAATATTCCTCATCACGTTTTATTGCATATATGTTAGAATGAGAATTTTCTGATAAGTTTTTTTGGGTTTGTCTCCTCTCTTGGGCATAAGTCTGCTCTCATGCTAGTTCACCATGCATTGTTTTACTTTCTACCATGCATAGGGCCTCTAAGTAAGGGAGAGCCCCATGCATGAGCTCCACGAAGGTCTAGGAGGGGTCTCTACATCACTCGGGCATTCTTGGGCCTGCTGCTGTGTCCATTTTTGTGCACGTTAAAAGGGAGCCTGTTCCCTCATATTAGTTCCCCTTTGTACCCCATATGAACCCCCCTTTCCTTTCCCCCCTTCAGAGTTTTGTTTTGAGTATAGAACCCAAAGTTCAGACCTGGTTGAAGCACACAGTTGAGGCCTGGTAACATTCTTCCATTTACTTTCCCAACATGTGCGTCAATGCATGGGTCTTGCCTTCTTTGCATATGGACGAGGGAAAACTCTCATATAATCGCTGTTTCGGCATAGGTTTTATGGTTGGTTCCTAGAGAATGTATGGATGCAAATCTGGTTCATTCATATGCATGCAAGTCACTGTTTCTTTAAAGGTCTTCCCTTACTCATGCCATTGCTATGAGTGCTAAGCATGACTTCGTTCTTTAGTTTGCTGTTTCGAAGCATAAAAGCATGTTCCCTCCTCCACTTAGCTTGCAATTTCTGCCATGATGAATATGTTTTCCTTTTTTTGTAACCTACTGATTGTGGTTAAGAGACAGCATGTTTACCCTTACCTTGTGATCCTCCATGGGTGCTCGTATGAGCTGCTGCTGGGCACAGCAGCAGCACTACCACCCACTCCATGTCCCCTCTTATTTGCTGTTTTGGTATCTCCAAGTGCACCATGACCCACGTTGAGGTCTGCCCCGCTTGCATGCACCCTTCAACCCCAATACCCTATCCTAATGATGTGTGCAAGCTGCTGCTGGGAACAGCAGCAAGGCACCTATTGCTTGTTGCTGTTCCAGCAAGCTTGGGAAACCTAGGATCAAGCCCTAGCACCTCTAGGGTGGCCTCCATCTCAGTCCATGCAGGAAGGCAATTTCCCTCCACAACCTCTCTCTCTTAACCCACTTAGCATGCTTTAAACCCATACATATTAGCCACCTTTTTTATCATCTGTTGTTGCTGTTCCATGCTCCACAATATGTGGTTCTATGGTGGGTCTTCTTAGCTGGAAGTGCATGATTGTTTGGAGTTTTGATCGCGTGTTGGTTGGTAGCACGGAAGCACTCGGATGGGGGTGTTGAAACCTTTGTCTTTTTACTTTTTTTTCTTTTTTTGAAGAGGGGCAGCAGTACCATGCCTTCCCCCTTGTCCTCTTGACCATGTGGAGAAATCCCAAAGGGGATCAAATGGGAGGCCACCGCATGACCTGGACCAATGTGGGCCCTCATAGAGGCCCACATGACTTGTAGAAACCTCCGGGAAGCCCACAAGAGTTACCCCAATCGCAAAGGCCCGAAAAAAGGCAATTTTGAGGTGATCCGGCAACTCAGGCCGGATCACCTAGGGCCCATGTGTATCCGGCCACTAAGGCCGGATACACCCAGAAAATGTGTTTTTTGTATGTTTTGATGTCTTGCCGAATTTTGGAGCGATTTGAACCAAAACCAATGAACCAACAGGGTTTCCGGGTCACCCGGAAACCCAACTTGGGACTTGGACCAACCGGTCTAACTTGGCTCACTAGTGGGCCTTCCAACGGGGCCCACCAAGCCCAATAAACTTCTTATGCATGCAATTAAGCAACTTAAAGTAATTAACTTAACCAAGTGGGCCAGGCCTAATGTGGCCCACCCCGAACTTGATGTGTGGAATGATATGTTTGAATTTGCATGGTTTGGCCGAGACCTAGGGCTAGGGCCTATAGGGCCCGCCAAAGCCCATTAACCTAACCAAGGAAGGGTGCAAACCCTAAGCCTCAAGGAACTGGGCTTTTTAAACCCAAATTTGGACTACGGGCCCCAAGCCCAACATCCAACCCACCTGGGTGAATTTAAATAAGATAAATTAAAGACATTTTGGCAACCAACATGGGGGCCCATCCAGGGGCCCGCAAATCAATGCCGGCTGGTTTCTTGCATGGAAATCACTTAAGTATCCAACTTTAACAAACTAAATAAAACCAACACACTTAACCAAAGCCCACAGGGCCTCCTAGGCTTAGACAAAGGCCCACATGGGCACATGGACTTAACCCAAGCCCACCAAGGGCACCAGGGGCCTTCCAACGGGGCCCGCTCAATCAGACTCAAATAATTTAAATAAAACCAAGATAAAATCAACTAAAGGGACCCACACCACTCAGGTGGTCCCGCCAAGACTTAACCAAGTTACATGCTGGATTAGGAATCGGGTGAGAACCAAATAGGAAGAGCTTACTCAAATCAGGGAACCCACGGGACCCGTCATCCGACGGGGTGGACTGGGGTGTCTACGGACTTCCCCAGACCGCAACCGAGAACCGACTTAGAATCTCAAGCCGCAGACCGAAAGCCCTAAATAGACAAGATTAGGCACCCAGGTGTCCGCCTGCACCCCATCAGGCGGTGGCGACTCCGGAATTACCCTGTGCCGCGTTTCCCACGCGCGCACACTACCATAAGCTCCCGGTGGGTCTCTGCCTCACTTAGAGACCCTTCATACGTCGAAATAAAGCAAGTGCATACTAAGCTACCATTGAAACAGAATCGTGCCCAAGGACAAAAATAAGCTTGGCAAAATTATTAAGAACTTCTCATTTCGACACATATATATCAGGCATAGTAAAGAATGATACCTGAGGATCCTATGACTTGCTTGAGGCATGTGGGCTTCTCCCTGCAACAAAGCAAGAGCTGGAGCACCTTCCTTCTTGCTCCAACAGCAACCACAGCAACCGGCCTCCGCTTGCTTGTAGAAGAAGCAAGAACAGGAGAGTGTCGGATCAAGGTGGGGGGGGAGGGGGGGCTTGGGGTGGCCAAAGTGACCGAGACAGGTAGGGTTTGGATGGGAAGAAGCTTGGGCACTGCACCTTAAAAATCTTCAACCGAAGCTCTCCAACCTCAAAAAATGTCTGAAACCAAAAAAAATGCCGAACCCTTTGCGCGAGCACTCGTGCGGCTTTTATAGGCAAGGGAAAAGGGGTGCCGCTCACCTTGGCGCCCAGCTCAAGGTGGGCGCAAGCCCGCTCGCCACGTCCACGCGAGTGGCATAATGATGACATTTCATTAAATGCTGCCGCTCGCCGGTCGAAAAATTCTTAAAAATTCAGATTTGGTCCCTGGCCAATTTCAATTCAATCCGATATTTTCGGATTTTTACAGATTTAGTCCCTAGGATATTTTGTATATTTGGATATTTACGGATTTGATCCCCGAGATATTTTCCTGCGCAACTCGCCGCGTGTGCATCTTTTTGCCACGTGCGCAGATTGCCGGTTTTGCTGCTCGGAAATTTCATCATCTCATATTTTCTTCATCCGGACTCCGATCTGGGCAAACTTAGTTTCATTAGAATTGTATCAGAGCCCTCCATCCCATGACCTAGGGGTAGGCCTCCGGATCGGATTTTAGCAGAAAGTCAACTTTTGGCTCTGCTCAGGTTTGACCGCCCACAGAACCTTCATCCGGACCCCGATTCCTGCAAACCCAGTTGCGTTGGAACCGCGTCGAGATTCTCTATCCAATGGTATAAAGCTAGGTACTTGGCACGGAATTCGAGGAAAAGTCAACTCTTGGCTTTTCCTTAAGTTTGACCGCCCGCCGGACCTTCATCCGGACCCCGATTCCTGCAAACTCAGTTGCGTTGGAACCGTGTCGAGATTCTCTATCCAATGGCATAAAGTGAGGTGGCCAATTCTCACTTGATCAAAAAGTCAACTTTTCACCCCTTAGGGTTTGACTTTCTGTCCAGGGTTTGTATTTTTGGTTTTTTTGTGGGAGCGCAAAAATGAGGTGCTTACACGCAGGGTTAAGCCTTAGACTGTATTTCCTAAGCCGGTCAAACACCTTCTTCAAGTTTATCAAGTGGTCTTCTTCTTCACATGATTTGGCTATCATATCATCCACATAGACCTCCATCTCCTTATGGATCATATCATGGAATAAGGCTGTCATGGCCTGTTGGTAGGTTGCCCCAGCGTTCTTAAGTCCAAATGGCATGACAGTGTAGTGGAAGGTACCCCAAGGTGTAATGAAGGCTGTTTTCTCTTGATCTTCCTTAGCCATCTTAATCTGATTGTATCTAGAGAAACCATCCATAAATGAAAACAGGCTATGTACGGCTGTGTTGTCCACCAAGATGTTGATGTGTGGAAGTGGAAAAGCATCCTTTGGGCTTGCTTTGTTCAAATCTCTGTAGTCTACGCACATTCGGACCTTTCCATCCTTCTTTGGCACTGGCACTATTTTTGCAAGCCATCCAGGGTACGTGGAGACCGCCAAGAATCCTGCTTGGAATTGTTTAACCACTTCATCTTTGACCTTCAAGGTCCATTCAGGTTTCAACCTTCTCAATTTCTGCTTAACTGGCTTAACATCTGGTAGAATTGGTAGCCTGTGCACAACCATGTCCGTGTCTAACCCTGGCATATCCTGATACGACCATGCAAATATATCTTCATAATCAGCCAAGAACCATATCATTTCATCATGCTGTACCTCAGATAGGCATACCCCAATCTTCACTATTTTTGGGTCATCTTCAACCCTTAGATTTATTGATATGGTCTCTTCAATATTGGGTTGGACCCCCTTTTCATGACGCTCCAATTGATATGTGATTTCTTTTGGAGGGTCGTCTTCTTCGTCCTTGATCTCTTCCTCAACCCCCATTAGGTCAAAGTCGAGCTCGAGGTCGAAGTCATACTCAACCTAATCCAATTCCGTTTGCTTATAAGGTTCATAAGTGGTTTGGACCTTTTTGAAAAATTTAATTTTTCTAGAAAAAATGGAAAAATCTATTTTTGTTTTTTGAGAGCCTTCTACAAAATCTTTTCCTGAAGACGAAGGCTCATTAAAACCTTTAGGAAAAGGGAATTCCACTAATGGAGTTTTTTTTTGGAAGCCATGTCTGTTTGCCAAACAAACGTGGCTTCAAAAGTAAGGGGAGTTTCCTCCCAATTATTCAAAATAAAAGAATATGGGGCAAGTGTATAAGCCTGCTCCTCAAGCTCAGGGTCGGCATCCGAAATCACCAGTATTGGGTGAGTTGTATCGCCTGCTTCTGCTGTCGGGCTGGTCCCAGATGGAACTTTTACCGCAGCCCAGTCAATGAAGGGTAGCTCATCTGCTCCTTCTTCCTGGTTGCCTTCAGTCATAGCAAAGAAGGCTCCAACATCCTCAGAAAAATCTTGCTCCTGTTCTGCCCGTGGCTCAGGCCCACCCAATGCTTGTGGAGGTGAAAGTAGAACATATGGTTGCAAGGTTGGGGACCTGGGTTTCTGGAATGGGTTGATGTTATAGTAAGGGGGTTTGGACTGATCCTGGGGTAGAGACAGTTGAATCATATAAGAAAGTTTAGGAAAAGTTTCCTTGATGTGAGGGAATTTCATGTCTTCCATCTGCCTCTGTCTTTTCCAATTCCTTGGCTTGGACCCTAATCCTGCTCTATGGATCATCTTCTTAACCTTTACCGGTTCTATCCTTCCTTGCAGGTTAATCCCTAGACCTTTTTCCGGGTGGAAATTGTACTTTCCCAGTATTTTCTTGACCATCCTCTCAGCACAAGTCAACTTTTCTTCTTTTTCTTGATACCCCCCAGGTAAAAAATTGACAGTTTCAAACTAGAAAGAGTAAAATGTTATCTTGTCAGCAGTCATTTCCATGTTTATGTAGGGTACATCAGGGGATCACATGGGAGGAACCAAAATTTCACCTAGGACTGTAATCACCTTTTGCCCTCGAACGTATTTGACTCTTTGGTGGAGGGTAGATGGTATAGCCCTAGCCGTATGAATCCACGGCCTTCTTAGGAGTAGGTTGAAGGCTGCCGGTATATCCATCACTTCAAATGTGATGTTAAAGATATACGGTCCAATAGTGACAGGCAGTTCGACCTCTCCTAGGGAGTGTGTTTTAGAGTTGTCAAAGGCTCTTATGATTCTCCCATTTTGTTTAATTTTATTTTGCTCTAGACCGAGCTTAATAAATGTAATTAACGGGCAGACATTTAGAGCCGACCCATTATCAATTAAAACCCGAGCTATCATGCAACCCTTACTAAGCACAGCTATGTGCAAAGGATCAACATGATGGTACCCTGCTGGGCTGATCTCGGTTTCAGAGAAGGTTATGACATTGTGGGATAAAATCTGCCCAACCATCTTACCTAGTTGGTTTGGTTCAATATTCTTAGGCACATGTGCCCCCTGAAGTACCCTTAGTAGAGAGTCCCTATGTTTTTCAGAATTCAACAATAATCCCAGAATTGAGATCTGGGCACGGACTTTGTTTAATTGTTCGACAACATTGAACTCACTCTTTTTGATTAGCTTAATGAGGTCAGCAGCCTCACTGTCAATTACCTGAGGGGCATTTTCCACTACCTTGGCCTTTCTTTTATTTTTCTCTTCTTCCTTTAACTTCTCTGTCTCCTTTTGTTTTTCTCCCACACATACACATTTTCCTGACCTCATCATGAGGTTCACTTCTTTCTTGCTTTCTGCCTCAGCTGCAGGGAATGTAGTGGTGAAGGCTTCGCTGTAGTTCCATGGTACAGCCAATTCAGAGTAAGAAGGCTTAGGGACATTTATCACTAATGGGGGAAGTTTGGACTTGGATGATGAAGTCTGAGTAGGAGAAACATTTACAACCAATGGTGGACATTGTTTTGGTTGAGAGGTTACAGAAGTAACAGAAACATTGAGATGGTCACAGTTTATGACCAATGGCAGTTTTGGTGGAGGTGGTGAAAAATGGGTGGATGGATTGCAATTGATAACCAGAGGTGGTTTTACAATATTTAGTTGGGCCATGAGAGAGGAGGCCTGGTCCAAAGCAGAGCTAATTGTGCGCGCGTGGGAAACGCAGCACGAGGTAATTTGGAGTCGCCACCGCCTGATGGGGTGCAGGCGGACACCTGGGTGCCTAATCTTGTCTATTTAGGGCTTTTGGTCTGCGGCTTGAGATTCTAAGTCGGTTCTCGGTTGTGGTCTGGGGAAGTCCGTAGACACCCCAGTCCACCCCGTCGGATGACGGGTCCCGTGGGTTCCCTGGTCTGAGTCAGCTTTATTTTGGTTTCTCACCCGATTCCTAATCCGGCATGCCATTAGGTTAAGTCTTGTCGGGACCACCTGAGTGGTGTGGGTCCCTTTAATTGATTTTATCTTTGCTTAACTTAAATTGTCTGAGTCTGATTGGGTGGGCCTCGTTGGAAGGCCCACAGTGTCCTTGGCGGGCTTGGGTAAGCCCATGTGCCCATATGGGCCTCTGTCTAAGCCTAGGAGGCCCTGTGGGCTTTGGTTAAGTGTGTTGATTTTACTTAATTTATTTAAGTTTGAACTTTTAGGTGATTTTCATGCAAAGGGTTGGACTGCATTGGTTGGCGGGCCCCAGGGTGGGCCCCCATGGTGGTTGCCAAAGTATGTTGAATTTGCTTAAATTTGCCAAGATGGGCTGATCACTGGGCTTGGGGCCCGTGATCCAGGTTTGGGCTCGAGAGCCCAGTTCTTTGAAGTCTAGGGCTTGCACCCTAACTTGGTTCGATTAGCGGGCTTTGGCGGGCCCCGATAGGCCCTAGCCCTTGGTCTCGGCCAAACCATGCAATTCGTATATTCATTCCACATTACAGGGCACGGGT
Source organism: Buxus sempervirens (assembly GCA_947561395.2). Classification (NCBI taxonomy): domain Eukaryota; kingdom Viridiplantae; phylum Streptophyta; class Magnoliopsida; order Buxales; family Buxaceae; genus Buxus; species Buxus sempervirens. The sequence continues at coordinate 7,930,875 of OX387192.1, forward strand.
GGGCCGCATTGGGTTTGGCCCGCCCGGTTCAAATGGCTCATTTTACCTAAGTTGTTTAATTAGCATGCTTTGGGGTTCATTGGGCTTGCTGGGCCCCGTTGGAAGGCCCATGGGTATTCCGAGTTGGACCGGCGGTCCATGTCCCAGGCTGGGTTTCCGGGTGACCCGGAAACCCTGTTGGTTCAATGGTTTTGGTTCAAATTGCTCCAAAAATTCGGCAAGGATCAAAATTATACAAAAATACACATTTCTGGGTGTATCCGGCCATAGCGGCCGGATACACATGGGCCTTAGGTGATCCGGCCTGAGTTGCCGGATCACCTCAAAATTGCCCTTTTTTGGGCTTAGGCCATTGGGATGGCTTCCAGGGGCTTCCTAAGGCCTTTCTAAGGTTCGGCGGGCCCCTGGGAGGGCCCACACTGGTTCAGGCTTGAGGGAGAAGCCTCACTTGGCCTCTTTTGGATTTTACAGCAAGGCAAGTTGGCCTTGGAAGGCAATGGGGCTTGCTGCCCTTCCCTCTTGAGCCATCTACAGCACTTAACAGGGACCATAGAGTCCCTGTTTTGGTTTCCCAACCTACCAAATAGCAAACACAAAAGCTGACCAGCATTCTAATCCAATGAAGACTTACGGCATGCCTTAACTCATGATGCTAACCCGTACACATAGTCATGCCTTATGCAAGAGAAAAGATGCTAATGCAAACACATGGACCTAACATGCTCCTAGAGTGGGGGGTGTGTGATCACATGGTGCGTATGAAAACAAGAAGGCAATCCACGCAACCCTGCATAAAAAAGGGACATGCTGTAGGAGGGTGGGGACAGCAACTATACATGGGAATTTAATCATGTTAAAGGAGGGGAAAGTGCATGGGGATTGGCAGCCTTCATGCCTAGTTTCATGGGCTGGGTTAGGGGAGCGTGGTAGCACTTAGGTATGCATGCTGGAGAACGTGGGACAGCAGCAAGTAGCAGGGGTTTGCTGCTGTCCCCAGCAGCAACTTACATGGGTTGTGTCAAGGGGAGGTCATGGGGGGTAAGGGGAGCATGCTTGGCATTTTCAACAGCAACAAAACCAAGAGGGAAGAACACCAACCAACATAGATTATATGCATGCAGCCAATATCATGTAGAGCAGCAAATGAAAGGGGGAACAGCAGTTATAAATGGGGTTGGAGGCATGCTTAACATGTTAGAAATGACACAAAGTGATGGGGAGGAGGGGGATCCTTCATGCATGGGGTTAGGAGGCTTAAACTAGGGAGTGTGTGGGTGGTTGAACCTGCTGGGACAGCACCTGTGGAGGGGCTCAAGACATCAATAGTAGCATGCCAAGGGAGCTATAGGTGGTAACAAAACAAAGAAAACACAGCCACATGCTAGGGGCTGCAAAAATGGGGGTGGAGCGTGGTTGTATGTGCAAGGACAGCAGGTAACAAAGAAAAAATACTAACAGAGAGAGACCATAAGCAAGCTGTAACCACAGTCCAAGAACAGCAAATATTAGACAAGTATGACCAGCAACCACAAGAAGAGAACATCACCATAAAAATATAAGAGGACTGAGATAAGAAGAACAATCAAGAAGGGAATCTGGGGGTTATTAAGGGGTACATTGGGTGAGGTGGAAGAGGAACAAGCTCCTCTATTAGTTGTTGGAAACAAAGCCAAAACAGCAACCATAAATCACCAAGAAAATGCGAAAAGAGAGACTCTCATGCTTCCTAACAGACCTACGTGGACTTCTTACCTTGGGTGGTTTTCATGTGATGGAGTGAGAGACATGCACAGGCCATAGAACCCTTAGAATAGGCTTGTAGCAAGTGAAGAGAAACACACATGGTAACATGCTCAAAAAGACCCCATTTTCATATATGTAAGGCAAAACGAGGTGAGGATCCATACCTGGGGGTGAGAGGAACCTTAAGTGCCTTGTATGGAGCTCCTTGAAGGCAAAACAAAGAGCTGGAGGCCTTCTCACCAGCAGCAACAGCAGGACACCTTCTCTTGTTGAGGTGACAATGAAGAGGAAGAAGGAGGTGAAGGGGTGGAGCCACCTTGGGGTGGTCTAGGGAGGTGGTGGAGCCAAAGGGGTTGGGAAGAGGCTGGTTCGGATGAAGAGAAGGTGGGCAAGGAGGTTTCCAAAGGGGCAAAAGAACCAACCATTGGAAAGGGGGCTGCTGCCCCCTTTTATAAAAAAACTTAATGTATCCGGACTTGGAGTCCGGATACACTATATCTCATGTGTATCCGGACTCCAAGTCCGGATACATTAAGCTTCCTTTGTATCCGGACTTGGAGTCCGGATACAAAACATAATAATTGGCAAAATTGATTTCCGCCGCGAATTTGTCTGAGAATCGACGCGAATCTTGCCGAGCAAATCTTCGTATCCGGCCTTGGAGTCCGGATATACACAAGGGTATGTGTATCCGGTATATTTGACCGGATACAAATCAAAAAATTACGGATTTGCCCTTCGACTTGACCGATTCGACCGATTTGACACTTTTGGATATCTACGGATTGCCCCGCACGAATTTTTGTTTAGTCCTTGAGATTTTTTGGATATTCAAGATTTAGTCCCCGAGATATTTCGCTGCGTTGGCAGCCACGTGTGCCGTTCCTGCGCCACGTGTGCAGTTTCCGGCTTTTGCTGCCCGGAAACTTCGACAGCTCATATCTCTTTCATCTGATCTCCGATTTGAGCAAACTCAATTGCGTTGAACTCGTATCGGAGCCCTCTATTCAATGACATAGGGTTAAGCACTTGGCACGGGGTTCGAGGAAAAGTCAACTTTCGGCTCATCCTCAAGTTTGACTGCCCGTAGAACCCTCATCCGGACTCCGATTCCAGCAAACTCAGTTGCGTTGGAACCGTGTCGAGATTCTCTATCTATTGGGATAAAGTAAGGTGGCCAAGTTTTATCTGATTAAAAGGTCAACTTTTCACCCCTTAGGGTATGACTTTCTGTCCAGGGTTTGCATTTTTTTGGTTTTTCTGGGAGCGCAAAAATGAGGTGCTTACAGCTGCCCCTCTTTGCTGGAGTCACCTTGTGGATGAACGGCAAAGAGAAAAAGAATCTCATTTTTGCGCCTGGCATTTCTGTCGACATGGTCGACGAGCTTTAGTCCTTTGAAGTTTTCATTTTGAGCGGGAAGCGGCCAATGATGTGGCGTCACTTCCTGGCTTCAGAGTTTCCTCACCCTTTGCTTTTCGGGTTTTTGTAGGGCAACTCTTCAGCATTTAACTTAAGTTTGAAAGAGATTAGATTGGACTTGAGCTCGCCAACCTGTTTCGGCGTCGATGCCAGACACTTGACAATATCCTTTTCCTCTTGTTTGTTCCATTAAAGCTTTTAGGTGACTCCAAGCTTCTGATCCATTTTGTGTTTTTTACTTGAAGCATTTTTTTTTTTTTTTTTTTTTTAGGATTTGGTGGCCAAAGGTTGGGTTAAGATGTGGACCGAATGGAGAAAGGAAGAAGGAAGAGTGGAGGAGGAGCTGCTGTTGGTGAGGAGGTGCTTTCCAGCGCTGTCCAGTGCCTCAAGGGAGTCCACACACCTGCTCTACTCTATTTACAAAAGTGTGAAATCAAAATTACAAAAGGGGCCATCTTGCCCGATGATATCTTTATTTATGCTCATTCTTCTTCATGTCTTGTTATCCCTTCTTTGGCAGTGCTTTCTGGTTGGCTTTCCCTTTGGTGGAGGCTCCCTAGCTTGGAGTGACTGTTGCTGGGGATTGGGAAGGAATCTTTTTTTCTTATCGCCTCTTCTTTCGGGTCGAGCCTTGTTAGTGACAAGCGTGGGAGTTCCCCGGGGAAGGATGCTCCATTGGGGATAAGTGGGGATTCCTCACGCTGTCATTTTCCTTCAGAAGGCCTTCTCCTTCTGCTTGGGTGCGAATTCTTCATGTTAGTTCAAGCTCTTGTTGAGTGCGAGAGGCTCCATCAGGGATTGACGTGAGCTTGTTTTGTCCTCTTTCCGCTCTTCTTCGCAAAGCCGGACTCTTCAGACTGGGCAAGGCTCGAGAAGTTTACATCATCAGGCATCACCGGGGATGTAAGGGTGTCATCCCTTGTTTGTTGAAGGCCTTACACTGGGGATTTTGGAGGTTATTATTCTCCATTTACTGAAAGAACTCCGCTGGGGATTTTGGAGAAAATGTCCGTCATTCCCCTTTCGCTGTACCTGTAAAGGTAGGACAAGACAACATTTTAGTTGTGGAATAGCTGGAGAATGCAAAACACTTCTCTTATTCTCTTTTTGCTCCGAGCCTTTTGCCCATTGCAGCTGGAACTGGCCTTTTCCAAGGTTCAGAGATTATCAACTCAGGTTAGTAGCCCAACGTGGAGCTCAAACAGTTAAGCAGAACAATTATAGAGAAAACAGGTGTGTCAGTGTGTGCCTGTGTTTGCAATATCAAAGAAATTTCCCAAGGTCAGAAGGGACTTGGAGCGCTTGGTATTTTCCGTATCATTGTCATCACAGGCCACTGTGGAGTCATTGACTCGGGCGCAACCTGCCGGTTCGGACCCCTCAGATCTTGTGCAATTTCCTCAGTTTACTGTCTGCCACTGTCACTGCTCTTGTCTGTATCTTGCTCTGCTTAATCCAGATGCGACCAGTTCTTCTCTCTTTTTTTTTTTTTTGATTGATTTTTTGATTGACTAACCACACAATGCCCTTTTTTCGGGTTTTCGCTGTGTCCAGCCTTTTTAGGAAATTCTGAATTCCGTCATTGTTGATGAACGCAGACCTAACTGTTTGCCTTGATCATTCCTTTCAAGATCCGAGAGGTCTTAGAGATAGGACGAAACGTAGGCCGGGTCTTGGTTATGAAAGAAGGGATAGATGGCTCAAAAAGCTTAATTGTTTGGGTTTGCAAAGTGTGCTACTTTTATTATTGGTGGGACTTACATCCTGGCTTATTTGTATCTCTATATTTTTGGCGGGGCAAACATTTCCCCACTTTCTTTGTTTCTTTTCCTTTTCTTTTCTTTCTTTTTCTTTTTTTTTTGTTGTTGCATTTTCTCTTCTGTTTGAGGTTTTTCTGGGTAAGAATGCCCTATTTCTTTTTGCTTTGCCAAGAATGCCCCGGTTTGATGTGTAGAACACTTGCAATGGGTTGAAAGAATTTTAAGGCTCAAAATTGTCTAACTAGGGGAGAATTTAAGGTATTTGGAAGGATTTACAGTCTAAAGGAGAGTCAAGGAAGGCCTCTCTTCATTTCCCAATCCGAATGATCTTAGGCATAGTACAGTTTGACTGCGTCTGCGTTTATCGGCTCAGGAAAAATTGCCCCGTGCATTTCTTGCAGGATAAGTGCTCCCCAGGACAGAACCTTGTGGACTACGAATGGCCCTTCGTAGTTTGGCTTGAATTTCCCTCTGTTGTCTTCTTGATGAGGAAAGATCCTCTTCAGTACTAGGTCTCCTACTTTGAACTGTCGTGGCTTCACCTTCTTGTTGTAGGCTCGCGCCACTCTCTGTTGATAAAGCTGGCCATGGCACAAAGCCTTAATCCTCTTTTCATCCAACAATTGCAACTGGTCAAATCTGGATTCTTCCCATTCGACGTCACTGATTTCAGCTTCCTTTAGGATTCTGAGTGACGGAATCTGTGCTTCCACAGGGAGGACTGATTCCATTCTGTATACCAGGGAGAACGGGGTTGCCCCGGTTGATGTCCTAATCGACGTCCGATAGGCGTGCAGTGCATAGGGCAGCTTCTCATGCCAGTCTCTGTAAGTGACTACCATTTTCTCAAGTATCCTCTTCAGGTTCTTGTTGGCAGCCTCTACTGCCCCATTCATCTTGGGCCGGTATGCCGTGGAGTTTAGATGTCTGATCTTCAAATCTTCACACATCTTTTCCATGTCCTTATTATTCAGATTCTTTGCATTATCAGTGATGATCGCTTCTGGAACTCCATAGCGACAGACTATATTGTTTCTGATAAACTTGAGCACATGAGATTTCTTCACATTCACGAAGGACATGGCCTCTACCCACTTGGTAAAATAGTCAATTGCCACTAAGATGAACCGATGCCCGTTTGAAGCCATTGGATGAACTTGGCCTATCATGTCAATTCCCCAGATGGCGAACGGCCAAGGTGATGTCATGGAGTACAGCGCATTTGGCGGCGCATGGATGTTGTCAGCATAAATCTGGCATAATTGGGTTTTTCTAACTTGAGCGTAGCAGTCGGCTTCCATGGTCATCCAGTAATAGCCCATCCTTAGAATCTTCCTTGCTAGCATATGCCCATTCATGTGTGCGCCACACAACCCTCCATGGACTTCCTCGATTAATTTCTGCGCCTCGGCTTCCCTGACACATAGCAGTAGGGAATCGTTGTACGATTTCTCGTACAGCCTACCTCCACTGTAGAAGTATTGCCCTACCAACCTCTGTATAGTTCGCTTCTCTGCAGCTGAGGCACCTTCTGGCAGGATTCTGTTTCTTATGTATCTCTCAATGTCCGCGTACCAAGGCTCTTCTTCGGGTGTGCTTTTCTCGATACTGAAGCAATAAACAGGGTAGCGCCGAATTTCTATCTCCAATGGTTGCACCCAAGCATTATCCGTGATGGTGGCCATTGACGCCAGCGTAGCTAGTGCATCCGCAAAACGGTTCCCATCTCGTGGCATGTAGTCAAATGTCACGCTCTCAAATTCCTCTTCTAATTCCTTGACCAGCTCTTGGTATGGCACTAATTTCACATCTCTGGTCTTCCAATCTCCCATCACCTGATAGATGATAAGACTTGAATCACCAAATACTTTTAGCTCTTGTATATGCATCTCGATTGCCGCTCGCAAGCCTAACACACATGCTTCATATTCGGCCATGTTGCTAGTGCAATCAAACAGAAGTTTTGCTGCTATTGGGTGATGGACACCGTCTGGGGAGATTAGCACTGCTCCGATCCCTTTTCCATTTACATTGACTGCCCCGTCAAAGAACATTTGCCACTTCGTTTCTTCTGTATCATCTGCAGACTCTGTATACATCACATCTTCGTCCGGGAAGTGAGTCAGAAGTGGTTGGTAGTCAGGTAGTGAATGCTCTGCCAAGTGATCCGCCACAGCTTGTCCTTTTATCGCCTTTCTAGTCGTGTAGACAATGTCATACTCAGACAAAAGGACTTGCCACCTGGCAACCCTACCAGTGGAGATCGGCTTCTCAAAGATGTATTTCAAAGGATCTAGATTGGAGATCAGCAAGACTGTGTGACTGAGCAAATAATGCCGCAGCTTTTGAGCTGCCCAGACTAAAGCGCAACATGTCTTTTCAAGCACTGTGTATCTAACTTCAATGTTGGTAAACTTCTTGCTCAGGTAGTAGATAGCTTGTTCTTTTCTTCCTTTCTCATCGTGTTGCCCTAACACACATCCTACTCCCGTCTCTGAGACTGTCAGATACATGATCAAGGGTCGTCCCGGGACAGGCGGGACCAACGTCGGTGGACTCATCAGATAGGCCTTGATCTTATCAAACGCTACTTGACAGTCGTCATTCCAAACCACAGGGTTGTCTTTCTTTAGCAGCTTGAATATAGGCTCACACACAGGAGTCATCTGCGCAATGAACCTACTGATATACTGTAACCTGCCCAAGAACCCTCTCACTTCCTTTTCTGTCGACGGAGGAGGCATCTCCAGAATTGCCTTTGCTTTGACGGGGTCGACCTCAATGCCCCGCTTGCCCACTATGAAACCGAGCAACTTTCCTGAAGTAACTCCAAACACGCACTTGTTTGGGTTAAGCCGAAGTTTGTGCTCCCTGAGTCTGTCGAACACCTTTCCAAGGTTTACCAAGTGGTCTTCTTCTTCCTTGGACTTTGCTATCATGTCATCCACATACATTTCCATTTCCTTGTGTATCATGTCGTGGAATAACAGAGTCATCGCACGCTGATATGTAGCACCCGCATTTTTCAGTCCGAACGGCATCACGCGGTAACAGTAAGTGCCCCAGTGCGTGATAAAGGATGTTTTCTCCATATCCTCGGGTGCCATTCTTATCTGGTTGTAACCAGAGAAGCCGTCCATGAAAGAGAACATCGAATGCGTTGCTGTATTGTCTACCAGTACATCGATGTGCGGCAATGGGAAGTCGTCCTTCGGACTTGCTCTATTCAGATCTCTATAGTCAACACACATCCTGACTTTTCCGTCTTTCTTGGGAACCGGCACGATGTTGGCCAACCACTCTGGATAGTGAGTTACTGTCAAGAATCCGGCATCCAACTGCTTGGTGACCTCTTCCTTGATCTTCAAGGCCCACTCCGGCTTCGTGCGCCTGAGCTTCTGTTTCACAGGTACGGCCTCAGACTTTGTTGGTAACCGATGCACTACCAAGTCCATGTCTAACCCGGGCATATCCTCATATGACCATGCAAACACGTCAGAATAAGATTTAAGAAAATCAAACATCTGTTTTCTCAATAATGGTGACAGCTTTTTACCAATTTGGAGAATCCTTGGTTGTGCTACTCCACCTATGTCAATTGACTCTGTTTCCTCAATGTTGGCCTGGGGACCCTTTTCATGCCTTTCCAACGCAAGTTGGATTTCAAGCGGGGTCTCCCATGATTCATCGTCGTCCTCATGCTCGAAAGGCTCACAGGGGACGATGTCTGAATCTTCTCGCTGCGATGGGCGAGTGCCCCAATCTGATTTGTCGAGTTCTTGCTCGTTTTCAGGTTAGGACACTGGCTCATGCATTTCATTTATTATTGCCATCTGGACTGGCTTTTCCATTTCCTCTTGTTCTTTTTGTTCAATTATGGCAATCTTATTACCTATCCCGTGCCCCAGATCTTCCAGGTGTGCGTCGGGATTGGCACTAAGCTTGCGATGCTCGAGCTGCTTATTTTTGTTATTTTCATTTTCAAACAGATGCAAGTAGTAGGAAGCATTGAGATATTCATTAAAAATTTCAGCAGTAGCTACAACAGAAATCTCAGAGGTGACAGAAACCCCCTTTGGGATAGCAGCTTTGCTGATTGCAAAAGGCGTGGCGCTCCAGTTCTTCAGTGATGCCTCAGTTTCCTTGTTGATAGCGATCGTCTTCTCTGGCTCTCCTACCACCACCATGTTGGCGCTCTCGTCAGAAGAAATGTAGATAGGATCCTGTGCTGCGCCTCCTACCGGCTTATTCTGGCTTCTCTCTGATCGGGGGCCAAACTCTGACGATACCCTTACCCATGATCCACTGAGGGCGATTGCCATTGGCATCTCATCCTCGGGTAGCGCATATGCAATGGTGACTTCGTTGGCTGGGTCAACTCTGGGGGGTGCAAACATTATGGGTATTCCAGTTGGTATCCCAGGCACCGTAGAAGAGTAAGCTGGTGGTGCCCATTTTCCGTAAGCTGCATGGTACACCTCTTCCGGTACTGGCCCTAGCACTTGGGGCATGCTACGGAACATGCGGTTCAAGCCATCGCGAGTTCCAGGGTGCGGGATATAGGGGCGTGGAGGAGGCGACCTTGGCCTGCGGGTTGGCGCCCCTGAGCTGTCTCGCCCTTCCATCATGCAAACATACGTGATCGGACCTTCTTCTTCGGATTCCTCAATGGGAGCAGGTGACGGCGCTTCCATCACAATTGCAGAGTTGATCGGGATCCCATCAGGGATGAATTGCTCATCTGGTGGGGCAAAGGCCATAGTGACTTCGTCGACTGAGTCCAGGGCGACCAGTGTTGGCAGGCCATCCGACGACCCCTCAGGAGCCAATGGGTCTACTTCCACTATGCCTCCAATCATGTCCATGGATGGTGGCTCCTCCCAGAGCATTTGGGCTAGGCCTTGTAGGTAGTCTTCTTCTACGACAGGGGTGTCCAGAAACTCATCTCCCCATCCTTGGGGGACTATATTCTCAATGGCTTGGGCAGCCCTACTCTCCATGTTGGTGAAGCGGTGGTATAAGTGCTCGTGTACGCATATGGGCCAGTGGGGGTCTCTTCCTTCAATTCTGGCTCTTTTCCTCTCGGCACGGTTCCCAAGGAGCTGGGAATAGTCTTCCGACTGTGGCCTGAACCCCAGTCCAAACCCGGCAGTCTGCTCAGAAGGTTGGATGGCTGCCTTAATTCCCTGCTTATACTTGCCCAGTCCGTCACCGGCCCTGAGACCCCAGTCTGCGCAGTCAGCAGCACTAAACATGTTCTTTCTTTGCCTCTTCGAGAGTTGTCACCCACTTTCAGACTCGGGGATATGATTCACTTGCACCATCTCCACAGCCTGGAAATTGAGTGTGGTGGGCAACTCATAATCCACATAGGGTACTCCAACCTTCTCAAACTCCCGGTGATCTTCCGCATGTACTGTTATAAGTTCGTTGCCTGATACGAACCGGACCATCCTATGTAGTGTGGAAGATACTGCTCCTGCCTGATGCAGCCAAGGCCTCCCAATCAGCAAGTTAAATGAGGCATTGATATCCATGAGTTCAAACTCCATGGTAAAAGGTCTATCTGCAATTACAATCACCAGAGTGACCTCTCCCAACGAGTCTCTTCTAGCGTTGTCGAAGCCTCTGACGTTATGAGCGCTTGGCTTGATCATTGAAGGATCTAATTGTAAACTGTGAAACGTCCTCATCGGGCATATGTTCAGCGCCGACCCATTGTCGATCATCGCACGTTTTACGATGAGATCGACGCACTTCACTGTGATGTAAAGCGGCTCAGTATGGTCGCAGCCCTCCGGTGGCAGATCTGCTGCAGAGAAGGAGATGGCCCGGGGTGCCGTGATCACTGATACCACTGCTCCTAGCTGCTCGGGATCAATGCTTGCTGGTACGTGTGCGTCCCCCAGGACCTTCATTAACACTGCCCTGTGCTTTTCTGAATCAATCAGAAGTCGCATTATGGAGATTTGGGCGGGCACCTTGTTCAACTGCTGGAGGAGGTCGTACTCTGGAGTGAACACACTATGGTGCAAATCTGTGACTTCCTCTTCTGTGGCCCTTCCCTTTCTTTTGAGGGTCGATGGCAATTCTGTGACCACGTCCTTCCCTTTTTCTTTCCTTTTTGCTTCTGCTTCTGCTCCCTCCTCTGGTGCGGGTGGGGGGTCGGTGTTTACGTATCGACCGGATCGGGTGATTCGGTCGATCTCTGCTTCAATGGTGGTTGCGGAGGTGGCTTGATGGTGGAAAGATTGGGTGGGATAAGGTGGTGGTACGACGTTGTACGAGGGTGGTTCCAGGTTAAGCTTGGAAAGGTTCAGGGTAGGTGGTTCGAATGAAAGGTAGAAGGGGTCTTGTGGAGGCGAGTCCATGATGTCATGGATGTTGAGGGTTAAAGGGATAGGGTGAGAGATGGGGGTTGGGTAGAAGAATTCTTGGTCTTCGGATGGGTGGAAGTGCACCAGAGGGAAATCTGTAGGGGGGTCACTGCCGTCTCCTTCAATGACGTTCACTGTCTCACTCTTTTCTGCGGACGTGTCATCTGAGCCTGCGTCAGCAGACTCGTCCGAGCTCTCGTACGGATCCGGCAGGTTCACGAGTTCAGGAGTGGATGGTGGTTCCTCTTCTGCTGCGGCATGAGGGGGGGCGAACCACTCATGCATGTTGTATGGGAGGGGGACGGGATTAGACTCAAGTGATGACGAGTCGGTAGAGTATGCCAGATATGGGCGTGGCCCCGATGTCGCGGACATGCCCTCTGGCGGCCATCCGGTGGATAACTGGGGCGGCACCCTTGAACTACCCACTGAAGCGTCCGAGATCTGCGGCCTATCCCTGATCTGGAGTCCACTGGAGCTGCCCACTCCTTCCCTGTGTGGAGGGGATGGGGAATCACTAATCCATCCACATTGTATCGGGTTCCAAGGTCCCGTGACTTCCTCACTACTCTGAGGTTCATCCTCGATCGTGCAGACATGGACATCTGTACTCTCATTAACTGCCCTTGCTACCGAGGGGGTTCCTGTTTGCAGCTGTACCCTCACTGTCTGCCCTGGCCGTCCGATAAGTATGGAAGGGTTGAGCTGCTCGGTGCCTTGATTACTACTCACTTGATTTGCCGTCCTACTAGTGGAGGCCTTTGAGTGATCTGGGAGAGGATTGGTAGTTACTCCGGCTGCTAGAGTCTGGGCAGGTGGCGCTGGAGGGTCGACCGTGATGCACTTACTATCAATCAGGTCTTGGATATCGTGCCTCAAATCCCAGCACCGATTGGTGTGGTGCCCTGGAGCACCAGAGTGGTACTCGCACCGCTCTGCAGCGTTATAGCTTCTGGCGTTGACCAAACGAGGGTTCGGGGGTTTGACTTGCACGTACCCCTTCTTTATCAAAGTAGGCAGCAACTCTGCCGGCGCATACGGGAGTGGAGTGAAAACCCGCTTCATTCTGGCCTCCATCTCTTCCCTTGTCCTTCTTACCCCTTGGTAAGCAGCTTGTCCGGTTCCTTGGGGTGCCACTACCTCCGGTCCTTGGGAGAAATGGTGGGGTTGTGCGGGGTATACATAGTTCACTGCCTGCTGTTCTGACCTCCTAGGCTCTTGCCCTTGGTTTCTGCTGGCTTGCCCTGTTACCGGCCTCCTTGGTGCAGCGCTCTGCCCACTGCCATCTATCTTTCCGGCCCTCATTGCGTCTTCAATCCGATCCGCAGTCAAGATCAGGTCATTGAAGTTCGACGTACTCTGCCCCAGCAGCAAAGTGAAGAAAGGTTGGCCCAATGATGCAATGAACAATGACGTCATCTCTTGTTCTAGCAACGGCGGTTGTACCAATGCTGCCAATTCCTTCCAGCGCTTGGCGTATTCTCTCACTGACTCCTGACTCTTCTTAGCCAGCCTCTGCAATTCTGCCCTTGTCTGCACAATCTGACTGTTTAGGCGGTATTGTTGGATGAAGATGGCCGCCAAATCATTCCATGTCTTGATCTTGGCTTTGTCCAAACTCAGAAACCAGGAGTAAGCCGCCCCTGTTAACGACTTCTGAAAGAACTGTACCATGATTCGCTCTTCCTTGGCATACTGGCACATGTCACCAGAATAGGACCTCAGATGGTTCAGGGGGCACCCGGTGCCGTCGAACTGGTGCAACTCAGGGCATTTGAACTTAGCCGGGAGTTGGATATCTGAAAAGAAACAGAGGCTTTCCAGAGTAGCCTCACTCTTCACTGTGCTAGGTTGGAGCTGCTTGAGTTGCTCCTTGAGGGCGGCCATTTCCGTTCTATTCTCTTCCCTCACTGCTGTCAGCTTTTCTTCAAACTGCACTTCTTGGGTTCTGTACCAGTCCTCATCACCCTGTCCCAGATGGATAGGCAAAAATTGATCTTGTTGTGCCACATGAAATGGCGCTGCCTGGGGTGGTGGCGGTGGTGCTAGGGGAGGGGGGTTTACTGGACGTGGTGGTGGTGCCGCTTCTGCTTGTGGCGGGAACTGGGGTTGCGGCTGCTGGGCGCCTGGTACCACTGGCGGGACCTGCCTCAATTCTCTCAGCTCTGTCATCAATTCCTGGATGATGGTACTCATGCTGTCCATCTTATGTTGCATCTCATTAACTACTTGCGCATGACTAGACTCTGCAGGATCTTGCCCTGGCGGCGTCTGCTCTCCTTGCTGATCCATTTCGAGCCTTCTCCTCGATCTTAGCAGGTACGGACTTCTGAAAGCAATTTTGGTACCTGATGGACAATTGACAGGTATTAGTGCAATTTTACACAAATTGGTTATGTAATTTACTTGGTAGAATCTGTTTCTTCGATTTATGCTGTTTTTTGTTTGGTTGGATTTGGACTAGCTAATCTATTTTAGCTACTCTAAGGCAACAAGGGAAGAGAACCTGATTTTGAATCAACTGATCTATTTTAGCTACCCGTAGGTAACGAGGGAAGAGAACCTTATTGATTTTGAAGACTGGTCTATTTTGGCCGTCCTAGGACGACCGGGGAAGAGAACCCTAATGAATTTGAAGACAGATCTATTTTAGTTACCTGGCAATAACCGGGAGAGAGAACCCTAGTAACCGGATCTATTTTAGTCACCCGCAGGCAACTGGGAGAGAGAACCCTATTTTTTCTGAAAGCTGATCTATTTTAGCTGTTTGGGCAAGGAAAGAGAACCTTTAATTTAAGGGGTTTTGTTTGAGCTCAGAATCACGAGGTTGGACCAATGCAGGGTCTCCGCAGGGGGTGAGCTGAAAAAGCAGCACCCAGGCGTACCTCGGCCAATCTCCAGTTCATTTACTGGCGGCGTCGGCGCCAAACTTCGGCTAGTAGTTCCCGGGCGTGCCTTAGCTAGTCGTTGGTTTAATCACCATTGACTTCGGCGCCTCACAAAGGGGAAGGCTATGCCAGGACGCTCCTCCACCAATATCCGACTCATCCGTCGGCGGCTTCGGTGCCCTAAGGATCCGGCTAGTAGTACCCGGACGCTCCGCAGCCAATATCCGATTCAATCACCGGCGGCTTTGGTGTCACTAAAAGGGGTAGGCTATGCCAGGACGATCCTCCACCAATATCCGACTCATCCGTCGGTGGTTTCGGTGCCCTACAAGTTAGACCGCATGATCTTGAAAAGATGCAGACGGGTGTGATCTGAGCTCAAAGTCTCGGGTGTTTTTTAAACACTTGCTGGGTTTTGCGATCTCAATGGGGGAGATGCAACCAAAGGAAGTTAGGTGGTCGCAGCGACCAGGAGCATTGCAATTTATTGAGAGAGATGGTCTATTGGAGACCGAGTTGCCCTATTTGAGGGAATTAGTTCTTTTATTTCAAATTCTTGTCTTGTTAAGTTTGAACAATATATAGCCAAGTGGAAATAACTTCATGCTTTAATCAAAAGGTGCCGCCATGGCATAAAGTATGTCATCATTCATAACAAAATACAACAAAGCCAAAGTCTAGCTAGGTTGGTCATCATCATAGTGGGAGGACACGTCTTGCCTTCTCAAGGCTCTCAGAAGCTTATTCCGCAGACGTCGGTCCTTCTCAGCGCGCTTGCGCACTAATTCCATTTCATGTTGCAAGGCCATATTGGCCTGCCTACTCTCCCGTTCCGAATCCACATAAGCTGAATGGATACGGGAGTGGGTCTCCTGCAGTTCGGCCACCCTGTCCCTATATGTGTTAGGGGGCGGAACTGGAATGTCGCTTGAAGCGACAGGCTGAAGAGGTGGGGGCCGTCGTGGCCGAACTCCCGAGCTATCCACTGCTCGTAGTCTCGAAAATGTGATTCGATGAAGACGTCTTCTCAATATACACACATTGTCTGCCACTCCATCAGCAGTTGGGTCCTTAGTCCCTTGGTGAGTGGACCACTCAAATTGCCTAAGTCGTCCTTGACCGGGATTCCCTGCGGTTTCCCAAACTGTCTCAGAACCCGGATCGGATAGTACAGCACGGCATGGGTGAGTCCTATCAGGGAAAGCCCCTCTCTTTTCTTGAAGGCTATGATGGGGGTGTAGGGGATGTTGTATGTACCCCACCATCTGATGTCCGTTTCTCCCTTCAGGTGGAGAAAGTGGTTAAACCAATCCTCACGGGCGGGTAGGTCTGGTTTGATCTCTCTTTGAGCCAACCAATAGATGTTGTTGCCGGTTGCCTTGTAATATGCACTGACGGGTGATGACACCGTCAGGTGGTCTTGCAGCCAAATGTGGAGAAGGGGAGCGCACCCTTGAAACCTCCGAGTTCCGTTTTTGGACAAAGTCAGGGAATGGAACAGTTGAGCTAGGATCAGTGGCATGATTCGGTACCCTGCCCTGAGTTGATCCACAATTTCCATGAGGGCCAAATTAATGGTGTCTCCCCCAGTTGGAAAGAAGATTTGTGACAGAACCACAAGGGTGAAGGTGTCAAACCAAGCCTGGGGTCTTTCCTGCTTTTTGTTTCTTATTTTCTCAGCTAGGAATGTTTTGGAGACCCGAGTAAATGATTTGTCACCTCCTAATGTCTGGAATTCTCCCCTTGAGAGGCCAAAGAAAACACAAGCTTCATTCTTGTAGCTTTCTTTGAGACTTGGCCTAGCGGGTTCTCCTAAGTCACGAAATCGGAGGAACAGGTCAAGTTCCTCAATTGTGGGAGTCAACTCATTGACCCCGAATCGAAAGACTGAAAGCTGGGGATCCCAGAAAAGCAGGGCTGCTTGGATCATATCCCAGTTAATTGGCACATTTAACAGGGACAAAGTCTGTCCCATGTGGTATTTGTGCTCTCATTCAATCTGCTCACTCCCTTGGAGCTGCCTTGTCCAAGAACGGATCCAGGGGGTATCCCAGGCGCACTTCTCTATCCTAGGGAAACGGGTTCTCTCAGATGAGGATGAAGATGCCATGCCAACTATCCGATCGAAATTCCGAATCAATTTAAGGTTCCACACCAAGACTCTAAGTTAGTTCTATAATATGCACAATTTCAAGCAACAAGATGCACTACTAGCAGTTCTAACATGCTTCACCAAATAAAGCAAAACCAAAACAGTGCGGAATTTAGGCACACATGGTGTGTGGTCTTAAGGGTTGGCGCCAATGAAGGTGCGACTCCTAGACATACTTGTGTAGAGGAGCACATTCAAGTCCCGATCAGTCTTTCTGTCTTTCATCTGTTCTTTCATCTGCTTTCGGTGTCGGACCATAGCGAAATTACAACTTGCCATCGAGGGCGAATTTTTACAAGATATTTACAAAAGCTGCAAAGAATTCATCCTTAAGGCTGTTGGGAGCCAAAAGGGAGGATACAAATTGCTTTCAAAGTGGGTAGGCTAAAAAATCCCTAAATCTAGGGTTTAGTACCCTGGCATGCTTTCATCTGTCTGTCTGATCTGGCCGGCTTTCGTCTGCTCTAAAAGACCAATCTGGACTTAAAGTGCTCCCAGCGGACTCTAATGGGTTGGGGGCCCATAGCATACAGGACTCCATGCATAGATCTGGGGTGGTTCCCCTGATCATGGTTAGGTGAGTTTCCTAAGCCAGGGCCGAGGTAGCCCAGCTTCTAGGGTTTACTCCATTTGATGCAAAAAGCGGGGGGTTGCTGCCCCTGATGGACTCTGAATTTTATTCTAATTTTATTCATCATTCACATCCTACTCACCCTCTCATGCTCAACGCAAGGTTCATTCAGAAACGTTAGGTGGGGAAGGATACCCAGCCCGAGACATAAGCCTACAAGGGTCTGGACCAGTACTGGATCCTCGCGTGCCACGGCAAGAAACCAGTGGTGCTAACGGACTCCAGTAAACTGGGGGGATGGGTTTACCCTGCTTTCCCTGGCAAGCCACGGGAGCGTAGGTGCTAATACCATCCCAAAGATCAGTTCATAGGAAGAAGAAGGGTAGGCTGCTAGAGAGGTCTAAGTTTTGGTAAAGAAGTAGCAGTATCCGATTCACTCATCTATCAAAGGTCGGATCATCCACGCAGTCTCCCTCGTGCGTGTCACCCCACGCAGTTTTATCATGCAAATGCGGGAATTGAAATTTTTAAATTTATGTAATCATCCATCCATGGTGTGGTGGTGTGCCCGTGTGTGCAGTTGGGCTGCGTGCTGTGCCGATACGGGTGAGTTTTGTCTGGATTTAGGTGATAAAGGAATCCCTACTGCCTCGTATAGTAAGGTGCAGAATTGGCACGTTTTACGATGTCCTGGGAGAATCCCCAGGTAAGTGGAGGGTCACAGGGGACCTCTTAAATTCCACTTGCCTTAGGCAATTATCGCGTCCTTGTGGCAGGACTCCCCAGAACACGTAGTTACATGTATTCTGTACCTTGCTAAGCGGGGTAGCAAAAGTTCCTAGAATATCGCCTAAGTCCCTCTTGAGCTGACTCGGTCCTAAGTAGGATCCTACTGGGCTGAGTGGTCCCCAGCAGAGTCGCCAGGCTGTGCACGCGTGGGAAACGCGGCACGGGGTAATTTGGAGTCGCCACCGCCTGACGGGGTGCAGGCGGACACCTGGGTGCCTAATCTTGTCTATTTAGGGCTTTTGGTCTGCGGCTTGAGATTCTAAGTCGGTTCTCGGTTGTGGTCTGGGGAAGTCCGTAGACACCCCAGTCCACCCCGTCGGATGACGGGTCCCGTGGGTTCCCTGGTCTGAGTCAACTTTATTTTGGTTTCTCACCCGATTCCTAATCCGGCATGCCATTAGGTTAAGTCTTGTCGGGACCACCTGAGTGGTGTGGGTCCCTTTAATTGATTTTATCTTTGCTTAACTTAAATTGTCTGAGTCTGATTGGGTGGGCCTCGTTGGAAGGCCCACAGTGTCCTTGGCGGGCTTGGGTAAGCCCATGTGCCCATATGGGCCTCTGTCTAAGCCTAGGAGGCCCTGTGGGCTTTGGTTAAGTGTGTTGATTTTACTTAATTTATTTAAGTTTGAACTTTTAGGTGATTTTCATGCAAAGGGTTGGACTGCATTGGTTGGCGGGCCCCAGGGTGGGCCCCCATGGTGGTTGCCAAAGTATGTTGAATTTGCTTAAATTTGCCAAGATGGGCTGATCACTGGGCTTGGGGCCCGTGATCCAGGTTTGGGCTCGAGAGCCCAGTTCTTTGAAGTCTAGGGCTTGCACCCTAACTTGGTTCGATTAGCGGGCTTTGGCGGGCCCCGATAGGCCCTAGCCCTTGGTCTCGGCCAAACCATGCAATTCGTATATTCATTCCACATTACAGGGCACGGGTGGGCCGCATTGGGTTTGGCCCGCCCGGTTCAAATGGCTCATTTTACCTAAGTTGTTTAATTAGCATGCTTTGGGGTTCATTGGGCTTGCTGGGCCCCGTTGGAAGGCCCACGGGTATTCCGAGTTGGACCGGCGGTCCATGTCCCAGGCTGGGTTTCCGGGTGACCCGGAAACCCTGTTGGTTCAATGGTTTTGGTTCAAATTGCTCCAAAAATTCGGCAAGGATCAAAATTATACAAAAATACACATTTCTGGGTGTATCCGGCCATAGCGGCCGGATACACATGGGCCTTAGGTGATCCGGCCTGAGTTGCCGGATCACCTCAAAATTGCCCTTTTTTGGGCTTAGGCCATTGGGATGGCTTCCAGGGGCTTCCTAAGGCTTTTCTAAGGTTCGGTGGGCCCCTGGGAGGGCCCACACTGGTTCAGGCTTGAGGGAGAAGCCTCACTTGGCCTCTTTTGGATTTTACAGCAAGGCAAGTTGGCCTTGGAAGGCAATGGGGCTTGCTGCCCTTCCCTCTTGAGCCATCTACAGCACTTAACAGGGACCATAGAGTCCCTGTTTTGGTTTCCCAACCTACCAAATAGCAAACACAAAAGCTGACCAGCATTCTAATCCAATGAAGACTTACGGCATGCCTTAACTCATGATGCTAACCCGTACACATAGTCATGCCTTATGCAAGAGAAAAGATGCTAATGCAAACACATGGACCTAACATGCTCCTAGAGTGGGGGGTGTGTGATCACATGGTGCGTATGAAAACAAGAAGGCAATCCACGCAACCCTGCATAAAAAAGGGACATGCTGTAGGAGGGTGGGGACAGCAACTATACATGGGAATTTAATCATGTTAAAGGAGGGGAAAGTGCATGGGGATTGGCAGCCTTCATGCCTAGTTTCATGGGCTGGGTTAGGGGAGCGTGGTAGCACTTAGGTATGCATGCTGGAGAACGTGGGACAGCAGCAAGTAGCAGGGGTTTGCTGCTGTCCCCAGCAGCAACTTACATGGGTTGTGTCAAGGGGAGGTCATGGGGGGTAAGGGGAGCATGCTTGGCATTTTCAACAGCAACAAAACCAAGAGGGAAGAACACCAACCAACATAGATTATATGCATGCAGCCAATATCATGTAGAGCAGCAAATGAAAGGGGGAACAGCAGTTATAAATGGGGTTGGAGGCATGCTTAACATGTTAGAAATGACACAAAGTGATGGGGAGGAGGGGGATCCTTCATGCATGGGGTTAGGAGGCTTAAACTAGGGAGTGTGTGGGTGGTTGAACCTGCTGGGACAGCACCTGTGGAGGGGCTCAAGACATCAATAGTAGCACGCCAAGGGAGCTATAGGTGGTAACAAAACAAAGAAAACACAGCCACATGCTAGGGGCTGCAAAAATGGGGGTGGAGCGTGGTTGTATGTGCAAGGACAGCAGGTAACAAAGAAAAAATAATAACAGAGAGAGACCATAAGCAAGCTGTAACCACAGTCCAAGAACAGCAAATATTATACAAGTATGACCAGCAACCACAAGAAGAGAACATCACCATAAAAATATAAGATGACTGAGATAAGAAGAACAATCAAGAAGGGAATCTGGGGGTTATTAAGGGGTACATTGGGTGAGGTGGAAGAGGAACAAGCTACTCTATTAGTTGTTGGAAACAAAGCCAAAACAGCAACCATAAATCACCAAGAAAATGCGAAAAGAGAGACTCTCATGCTTCCTAACAGACCTACGTGGACTTCTTACCTTGGGTGGTTTTCATGTGATGGAGTGAGAGACATGCACAGGCCATAGAACCCTTAGAATAGGCTTGTAGCAAGTGAAGAGAAACACACGTGGTAACATGCTCAAAAAGACCCCATTTTCATATATGTAAGGCAAAACGAGGTGAGGATCCATACCTGGGGGTGAGAGGAACCTTAAGTGCCTTGTATGGAGCTCCTTGAAGGCAAAACAAAGAGCTGGAGGCCTTCTCACCAGCAGCAACAGCAGGACACCTTCTCTTGTTGAGGTGACAATGAAGAGGAAGAAGGAGGTGAAGGGGTGGAGCCACCTTGGGGTGGTCTAGGGAGGTGGTGGAGCCAAAGGGGTTGGGAAGAGGCTGGTTCGGATGAAGAGAAGGTGGGCAAGGAGGTTTCCAAAGGGGCAAAAGAACCAACCATTGGAAAGGGGGCTGCTGCCCCCTTTTATAAAAAAACTTAATGTATCCGGACTTGGAGTCCGGATACACTATATCTCATGTGTATCCGGACTCCAAGTCCGGATACATTAAGCTTCCTTTGTATCCGGACTTGGAGTCCGGATACAAAACATAATAATTGGCAAAATTGATTTCCGCCGCGAATTTGTCTGAGAATCGACGCGAATCTTGCCGAGCAAATCTTCGTATCCGGCCTTGGAGTCCGGATATACACAAGGGTATGTGTATCCGGTATATTTGACCGGATACAAATCAAAAAATTACGGATTTGCCCTTCGACTTGACCGATTCGACCGATTTGACACTTTTGGATATCTACGGATTGCCCCGCACGAATTTTTGTTTAGTCCTTGAGATTTTTTGGATATTCAAGATTTAGTCCCCGAGATATTTCGCTGCGTTGGCAGCCACGTGTGCCGTTCCTGCGCCACGTGTGCAGTTTCCGGCTTTTGCTGCCCGGAAACTTCGACAGCTCATATCTCTTTCATCTGATCTCCGATTTGAGCAAACTCAATTGCGTTGAACTCGTATCGGAGCCCTCTATTCAATGACATAGGGTTAAGCACTTGGCACGGGGTTCGAGGAAAAGTCAACTTTCGGCTCATCCTCAAGTTTGACTGCCCGTAGAACCCTCATCCGGACTTCGATTCCAGCAAACTCAGTTGCGTTGGAACCGTGTCGAGATTCTCTATCTATTGGGATAAAGTAAGGTGGCCAAGTTTTATCTGATTAAAAGGTCAACTTTTCACCCCTTAGGGTTTGACTTTCTGTCCAGGGTTTGCATTTTTTTGGTTTTTCTGGGAGCGCAATAATGAGGTGCTTACACTAATATTCTCAGCAGCACTATGATTCCTTTTTTGAATCATATTTACCTCTTTATCCCTATTTCCTCTATCAAAATACACTTTGACCGTCGTCCCTATAGGAGCAATTAACTGGGATGGGTCAAAGGTTATTTTATTAGAGGAGATGACTCCTATGACATTAGATGGGCCTGCCCCATGATGCTGAGGCAGAGGGTTTTGTCCTATGTCTGTTCTAGGAGAATTGGGAGCCCCTGTTTTGAAAGACAGGGTATTTTGGTCAAGCAAATCCTGAATAGTGTGTTTCAAAGGCCAACACTTGTCAATAGGGTGCCTAGGTGTACCCATGTGGAAATCACAAGTGGTGGAGGGGTCAAAATTTCTGACTGAACAATTTCTCAGTCAGAAAGGACTTTGATAGTGTCAACAATGCCTTAGAGTCCCCCAATTCCTTCTTCCCAATGCCTAAAAAAGTGGAGGCTTCCTTCTTGAAGCTAGGTTTGAGTAGTGGATTCACCATTTTGTGGGAAAACCTTAAATTAACGATTGTCTCGATTTCCTAAACTGTGGGAGTCATCTCCTTATCATCAAATCGAAAGAGATTTAATTGGGATTCCCAATGCCCAATTAAGGCTTCTATGATTTCCATTTTAAGTGGGATTTTAGGGATTGAGAGGATGTGCAGCAGATTGGTGAAGTCCCACTCTATACTCTCCTCATGAGTTATTGACTTAACCCACTTGTCATAGAATGAATCTACAACAGCATATCTAATCAGATTGGGTGGTTTTGATCTAAAAGTGGTTTTGTAGGAGGATCGACATTGATGCGTGTGGGAGATGCGGAGGACAATCCAAAGGCCATTGGGGAATGATTGGAGCTTGTTGGAATCAAGTGGAGAGAGAAAAAAACGAAGAAAGGGAGTTTGCTAAACTCAAAGAGATGTCACAATGACGCACATCCCGAGATCCTTGTATTTTATACTCTGCTTAACTGTATCGGAAATCTCAGTTCAGATACAAATATTTTTCTTTATATCCGAAATAATATTTCAGATACAGGTAATATTCTTTCTATCCGAAATCTTATTTCGGATACAAGTAATATTGTGTGTATCCGAAATCTTATTTTGGATACAAATAAAGCTTGCATTTGCCGACCTGATATTTCGGATACGTGTATAAAAAAAAAAGAAAGAAAAGAAGGAAAAATTCGAGAAAATTCCCTATATTACCTGTGCATATTTCATAATTGCAAAAAATGGAAAGAAAAGAACAAGAGAATAAGAAGCAATCAATCAAAAGTTTCTTCTATATATAAGTTTCATTTTTACAGAGGTGCTATAAATGTATAAGATGTCCTAATCTACTGTCCCTTTGTAGGTCCCCTCCCAAGGCCTTTGCCTCGGGGTCACCGGCGCCCAAAAACATGTGATATAACACGATCAGTGACACTACGCGGCAGAGTACCCAAAATGGACTGAATCTGGTACATAAAGTTAAAAGGTGCACTGGCAGTGGATGGATCAATAGGATTGGCGCGGCCTGGATCATCTGACTCATCCTGGGTAAGATCCAGAAATTTGGAATGCGAGGCATCCACAGCCAGTGGTATAATGTCTAGATTGCCAGAATGATCCGCTGCAGGAGACGGGTCAACGTTAACAGAATCCTCAATCAGAGGTGTCTCAGGAACACCCTCAACCTCCACAACTACTAAGGCCTCAGTAGTAGCAGGAATAGAGTCAGGAATAGGGACATCTGGCTTAACAGAAATGAAATCAAAAGTGGAAATGTCAGGATCAACTAAGAGATGAAATAGAAGCAAACTTACTAGTGATATCAGCAACAGGAACCGTAGGATCAAGATCAGTTGCGGGAAATGGTGCACCGATAGGATCTGTAGTAGAAGCAGGAGCAGGAGATGAGATAGAGGCTGGATCAGCAGATGGGATGCCATCAGGATCAGCAGCGCGAACTGGAGACGAACTTGGAACAGGAAGGTCTGGCTCAGCAGGGGCATCATCTACATGATTTGGTGCAGGACTCCCCAAACTCCTCGTCTCCGCGGATGCCATGATATCATCAATATCTGTCAAACCCAAAGCAGTACCCATGGGGATAGAAGGGCCTGGATGGTCAAACTCCTAAAAATCATGAATGGATGAAAATCAGTATCAATTCATAGAAATGAAGGATAATAAAATCCTAAAGGAAACATACCTGATCATGGGCACTAGATGGACTCCGTGGATGAGCCTGCGAAACTCAAGCAATCCATATCAAACCGGCAGAGAAATACAGAAAGAAGAAAGGAGAAATAAAGTCAAAGAGAACTATATACCTGTCCAGCCCCCAGCTTAGCCTCCAAGACCAAGATCCGGCTGTCCCTCTCTATAATCAAAGCCTCCAGCTCTCTAATTTAGAGCATCTCTTTGAGCCACAATGGCATCATGCTCAGCAATCAAGTCATCAACAGCTGCTCGCTAGCTCTGAATCTGGTCCTTAAGAGCATTCAATTCCTTTACCTGACAATAAAAAAAAACTGGATTAAAGTCATAAATACTAAGTTGAAGGAAATAAGATGAAAAGGCAAGAAGAAGCTTACAGTGTCATCGTTAACTTGGATGTAGATCCTGCCAATCTTGGTCACTCCAGCACGAGTGGGCCGGTCCATCAGGCACTCGATGGACACCCTCCTAATCCACTCGTCGTAGTCCCCGACTACCGTAAGTCCCTCTGCATCCTCCCACTGATCAAACTAGTCGACATCGAATCCAGGCAGGAGGATGATAGTACCAACGGGAGGAGGATGAATTGGAATACGAGGTACACCAGTGTGCTAATAGTACAGTCGCTCGCATAAATACATAACTGTGAGACATGGGAAAAAAAATCGAATCTACATGATTTCCTCAATCATCACACGGGATTATATAAAACAAAGAGTCGCCACCATTCAATTTAGGTGTGAATGGACACCAAAATATTAATTAAGCACAAAAGGCAATTTTAGGGCAAAATATCCCTCCTAAAAAAAAAAAAACCAGAGATGGGTAAGGGGATTAAGTTATGAACAGGGGAAGGTGTTAGGCACCCCTATTCATCCACACAAGGTGGTTGCCAGGTATTGTTCATGTTTAAAATAAAGGAAAAAGCTTGCTATAAAAATCACACAAAATCACAAAAAAGCAAAAATATATGGTTTTTTCATATGAATATTCTGATTGATCCAGAACTTTCAAATATGATCATACCATTCCTAGGGTTTCATGATCAAAATAAAATTAAGATAAAATCAAATAAAATCAATTTAAAGTGAAAAATCCAAAAATCTGGCTTCAAGTCAAAATTCTAGAAATCTAGAAAAATCTGATTTTTATAAAATATTTCAAAATTTAACTTGAACAGTCCAGGACATAGATAAAGCCCAAATTTCACATTAAATCTGAAAATCAAAACCAAAAATACCCACATTGATGAAAAACACCAAAAGGGGAGAATTTAGACCGTAGGGTCTTATCTCAATAATGAAAAACAATTTAAAAAACATCTCATGAAACCCTAGAATTTATTTTCAGGCTTTTGGATTCAGATCTATCATATTGATCATGATAAATCCAAGATCCTAGCCTAAAATCACAAAAATCACGAAAACAGTGCTGTAGGTGCAAAAGTGGCAAAAATCCAAATTTTATCAGAAATAGGGGATCTCATGCTATAAACATCATGGATTCGTGTTATTCATTCAGATATATCATAAAAAGCATTAAAACATGATCAGGATATTTAAAACAGCCATATCTCACAAATTAGAGCACATGGGGGTCTACCCTACGGATCCACCTGTTCTCTTTTCCCCTAGTTCTCTCTTCACGTTTTACGGCTAGAGAGACTCTTGAGGTACTTGGAGATAGGTTTGGTTACACAAACACAATCAGAGGCCTTATTCTATGAAAAAAAGAAAAAAACAGATATGGGGTTCTATTCTAGGGATCCACCTGTTCCCCTTTCCCCTAGTTCTCTCTTCACGTTTTACGGCTAGAGAGACCCTTGAGGTACTTGGAGATAGGTTTAGGAATACAAAAACAGATATGGCCTTATTCTACAGCAATAGAGACGATCCTATTACCTCTAGAATTGAAGACAGAAAATAAAAAGGGATAGGGGACTTACCTGGATTGAGCAGGCAGAGCAGCAGGGATTCCTTTCTCTTCTCTTGTAGCTTCTTAGAATTCCTTGGACTCAAAATTTCGTGGCCCTTAGCTAGAGGAATGAGCCTCTATTTATAGACACACCCAGGGGTATGGTTGGTCCAGAAAGATATAGCCTGATCCTCAGGATAGAGAGAAAGTTGGAGATAATGCCCATCCATAGCCAACCAAGGTGGCTTCAGCGAATAAAATACTTAATCCGCTCGTTTAAAGATATATTGGACTTCAAATAAAGCTCGGAAATCGAGAGAAGGACAAAACTTGCACGTGTCTTTAATGCCCGTAAATACACTACGGTCCAACTGGGACCGTATAGATAATACGGGCGCGCCTGCCCGTAGATATTTTGCGGGCAAGATCGGCCCGTGAAGTCAATACGGGCAAAGCCTGTTCATTCTATTTTTAGGCTTCTTTGACCTGTTTTAAGCTCTAATTACATGTTTTTATTATTTTCTCATTTGGCAGTGCAATTTGGGGTGTCTACAGCTGCCCCCTCTTTGCTGCTAATTGGAACCAATTACAAGCAGAGAGCAAAAAGACCCACCAATTGCACCTTCTGAGATTTTTGTATAATCAATTGCACTTTGCAAGGATTAGATGGATGATTTTTGAAAAAAGAATTGATTGTGGAAGATTTGCTAAGAAATCCCTCAGCTTAAGGGCCAAATCCTCCTCTCTCCTCTCACTAAGCACTTGTGGGCTATGAAGTGAGATTTGAGACAAAATTTTTAAACAAAAGTAGATAAGGTGGCAATCCTTGCAACTTACAACTAATACAAACATTAATCTCTTAAAAATTGTGAGAAAATGATAAAATACGCAATTTTTGACTTCGCCCGTATTGTGCTTACGGATAGACTCTGCCCGTAGAGATTTCACGGGCGACCGGGACCGTAGTGTTTTCACGGGCGTCTGATGCCCGTACTGATGTTACGGATTTTGAACTCCTTCTTAAGCTTACGAACGCGACCATTTCTCCTCTGCTCGCACTGTGCCCTATTTCCTCCGCGACCGTGCTTTCTTCTCCGGTCCTTGCTTCTTCTTCTCCAAGCGTCAGACTTCATCTCGTTGTTCTCCGACGACTTTCTCCCTCCGGCGACTACTGTTCTTCTCCGGCAGCATTTCTAAGTTCTCCGGCGACTGTTCCCATTTCTTCTTCTTCCATTGCTGTGACTGTGGTCTTAGCTTCGGGTGTGCTTCGAATCATCCCAAACGACCGGGAATTATCCTTGAAGCTCCGGTGGAGTAAGCTTGAACTTGCAAAACTTTCTCATTTCAATCGAGATAGGTAAGTGGCCGAACCTCACTTCATGTTTATGGTATTCTCTTTTTGGCCGAATGTGAATTCGTGATTTGTACAAACTCCTGGTTTCCGATTGAATGTATGATAAGTTCTTGAATATTCCCAACTGTTGATTTGCTTAATGGTTCAGTATTGCTTTGATTTTTATGCTTCTGTTGCATCCGAAAATTGGTGCCTTGGGTGCTTGCATGTCCATGCATTTCTTCTAGCAGATTGAATGAGCAACTTCCCACGTCTGGATTTTATTCATGGATGTACCCAGCTGTCCGAACTGATATTTGCAGTTTTTCTGATGAATTTCTGCTTTGTTGTATGCTCTAGATTCCCTTGATCATCATGGAACAATTTATCTTTGTCATTAGCTCATCCTCATTTAGCATATTGTTTGCATCTGTTTATGCCTTCATCTTGGTGTTCTTATTATAGTAAATGCAAACCAATGCATGATTTTTGCTTTGAAAACCTTAGCTTGAGTCAAATACTCATGGGTTTAATACGAACTGATTCTTGACTGGATTTGATGTTGATCATCTTGTTCAACTGTCTTGGCATGAATACAATAGACTTTTGACTTTGCCTTTCTTGTGTTTCTTCAGTCTCAATATAAGTATGCTTGAAATTTTATCCTGAAACCAAGTAAATTTAGATGGTTAGGTTTCTTTAGAAAATCCAAAAGAGGAAATTAAGATCAACTCTTAACACATATTTTTTCTTTTTCATATAAAGAGAATATACAGGAAGCCTAAAACTTCCTATATATAATTTTTATATATTTTCCTGATTAAGATAAAGATAAGTAAATATCACACTAAAATTTCCCAACAGAAAATTAAACTCCTTCAGTTGACTTCTGATTTTGATTGGAGTTTTTGAAGCACTTTTTCCATTCTCCATTTTTTCTTTTTCCCTGTCAATCAATTAAACCCAGTTAGAATGATTAATCAAGCAACTAAAAATTTAAATAATTAATCATCTCCCTGATTTGAACTGTAGATGGCCCGCCTTAGATCGGCTTCTCGAGATCCTGCAGATGAGCCTTCCTCCTCGAGGGTTAGGCGAGATCCTGCTGATGTGGCCTCGTCTTCGAGGGCCGAGAGGGATTCAGATTCAGATGTTCCTGATCTTCCTTCTGGGGATTCGCGTGAGGCGACCCCAGAGGTATTCTCTATCCTTTCTGCCATTTCCTATCCTTTCCCAAAATACATCTTCCTGATTCTTCAATTATTTTCTTTTAGCCGGCTGTTGAGGCTTCGGGCAGAGATAGGAGCCGTAGTAGGCGTCGAGCTGGAGGTAGAGATGGAGGCCATGATGAGGGCCATAGAGGAGGCCGCAGAGGGGGCCGTGGCAGGGATGAGGCCAGGACCAGGGTTGAGATCCCTGAGGAGGTGGCTGCCCAGATTAGGGATACCGATCTTCTGCATGGTTTGAGGACTCATCCCTCAGCATGCGTTAGGGCAGATATCCCTTTGGAGTATCCGATGTCCCATTATAGAGGGAGCTGGGCCAGCTTTACTAGATTCTTGAGAGCTTGCAGTTCGGCCTACCGTCGGGAGCTAGGATTGTATGGTTTCGGCATGTTTATCACCATCCCGGACGTTCGCTTGGATCGAGCCCTCATTGCAGCATTATTGGAGAGGTTTTTCCCAGAGACCTTGAGCTTCCACTTTCCAGATATTGAGATTGGGATCCGGCCTTCTGATTTCACGCTCATCACCAGGATTAGGATGATCGGTGATGTTATTACTGAGATGGCGATGCCAGAGGCCGATGAGATTGCTGGTTATCTCGGATACATTGTGCTGCCTCCTGAGGCATGGGATCGGGGGAGAGCTAGATTATCTCTGACATGGTTGAGAGAGACTTTCCGGAGGAGGCAGTTTGGCCAGCTTGCTGCCGGTGACCATGTGTTTCCATTTGCCTTCAGATTTCTTTTTCTGTATATGATGGGATCCTGCTTCTTCCCAGAGGACACGACTTCAGTTAGTCCTCACTTCTTGAGTCTTCTGGGAGATTTGCAGCGGGCGAGGAGGTACGCCTGGGGCCCACTCATATTTGGTACTATTCTGGCTGGCCTGCGCCGATCAGTGAGCGGCCTCTCTACCTCCAGAGGGGCTGGAGTTGGGTGCAGGTTCTTCTGGCCCTTCTTGCAGGTGGACCTTTTTCTTTATCTCTTTCTTTTTATCTTTCTTTTTCTATTCTTCTGACTATTTTCTTCTTTCTTGCAGTTTTTTGCTAGGGTTTATATTCCCTATTTCCGCCCTACCTCTACGATGCCTGAGGAGACGTATCCCATGGCACTTAGATGGTGTCATGTAGAGCACGACTCCGAAAAGAGTCGTCCCAGGTCCGCCCGGGCCCACTTAGACAGGTTATACCGGTGTGAGGTAATCTTCTTTTAATTCCTCTACTTCTTCTTTTCTTTTCTTCCTGGATCGCATATCTGATATCTTGTTCTGTTTTTCAGTTATTTGTCCCCAGGATGGAGGACATTCATGAGGTGTTGGCCCTGCAGGCAGCCAGAGATGATGCATTTGTCCCTGACCAGAGACGACAGAGATACCAGTTCTTTATTGGTCAGCTGGGCAGCATCTGGTATTGTGGCGAGCGCTTCTTCTTTCAGCATGTGGGAGAGCCGCGGATTCCTGCCATCCCGCCAGATACTACTCCTTTCTATCCTCCCATGCCTATTGATCCTGCCCAGTTCTTAGATTGGACTGAGGCAGAGACATTATTAGAGGAGGGTGACTATGATGCCTGGTTCAGGCGAGCTTCTGTTGGGTGCCTCATGTCACCCATGCCTGTCCGTGGCGGAGTCACGGAGATAGGAGGGGTAGTGATTAGAGCCTATGACACTACGGTATGCCTTCTTCCTTCTCTGATCTTCTATTTCCATTTCATTAGCATTTTTTCTGACTTGTTTCTTTGCTATTTCAGGAGGCTCAGTTGGCAGAGATCAGGTCTCGCTATGCTGATTTAGAGCGCCAGCGTGATGCAGCGATTGCTGAGCGGGACGCCCTCTATATCACTATTTCAGATCTCCGGGGGCAGCTAGCCAGAGCCCAGGGCCAGGAGGGTCCATCTGATGCACAGGACCAGGCGGGTCCGTCTGATACTCAGGTTAATTTCTTCTTTTATTTCCATTCCTGGTTTTGTATTAGCCTATCTTGTTCTGACTGAATTTTTTTTTTGAGTTTCAGGAGTACACAGCTGGTCCCTCTTCACCTACTTCACCCGTGCCTATTCATTTCCGGGATGAGGTGTTTTCTGTGGCACGGGTGGAGTTCGTGACGTCTCCCAGTCCAGTGGAGGTTCCTGCAGCAGAGCCCGAGGTCGAGGCTGATATTGTACCTGTTGCTGAGGACGTGCCAGAGTCTGCCCCAGTAGCTGAGACTGCTCCTGCTGCATCTGCTGATATAGATATAGATTCGGCTATGGACGCCGCTGGGGTAGAGCCTACCGTGGAGACTGCCGTGATGGAGGAGGCTACAGCTGATCTTGTAGAGCCCGAGGTGGGGATGACTGCTACTGAGCCTGTGGAGCCGGAGGTTGATGTACCTGGGACATCTGCTCCTGCTGGTCCTGTTAGTTCTGATATGGAGGATGCGGAGGTGACACATGCTGCTGTTGATCATTCTGCGGATTCTTCCCGTACAGAGTCTGATCCCGATTCTACGGGATATGTAGATACTTCAGGGTACGTCCCTCCTGATCATCCCACTGCTGGCCTTGTGCCTTTATATATGTGGCATGATATTCAGTCTGTTTTGAGCAGGATGACGCGTAGCACAGCCCGCAATATTGTGCGGCATGTCTTTGAGCGCCGGCGATCTACAGGCCGTGGTCGAGGCAGAGGACGAGGCCGTGGCCGTAGGAGCAGACCTGCATGGCCATTAGATTAGGATTCTTCCATGTACCTTTGTATTTTTTTGCAAAAGTGATGTAAACATTCATATATATAAAAGAAGTTTGTTTTATTTCCATTTGTGTTCTTTCTTCTTTATTTACAGTATTTATTATCTGATGAATGTTAAAACAGGGACAGGTGAAGCTTAGGGAAACCAAAGAAATTAAAAATTCCCATTTTTTTGCATTTTTCGAAGGAACCGTACTTATACTATGAGTAGGCTGTGCCCGTAAAGTTATTACGGGCGTACTTTGCCCGTGAAATTTTCACGGTCAGGCGTGTCCGTAATTCCTATACGGGCGAGCCTTGCCCGTAATATAATTACGGAATTTACTGTCTTACGATTTTTTCTATATAAACTCCTAGGGAACATCATTGTGACACTTTTATTAATTGGAAAACTCCCTGAGCACGTCTTTTCTCGCTTTCCTTGGCTTCTTTGGCGCTTCCATGGCTTCCCCTACGCCGCTTTCTTCTGCCGTTGAATCTCCTCCTGCAAGACAACCTGTTAGATCAAAACCTCCTAATCTTACCAGGTACAATATTGTGGATTCCTTTTATGATAGATGGGTTAACTCCATGACCCTTGATGAGGAGATTCGTTGGGATTCCATTCACTTAGGGCACATCCTACACCTCCCTAAAATTCCCTTTAAGTGGGAAATCATTGAAGCTTTGATAGGCTATTGGGTACCTGAGCTGAATCTCTTCCGTTTTGATGATAAAGAGATGACTCCTACCATAGAAGAGATTGAAACCATCCTTGGCCTTAAATTTTCTGAAAAAGTTGTGAACCCACCCCTAAAGCTTAGTTATAAAAAAGAGGCTTCCACTTTCTTGGGTATAGGGAAGAAGGACTTAGGAAATTCTGATGCACTATTGACCTTGCCCAAGACCTTTTTGACTGAAAAGCTTCTGAGGAGTAATGACAAGGACTCTAGGTTTAATGCATTGACCCTGATAGTGGTCAATCAGTTGCTTTTTCCACGGGGTGATGACCAGGTTGACTTGGCTCTCATCTCAGTTATCTGTCAGGTTAGGGAACGCGAGAGGTTGGCCCCTATGATCCTAGCAGAGATATATCAGGCCCTTACTGACTGTTATTTCAGGAAGAAGAAACGCTTCCTTGCCTGCGCCCCTATCCTACAGGTAAAAATATGCATATATTTTTTTTTCTTCTATTTTTTTTTCTTCCTTTCCTCTTTTTTTTTTTTTCTTTTCTTCTTCTCTTTTTCTTTCTTCTTTTTTTTCTTTTCTTCTTTTTTTTTTTTTTTTTTTTTCTTCCTCTTCTTTCTTCTTCTTTTTCTTTTTTTTTCTTTTTGGAAATAAATTAAAATACTCCCTTTTTCTGCAGCTTTGGTTGCTTGACCATCTTAGCCAGGTAGAAGAAATAACTCGCCGCTTCTTTCCAAGATTGAAAGTTCCTGTTTTGATGAGCAATAGGGGATGTCCTAACATCCAAGGTGGCAAGCAAGGCTGGTTCACTTTCTTGGGTACTCTCCAGGATGATCAAGTGAGATGGCCTGGCACTTATCAGCCTACTCCAGAGACAGTGATTAGCTTTAGGGATAAAAACTTTCTGGTCCTAGCAGGCTTGAAATCTGCTGTTCTCTATCTTCCTTTGAGGGTTCTTCGGCAATTTGGAGCGACCCAAGGAATTATGATTCCCACAGGTTATGAGAGCTTTATAGGGCCACTTACCTCAGCCACCATGGGGCTAAATGCTCAATTAATGAAAGAGTGGTCCTATGTTTGCTTTCTGCGGGGTCCAGTCTTTTCTGAGTCCCATGTGAAGGACTATCACTTCTGGATCAAGGAACAGGTGCAGAGTCATGCCCCAGTACCAGAGGATCCTCCTGCAGTTCTTCCTCCTACTTATGAGGACATTCTGGAGACAGAAAGGGCAACCCATAAGCGGCTTCAACAAATATGGGTACGGGAGGCTCAAGAACTTAGGATGAAGGTCCTTGTTCTGGAGAGAAAGCTTGAAGAGCAGAAGTCTGGCCGCATTGCCATGGAGAAGAAACTTGAAGAACAAAGGCAGGCTCGTCGCTTTGAAGTCCGTGTGATGCGGAAGAAGTATCAGGATTCCTTGGCTGACCTTAGGGCGTTGAAGATCAAGCTTTCTTTTTCAGATGAGGTCATCTCCTTTTTGAGTGATCCTGATGCAGAGGGTGCTTCTGGAATCATTGCAACTCAGGCAGCTAGGATTAAGGAGCTTGAGGAGCAGTTAGGGAGTAGGGATTAGATTCTGTCATCATCATTTTTTTTTCTTTCTTTCATTTTTTCCATACTTTTTTACAAAAGCAAACTCCATTAGTGGAAAGATATTAGATTTAATTCAAAAATAGGTTTTATATTATTGGCCTCAGAATTCTCAGATGCTTATAAAAACAGAAGTTTTATGAAAAAGTATTTGATTTCTCATCACTGGCCAAAGTATAGTTTTTTTTTTTGAAAGCTGATCCAAAACACTTAATCACATATAATTAAAGGAATTAAAATCAGGTTGAATAATGAGAAGGGTAGTCCAAGAAATAGGGAGAGACCAAATTTGTCTACCCCGTGACCGTTAGAATCATCCCCTAATGATTTTTCCTTCATGATTGGCCTTGCTAATCTGCTCAGTTTCCAGTGCTCATGCTGATTTGAAACTTAGACCACATGATCAACTCAACCCTTGATTATTTTCTTCTTCTTCTTCTTTTTTCTCTTTTTTTTTCTTTTTTTTTTCTTTTTTTTCTTCTTGCCCTTCTTGCCCCTAGTGCCAATTACGGTTTTCACTAAGGTTGGCCTCTGCATTCCGTCATCACCAATCTTACTCTGAAAGTTGAATGAATATACTAAAATCACCGAGGTCTTAATAATAGGATGAAACAAAGGCTAGGTTCGTGTGCGCGCGTGGGAAACGCGGCACGGGGTAATTCGGAGTCGCCACCGCCTGATGGGGTGCAGGCGGACACCTGGGTGCCTAATCCTGTCTATTAGGGCTTTTGGTCTGCGGCTTGAGATTCTAAGTCTGTTCTCGGTTGTGGTCCGGGGAAGTCCGTAGACACCCCGGTCCACCCCGTCGGATGACGGGTCCCGTGGGTTCCCTGGTTTGAGTCAGCTTACATTGGTCTCACCTGTTTCCTAATCCGATATGCAATTTGGTTAAGTCTGGCGGGACCACCTGAGTGGTGTGGGTCCCTTTAGTTGCTTTTATCTTGATTACTTAGGTGATCTGAGTCTGGTTGGGTGGGCCCCGTTGGAAGGCCCACGGTATCCTTGGTGGGCTTAGTCAAGCCCGTGTGCCCTTGTGGGCCTTGGCCTATCCTAGGAGGCCCTTTGGGCTTTGGTTGGTGCATTGATTTTACTTTAGATTCATATTTGAAGGTTAAGTGTTTTTTATGCACAAGTGGGCCGGACTGATTGGTGGGCCCCTTAGGTGGGCCCACATGGTGGCCAAGCATTTTTTATTGGACTTATCTTTTTAATTTTACCAAAGTGATTCGGACACTGGGCTCGGGGCCCGCAGTCCAAATCTGGGCTTGTAAGCCCCAGTTACCGGAAGTTAGGGTTTGCACCCTCCCTTGGTTCGGTTGGTGGGCTTTGGCGGGCCCGGTAGGCCCTTGCCCTTGGTCTCGGCCAAACCACGCAATTCATGCATCAATTTCACATAACAAGGCTCGGGTGGGCCGCATTGGGTTTGGCCCGCCCGGTTCAAAATTGTTCATTTTACTTAAGTTATTCTAATGGCATGCTTTTGGTGTTTATTGGGCTTGGTGGGCCCCGTTGGAAGGCCCACTGGAAGTCAAGTTGGACCGGGAGTCCAAGTCCCATGTCGGGTTTCCGGGTGACCCAGAAACCCTATTGGTTTATCCGGTTCGGTTCAGAAATATCATTCACATCTAGCAATAATCACACAAAAAGACACAAGATAGACACTCTGTCAGAAAAAAAAAAAACCGGGCTCATTGTGCTGGGTCCAAGGGGAGGTACCCGGGGGCCCTGTGGGCGAAGCGGAGCCCACGGGGTGGGGTACCTCCCCGTACCCAGGCACGAGTTGGATGCGCAGCGAACCAAGGGGTGGGGGGTGCGGGGGGCGAAGCCCCCCGCGGCATGGTAAGGGGTATTTTTGGAATTTTCAAAAAAAAATAAAAATTCGGCCTGTTTTGGACCTGGCGCCCACCTCCTGAGGTGAGCGCCAGGTGGGCGCCAGATGGGCGCCAGAATCCGGGCGAAAATTTGACCTAGCGCTCACCCGATACCAGGTGAGCGCGAGCTGGGCGGGAGGTGAGCGCGAGATGGGCGGGAGGTGAGCGCGAGATAGGCGCGAGAATTTCACTTGGTTTTAGGTGGGCGCGAGCTGAGCGCCAGGTGGGCGCCAGCTCGGCGGGAAGTGGGCTGAAAGGGGCGCCCACCTCCTAGGTGAGCGCCAGGTGGGCGCCAGGTGGGCGGCAGGTCACTGCTCTCTGTTTTTTTGAGATCTCCAACTCTGGCCGATTTTTTTCGGTCTGTAACTGCTCCACTGGCCTCCCAACATGCCCAGAACACCTCCCAACTAATTTTGGATTTAATCTAAACACATTTTATTTCAAGTTTTGAAAACCCAGAAAACTCACAATACAAACATGCATTCAAAAAAAACTTCACGAATAATATGCCCAGGACACTTCCCTGGGCTTCGACCACTCCCCAGAAGGCACTTAAACTTGTATTAAAACTAGTCTAAGCATGATTCATGCTTCATCCCACAACCCAAAATCTCTCAAAAGGAAAAAAAACAAGCCCGATAAAAAAGCAAACAGGTACAGACTCATAAACAGCTTAAAAAGGGGGGGTGATGGGAGCATGCTCAAGGGTGCACAAGTAGAAAATAGCATGCTTGCAAGTCCCGCAACGTAAAAACAACAAAAAAAACCACATGCAAACATTATATGCACTTTCCTCCACCCTACTGGACCTCGAACACGCACACTAATAGCTGAAGAAGGGAAGGAGGAGAGGGGGGTTTACAGGGGTACATTAGATGGCGGGCACTTGGGGAACATGCTCCCTTCTCGACGTGAATAGCACATGCATCTTCCTCTTCCTTGCTGGGTGGTATTTATCGGATGGAAGTGAACAAGAAAAAAACACAGCAAGCTTTCATGGCAGTGGTTTCATACCACTGAATAAGACCGGCTTACTAAAGAACATTGCATATTCATATATATGTAACCCAAAGTAACAGGGATCCTCACCTGGTGGTTCTTAAGTT
This sequence comes from Buxus sempervirens, assembly GCA_947561395.2. NCBI lineage: Eukaryota > Viridiplantae > Streptophyta > Magnoliopsida > Buxales > Buxaceae > Buxus > Buxus sempervirens. The sequence goes on from OX387192.1 coordinate 7,967,174, forward strand.
CTGGAGCCGAACGTGGGAGCCTCCTCGAAACCGGACAGCAGCGGGATCCTCCACTTCACCGCACCAACAGTAGCAAGCTTCCGCTTGCTTGGGTGGAAATGGAGAAGAACCAAAGGGGGGGTGAGGCGCTTGGGGTTTTCTGTGAAGCAAGCCGGGGTGAAGAGAGGGGCTTCGGATGAAGGAAGAAGGAAATCAAACAAAAAAAACCTTTCGAACCCTCTCACACTCCGAACACTTGGTCTTTTTTCCGAATTTTTCCCAACCCCCTGCGCGAGAAGTCGCGCGGGTTATATAGACAAAGAAAAAGAGGTGCCGCCCACCTTGGCGCCCAGCTCAAGGTGGGCGCAAGCCCGCTCGCCACGTCTGCGCGAGCGGCAAAATGATGAAAATCATTTAATGCCGCCGCTCGCAGGACGTAAAAATCTGAAAAATTCAGATTTAGTCCCTGGCAATTTTTGATTTAATCCGATATTCTTGGATTTTTACAGATTTAGTCCCTGGGATATTTCGAATGTTCGGATATTTACGGATTTGATCCCCGAGATATTTTCCTGCGCAACTCGCCACGTGTGCAGCTTTTTGCCACGTGCGCAGATTGCCGGTTTTGCTGCCCGGGAATTTCGTCAGCTCATATTTCCTTCATCCGGACTCCGATCTGGGCAAACTTAGTTTCATTAGAATCGTATCGGAGCCCTCCATCCCATGACCTAGGGGTAGGCCTCCGGATCGGATTTTAGCAGAAAGTCAACTTTTGGCTCTGCTCAAGTTTGACCGCCCGCAGGACCTTCATCCGGACCCCGATTCCTGCAAACTCAGTTGCGTTGGAACCGTGTCGAGATTCTCTATCCAATGACCTAGGGGTAGGCCTCTGGATCGGATTTTAGCAGAAAGTCAACTTTTGGCTCTGCTCAAGTTTGACCGCCCGCAGAACCTTCATCCGGACCCCGATTCCTGCAAACTCAGTTGCGTTGGAACCGTGTCGAGATTCTCTATCCAATGACCTAGGGGTAGGTCTCTGGATCGGATTTTAGCAGAAAGTCAACTTTTGGCTCTGCTCAGGTTTGACCGCCCGCAGAACCTTCATCCGGACCTCGATTCCTGCAAACTCAGTTGCGTTGGACTCGTGTCGGGATTCTCTATCCAATGATATAAAGCAAGGTACTTGGCACGGAATTCGAGGAAAAGTCAACTCTCGGCTTTTCCTTAAGTTTGACCGCCCGCAGAGCCTTTATCCGGACCCCGATTCCTGCAAACTCAGTTGCGTTGGAATCGTGTCGAGATTCTCTATCCAATGGCATAAAGCGAGGTGGCCAAATTTCACTTGATCAAAAAGTCAACTTTTCACCCCTTAGGGTTTGACTTTCTGTCCAGGGTTTGCATTTTTGGTTTTTCGGGGAGCGCAAAAATGAGGTGCTTACAGTTCGGTTTATGAAAGAAAAGGTATTAAAGGCTCAAAATTTCTTAAGTGTGAAAATGGGTCAACTGGACTTACAGTCATGGTGAATTCAATCCCATCCCCCTTCTTTTGTATTTGGCATTTATTTGCCCCTATTTTTTTCTTTCTTTTTTTTTTTTTTTTTTTTTTTCAATTTTTTTCTTTTTGCCCCTATTGGCCTTGCCCTTATTGGCCTTGCCCCAGTATAAGGCTGTAAGTCCAGCTTGGGTTTTAAAAAAAGACGAACAGGCTCAAATTGGTTTGACTAAGGATTCAAATTTTGGGATATAAAGAACAATGGCCTCAGATCATTTCCTAGTAATATTCATTCATGGAAAATATCTCTTTACTGCATCAGAGTTGATTGGCTCAGGAAAATCCTTCCCATCCATTTCTGTTAAGATGAGAGCACCCCCTGATAGGACTTTCTTGACCACATAAGGTCCTTCCCAATTTGGTTTGAACTTTCCACGAGGATCTTCCAAAAAGGGTAAAATCTTTTTTAATACCAAATTTCCTTCTTGGAAAGTTCTGGGCTTCACCTTTTTATTGTAAGCCCTAGCCATCCTCTTCCGATATAATTGGCCATGACTAAGTGCCTTCAAACGCTTTTCTTCAATTAAATTGAGTTGATCATGTCTAGACCGTATCCATTCAGCTTCTTCTAATTCTGCTTCCATTAGCACTCTTAGTGAAGGTATTTCCACTTCCACTGGTAAAACTGCTTCCATTCCATAAACTAAAGAGTATGGAGTTGCCCCTGTAGAAGTCCGGATTGAGGTTCTGTAAGCATGTAGAGCAAGTGGCAGCATTTCATGCCAATCTTTGAAACTCACTACCATTTTCTGAATAATCTTCTTTATATTCTTATTTGCTGCTTCCACTGCCCCATTCATCTTTGGTCTGTAAGGCGCTGACTTGTGGTGGGTAATCTGAAATTGTTCACACATCTTCCTCATGTCTTTGTTCTTAAGGTTTGAAGCATTGTCTGTTACTATGGCACTTGGCAAACCATAGCGGCAAATGATGTTGTGCTTCAAAAACTTAATAACATGGCTACTCGTAATGCTTGCATAAGAAGCCGCTTCTACCCACTTGGTAAAATAATCGATTGCTACAAGTATAAACCTGTGTCCATTTGATGCCTTCGGAGAGATCATTCCAATGACATCTATACCCCACATAGAAAAGGGCCACGGTGACGTCATACTGTTTAATTCACTTGGGGGTGCATTCTTGTTATCTGCGTACACTTGGCATAAATGACACCTTTTAACGTGCATATAGCAATCATGCTCCATAGTCGACCAGTAATATCCCAATCGCAGAATCTTCTTGGCAAGCATATGCCCATTCATATGGGGTCCACACACTCCTCCATGTACGGTTTCAACTATCCTTTCCGACTCAGTTTTTGCAACACATCTAAGTAGTATATCATTGTGTGATCTTTTGTACAACTGCCCACCACTTAGTAAGAACTGTCCTGCCAGCCTCTGTATTGTTCTTTTCTCTGTAGAGGTGACATTTTCTGGTAAACTTCGATCATTTAGGAAATTCTTAATGTCTTGAAACCATGGTACTTCTTCTTCTGGGGTTTCTTCTAGAACAAGGCAGTAGGCTGGTTCATCTCTGACTTCAATTTCTAATGGTCTAATATCAACACCTTCTGGCATACTGACCATTGAAGCCAATGTTGCTAGAGCATCTGCAAACTGATTTTTGGCCCTTGGCATATAATTGAAGGAAATTCGAGTAAACTTGGTGCTTATTTCTTCCAAATACTGGTGATAGGGGATCAATTTGTGATCCTTGGTTTTCCATTCACCAGTTGTTTGGAAGATGATAAGACTCGAATCCCCATATACGTCAAGTTCCTCTACTTCATGATCTAAGGCTGCTTGTAACCCAATTATGCATGCTTCATACTCTGCTATATTGTTTGTGCATTGGAACCTTAACTTCACTGCGATCGGGATATGTGCCCCATCTGGCTTGATCAATACAGCCCCTATTCCATTTCCATTCATATTGGCGGCCCCATCAAAAAACATTTGCCATGAGCTTTCACCTTCTTCCTCTTCAGCAAACAGGATTGCCTCATCAGGGAAGTTGGTCTTTAAGGGTTGGTATTCTGGTAAAGGGTGTGCAGCCAAATGATCTGCAATAGCTTGACCCTTAATGGCCTTCTGCGTGATATAGGTGAGGTCAAATTCAGAGAGTAACAACTGCCACTTTGCTGTTCTGCCAGTTAAAGCTGGTTTCTCAAATAGATACTTCAAAGGGTCCATGCGGGATATGAATAAGGTGGAATGACTAAGGAAATAGTGCCTTAGTCTCTGAGTTGCCCATACTAAAGCACAACAAGTCTTTTCTAAAGGGGAATACTTTGCTTCATATTCTGTAAATTTCTTACTCAGGTAGTAAATCGCCCTCTCCTTTCTGCCTGTGTCGTCATGCTGTCCTAAGACACACCCCATTGATGTCTCCAAAACAGACAAGTATAGGATTAGTGGCCTTCCTGGGGTTGGTGGTACTAGCACAGGTGGGTTTAATAAGTATTCCTTTATTGTGTCAAAGGCTTCTTGGCACTCATCATTCCAGACTGTCGGGTTATTCTTTCTTAAAAGTTTGAAAATTGGTTCACAGATAGCGGTGAGCTGTGCTATGAACCGACTTATGTACTGAATCCTCCCAAGAAAACCCCGAACTTCCCTCTCGGTTCTAGGTGATGGCATTTCAATGATGGCTTTAGCTTTAGCTGGGTCAATCTCAATTCCCCTTCTGCTTACTATAAAACCCAATAATTTTCCTGATGTAGCCCCAAAGACACACTTAGCAGGGTTAAGCCTTAGACTGTATTTCCTAAGCCGGTCAAATACCTTCTTCAAGTTGATCAAGTGGTCTTCTTCCTCACATGATTTGGCTATCATATCATCCACATAAACCTCCATCTCCTTATGGATCATATCATGGAATAAGGCTGTCATGGCCCTCTGGTAGGTTGCCCCAGCATTCTTAAGTCCAAATGGCATGACAGTGTAGTGGAAGGTACCCCAAGGGGTGATAAAGGCTGTCTTCTCTTGGTCTTCCTTAGCCATCTTAATCTGATTGTACCCAGAAAACCCGTCCATGAATGAAAACAGGCTATGTACAGCGGTGTTATCCACCAAGATGTCTATGTGCGGAAGTGGAAAATCATCCTTTGGACTTGCCTTATTCAAATCTCTATAATCTACGCACATTCTGACCTTCCCATCCTTCTTTGGTACTGGCACTATATTTGCAAGCCATTCGGGGTATGTGGACACTGCTAAGAATCCAGCTTGGAATTGCTTAACCACTTCATCTTTAACCTTCAATGTCCATTCAGGTTTTAACCTCCTCAGTTTCTGCTTAACTGGCTTAGAGTCTGGTAGAATGGGTAGCCTGTGCACCACTATATCTGTGTCTAACCCTGGCATATCCCGATACGACCATGCAAATACATCTTCATAATCAGCCAAAAATCGTATCATTTCATCCCGCTATACCTCAGATAGGCATACCCCAATCTTCACTATTTTTGGGTCATCTTCGGTCCCTAGGTTGATTGATATGGTCTCTTCGATATTGGGTTGGACCCCCTTTTCATGACGCTCTAATTGATATGTGATTTCTTTTGGAACGTCGTCTTCTTCGTCCTCGGTCTCTTCTTCAACCCCCATTAGGTCAAAGTCGAGCTCAAGGTCGAAGTCATACTCATCCTGATCCAATTCCGTTTGCTTATATGGTTCATAAATGGTTTGGACCTTTTTGAAAACATTATCTTTTCAAGAAAAAACTGAAAAATCTTTTTGTGTTTTTTGAGAGCCTTCTACAAAATCTTTCCCTGAAGACGAAGGCTCATTAAAACCTTCAGGAAAAGGGCATTCCACTAATGGAGTTTTTTTTTTGAAGCCATGTCTGTTTGCCAAACAAACGCGGCTTCAAAAGTAAGGGGAGTTTCCTCCCAATTATTCAGAATGAAAGAATCTGGGGCAGGGATACAAGCCTGCTCCTCAAGCTCAGGGTTTGCATCTGAGATCACCAGTACTGGGTGAGTTGCATTGCTTGCTTCTTTGGTAGGGCCAGTTCCAGATGGAACTTCTACTGCAGCCCAATCAATAAAAGGTAGCTCCTCTGCTACTTTTTCTTGCTTGCCTTCTGTCATGGCAAAGAATGCCCCTACGTCCTCAGAAAAGTCCTGCTCCTGTTCTGCCTGTGGCCCAGGCCCACCAGATGCTTGTGGAGGTGGAGGTTGAACATATGGTTGTATGGTGGAGGGTTTGGGTTTCTGGAATGGGTTGATATTGTAGTATGGAGGTTTGGACTGATCCTCAGGAGGAGACAGCTGAATCATGTGAGACAGCTTAGGAAAAGTTTCCCTGATGTGCGGGAATTTCATAGCTTCTATCTGCCCCTGACTTTTCCATTTCCTTGGCTTGGACCCCAATCCTGCTCTGTGAACCATCTTCTTAACCTGTACTGGTTCTATCCTTCCTTGTAGGTTAACCCCCAGACCTTTTCCAGGGTGAAAGTTGTACTTTTCTAGCACATTTTTGACCATTCTCTCAGCACAGGTCAACTTTCCTTCTTTTTCCTGATACCCCCCAGGTATATAATTCACAGCTTCAAATTGAAAAGAGTGATATGTCAACTTATCTGCAGTCATTTCCATGTCAATACAGGGTACATCAGGGGACCACATGGGGGGAACCAAATTTTCGGCCAGGACGGTAATCACCTTTTGCCCTCTAATGTATTTGACTCTCTGGTGGAGGGTAGATGGTATGGCCCTAGCCGTATGAATCCACGGCCTTCCTAGGAGTAGGTTAAAAGCCGCAGGTATATCCATCACTTCAAATGTGATGTTGAAAATATACGGTCCAATTGTGACCGGCAGTTCAACCTCCCCTAGGGAGTGTGTTTTAGAGCTGTCAAATGCTCTTATGATTCTTCCATTTTGCTTTATTTTGTTTCGCTCCAGATTGAGCTTAACAAAGGTTATCAATGGGCAGACATTGAGAGCCGACCCATTATCAATCAGAACCCGGGCTATCATGCAGCCCTTACTGAGCACAGCAATGTGCAATGGATCCACATGATGGTATCCTGCTGGACTAATTTCAGTTTCAGAAAAGGTTATGACATTATGGGATAAAATTTGACCAACCATCCGGCCTAGTTGGTCTGGTTCAATGTTTTTAGGCACATGGGCCCCCTGGAGTATCCTTAACAAGGAGTCCCTATGTTTTTCAGAATTTAACAATAGGCCCAGTATTGAGATCTGGGCAGGGACTTTGTTCAATTGCTCGAGGACATTGAACTCACTTTTTTTTATTACCTTCATGAGGTCAGCAGCCTCACTGTTAGTTACCTGAGGGGCCTCTTCCCCTACTTTGGCCTTGCCTTTATTTCTTTCTTCTTCTTTATCCTTCTCTGTTTCTTTCTGTTTTTCTTCCACCCCTACACACTTTCCTGACCTCATCATAAGGTTTACTTCTTCCTTGCTTTCAACTGTAGGGCATGTAGTGGTAAATGCTTCACTGTAGTTCCGTGGTACAGCCGATTCAATGTAGGAAGGCTTAGGGACATTCACCACCAATGGGGGAAGTTTGGACTTGGCGATGGAAGTCTGAGTAAGAGGAACATTAACAACCAATGGAGGAAGTTGTTTTGGTTGGGGGTTTGCAGAAGTGACTGACGCACTAAGAGGGTCACAATTTATGACTAATGGTGGCTTAGACTGAATGGGCGGAGTAAAAGTGGATGGATGGCAATTAATGACCAAAGGTGGCTTGGTGATGTTCATCTGGGCCATGAGGGATGAGACCCGGTCCAAAGATGAGCTAATGTTCTTTGCAGCACTGTCATTCCCCTTTGAAATCATATTTATTTCTTTGCCTTCACTTCTCCTGTCAAAATATACTTTGACCGTTGTCCCTATGGGAGCAATTAATTGAGATGGGTCAAAGGTTATTTTGTCAGAAGAGATGACTCCTATGACATTAGATGGGCCTGCCCCGGGATGTTGGGGCAGTGGGTTTTGTCCAATATCTGTTCTTGGAGGATTGGAAGCCCCTGTATTGAAAGACAGGGTATTCTGGTCTAGTAAATCCTGAATGGCATGTTTCAAAGGCCAGCACTTGTCTGTAGGGTGCCTAGGTGCACCCATATGGTAATCACAAGTGGTGGAGGGGTCAAAATTTCTCCCCTTAGATGCATTCGGATTAGGTTCTCTTAAGGTGATATACCCTCCTTGCAATAAAGTGGGCAGCAATTGAGAAGGAGTCAAATGAATAGGGGTGAAAACCCTATTTCTCCTTGCTGCAAAATAGGCGTCCTTTTCCTCTTTGGTAAAAACCCTTTTTTGGTCTGAAGGTGCTGCTGGAACATTGACCCTCATAGGGGCCTGGGTGGATGGTGATGGAGTAGGAAAATGAGCAGGTACGTTGATTTGTATGGGCTTGTTAGGGCCAGATGGTGGCTGTACCATGTTTACCTCACCCTCCTTCTTGTTCCCATTCTTTTTTGTCCCGCTTCCTTTCTTTAGATTGGGGTCCTGCTGGCTAACCATGGCAGAGTGGTCAATTATTTTACCTGACCTTATTCCATCCTCAATTCGGTCAGCCACCTGAACCAAAGCTGCAAAATTAGTGGTGGTCTGACCCACCAAGTGACTGTAGAATGGTTGACCCAAAGTGCTTATGAAAGTAGAAATCATTTCCTGTTCTAGCATGGGTGGCCTGACCTGGGAGGCCGTCTCCCTCCACCTCTTGGCATATTGCCTTACAGTCTCTTCCCTTCCTTTGCTCATTCTCATGACGTCATACCTATCTGGCATGATCTCTGAATTGAACCGGTATTGAGTTAGGAATGCATCAGCTAGGTCCTTCCATCTTTTGATCTTTCCATGGTCTAGAGTAGCAAACCATCTTAATGCGGTTCCAGTCAGGCTTCTTTGGAAAAGTTGGATCAAGATACCCTCATCCTGCCCGAACTGGCATAGGGCACCGCAATACAACTTTAGGTGGCTCATGGGGCAACTAGTGCCATCATACTTGTCCAAGTCTGGACACTTAAACTTAGCCGGCAGGTGAACATTGGGGTATAGGCACAGGTCTTCAAAATTGGTGCCCCCAAAGTTGTTTACCCCTTTGACTTCCCTTAGTTCATCTTGGATCATTTCTAGCTTATGCATGAACTTTCTTTCAACCTCTTCCCTTATCCTTTCCTTTTCCTTAGCCTTGTTTGACTCAGCTGTCTCATCCCTGGTCAGTATAGGTTCAGGGGTGGGTTCATAGACGGGTTCAGGAGTTGGTTGCACTGGAGGTGGAATGTTGACTGGGGGTGGAGGTGCAGGGTTGGATGTGGATGCCTGGTTCTGGGCCTGCATTTGTTGGGCCTGCACTTGTTGGGCCTGTACTAACAGTATGTTCTCTAGCATTCGGGCTAGTCCTGCCACTTGTTCTTGGAGTAGAACAACATCTGGATGAGGAGCATCAACTTCATCTTCAACGGGATTCATGGCTCGAGCTCTTGATCTGGTTACAGGAGCTATGATTGCAAGTGTGTTAGTACCTGGATACAAGATAAAGGAAAAATGTCAGTGCCCAATTAATCTCATTCACATGCCTAGGAATGCCTATGTGCAAGCTGGGTGAACACGAGTTTGGATTTGTTTCTTTTCTTTATTTGCTTCTTTTTTTTTTTTTTTTTTTTTTGAATTGTTGGAATATTCTAGGGCTTCCAACAGGTCCCACAAAAGAGAGAAAGGTCTGAAATTCAAAGGCTTTCAGAGGCCCGGGGGGTTTTTGAAAAAGGTCTGAAATTCAAAGGCTTTCAGAGGCCCAGGGATATTTTTGGAAAAGGTCTGAAATTCGGAGGCTTTCAGAGGCCCAGAAGTTTGATGAAAGTCTGAAATTCAAAGGCTTTCAGAGGCCCAGGGATGTTTTGATGAAAAAAAAAAAGTCTGAAATTCAAAGGCTTTCAGAGGCCCAAAAATTCTGAAATTCAAAGGCTTTAAGAGGCCCAAAAGGAAAAGTTCTGAAATTCAAAGGCTTTCAGAGGCCCAAAAGATCTGAAATTCAAAGGCTTTTAGAGGCCCAAAAGGAAAAGGTCTGAAATTCAAAGGCTTTCAGAGGCCCAAAAGATCTGAAATTCAAAGGCTTTCAGAGGCCCAAAAGGAAAAGGTCTGAAATTCAAAGGCTTTCAGAGGCCCAAAAGATCTGAAATTCAAAGGCTTTCAGAGGCCCCAAAAGGAAAAGGTCTGAAATTCAAAGGCTTTCAGAGGCCCAAAAGATCTGAAATTCAAAGGCTTTCAGAGGCCCCAAAAGGAAAAGGTCTGAAATTCAAAGGCTTTCAGAGGCCCAAAAGTTCTGAAATTCAAAGGCTTTCAGAGGCCCAAGGATTTTTTGAAAAATCTGAAATTCAAAGGCTTTCAGAGGCCCAGGGATATTTTGAAAAATCTGAAATTCAAAGGCTTTCAGAGGCCCAGGGGTTTTGGTGAAATTCTGAAATTCAAAGGCTTTCAGAGGCCCAGGATTTTTGAAAAATCTGAAATTCAAAGGCTTTCAGAGGCCCAAGAGTTTTTTGAGAAAAAGTCTGAAATTCAAAAGCTTTCAGAGGCCCGAGGAGTCTTTTGGAAAATCTGAAATTCAAAGGCTTTCAGAGGCCCAGGAGTTTTGAAAAAGTCTGAAATTCAAAGGCTTTCAGAAGCCCAAGGAACCTTGCTCTCACATTTTTTTTCTTTTAATTATTTTGTCTGTTTGTTTTTTTTTTTTTTTTTGAAGCATTTTATTCAAACTTGTTTCCCTTTATCATTATTCAAAGGTTAAAAGAATATTTTAATGGGAAAAACTGATTAAAGTTGAATATTCCGAGAAAACCGTATACACAGTACGGTCCAGCCCTGCCCGTATTCAAATTACGAGCATGCCGTGACCGTATGGAAAACACGGGCGAGCCTAGCCCGTATAACTAATACGGGTAGCCCCAGCCCGTGTACCAAATGCGGTTTTATGGAACCCTGTTATATTTTTCCAGTTTTTAGTGGTTTGATCACTTTAATTGCTCATCCAAACATACGGTTCACCCAGTACAGAGCTTCTAAACTGTCCCAAAGTGGACCTTGGCCTATTTATAAAAACACATGCTTGGGAGGGCACATGTACCCTCCAAATTGACACCATACTCAAGAATTTGGTACCCTTTTGTTGACTCTTGTATGAACATCGGGTAGGATTGATTCTAAACAGAGTTAGAGACTCTTCCTATGGGCTGCACCAATTTCTAAAAACATGTATATTTTGGAACCAATTTTATCCCAAACTAATGGGTACCATGACACCCCTATGACATGAAAATAATGCAAAACAATAGGATTACCTTGTTACCTTGTTTACCTTCAATATGGCATCCGCATTATGCCCTGGTTTGTAAGCCATGCATACGGCCTTCCCTCAATCATACAACCCCATATTCCCCCGTAATTGTGTACTTTGGCCAAAACGTGTAACTCCACCTTCAAGCGTAGGGGTTTTGGGTTTTGGCTTAATGGCAACTTAGCACTCAAGCCTAGTGATGACCAGAATCCCAGATCCACATTATCATCACATCATTAGCTCAAAGTTCTAAGGTGAATGTTTTCACTTTCGCTTTCCGAAGTATCGACCTCGGTGCGCCAAGCTACACACATTCTTGTTCAACTTCCTATAGGTGATAGGTAGGCCGTGTAAAAAAATAAAAGGTGCACAGTGCATTGTAAAAATAGGTTACATTCACAACGTCCCAAACCCTTGCCACTCTTTTCGCAGCCATGCATAAACAAACCAAGGCATAATAGGAAAGCATATTTAAAATAAACAAGTAAATAAAGCAATCCTATAGCACCTAAAACATGCTCATAAAAAAATCATCTATCATGCAAACATATGATCATGTTATACACCCAAAATCATCATGGAGATCATGCTGAAAATTAAAACATGCTATCATAAAAATATAGCAAGAAATAAGCATGGTTCATCAAAACGGACCTCCCCTACGCGTGTTTGTAGAAACAATCCTATGAATCAAAATTAAGCATGTTTCTACCCCCATGAATTCTTAAGCAATAATTCAGATTTAAAACATACTCAACATGCTTAAGAACACAAAATAGCAAGCAAATCAAAAAATCAAAAACATGAACAAACACCAAAAGGCTCAAATCCACAAGTCCCCAGCAGAGTCGCCAGTTGTGAGACATGGGAAAAAAAATCGAATCTACATGATTTCCTCAATCATCACACGGGATTATATAAAACAAAGAGTCGCCACCATTCAATTTAGGTGTGAATGGACACCAAAATATTAATTAAGCACAAAAGGCAATTTTAGGGCAAAATATCCCTCCTAAAAAAAAACAACCAGAGATGGGTAAGGGGATTAAGTTATGAACAGGGGAAGGTGTTAGGCACCCATATTCATCCACACAAGGTGGTTGCCAGGTATTGTTCATGTTTAAAATAAAGGAAAAAGCTTGCTATAAAAATCACACAAAATCACAAAAAAGCAAAAATATATGGTTTTTTCATATGAATATTCTGATTGATCCAGAACTTTCAAATATGATCATACCATTCCTAGGGTTTCATGATCAAAATAAAATTAAGATAAAATCAAATAAAATCAATTTAAAGTGAAAAATCCAAAAATCTGGCTTCAAGTCAAAATTCTAGAAATCTAGAAAAATCTGATTTTTATAAAATATTTCAAAATTTAACTTGAACAGTCCAGGACATAGATAAAGCCCAAATTTCACATTAAATCTGAAAATCAAAACCAAAAATACCCACATTGATGAAAAACACCAAAAGGGGAGAATTTAGACCGTAGGGTCTTATCTCAATAATGAAAAACAATTTAAAAAACATCTCATGAAACCCTAGAATTTATTTTCAGGTTTTTGGATTCAGATCTATCATATTGATCATGATAAATCCAAGATCCTAGCCTAAAATCACAAAAATCACGAAAACAGTGCTGTAGGTGCAAAAGTGGCAAAAATCCAAATTTTATCAGAAATAGGGGATCTCATGCTATAAACATCATGGATTCGTGTTATTCATTCAGATATATCATAAAAAGCATTAAAACATGATCAGGATATTTAAAACAGCCATATCTCACAAATTAGAGCACATGGGGGTCTACCCTACGGATCCACCTGTTCTCTTTTCCCCTAGTTCTCTCTTCACGTTTTACGGCTAGAGAGACTCTTGAGGTACTTGGAGATAGGTTTGGTTACACAAACACAATCAGAGGCCTTATTCTATGAAAAAAAGAAAAAAACAGATATGGGGTTCTATTCTAGGGATCCACCTGTTCCCCTTTCCCCTAGTTCTCTCTTCACGTTTTACGGCTAGAGAGACCCTTGAGGTACTTGGAGATAGGTTTAGGAATACAAAAACAGATATGGCCTTATTCTACAGCAATAGAGATGATCCTATTACCTCTAGAATTGAAGACAGAAAATAAAAAGGGATAGGGGACTTACCTGGATTGAGCAGGCAGAGTAGCAGGGATTCCTTTCTCTTCTCTTGTAGCTTCTTAGAATTCCTTGGACTCAAAATTTCGTGGCCCTTAGCTAGAGGAATGAGCCTCTATTTATAGACACACCCAGGGGTATGGTTGGTCCAGAAAGATATAGCCTGATCCTCAGGATAGAGAGAAAGTTGGAGATAATGCCCATCCATAGCCAACCAACGTGGCTTCAGCGAATAAAATACTTAATCCGCTCGTTTAAAGATATATTGGACTTCAAATAAAGCTCGGAAATTGAGAGAAGGACAAAACTTGCACGTGTCTTTAATGCCCGTAAATACACTACGGTCCAACTGGGACCGTATAGATAATACGGGCGCGCCTGCCCGTAGATATTTTGCGGGCAAGATCGGCCCGTGAAGTCAATACGGGCAAAGCCTGTTCATTCTATTTTTAGGCTTCTTTGACCTGTTTTAAGCTCTAATTACATGTTTTTATTATTTTCTCATTTGGCAGTGCAATTTGGGGTGTCTACAATAACCCTACCAAGTCTCCCAAGGAAACACTGGTAGGGCTGACGTCGGAGATCTCGATCAAAAGCGTCCTATACTATAAGCTCACGAGTGACCCCGTCGTCCACATCCTCAAACCATGCCAACAAGAGCTGTAATAAGAGAAGAATATCAGGTATAAATGAGGCATGAAAGGAAGAAACAAAAGGTAAAGGGTTAAGGAATTTTACATCAGATCACTGGGAACGGTCCAAATGAACCCGAGCAGAACGGGGTTGACTTCTGTTTGCATCCCTATCAAGCGCGGACCATCATATAGCCACAGGGAACTCGGCAGCATTAGGCACAGGGGACGGACGAAAATATGTCATGTAGGTATACATGAGTATCTGGGAAAAAAAAAACGAGTTAGGTGTGGGAAGATGAAATTTTGGAATGAAATAAAGTAAACACACCCAATACCTGTAAGATCTGCCAGAAAAATCGGCAGCTAGGCCAGACCTCGGACAGCTTGGCATAATCCAGCCAAAACAGTCTCGTATATAAGCCGACCCCATGCCAGTTGCCTAGTCTGGCAGAAGTCACTCAATGCATCCAAGAAAAGAGGACTAACCGCAGTCGTGTCCTCTAGGAAGAAGCAGCTCCCAAGCATCAGTAAGAAAATATGCCGGAATAGTGGTTCAAAGTCCTTATCCTCCCCAGTAATGGTCTTGTGCCTCCCACCAAAGCGATCAGTAAGGCTGCAGCGTAGCCAACTGATAGAGATCCACCCGCTCCTCCCATCCCAAGCATCGTCGGGTAAGACCTCACATCCCAAGAGAGAGCTAACTACACATTAGAAGGCCGATCCATCACCATAGTTTGCCCCTCAAAAGGGATACCAGTGATTATAACAAAATCAGAAGGACGAGTCCCAAGCTCGACATCTAGCAAATGGAAGGACTGCGTGTTAGGGAAATATCGCTCCATCATGGCATAAATAAGAGGGCGATCAGCTCGGAATGATGGAATGAGGAGAAAGTGGTCGAAGCGGCACCGACTAAACTCTCGACTAAGTGTGGGAGAAAGCGTTTGGACTAAATCATGAAATCTCCCCTAGCTGCCTCGTAGATGAGAGTGGGGGTATGGAAGTGCTACATTAGCCCTGATACACATCTAAGGGTGACAATCCAAGCCACTAAGGAGATTTGTGTCCTGAAAAAATGCTCTCAACTCCTCTGAGAAATCCAAGCGGAAATCTCGAGCAATACCCTCTTGAGCCTGGTCCTGAGCTCCATCTCTACCATGTCCTCGGCCTCTACCACGGCCTTGGCCTCTACCTCGACCTCAATCAGGAGCCACGATGGGCTAAAGTAAAAAGGAAAGAGATAAAATTCTATTTAAGGAAAAATAAGAGGAAGAGAAAGAAAAAGGAAATAATAAGTAGCATACCTTAGCAGAACCCTCTCCAAAGCTCTCTCTGGAATCATCCAATGGCTCAGATAAGGTGGCACTGGAATCAGCCTCGATCCTAGCTCGAGAAGAAGAATGCTAATCAGCTGGATCAACCTCCTCTAGCACGCGGGAACGACCTCTAGCCATCTACAAGCAACCGGGAAGTGTTTTATATTTGTGTTTAATTGTTTATCAAGAATTTTGATTTTAACCCCTTAGTATTCTCACTTCCAATATTTTTTGGATCTTGAAAATCTTTGCAAGGCTTAATCTCTCCTAATTTTTTTTGATTTCAGGATTACCAGGTGCAAAAAGTACATGAGGGGAATAAGAAACAAAAAAATACAAGATTTACTTAGGAAAGCAGAAAAAATTTGCAACACGTAAGAAAGACAACAGCAAAGTGAAAAGATCAATATGGCATAAAGAGGTCCTAGTTGCTCAGTGATCAAAGCAGGAATGGCAATCCAACTCAAAGAATCTCAGGATGAAAATCAGGGACTGTGAGCATACTTCAGAGACTACTAGGATACCAGTCAGGGATAATCAAGTTGGTTCTCATATCAAAGTACGGTAAGTTTGGGGTGATCATGCAAAGTGTGGAATTAATCATGGATTTCATAGGGCAAGAATTATCCAAAAGCAAATCATAGAAAGATCCTGGTAGTTGAAGCACCAATATAATCAGGGGCATACTGAGACCAAAAGAAAGCAATAGAAATCTTTTGTATGCTCATGAAAAGCAAATAGCAAGGCTATTAAACAAAAAATAGGAAGGAGCAATTGGAGGATTTTTTGACAACATCAATTCAATCTCATTGCACAAGTGGTAAATAATCTTCCTAGGCATTAAAATCAGACAAAAAGGAGAGAATCCAAAATAACAGTAGGTTTCAGCATTCACTCAACCCAAATGGCCAATTGGAATTTTACCACAACAAGGATTTGTTCAAAATAAAAAATTCCTGCCTTGCTGCAACTGAATGAGAAATATAATGGGAGGAAGTGACATACCTGTGGGTGAGAAGAAGAATGGATAATATTGGTTTTGTAAAGGATAGAGGTTGCACAAAAGAAAATTTTTACCGAAAGTGCTTGTCATTGCTACGTGCGGCTCTTGCAATCTTGGCCAAGAGGAAAGAAAAACCTACAAGATGAGATGATATTCTGGTAAGGATTGCCAGGAATCAGGGAGCTTCGCCAAGAGGAGAAAGAGATGGAGGTTTCGAAGGAAAACCGAAATGCCTACCATGGTGACAAATTAGGGCTTGGTCGAAGTCAAAGAGCAAATGGTCGCTGAAGTCAGAGGTTGTCGTCGGAGTTAGTTTCCTGAGTTGAGGGAGTCTCCAAAGAAGAAGGAATCGAACGTTGTCATCGAAGGAGATGAAGTTAGTATCTGATGTTGTTGTTCGAAGAAGAAGAGAATAGGGTTAAGTCTCGGCCGCACGCACACGTAATATAATCATGCTTATCCAAAAACTATTTTCGGATACAAAGCTCTCGCATATCAGAACACATATTTTGGCTACAAAAACAAAAACAAAAACAAAACAAAAACATAATAAATGTTGGTCAGAAAGAAATATTCATTCAATTTTTGAGATAATTTGACATGGTTTGCTACAAACTAGGTTTTTCAAAAATCTTATATTTTGATCTTGAATTCCACCCCATAGCCACGAGAGCTCAGTTGAATTTAAGACAACTTGGAGAAATGCCCCCTTAAAGTTAGGGCTTTTGGCAAATCTTCACCCAGGATTGTTTTGCAAAATTAAATTGAACAAAGCAAATCATGGTTAAGTGCATGTCTTGGGAGTGCAATTTGAGTTTGTCTAATCTTTGCTGCTCATTGTTTCACAATTCCAATAAAGAGGGGCAGTTGTAGACACCCCAAATTAAACTGTATAAAATGATGAATAATTGGCCGAAATCATAAAAAACAATTATTTATTTTGTAGTTGAAATCAAAATTCGGACAAAAGCTCTTTCCTCTGTATTCGAAAATAGTTTTCAGATACAAACATTTTTCATTGTATCCGAAATACTGTTTCGGATACAAAGATTGTTGTTTGTATTCGACCTGTGTTGTCGGATACTAATGTTTTGTTCAAAATTAGAATATCCCGCGAGTTGTCACTTATTTACTTCTATACCTCTATCTAGGAGGTGGGAATTCCCCAAAGTAGCCTTCGAAATTAGCCAAATTCCTCCAAATCCATGCCTTAGGGTTAAGTTGGAAGGTTCTAGACACACTTTTGTGTCTACCCTTGGGACTTTATTACCCTTGCTTTTGCCTATAAATAGAGGGTCTCTCCTCAAGCAAATGGCTGAAAATTGAAGCTTGAAGAGCTTCAGGAGAAGAAGAGAACCCTGCCTTTTTGCTTTCTCAAACCAAGGTAAGTTTCTCTCTCCTCTTTTCCTTTTTAAATTCGAGGATAGTCTCATCTTCTCCCTTTCTATAGAATAGAAACCTAAGTGTGTATGTAGCCCCAGTCCTATCTCTGAGTACCTGAAGCACCCTCTCTAGTCGTAAAACGTGAAGAGAGAGCTAGGGCAAATGAGAACAGGAATGGATCCCCAAGTTAGAACCCTATTTTGTGATGATCCTTTATATGCCTTTTGATATTCTGGGTGTGACTGTATTTTTATGATCTTGTTTCAGATCAAGAGGATTCATGTAGATCTATGCTGTCCATAGCATTAGATCTCTTAGTTTCCTCCTAAAATTCTAATTTATCACACGACTACACC
Organism: Buxus sempervirens; assembly: GCA_947561395.2. Taxonomy (NCBI): domain Eukaryota; kingdom Viridiplantae; phylum Streptophyta; class Magnoliopsida; order Buxales; family Buxaceae; genus Buxus; species Buxus sempervirens. The sequence goes on from OX387192.1 coordinate 7,984,853, forward strand.
CACTTCACTAATCTCTTTCCTTTGGTCGTTATAGGCTAAGATTTTAGATCTACCATGATCAATATGATAGATCTGAAATCAAAAGCTTTAAAATAATCTCTAGGGTTTCATGAAATGTTTTCAAAATGGCTTCAATTTTTGAGAGAGGATCATATGGTCTTAACTCTCCTGTTTTGATGTTTTTTCATCAATATGGGTGGATTTGGCTTCTCTCTCCCAATTAATGAGAGATCTAAGCCAGATCTGTACCCTAAATGTTTTTTAAGTTTATTCATCAATGTACTTATCAAATGATTTAATTTGTATCATGTTGAGTTTACAAGGCTTCAATGGTTTCACCTGAGGTTGGTTTGTCAAGTTTAGCTTTAGGTTTACTTTCTTTGAGTTTATTTTGATTTTTTATTCAATCATGAAACCCTAGAAATGGTTATTCATATGGAGGGTCTAGAATTAATTTGGCCATTCGTATGGAAGAACCATACATCCTTTTTGTTCTCTTTTTTATACTTTTGATTGAGTTTTACTTGCAATCCTTTTTTAAGCATGAGTAGTACTTGGCAACCACATTGTGTGGATGAATAGGGGTGCCTAACACCTTCCCCTATTCATAACCTAATCTCCTTACCCATCTTTGGATTTAACCTTGAAGTAGAGTTACTTTTGACTCTATTTTTACTTTTATGATCATTTTGGTGTCCTTTCACACCTAAAACTGAATAGTGGTGACTCCTTTTTATTGATCCCTGTGAGACATGGGAAAAAATCAATCTTCATGATTTCCTCAATCATCACACGGGATTATATTAAACAAAGAGTCGCCACCATTCAATTTAGGTGTGAATGGACACCAAAATATTAAATAAGCACAAAAAGGCAATTTTAGGGCAAAATATCCCTCCTAAAAAAAACAACCAGAGATGGGTAAGGGGATTAAGTTATGAACAAGGGAAGGTGTTAGGCACCCCTATTCATCCATACAAGGTGGTTGCCAGGTATTTGTTCATGTTTAAAATAAAGAAAAAGCTTGCTATAAAAATCATGAAAATCACAAAAAAGAGGCAAAATTGTATGGCTTTTTCATATGAATATTCTGATTGATTCAGAACTTTCAAATATGATCATACCATTCCTAGGGTTTCATGATTAAAACAAAATTGAGATAAAATCAATTTAAAGTGAAAAATCCAAAAATCTGGCTTCAAGTCAAAATTCTAGAAATCTAGAAAAATATGATTTTTATAAAATATTTCAAAATTGAACTTGAATAGTCCAGGACATAGATAAAGCCCAAATTTCACATTAAATCAGAAAATAAAAACCAAAAATACCCACGTTGATGAAAAACACCAAAAGGGGAGAACTTGGACCGTAGGGTCTTATCTCAATAATGAAAAACAATTTAAAAACCACATCTCATGAAACCCTAGAATTTACTTTCAGGCTTCTGAATTCAGATCTATCATATTGATCATGATAAATCCAAGATCTTAGCCTAAAATCACAAAAATCATGAAAACAGTGCTGTAGGTGCAAAAGTGGCAAAAATCCAAATTTTAGCAAAAAGTGGGGATCTCATGCTATAAACATCATGGATTCATGTTATTCATTCAGATATATCATAAAAAGCATTAAAACATGATCAAGATATTCAAAACAGCCATATCTCACAGATTTGAGCACATGGGAGTCTACCCTATGGATCCACCTGTTCTCTTTTCCCCTAGTTCTCTCTTCACGTTTTACAGCTAGAGAGACTCTTGAGGTACTTAGAGATAGGTTTGGTTACACAAAAACAATCACAGGCCTTATTCTAGAAAAAAGAGAAAAAAACAGATATGGGGTTCTATTCTAAGGATCCACCTGTTCTCCTTTCTCCTAGTTCTCTCTTCACGTTTTACGGCTAGAGAGACCCTTGAGGTACTTGGAGACAAGTTTGGGGATACAAAATAGATATGGCCTTATTCTACAGCAATAGAGATGATCCTATTACTTCTAGAATTGAAGACAGAAAAATAAAAGGGATAGGGGACTTACCTGGATTGAGCAGGCAGGCAGTAGGAGTTCTTCTCTTGGAGTTCCTTGTACTTCTTTAACTTCAAAATTTCGTGGCCTTTAGCTAGAGGAATGAGCCTCTATTTATAGACAAGCACAGGGGTATGGTTGGTCCAAAAGGATATATCCTGATTCTCAGGATAAAGTGAAATACAGAGATAATGCCCATCCATAGCCAACCAAGGTGACTTGAGCGAATAAAAGACGTAATTCGCTCGTTTAAAGATATATTGGACTTCAAATAGAGCTCGGAAATCGAGAGAAGGACAAAACTTGCACGTGTCTTTAATGCCCGTAAATGATTTACGGTCCCATGGTGACCGTATTGGTACTACGGGCGCACCTGACCGTAGATATTTTGCGGGCTAGATCGGCCCGTGAAGAAAATACGGGCAAAGCCTGTTCATTCTATTTTTAGGCCTTTTTGACCTGTTTTACAGGTTTTTATTATTTTCTCATTTGACAGTGCAATTTGGGGTGTCTACAGCTGCCCCCTCTTTGCTGGTGATTGGAACCAATTACAAGCAGAGAGCAAAAAGACCCACCAATTGCACTTTTTAAGATTTTTGGTCTAATCAATTGCACTTTGCAAGGATTAAATGGATGATTTTTGAAAAAAAGAATTGATTGTGGAAGATTTGCTAAGAAATCCCTCAGCTTAAGGGCCAAATCCTCCTCTCTCCTCTCACTGAGCACTTGTGGGCTATGAAGTGAGATTTAAGACAAAATTTTTTAAACAAAAGTGGGTAAGGTGGCAATCCTTGCAACTTACAACTAATATAAACATTGATCTCCTAAAATTGTGAGAAAATGATAAAAATATGCTTTTTTTGGCTTCGCCCGTATTTGGCTTACGGACATACCTACCCGTAGAGAGTTCACGGGCGACCGGGACCGTATGGATTTCACGGGCGTCTGATACCCGTACTGATGTTACGGATTTTACTCTTCCTCTTAAGTTCGCGACCGCGACCATTTCTCTTCTCTGCTCGCATTTGGCCCTAATTCTCTTATGTCCGTATCTTCTTCTCCGGTCATTTCTCATCTTCTCCAAATCTCCGACGCCTCACACTGTTCTTCTCCGGCGACTTTCCTATTTCCGGTGACGATTTGCCCATTCCGGCGACTATTTGCCCATTCCGACGACAACCTGCCTTCTTTATTGGGCGCCTATTCCCTTCTTCTGCAACCATCCGATCAGTGTTCGAAGGTTCTTCATTGACTTACTCAAATTAGTCGGCTTCTTTTTCTCTAGGAGCTTGGTGGATCAGAGGTTCGACCGCTGCTTACTTTTATTTCTTTCTTTAATCCTTCCTGGTAAGTGGCCGAAACACTTATTCCTGTTGCAACCAATGTATTGCAAATAACCATATGACTGAACTAGCTTGGCTCATGCATGAATTTGCTCTGATCCGAAATTTGTTATGCTATGATCTGGATGCCAAATATATGCCGAATCTATTATTGTTTTGATAATTGCTTTATGAACAAATAAGCTCCATCATGCTATAAGTTCTGTTGTAAATCCTGGTTCTTCTTGGTTTGTCTGAAATTTGCTCTTGTGATAACAATCTTTGAATTTATATTCCTAATGGGATGAGGACTTAATCCATATATGTGATTTACTGATTTCTCCTCCAAGTGACACATGCCTGTAACCCTTTTTTTTACTCAAATTTGATTTCTACTTTGAATTTCTGCTTTGATCTTGTATGCTTCTAATTGAAATTCTGATTCCCTTTTATCATTGGCAAGTTAGACCGAATTCCTTGCTAATTGATTACCCTGACTTTGCATGATATTTTTGATTCTATCTTTACGCATAAGTTGTTGCTATATCTCACTTTAACTTGAATGATTTAGGATACCTTCCTTGCTTACTATCCCATTTCACTGTTCAGAGCATCATCTTGCCTTTTCCTTGTTGTCATCTACTTGGCCTGTCCTGAAACCAAACAAAACAAAATAATTAGGCATAAGTAATTAAAACAAGCCATTATAAGATAGTTGCACTTCCTAAAAATTTCTTAAAAGAATAATCTTCTTTGATCAATTCCTGATTTGGTCATGAATATCTAAATCCTTTTTCTCATTTTCTTTTTCATGTAAACTTGATAAAAATGAAAATCAAACAATCAAGAAATAAGTAATATCTCCCTGATTTGAACCGTAGATGGCCCGCCTTAGGTCAGCTTTCCGAGATCCTGCAGATGAGCCTTCCTCCTCGAGGGTTAGGCGAGATCCTGCTGATGTGGCCTCGTCATCGAGGGCCGAGAGGGATTCTGATTCTGATATCCCAGATTACCCTTCTGGGGATTCGCGTGAGGCGACCCCAGAGGTATACTCTAACCTTTCTGCAATTTCATATCCTTTCCCAAAAAACATCTTCCTGACTCTTCAATTATTTTCTTTTAGCCGGTTGTTGAGGCTTCTGGTAGAGATAGGAGCCGTAGCAGACGCAGAGCTGGAGGCAGAGATGGAGGCCATGATGAGGGCCCTAGAGGAGGCCGCAGAGGGGGTCGTGGCAGAGATGAGGCCAGGACCAGGGTTGAGATCCCTGAGGAGTTGGCTGCCCAGATTAGGGATACCGATCTTCTGCATGGCTTGAGGACTCATCCCTCAGCATGCGTTAGGGCGGATATCCCTTTGGAGTATCCGATGTCCCATTATAGGGGGAGCTGGGCCAGCTTTACCAGATTCTTGAGAGCTTGCAGTTCGGCCTATCGTCGGGAGCTAGGATTGTATGGTTTTGGTATGTTTATCACCATCCCGGACGTTCGCTTGGATCGGGCCCTCATTGCAGCATTGTTGGAGAGGTTTTTCCCAGAGACGTTGAGCTTCCACTTCCCAAATATAGAGATTGGGATCCGGCCTTCTGATTTCACACTCATCACCGGGATTAGGATGATCGGTGATGTTATTACTGAGATGACTATGCCAGAGGCTGATGAGATTGCAGCTTATCTTGGATATATTGTGCTGCCTCCTGAGGCATGGGATCGGAGGAGAGCTAGATTGTCTCTGACATGGCTGAGAGAGACTTTTAGTAGGAGGCAGTTTGGCCGGCTTGCTGCCGGTGACCATGTTTTTCCTTTCGCCTTCAGATTTCTTTTTCTGTATATGATGGGATCCTGCTTCTTCCCAGAGGACACTACTTCAGTTAGTCCTCACTTCTTGAGTCTTCTGGGAGATCTGCAGCGGGCGAGGAGGTACGCCTGGGGCCCGCTCATATTTGGTACTATTCTGGCTGGCCTGCGCCGATCAGTGAGTGGCCTCTCTACTTCTAGAGGGGCTGGAGTTGGGTGCAGGTTCTTCTGGCCCTTCTTGCAGGTGAACCTTATTTCCCTTTTTTTTTTCTTTATCTCTTTCTTTTTATCTCTCTTTTTCTATTCTTCTGACTATTTTATTCTTTCTTGCAGTTTTTTGCTAGGGTTTATATACCATATTTCCGCCCTACCTCTACGATGCCTGAGGAGACGTATCCCATGGCACTTAGATGGTGTCATGTAGAGCACGACTCTGAAAAGAGTCGTCCCAGGTCCGCCCGGGCCCACTTAGACAAGTTATACCGGTCTGAGGTAATCTTCTTTAATTCATCTACTTCTTCTTTTCTTTTCTTCCTGAATTGCATATCTGATGTCCTGTTCTGTTTTTCAGCTATTTGTCCCCAGGATGGAGGACATTCATGAGGTGCTGGCCCTGCAAGCAGCCAGAGATGATGCATTTGTCCCTGACCAGAGACGACAGAGATACCAGTTCTTTATTGGTCACCTGGGTAGCATCTGGTACTGTGGCGAGCGCTTCTTCTTTTAGCATGTGGGAGAGCCACGGATTCCTTCCATCCCGCCAGATACTACTCCTTCTTATCCTCTTATGCCTGTTGATCCTGCCCAGTTCCTAGATTGGACTGAGGCAGAGATATTATTAGAGGAGGGTGACTATGATGCCTGGTTCAGGCGAGCTTCTGTTGGGTGCCTCATGTCACCCATGCCTGTCCGTGGCGGAGTCACGGAGATAGGAGGGGTAGTGATTAGGGCCTACGACACCACGGTATGCCTTCTTCCTTCTCTGATCTTCTATTTCTATTTCATTAACATTTTTCTGACTTCTTTCTTTGCTATTTCAGGAGGCTCAGTTGGCAGAGATCAGGTCTCGCTATGCTGATTTAGAGCGCCAGCGTGATGCAGCGATCGCTGAGCGGGACGCCCTCTATATCACCATTTCAGATCTCCGGGGGCAGCTAGCCAGAGCCCAGGACCAGGCGGGTCCATCTGATGCTCAGGACCAGGCGGGTCCATCTGATACTCAGGTTAATTTCTTCTTTTTATTTCCATTCCTGATTTTGTATTTCTTTGTCTTGTTCTGACTGAATTTTTCTCTTAGTTTCAGGAGTACACAGCTGGCCCCTCTTCACCTGCTTCACCCGTGCCTATGCATTTCCGGGATGAGGTGTTTTCTGTGGCGCGGGTGGAGTTCGTGAAGTGTCCCAGTCCAGTGGAGGTTCCTACAGCAGAGCCCGAGGTCGAGGCTGATATTGTACCTGCTGCTGAGGACGTGCCAGAGTCTGCCCCAGTAGCTGAGACTGCTCCTGCTACATCTGCTGATGTTGGTATGGATTCAGCTATGGGCGCCGCTGTGGTAGAGCCTACCGTGGAGACTGCAGTGATGGAGGAGGCTACAGCTGATCCTGTAGAGCCCGAGGTGGAGATGACTGCTACTGAGCCTGTGGAGCCGGAGGTTGATGCACCTGGGACATCTGCTCCTGCTGGTCCTGCTATGGAGGCTGTAGAGGAGACGCCTGCTGCTGTTGATCCCTCTGCAGATTCTTCCCGTACAGAGTCTGATCCCGATTCTACGGGATATGTAGATACTTCAGGGTACGTCCCTCCTGATCATCCCACTGCTGGCCTTGTGCCTTTATATATGTGGCATGATATTCAGTCTGTTTTGAGCAGGATGACGCGTAGCACAGCCCGTAATATTGTACGGCATGTCTTTGAGCGCAGGCGATCTACAGGCCGTGGTCGAGGCAGAGGACGAGGCCGTGGCCGTAGGGGCGGACCTGCATGGCCATTAGATTAGGATTCTTCTATGTACCTTTGTATTTTTTTTGGCAAAAGTGATGTAAACATTCATATATATAAAAGAAGTTTGATTTATTTCCATTTGTGCTCTTTCTTCTTTATTTTCAGTATTTATTACCTGATGAATGTTAAAACAGGGACAGGTGAAGCTTAGGGAAACAAAGAAATTAAAACTTCCAACTTTTTTGCATTTTTTCGAAGGAACCGTACTTATACTACGAGCAGGCTGTGCCCGTAAAGTTACTACGGGCGTGCTTTGCCTGTGAAGTTTTCACGGTCAGGCGTGTCCGTAATTCCTATACGGGCGAGCCTTGCCCGTAATATAATTACGGAATTTACTGTCTTACGATTTTTTCTATATAAACTCCTAGGGAACATCGTTGTGACACTTTTATTAATTGAAAAACTCCCCGAGCACGTCTTTTCTCGCTTTCCTTGGCTTCTTTAGCGCTTCCATGGCTTCCCCTACGCCGCTTTCTCCTGCCGTTGAATCTCCTCCTGCAAGACAACCTGTTAGATCAAAACCTCCTAATCTTACCAGGTACAATATTGTGGATTCCTTTTATGATAGATGGGTTAACTCCATGACCCTTGATGAGGAGATTCGTTGGGATTCCATCCACTTAGGGCACATCCTACACCTCCCTAAAATTCCCTTTAAGTGGGAAATCATTGAAGCTTTGATAGGCCACTGGGTACCTGAGCTGAATCTCTTCCGTTTTGATGACAAAGAGATGACTCATACCATAGAAGAGATTGAAACCATCCTTGGCCTTAGATTTTCTGAAAAAGTTGTGAACCCACCCCTAAAGCTTAGTTATAAAAAAGAGGCTTCCACTTTCTTGGGTATAGGGAAGAAGGACTTAGGAAATTCTGATGCACTATTGACCTTGTCCAAGACCTTTTTGACCGAAAAACTTCTGAGGAGTAATGACAAGGATTCTAGGTTTAATGCATTGACCCTGGTAGTGGTCAATCAGCTGCTTTTTCCACGGGGTGATGACCAGGTTGACTTGGCTCTTATCTCAGTTATCTGTCAGGTTAGGGAACGCGAGAGGTTGGCCCCTATGATCCTAGCAGAGATATATCAGGCTCTTACTGATTGTTATCTCAGGAAGAAGAAACGCTTCCTTGCCTGCGCCCCTATCCTACAGGTAAAAAATATGCATATATTTTTTCTTTCTTTCCTTTCTTCTTCTTTTTCTTCTCTCTGCTTCTTCTTCTTCTCTTTTTTTTTTCTTTTTCTCTTTTTTCTTCTTTTTTTTTTTCTTCTTTTTTTTTTCTTTTTTTTTCTTTTTGGAAATAAATTGAAATACTCCCTTTTTCTGCAGCTTTGGTTGCTTGACCATCTTAGCCAGGTTGAAGAAATAACTCGCCGCTTCTTTCCAAGATTGAAAGTTCCTGTTTTGATGAGCAATAGGGGATGTCCTAACATCCAAGGTGGCAACCAAGGCTGGTTCACTTTCTTGGGTACTCTCCAGGATGATCAAGTGAGATGGCCTGGCACTTATCAACCTGCTCCAGAGACAGTGATTAGCTTTAGGGATAAAAACTTTTTGGCCCTAGCAGGCTTGAAATCTGCTGTTCTCTATCTTCCTTTGAGGGTTCTTCGGCAATTTGGAGCGACCCAGGGAATTATGATTCCCACAGGTTATGAGAGCTTTATAGGGCCACTTACATCAACCACCATGGGGCTAAATGCTCAATTAATGAAAGAGTGGTCCTATGTTTGCTTTCTGCGGGGTCCCGTCTTTTCTGAGTCCCATGTGAAGGACTATCATTTCTGGATCAAACAACAGGTGCAGAGTCATGCCCCAGTACCAGAGGATCCTCCTGCAGTTCTTCCTCCTACTTATGAGGACATTCTGGAGTCAGAAAGGGCAACCCATAGGCGGCTTCATCAAATATGGGTACGGGAGGCTCAAGAACTTAGGATAAAAGTCCTTGTTCTGGAGAGGAAGCTTGAAGAGCAGAAGTCTGGCCGCATTGCCCTGGAGAAGAAACTTGAAGAACAAAGGCAGGCTCGTCGCTTTGAAGTCCGTGTGATGCGGAAGAAGTATCAGGATTCCTTGGCTGACCTTAGGGCGTTGAAGATCAAGCTTTCTTTTTCAGATGAGGTCATCTCCTTTTTGAGTGATCCTGATGCAGAGGGTGCTTCTAGAATCATTGCAACTCAGGCAGCTAGGATTAGGGAGCTTGAGGAGCAGTTAGGGAGTAGGGATTAGATTCATTTATCATCATTTTTTTTTCTTTTTTTCCATACTTTTTACAAAAGCAAACTCCATTAGTGGAAAGATATTAGATTTAATTCAAAAATAGGTTTTATATTATTGGCCTCAGAATTCTCAGATGCTTATAAAAACAGAAGTTTTATGAAAAAGTATTTGATTTCTCATCACTGGCCAAAGTATAGTTTTTTTTTTTTTTTGAAAGCTGATCCAAAACACTTAATCACATATAATTAAAGGAATTAAAATCAGGTTGAATAATGAGAAGGGTAGTCCAAGCAATAGGGAGAGACCAAATTTGTCTACCCCGTGACCGTTAGAATCATCCCCTAATGATTTTTCCTTCATGATTGGCCTTGCTAATCTGCTCAGTTTCCAGTGCTCATGCTGATTTGAAACTTAGACCACATGATCAACTCAACCCTTGATTCTTTTCTCTTTTTTTTTTTTTTTTTCTTCTTCTTTTCTTTCTTTTTTTTTTCTTTTTTTTTCTTTTTGCCCTTCTTGCCCCTAGTGCCAATTACGGTTTTCACTAGGGTTGGCCTCTGTATTCCATCATCACCAATCTTACTCCGAGAATTAAATGAATATACTAAAATCACCGAGGTCTTAATAATAGGACAAAACAAAGGCTAGGTTCGGTTTATGAAAGAAAAGGTATTAAAGGCTCAAAATATCTTAAGTGTGAAAATGGGTCAACTGGACTTACAGTCATGGTGAATTCAATCCCATTCCCCTTCTTTTGTATTTGGCATTTATTTGCCCCTATTTTTTCTTTTCTTTTTTTTCAAAATTTTTTCTTTTTGCCCCTATTGGCCTTGCCCTTATTGGCTTTGCCCCAGTATAAGGCTGTAAGTCCAGTTTGGGTTTAACAAGAAAAACGAACAGGCTCAAATTGGTTTGACTAGGGATTCAAATTTTGGGATATAAGGAACAATGGCCTCAGATCATTTCCTAGTAATATTCATTCATGGAAAATATCTTTTTACTGCATCAGAGTTAATTGGCTCAGGAAAATCCTTCCCATCCATTTCTGTTAAGATGAGAGCACCCCCTGATAGGACCTTCTTGACTATATAAGGTCCTTCCCAATTTGGTTTGAACTTTCCACGAGGATCCTCCAAAAAGGGTAAAATCTTCTTTAACACCAAATTTCCTTCTTGGAAAGGTCTGGGCTTCACCTTTTTATTGTAAGCCCTAGCCATCCTCTTCCGATATAATTGGCCATGACTAAGTGCCTTCAAACGCTTTTCTTCTATTAAATTGAGTTGATCATGCCTAGACTGTATCCATTCAGCTTCCATTAGCACTCTTAATGAAGGTATTTCTACTTCTACTGGTAAAACTGCTTCCATTCCATAAACTAAGGAGTATGGAGTTGCCCCTGTAGAAGTTCGGATTGAGGTTCTGTAAGCATGTAGAGCAAGTGGCAGCATTTCATGCCAATCTTTAAAACTCACTACCATTTTCTGAATAATCTTCTTTATATTCTTATTCGCTGCTTCCACTGCCCCATTCATCTTTGGTCTGTAAGGCGCTGACTTGTGGTGGGTAATCTGAAATTGTTCACACATCTTCCTCATGTCTTTGTTCTTAAGGTTTGAAGCATTGTCTGTTACTATGGCACTTGGCAAACCATAGCGGCAAATGATGTTGTGCTTCAAAAACTTAAGAACATGGCTACTCGTAATGTTTGCATATGAAGCTGCCTCTACCCACTTGGTGAAGTAATCAATTGCTACAAGTATAAACCTGTGTCCATTTGATGCCTTTGGGGAGATCATTCCAATGACATCTATACCCCACATAGAAAAAGGCCATGGAGATGTCATACTATGTAATTCACTTGGGGGTGCATTCTTGTTATCCGCGTACACTTGGCATAAATGACATCTTTTAACGTGCATATAGCAATCATGCTCCATAGTTGACCAGTAATATCCCAATCGCAGAATCTTCTTGGCAAGCATATGCCCATTCATATGGGGTCCACACACTCCTCCATGTACCGTTTCAACTATCCTTTCTGACTCAGTCTTTGCAACACATCTGAGTAGCATATCATTGTGTGATCTTTTGTACAACTGACCACCACTTAGTAAGAACTGTCCTGCCAACCTCTATATTGTTCTTTTTTCTGTAGAGGTGATATTTTCTGGCAAGCTCCGATCATTTAGGAAGTTCTTAATGTCTTGAAACCATGGTACTTCTTCTTCTGGGGTTTCTTCTAGAACAAGGCAGTAGGCTGGTTCATCCTTGACTTCAATTTCCAATGGTCTAATATCAGCCCCTTCTGGCATACTGACCATTGAAGCCAATGTTGCTAGAGCATCTGCAAACTGGTTTTTGGCCCTTGGCATATAATTGAAGAAAATTCGAGTAAATTTATTGCTTATTTCTTCCAAATACTGGTGATAGGGGATTAATTTGTGATCCTTGGTTTTCCGTTCACCAGTTGTTTGGAAGATGATAAGACTCGAATCCCCATATACGTCAAGTTCCTCTACCTCATGGTCTAAGGCAGCTTGCAGCCCAATTATGCATGCTTCATACTCTGCTATATTGTTTGTGCATTGGAACCTTAACTTCACTGTGATTGGGATATGTGCCCCATCTGGCTTGATCAATACAGCCCCTATTCCATTTCCATTTATATGGGCGGCCCCATCAAAAAACATTTGCCATGAGCTTTCACCTTCTTCCTCTTCAGCAAACAGGATCGCCTCATCAGGGAAGTTGGTCATTAAGGGTTGGTATTCTGGTAAAGGGTGTGCAGCCAAGTGATCTGCAATGGCTTGACCCTTAATGTCCTTTTGTGTGATATAGGTGAGGTCAAATTCAGAGAGCAACAGCTGCCACTTTGCTGTTCTGCCAGTTAAAGCTGGTTTCTCAAATAGATACTTCAAAGGGTCCATTCGGGATATCAATAAGGTGGAATGACTAAGGAAATAGTGCCTTAGTCTCTGAGTTGCCCATACTAAAGCACAACAAGTCTTTTCTAATGGAGAGTACTTGGCTTCATATTCTGTAAATTTCTTACTCAGGTAGTAAATCGCCCTCTCCTTTCTGCCTGTATCGTCATGCTGTCCTAAGACACACCCCATTGATGTCTCCAAAACTGACAAGTATAAAATCAATGGCCTTCCTGGAGTGGGTGGTACTAGCACAGGTGGGTTCAATAAGTATTCCTTTATTGTGTCAAAGGCTTCTTGGCAATCATCATTCCAGACTGTCGGGTTATTCTTTCTTAGAAGTTTGAAAATTGGTTCACAGATAGCGGTGAGCTGTGCTATGAACCGGCTTATGTACTGAATCCTTCCGAGAAAACCCCGAACTTCCCTCTCGGTTCTAGGTGATGGCATTTCAATGATGGCTTTAGCTTTAGCTGGGTCAATCTCAATTCCCCTTCTGCTTACTATAAAGCCCAACAATTTTCCTGATGTAGCCCCAAAGACACACTTAGCAGGGTTAAGCCTTAGACTGTATTTCCTAAGCCGGTCAAATACCTTTTTCAAGTTGATCAAGTGGTCTTCTTCTTCACATGATTTGGCTATCATATCATCCACATAAACCTCCATCTCCTTATGGATCATATCATGGAATAAGGCTGTCATGGCCCTCTGGTAGGTTGCCCCAGCGTTCTTAAGTCCAAATGGCATGACAGTGTAGTGGAAGGTACCCCAAGGGGTGATAAAGGCTGTCTTCTCTTGGTCTTCCTTAGCCATCTTAATCTGATTATACCCCGAAAACCCATCCATGAATGAGAATAGACTATGTACAGCGGTGTTATCCACCAGGATGTCTATGTGTGGTAGTGGAAAATCATCCTTTGGACTTGCCTTATTCAAATCTCTATAATCTACGCACATTCTGACCTTTCCATCCTTCTTTGGTACTGGCACTATATTTGCAAGCCATTCGGGGTATGTGGATACTGCTAAGAATCCAGCTTGGAATTGCTTAACCACTTCATCTTTAAGCTTCAATGTCCATTTAGGTTTTAACCTTCTCAGTTTCTGCTTAACTGGCTTTGCATCTGGTAGAATGGGTAGCCTGTGCACCACCATATCTGTGCCTAACCCCGGCATGTCCCGGTACGACCATGCAAACACATCTTCATAATCAACCAAAAATCGTATCATTTCATCCCGCTGTACCTCAGATAGACATACCCCAATCTTCACTATTTTTGGGTCATCTTTGGTCTCAAGGTTGATTGATATGGTCTCTTCAATATTGGGTTGGACCCCCTTTTCATGACGCTCTAATTGATATGTGATTTCTTTTGGAACGTCGTCTTCTTCGTCCTCGGTCTCTTCTTCCACCCCCATTAGGTCAAAGTCGAGCTCAAGGTCGAAGTCATACTCATCCTGATCCAATTCCGTTTGCTTGTATGGTTCATAAATGGTTTGGACCTTTTTGAAAACTTTATCTTTTCTAGAAAAAATTGAAAAATCTTTTTGTGTTTTTTGAGAGCCTTCTACAAAATCTTTCCCTGAAGACGAAGGCTCATTAAAACCTTCAGGAAAATGGCATTCCACTAATGGAGTTTTTTTTTGGAAGCCATGTCTGTTTGCCAAACAAACGCGGCTTCAAAAGTAAGGGGAGTTTCCTCCCAATTATTCAGAATGAAAGAATCTGGGGCAGGGATACAAGCCTGCTCCTCAAGCTCAGGGTCTGCATCTGAGATCACCAGTACTGGGTGAGTTGCATTGCTTGCTTCTTTGGTAGGGCCAGTTCCAGATGGAACTTCTACTGCAGCCCAATCAATAAAAGGTAGCTCCTCTGCTACTTTTTCTTGGTCGCCTTCTGTCATGGCAAAGAATGCCCCTACGTCCTCAGAAAAGTCCTGTTCCTGTTCTGCCTGTAGCCCAGGCCTACCAGATGCTTGTGGAGGTGGAGGTGGAACATATGGTTGTATTGTGGAGGGTTTGGGTTTCTGGAATGGGTTGACATTATAATATGGAGGTTTGGATTGATCCTCAGGAGGAGAGAGCTGAATCATGTGAGACAGCTTAGGAAAAGTTTCCCTGATGTGCGGGAATTTCATAGCTTTTATCTGCCCCTGACTTTTCCATTTCCTTGGCTTGGACCCCAATCCTGCTCTGTGAACCATCTTCTTAACCTGTACTAGTTCTATCCTTCCTTGTAGGTTAACCCCCAGACCTTTTCCAGGGTGAAAGTTGTACTTTTCTAGCACATTTTTGACCATTCTCTCAGCACATGTCAACTTTCCTTTTTTTTCCTGATACTCCCCAGGTATATAATTCATAGCTTCAAATTGAAAAGAGTGATATGTCAACTTATCTGCAGTCATTTCCATGCTAATAGAGGGTACATCAGGGGACCACATGGGGGGAACCAAATTTTCCGCCAGGACGGTAATCACCTTTTGCCCTCTAATGTATTTGACTCTCTGGTGGAGGGTAGATGGTATGGCCCTAGCCGTATGAATCCACGGCCTTCCTAGGAGTAGGTTGAAAGCCGCAGGTATATCCATCACCTCAAATGTGATGTTGAAAATGTACGGTCCAATTGTGACCGGCAGTTCAACCTCCCCTAGGGAGTGTGTCTTAGAGCTGTCAAATGCTCTTATAATTCTTCCATTTTGCTTTATTTTGTTTCGCTCCAGATTGAGCTTAACAAAGGTTACTAACGAGCAGACATTGAGGGCTGACCCATTATCAATCAAGACCCGGGCTATCATGCAACCCTTACTGAGCACAGCAATATGCAATGGGTCAACATGGTGGTACCCTGCTGGACTGATTTCAGTCTCAGAAAAGGTTATGACGTTATGGGATAAAATTTGACCAACCATCCGGCCTAGTTGGTCTGGTTCAATGTTTTTAGGCACATGGGCGCCCTGGAGTATCCTTAACAAGGAGTCCCTATGTTTTTCAGAATTTAACAATAGTCCCAGAATTGAGATCTGGGCAGGGACTTTGTTCAATTGCTCGATGACATTGAACTCACTCTTTTTTATTACCTTCATGAGGTCAGCAGCCTCACTGTTAGTTACCTGAGGGGCCTCTTCCCCTACTTTGGCCTTGCCTTTATTTTTTTCTTCTTCTTTATCCTTCTCTGTTTCTTTCTGTTTTTCTTCCACCCCTACACACTTTCTTGACCTCATCATAAGGTTTACTTCTTCCTTGCTTTCAACTGTAGGGCATGTAGTGGTAAATGCTTCACTGTAGTTCCATGGTACAGCCGATTCAACGTAGGAAGGCTTAGGGACATTCACCACCAATGGGGGAAGTTTGGACTTGGCGATGGAAGTCTGAGTAATAGGAACATTAACAACCAATGGAGGAAGTTGTTTTGGTTGGGGGTTTGCAGAAGTGACTGATGCACTAAGGGGGTCACAATTTATGACCAATGGTGGCTTAGACTGAATGGGCGGAGTAAAAGTGGATGGATTGCAATTAATGACCAAAGGTGGCTTGGTGATGTTCATCTGGGCCATGAGGGATGAGACCCGGTCCAAATATGAGCTAATGTTCTTTGCAGCACTATCATTCCCCTTTGAAATCATATTTATTTCTTTGCCTTCACTTCTCCTGTCAAAATATACTTTGACCGTTGTCCCTATGGGAGCAATTAATTGAGATGGGTCAAAGGTTATTTTGTCAGAAGAGATGACTCCTATGACATTAGATGGGCCTGCCCCATGATGCTGGGGCAGAGGGTTCTGTCCAATATCTGTTCTTGGAGGATTAGGAGCCCCTGTATTGAAAGAAAGGGTATTCTGGTCTAATAAATCCTGAATAGCATGTTTCAAAGGCCAGCACTTGTCTGTAGGGTGCCCAGGTGCACCCATATGGTAATCGCAAGTGGTGGAAGGGTCAAAATTTCTCCCTTTAGATGCATTCGGATTAGGCTCTCTTAAAGTGATATACCCTCCTTGCAATAGAGTGGGCAGCAATTGAGAGGGAGTCATTGGAATAGGGGTGAAAACCCTGTTTCTCCTTGCTGCAAAATAAGCATCCTTTTCCTCCTTGGTAAAAACCCTTTTTTGGTCTGAAGGTGCTGTTGGAACATTAACCCTTATAGGGGCCTGGGTAGATGGAGATGGAGTAGGAAAATGAGCGGGTACATTGATTTGTATGGGCTTGTTAGGGCCAGATGGTGGTTGTACCATGTTTACCTCACCCTCCTTCTTGTTCCCATTCTTTTTTGTCCCGCTTCCTTTCTTCTGATTAAGGTCTTGCTGACTAACCATGGCAGAGTGGTCAATTATCTTACTTGACCTTATTCCATCCTCAATTCGGTCAGCCACCTGAACCAAAGCTGCAAAATTAGTGGTGGTCTGACCCACCAAGTGGCTGTAGAATGGTTGACCCAAAGTGCTTATGAAAGTAGAAATCATTTCCTGTTCTAGCATGGGTGGCCTGACCTGGGAGGCCGTCTCCCTCCACCTCTTGGCATATTGCCTTACAGTCTCTTCCCTTCCTTTGCTCATTCTCATGACGTCGTACCTATCTGGCATGATCTCTGAATTGAATCGGTATTGAGTTAGGAATGCATCAGCTAGGTCCTTCCATCTTTTGATCTTTCCATGGTCCAGAGTGGCGAACCATCTTAATGCGGTTCCAGTCAGGCTCCTTTGGAAAAGTTGGATCAAGATACCCTCATCCTGCCCGAACTGGCATAGGGCACCGCAATACAACTTTAGGTGGCTCATGGGGCAACCAGTGCCATCATACTTGTCCAAGTCTGGGCACTTAAACTTAGCCGGCAGGTTAACATTGGGGTATAGGCACAGGTCTTCAAAATTGGTGCCTCCAAAGTTGTTTACCCCCTTGACTTCCCTTAGTTCATCTTGGATCATTTCTAGCTTATGCATGAACTTTCTTTCAACCTCTTCCCTTATCCTTTCCTTTTCCTTAGCCTTGTTAGATTCAGCTGTCTCATCCCTGGTCAGTATAGGTTCAGGGGTGGGTTCATAGACGGGTTCAGGAGTTGGTTGCACTGGAGGTGGAACATTGACTGGGGGTGGAGGTGCAGGGTTGGAAGTGGATGCCTGGTTCTGGGCCTGCATTTGTTGGGCCTGCACTTGTTGGGCCTGTACTGACAGTATGTTCTCTAGCATTCGGGCTAGTCCTGCCACTTGTTCTTGGAGTAGAACAACATCTGGATGAGGAGCATCAACTTCATCTTCAATGGGATTCATGGCTCGAGCTCTTGATCTGGTTACAGGAGCTATGATTGCGAGTGTATTAGTACCTGGATACAAGATAAAGGAAAAGATATCAATGCTCAATTAATCTCATTCACATGCCTAAGAATGCCTATGTGCAAGCTGGGTGAACACGAGTTTGGATTTTTCTTTATTTGCTTCTTTTTTATTTATTTTTTATTTTTTTTATTTTTTTATTTTTATTTTATTTCTTTTTATTTTCTTTTACTTTTTTTTTTTGAATTGAATTGTTGGAATATTCTAGGGCTTCCAACAGGTCCCACAAAAGAGAGAAAGATCTGAAATTCAAAGGCTTTCAGAGGCCCGGGGGGGTTTTGAAAAAAGGTCTGAAATTCAAAGGGTTTCAGAAGCCCAGGGATATTTTTGGAAAAGGTCAGAGGCTTTCAGAGGCCCAAGGATTTTTGATAAAAGTCTAAAATTCAAAGGCTTTCAGAGGCCTAGGTTTTTTTTTTTTTTTTTTTTTTTTTTTTTTAAAGTCTGAAATTCAAAGGCTTTCAGAGGCCCAAAAGTTCTTAAATTCAAAGGCTTTCAGAAGCCCAAAAGAAAAAGGTCTGAAATTCAAAGGCTTTCAGAGGCCCAAAAGTTCTGAAATTCAAAGGCTTTCAGAGGCCCAAAAGAAAAAGGTCTGAAATTCAAAGGCTTTCAGAGGCCCAAAAGTTCTGAAATTCAAAGGCTTTCAGAGGCCCAAAAGAAAAAGGTCTGAAATTCAAAGGCTTTCAGAGGCCCAAAAGTTCTGAAATTCAAAAGCTTTCAGAGGCCCAAAAGAAAAAGGTCTGAAATTCAAAGGCTTTCAGAGGCCCAAAAGTTTTTTGAGAAAAAGTCTGAAATTCAAAGGCTTTCAGAGGCCCTGGGATTTTTGAGAATAGTCTGAAATTCAAAGGCTTTCAGAGGCCCGAGGAATTTTTTGAAAAATCTAAAATTCAATGGCTTTCAGAAGCCCAAGAGTTTTGAAAAAGTCTGAAATTCAAAGGCTTTCAGAAGCCCAAGGATCCTTTCTCTCACATTTTTTTTTAATTATTTTGTTTGTTTTTTTTTTTAAGCATTTTATTCAAACTCATTTCCCTTTATCATTATTTAAAGGTTAAAGGAATATTTTAGTGGGAAAAACTGATTAAAGTTGAATATTCCGAGAAAACCGTATACACAGTACGGTCCAGCCCTGCCCGTATTCAAATTACGAGCCTGCCGTGACCGTATGCAATCCACGGGCGAGCCTAGCCCGTATAACCAATACGGGCAAGCCCAACCCGTGTACCAAATGCGGTTTTACGGAACCTTGTTATATTTTTCAAGTTTTTAGTGGTTTGATCACTTTAATTGCTCATCCAAACATACGATTCACCCAGTACAGAGCTCCTAAACTGTCCCAGAGTGGAGCTTGGCCTTTTTTGCTAAAACACATGCTTAGGAAGGCACATGCACCCTCCAAATTGACACCATACTCAAGAATTTGGTACCCTTTTGTTGCCTCTTGTATGATCATAGGGTAGGATTAATTCTAAACAGAGTTAGAGACTCTTCCTATGGGCTGCATCAATTTTAAAAACATGTAAATTTTGGGACCAATTTTATCCCGAACCAATGGGTACCATGACACCCCTATGACATGAAAATAATGCAAAACAATAGGATTACCTTGTTACCTTGTTTACCTTCAATATGGCATCCGCATTATGCCCTGGTTTGTAAGCCATGCACACGGCCTTCCCACAATCATACAAACCCATATCCCCACGTTATTGTATACTTTAGCCAAAAACGTGTAACTCCACCTTCAAGCGTAGGGGTTTTGGGTTTTGGCTTAATGGCAACTTAGCACTCAAGCCTAGTGATGACCAGAATCCCAGATCCACGTTATCATCACATCATTAGCTCAAAGTTCTAAGGTGAATGCTTTCAGTTTCGCTTTCCGAAGTATCGACCTCGTTGCGCCAAGCTACACACATTCGGGTTCAACTTCCTATAGGTTAAGGGTAGGCTGTGTAAAAAAAATAAAAGGTGCACAGTGCATTGTAAAATAGGTTACATTCACAACGTCCCAAACCCTTGCCACTCTTTTCGCAACCATGCATAAACAAACCAAGGCATAATAGGAAAGCATATTTAAAATAAACAAGTAAATAAAGCAATCCTATAGCACCTAAAACATGCTCATAAAAAAAATCATCTAATCATGCAAACATATGATCATGTTATACACCCAAAATCATCATGGAGATCATGTTGAAAATTAAAACATGCTATCCTAAAAATATAGCAAGAAATAAGCATGGTTCAGCAAAACGGACCTCCCCTACGCATGTTTGTAGAAACAATCCTATAAATCAAAATTAAGTATGTTTCTACCCCCATGAATTCCTAAGCAATAATTCAGATTTAAAACATACTCAACATGCTTAAGAACACAAAATAGCAAGCAAATCAAAAAATCAAAACATGAACAAAAACACCTAAAGGCTGAAATCCACAAGTCCCCAGCAGAGTCGCCAGTTGTGAGACATGGGAAAAAATCAATCTTCATGATTTCCTCAATCATCACACGGGATTATATTAAACAAAGAGTCGCCACCATTCAATTTAGGTGTGAATGGACACCAAAATATTAAATAAGCACAAAAAGGCAATTTTAGGGCAAAATATCCCTCCTAAAAAAAACAACCAGAGATGGGTAAGGGGATTAAGTTATGAACAAGGGAAGGTGTTAGGCACCCCTATTCATCCACACAAGGTAGTTGCCAGGTATTTGTTCATGTTTAAAATAAAGAAAAAGCTTGCTATAAAAATCATGAAAATCACAAAAAAGAGGCAAAATTGTATGGCTTTTTCATATGAATATTCTGATTGATTCAGAACTTTCAAATATGATCATACCATTCCTAGGGTTTCATGATTAAAACAAAATTGAGATAAAATCAATTTAAAGTGAAAAATCCAAAAATCTGGCTTCAAGTCAAAATTCTAGAAATCTAGAAAAATATGACTTTTATAAAATATTTCAAAATTGAACTTGAATAGTCCAGGACATAGATAAAGCCCAAATTTCACATTAAATCAGAAAATAAAAACCAAAAATACCCACGTTGATGAAAAACACCAAAAGGGGAGAACTTGGACCGTAGGGTCTTATCTCAATAATGAAAAACAATTTAAAAACCACATCTCATGAAACCCTAGAATTTACTTTCAGGCTTCTGAATTCAGATCTATCATATTGATCATGATAAATCCAAGATCTTAGCCTAAAATCACAAAAATCACGAAAACAGTGCTGTAGGTGCAAAAGTGGCAAAAATCCAAATTTTAGCAAAAAGTGGGGATCTCATGCTATAAACATCATGGATTCATGTTATTCATTCAGATATATCATAAAAAGCATTAAAACATGATCAGGATATTCAAAACAGCCATATCTCACAGATTTGAGCACATGGGGGTCTACCCTACGGATCCACCTGTTCTCTTTTCCCCTAGTTCTCTCTTCACGTTTTACGGCTAGAGAGACTCTTGAGGTACTTAGAGATAGGTTTGGTTACACAAAAACAATCACAGACCTTATTCTAGAAAAAAGAGAAAAAAACAGATATGGGGTTCTATTCTAAGGATCCACCTGTTCTCCTTTCCCCTAGTTCTCTCTTCACGTTTTACGGCTAGAGAGACCCTTGAGGTACTTGGAGACAAGTTTGGGGATACAAAATAGATATGGCCTTATTCTACAGCAATAGAGATGATCCTATTACTTCTAGAATTGAAGACAGAAAAATAAAAGGGATAGGGGACTTACCTGGATTGAGCAGGCAGGCAGCAGGAGTTCTTCTCTTGGAGTTCCTTGTACTTCTTTAACTTCAAAATTTCGTGGCCTTTAGCTAGAGGAATGAGCCTCTATTTATAGACAAGCACAGGGGTATGGTTGGTCCAAAAGGATATATCCTGAATCTCAGGATAAAGTGAAATACAGAGATAATGCCCATCCATAGCCAACCAAGGTGACTTGAGCGAATAAAAGACGTAATTCGCTCGTTTAAAGATATATTGGACTTCAAATAGAGCTCGGAAATCGAGAGAAGGACAAAACTTGCACGTGTCTTTAATGCCCGTAAATGATTTACGGTCCCATGGTGACCGTATTGGTACTACGGGCGCACCTGACCGTAGATATTTTGTCGGCTAGATCGGCCCGTGAAGAAAATACGGGCAAAGCCTGTTCATTCTATTTTTAGGCCTTTTTGACCTGTTTTACAGGTTTTTATTATTTTCTCATTTGGCAGTGCAATTTGGGGTGTCTACAATCCCATGCGATGATTAGAAAGTCATTTAATTAAATTTCCATGTCTCACACCAGAATACACATTTCTTCCACAAAACCACCCTGGTAAAAAGGCGTCAGCACCTCATTTTTGCACCCCTAGAAAGTTGGAAACAGAAACCCTAAAAGGCAGGTTTGAATCCTAAGAAGCAATAAATGACTTTCCGTGAAGCTTTAATTCGTTGTCATACCTTATGCCATTGGATAAAAAATTCCGATAAGGTTCCTATGCAACTGAGTTTACACAAATTGGAGTTCGGATGAAGAATTTATGATTAAAACACTCTCAAGGGCAAAATGGTAATTAAATGCAAAAGACTGCCATGTAGCAAATATGAAAACAACACTTACGAAGTGGAAAAATAAAGCATAAAAGTACAAAACAGGGAAAGGACAAGAGAGAAAAGAAAATATCTTGATTAAAATATTAATTTAATCAAATGAATTAAATAAATGGAAAATAATAAAATAAATGTTTGAACCAACATCCTTTCAAACTTTATCCCATGTGATAGAGCTTGGAAAATGGAAACCAATGGCAGAAACCGTGCCCAAATCAGATTAGAAATGAGCAAGATATGAGCAGTAAAAATTAAGGGCATTATTGGAATTTAGCAATGCCACATGGGATGCCACATGTGCGCAAGGAGTGCTCCACATGGTAATGAGCTGTCCATAGACTTGGTCAAGGTTTGTTGAGGGCACAAGTCCCCATGAAACCACCTTGGCACAAAAGAAGAGAAATTCTCTCATGGGGACTCATGAAGGGGTGTTGGAAAGAAAGAAAAGAGAGGGAAAACTCAAGGAGAAAGGGTTGGACCCCCAAGGAAGGGGGAGAGCCCCAAGGAGAAAAGATAAAAAAAGCTAGGGGGAAGAGATCCTTTCTCCCTTGGCTAAGCCCTTCCGAGCTTCCAAACTCATCCCAAATCACCTCCAATCCTTACTAAAACTTCATTAAACTCTCTTCCATTCTCATTCTAGCTTGAAAGAAAACCAAAGGAAACCATCTTGGAGAAGAAGGAGGCACCCAAGCCATTGTCCAAGGCTTTGCAAGGAGCTACAAACGCTTACTATGACCTTTCTCCCTCAAGGTATGTTCTCTTCTTACATTTTTATAACATAGTTTAAACTTTTGAAGGTATGTTAAATAAAGAGCATGTTCTCTCACCTTCTCCATAAGTTTCTCCACTCCTTTTGCTTTTACTATTTTAGTGGTGAGATTGTCCAAAAGACACCCCCCTCAACGTAAGTAGTGATGGTATACGAATGGGAGAGAGAGTAGTCCTTAATGAATCATGAAAGGCAAGGTCCATGTCCTTTCGGTTCGGTAATGTAGCAACGTTTCAATGAGTGGGAAAAGGAAAATGGATTCGCCACTGCCTATTGGGTTTATGAGGGTGTACGTAGTCATCCAAAACAATGGTTTGCACAGAGTCCGGTTAAGTGACCCGATTGTAATCTAGGGAAGTCTGTAGACACCCTAGACTACCCCACAAAAAGTGGATTCCCTTTTGATTGTTTGGACCATAATTAGGTATGTGCGGGGCTTCTAGATTTAATCTAATGTGGGGCCCAAAAATTTTGGGCCCCCAAGCCATCCATTCCTAGGTCCAAATGGGCCCAGGTCATTACCATAGGCCTATGTATTGAGCATTCATAGTAGGTCGAAGGGAAATGGGTCTTTGAGCCATGTTTATTTATTTTATTAGGTGCAACCGCTGAGCCTAAGTGGTCGCCTATTATTTTGTTCTAGCCACTGAGGTGTAGCAGCCACAGGTTCTCCAATTTTTATTTAGCTCATTCATTCATTATTATTATTATTTACACTTTTCGAGCTACAGGGGGATAGCCGACGGTCAAAAGGACAATGAATAGGCCAAGGTGGGCGTATTCAGGTCCAATCCAAATCCAGCAATGGCCCACATGGCTGTTGTTCCCACAGCTCGCACTCGACCACTCCCACAAAGCGGCTCCATACCGATTCCTCGAAGCCGCAGTCACTCAACGGTTGCATATGAATTGGTTCCAGCCGTTATAACTCAATGGTTGCGAGGTGTTCTATTTAGCAAGAAGATAGGAGTAGAACTTTGAGAGCTCCTAAATATGTGGGGAGCTCATTAGCATGGTGGCTAAGCATATGTAAGTCTCAAAAGAGTTGAAAAGGGATTGGTACCCGCCTATTAGAGCACGTGAGCCAGTGATTTTCCCTTTTCAACAGACACATGAATGTAAGAAAAGACAATGTGAGTTCTTATTCCAAATGCTTACAATGGACTAAAGGAGGTGAGGGGCTCAAGCATATGGAAACATAAGTAAAAGAAAACTGTCAATGCTAGCCTGCTCATGGACCTTCCATCTCCTCTTTGCTCATCATATCACACCTACATTCAAGTTTATGATTATCATAAAATTAAAACAAGAGAAAAAAATGAAAGAAAAGCAACAAAGAGTATAGGAGAAGAATCTACAACATTGATATGTATTGAAATGAATTAAAGGAAGCTATATACCATCAAGAGATAAGAGAAATAGGGGTTTGTCTTGATGGAGGAGCTCCCCAAGTGTTCAACTCCCTCCCATCTTCAAGTATCACAATATAGCAATTAGAAAGGGGAGAAGAAAGAGGGTTCAAGAGAAGTTTTAGTGTGGTTTTTGAGGGTTTTCTGGATGGGAGAATGGGGTTTTCAGGGTCTAGGTTTGTTAAAAATACCAAAAGATCCCTAAAAGAGACTAGAAATTGTATTTTTATAAACTTTCATTTTGAAACCGCTCTGCCCAAGTGGTTTGACTAAATTTTGTTCCAACCACTATGGCACAGTGGTCAGGATTATTTTTGTTTAAACCACTGTGCCATAACAATGTGGAATAATTTTTCTCACACGAGCAAGCATTCTGCGCTCTTACAACTTGTAGAGTACGGGGCCAACCAGTGAACACCATGTGCCCATTTTGTTAAGGTTTGAATTGCTCTGCCTAAGCGGTTTGACCCAATTCTATACAAACCGCTCAGGCGGAGTGGTTTGGCTCAATTTTGTTCAAACCCCATTGGTTGGGTGGTTCGCTTTACATTTTCTCACACGATCGGCCGTCCTGCGCTCTAATGGTCTGCAAAGTACAGGACCAATCATGGAATGCCACGTGGTCATTCTGTTAGAGAATGTTAGTTGGCGCCACGTGGCGCTTTCGTGGTGATGACACGTGGCGGGTGTGTGCTACACTCATGCTAATTTTCAATTAGATGATGACACATGGCATGGCGCGTGTCAACCGATGTGGATTCAATGCTTGTGTGGCATGTGGCATTTGTGTGCCACGTGTCACCACAGATTGGTTGAGACCCACCTTGGTTGCCACGTGGCCTAACACGTGGCACTCAACATGGCTACCATGTGGCATACTCATACGCTGCCATGTTTCATTATAAGATTCTACCATATGTATATTAATGATTTCCCTATCAATTGCTTGGTTTGTGCCACGTGTCACTCTCTAGTTTGTGCATCTTTAAAAGCCCATAACTTTCTCGTTTCAAGTCTGATTTTGATGAATTTTATATCGTTGCCTTGCATTTTTCGAGCTCTATCTTTTAGACTTAAAATTTTCATCAAATGAGACTTCTGAAATTGTCTTGATCTTTTGGGGCTCTTTGGCTCAGGCTTAAGATTTGGGACTTGTAGGTTATTGGAACTTTCTGGGATGCAAAATTAGGGGCTGACAAGTAGCCTTCTTAGGTTGAGCATCAGCTAATACTCATGCTATAAAGAGAAATTTTAAGAGGTTATTGGCTTGTAATATTTTTCTTCTTCCCCATTTTTACTTCTGGATCTAATGCTCCCCTTAAAGCCCCATATTCCTTTCTTCTACATGATTTCTAGTTAGTTGAGAATGCCACTTTATTGTTTTGCTTTATATAACTGCTTGCATGAGCTTGTAATCTCACATGTATACAAGAAGCATATTGCACTCACCATTACAATGGCTGTACATCCATCTCCTCTATAGATTTTGATTGTATTTTCATAGGAGTTCACACACACACACATAACATGTTGCACATGCTTGAGATGTCACCAAGAAAGCATGTTTAGCTTCCTTTTGTTTTTTAGCCTTATATTGTTTTCCATGCTCACTAAATGCAAGCACACACCACTGATTTTCAAGCATGGTCATAAATTCATACTTCTGTTTATCTCAATTGTGTTGATGTATTGAATGGGAATACTCTATGGTATGGCCAAAATTGGACATGAGGAAAGACTTTTTGGTCCCTCATTTCTGTTCCATCATGGAAAGAATGAGTAATCCATGAATACCTTGGGAGAGGCATCTATGGCCTTTACGAACCACATGAGCTTCATCTCATGGGTGGTGAAGCAAGGCCGTAAGCCTTGCTCCCCGCTTTCATTGGTCTAAAAATAACCATATTAGCTTAATTAGGTTTAACCATTTAGTCTCAGGCCATTGTAGGCCCATGGGATGGCCCAAAGAAACTTCAAACACTCAAGGGGATCAAAATCCTAAGGCCAGGGCTCAAAATTCATTTTTAGATGTTTCAGCAGTATAGGTGAATACTCAGATCGGTCAAGGAAATAAAATGAAATAACCGAAAATAAGCATCGGTCACACAAAAAATTTTGTTGACCAATACCTAATTTCAGTCACTCTCAAAATGTGGGCTGACCGACCTAAGATTTCGGTTTAGCCCAGAAAAAAAAAGAACTTAGAAATGTAGTTTTGGTTATTTAGGGCTTTAATAATCAATATAAATAAACCAAAGCAATCCTACAAGGTTTATGATCTGGCTAGAACCCAAATTGGGCCTTGGGCCCTACGCGGGCCTCAATTTGATCCAAGTGGACTTTCCAATGAAGCCTTCTCATCTGACTCACGTCACTTGAGATAATAATCAAGAAACAATCCGATAAGAGGACCACACTTTCCAAGGTCTAATAAGAGTCCAAAACGAAGCGTTCTTGGGGCCTAGGATACATGGTTTGGACGCGGCTTAGGGTGAAGGCCTATCAGGTCCCTACATCTTTCTCTTTCTTAAATGAGAGGGTGAACTTGAATCATACCAAGAATGGGGAACTACACCCCAAATTCAATAGGAAAGTCCTTTCAAGCCCAAGCGTAAGGAAAATTCTGAACTGAGTTAATTGGAAGGGGAACACTGAAGGAATCAAGTAAAACCATGAATCTCCACTTGGAGCGTAGCTGATTTTTCTCTTCATCCTGAAGTTTGAAAACCGTGGCCGGTCTAGAAGGAATTAGGAAAGATTTTAACTGAGAATCTAGTTCCTTCATGAGCCACACCAGGAGTATTGAAAATCAAAAACTCAGAGAGAAATCATTTATAGGAACATTTATCAAGATGATACAACCCTACTACAAGGAATAAGAAAACAACTAGAAATCCCCTTGTAAAAACAAAAGCAGATAAGCTATTAGAACACCAAAAGAAATGATGAAAATTGAGGGAAGGGCTGATGGATTACGGATTTTGGAACTGAAAAACGAATGGAAAACAAGGTGAGGAGAAGACAGAAACCACTAGCCAACACGAGGAGCAGGAAACCAGGGAGGGTAATCATTCCATCAACCACAAAAAACACCTTGAGCTGATCGCCACCCCACTCTCCTAGTTTAGATAGTTGCTTTGTTATTTCCTATATTTTTTACCTTAAAGCATAGCTTTGTCGTATTTCATAATTGCGAAGTGCTCGAAAAAGCAATTTATAGGATGCATTTCCACGGATACGTGTTTCAAGTGAAAATTGCATTTGGTTGACTTTTTTTTTCTTTTTTTTTCCTCTGCACATAAAAGATGGATTTGGTTTTCAAAAAATGAGCTATTGAATATCTAAGAGTAATTTGGACATTTGGGAAAAACTATTTGAAGAATAAAAGAAGTAATTGTAGCTAACTCTTGATATTTATTAATCGGATTCGGTTTGGTTATGGTTTTGGTTTGGTATCAGTTTTCAGTATATACAGATCAGTTTGGCTTTGGTTCTTCTTCAAAACCTAACCAAAGCTAAACCATTGACATCCTTAATAAGAAACAAAGAAAAAACCTAACGGCAAGCTTTTGTATGGTTCATAAGCATGAAAAGAATTTCAATAAAGGTGTGTAAACGAGACCATATCACCTGGAGCCTCTCACTGGAAGATCCGCTAGTCCAATGATAATGCTTGTGTATATATACGTCAGCTTCGTACATCTATGTGGACACATACATAACTGTCGGTTAGGCCCATACTCCAGCAGAATTCAAGTGCATGTAAACCCTTCTATTTATTGAAATTTTTCATGTTCACGAGCCAATTAAAGCATGCTGCAACATAGTGCAAGCTTTTTTGCTATCCAAGTTCATTTGAGTATTTGACATCACTTTGTTGCCAACGATCAAAAGCCACGGTAGGATCGATGATTTGTTACTCCAGTCATCAATCTATCGCATGTCAATTTACACGGGAGATTATGGTGATCAGAGAAATGCCATTCATTCCAGCCTAATCTTTGGAGACATCCAAGGTTGAAACCATTTACTGTGTGTAAGAGCACTAGCAACAGCCTACTCATAATCCTCCCCATCCTTAAAACAGGGAATCAAAATAAGGATTTTGCCAAAAATCGTCATGCATCAGTTTCCCCATCCCTATTTTAAATCCTAAATTTTTAACTTGTGCTACAGTGACTCCATAAATTTAGGTAGTCACTGTTCACTACCTACCTAAACACGGAGCTCGCGTTTTCGTGATTCTCGAAAGAGAGAAAAAGAAAAAAGCCTCTTCTGCAGAAAAAAGCTTCGCTTGCAGACGAGAAGAATGGAGCTTGCGGAAGAGAAGAACAGAGCTCATCTCCTTCGAAGATCAACCGCCAGTTAGCTTCCGTCGACAGTGAGCCCCTCTCTCTCTCTCTCTCTCTCTCTCTCTCTCTCTCTCTCTCTCTCTCTCTCTCTCTCTCTCTCCTTCGATTTTGCCTTCTGCCTTTGATTCGATTCTACATCTGCCATTTTATTTTTTATGCGGTGAAAGGAAGAGGGGAAAAAATTCTATTGTTGGTTACTACCGTTTCTAACAGCAATCAATATTATCGATTGATATCAGAACCTCAGATCTCCGACAATGGTATTCCTGTTTCCACTTTCAATGTAGGTTGTACTCAAATAAATCTCCGCACTCAAATAAATTCAAGTGTACTGGAAAAGAATATGCCATAGAGAATCAAGGCTATTAGTGAGATCAAAAAGCTCCAATGGATGTGTGTGCGTGTGTGTTTATTACTATTTATGAGCGTATGTGTGTGTCTGTGTATGTACATTTTTATGTATATGCAAAACCCAATTCATTGCATTGCATGTATATTTTGTATTGAATTAATAATTTTATCTCTCGCATCTTGAATTTTATGCAAACTGTTTTTTTGTTTGGCATCAGTGTTCTGGACTTGGAAATGAAACTGAATATTATTGATTCCTGTGCATCCGCAAGGTAATGCAATGCTTATCTAAACTCCAAAATGCTAAACCCTAACTTCTTGAATTAGTAAAATCCTAATCTCCTAAAATATTAAAATTCCTTATTTATTCCAAAACATATTATGTATTTCTATTAACCACCTCTAACAAATAAACCCAATTTAGAATCCAAAACTGAATATTATCTCTCCTCTTGGTCTCTTTTTTTGCTTGCCCTTTGAGTAAAAATCTTCAGAATATCAGTTTTAGTAATTTTGTTAATTTTCTTTAGTTTACTGGGTTGGTACTTTGTTACATGCTATTATAAGCATTTTTTGTTTAGAGTTTTTCCTTCTGGCACACCATCTGGAGCTTTTCTTAAGCTTCTATTTGAGGAAAATGAAATTGTGAAATGAGAATGATTATAACACCTCCACTTGAATGGTGTGACTTTCAAGTTGGGGAGCTAAATCATGCCAAAGATACCAACCTGAAAGCTATGATTTGTAAGCATGAGGAATAGTTGAAACTAACTTCCATAACTTCTCTAACACTCCTTGAGAATGGGAAGGGCTGAAGTGTAGATGTTGATGGACTAATTAATTGGCGACTAGTAGTGCTTGTGTGCATGGCTAACTGCTCAATTGAATTCCAGGTTCCTTTGGAGCCTGCGAATATAATGGATTTTAGGATGTATATCAAGAGCATGACTGGTCACCATGGAATCGGATAGCAGTGGGATAAATGCAGCTAGTACCTTCAACTAATTGTTATCTGATTTGTCACTAACTATGGCAGCAAATTATTGTGATAGATAATAGTTCTAGAAGTATCTTGTAGAGACATGATTGATGAACAGATGTTTGTTACTTTTTCTACCCAATGAACATGGCTTTTCAATTGTTCCTATCAGATAAGGAAAAAATCCTATCAAAGAAAGGGTTTCCCATTGGAGAACAAAGCAAAATTTTATTAAATTTACAGATCGAGGACCTAATGATGTAACTGACTTAACTTTTATTTTGAAGAAGATTGATATTGGTGAGTGAGATAAACTCAAAGGGTGCTTTTGTGGTTGCTGTCTGAAATCTGAATATGGTGTGAAGGACTTTGTTCTATCCAAGAAGGATAACTCATAGATCCTCCTTACCCTGATTGTTGTATTCTCTATCCTAATTCAACAAATATAAACACAGAAGTGGAAAGTAAAAATTTGTAGGATTTTGCACTTTTTGTGTCAAAGGGGGAGTTGTCTTGATTTGAGATTGTTTTGGTGAAATGGCATTTGAGGACACAGAAAAACAGCACATGGCTACTGTCTCTGTTTTAACAGACATTTTTAGAAATCTTCAAGGCCTAAACTCACTTGTTATTGCTTCCATCTCTAAGATCCCAAACAGCCCTTAGACTTCTAAAGTAAGGTCATCAGTTTAGAGAGAGAAAGACCATAATTCTGAGAGAAAGTGACCCTAAAAATCATGTTCTTCCCCTATTTTGGATGATCAAGGTAGCTACATTCAAATTTTGAGATCTCTGAAAAAAGTTACATTTTCTTCAGACCTAAATTTTCTTGGATTTCTAATTGGAGATCAGAAATATTTAGTAAGCAAAATACTTTGAAATTGAGAAAGAAGAAATCAACAAAGAGCTCCAAACTCCCAAAACCAAGTCACGATTAGTTCATCAGTATATTTCTGTCACTTTTTTGTAAGTAGATCTTTTTGCTTCATTGTTTAAATGATTTTAAGTCAAATAAATAAAGCTTCAAAGGTCTTTTTTTTCTCTAATTGAATTTGAATTCTTGAATTGAGCAACTGATCTCGTAGACTGAATCTGAAGTATCTTGCCTAGATTGGTCTGAGAAATCAGGTTTTTCTTTGCATTTCATTCTATCTTAGTTTTTAACATTATCTTTCTTTGATGCTTGTTGTTTTGCAACTATATTTGAATGTATATTTTTTTATGACCCTCTTATTGATCAAGAATTGTTTCTTCCCTAGGAATGAACATACAAACACAAGAAGGTTCTACAATTAGCTCCCCTTTGCAAGATGGCACCCAATTATTTAATGAGGATTCTATACAAGTTGAACAAACTTCACCTGAAGTCCATGAAGTAGGGTCTTCCAATAAAAAAGTGGCCAAAACTTCAGTCCAGATGAAGACAAACTATTAGTTTCTTGTTGGCTCAATACTAGTTTGGATCCAATAATTGGAACTAATGCAAAATGGGATACTTTTTGGAAAAGAATTGAAAACAGCTATAATCAAGAGAAAAAGACGGGTTGGCCTGCACGCTCAGTCACCTCTTTAAGCCATCGGTGGTCGAATATCCAACAAGCCGTCAATAAGTTTTGCGGTTTCTTAAGTCAAGTTGAAGCACAACATAGAAGCGGGGTTAGTGAAGAAGACAATGTAAGTAGAATTATTATCACTTCGTTAACTATTCTTTTACAAATTTAAAATTTCTAATTCGTTTTGTTAAATATTCATAGGTTCAAGAAGCTCGAAGGATGTTCCATGCTTTGACCAAACAACATTTTCGGTATGATCATTGTTGGGTTCTTTTGAAGGACCAACCTAAATGGAACCAACGGTCTAAGCCTAATAATCAAGCATGTTCTAAAAGAAGATCGATCTGTTACACCATCTTCTCTTTCAACTCCAGAATCCACAGATTTAGGCGAAGACCAATCCGAACCAAGTAGTTTTGTGGAATTGGAGAGACCTATGGGAAGAAAGGCTACGAAGGAGAGGAAAAAACAAGGAAAGAGCTTGCTAGGTGATGGTACTCAACTTTCAGGTGTTCTAGTTGAGTTGAGAGATGAGAAGAAAAAAGCTCATGAAGAGAAAATGGAAAAACTTAATTCAAATGCCGAACAACAAGAAAAGCTTCTTCAAATTCAACAAGCACAACTATTGGAAGCACAAGAAGTGAACCGTATAAAAAATGAGAAACTTCAACTTGAGCGATCGCATCAAGAGACCGAAAGAGCGTGTCAAGAGACCGAAAGAGCGCGCCATGAGACTGAGATCATGATGAAAGATATAAGTATGATGGACCCTGAAACTAGAGAATATTTTCAATTACTTCGCAGGGACATTTTGGAAAAGCAAAGACAAAATACTAGAAGTTAATCTATTTGTGTTAGTTATTTAAAGTTGTTTTTTGTAATTATGTGAACCTTAACTTTAATTAGGTCTCATAAAGATATTGATTTGTCACACTACAACGAGCATAGCTTGATTTTAATTTTGAAGTTATAAATCACATAGCTTCAGATGCAATACTCTTTGCTAATGGGATATTTTTGTTCATTTACACAGAAATATTGAGACGAGTTATACTGGAATAAAATGACATACTTGAATTGAATAAATTAAAAACAGAAAAGATGGGTAGTAGCAGTTCTTATACTCTACTCTTCTTTTCCTAAGATTCACTATAAATTTTCCATAAATGCTCGATGAGGTCTTCTTGGAGTCTAGTATGAACCTCTCTACCTCTAATTTCCAGGTGGCGCATAATGAAATTTCGAACTTCATTTGTCTTTGTAGTCGAAATCGCTACTTGGGGTGGACCCTCATTGTCTTGATCATACTCATAGTTTGAGAAGGCTGTTCCATTTTGATACAAATGTCTCTCATCTTCAACAATCATGTTATGCATAATTATGCACGCCATCATGATTTCTTTTAGATCATCCTGATTAAAATAATGTGCAGGTCCACGAACAATTGCAAATCTTGATTGTAACACTCCAAATGCACGTTCAACATCCTTCCTCAAAGCTTCATGAGTTGCAGCAAAATTTTTCTTCTTCACCCCTACCGGTATTGGAATTGTTTTTACAAAAGTTGCCCAAGTGGGATATATACCATCTGCTAGATAGTATCCCATATTATAATCATGACCATTAATTGAATAGTTAACCTGAGGAGCCCGCCCTTGAGCAAGATCATTAAACAAAGAAGATCGTTCCAGCACATTGATGTCATTATGAGATCCTGGTAAACCAAAAAATGCATGCCATATCCAAGTATCATATGAAGCAACAGCTTCCAAAATAAGTGTTGGCTTACCATCACGACCAGTATACATACCTGACCATTGAGTGGGACAATTCTTCCATTCCCAGTGCATGCAATCAATACTCCCCAACATTCCTGGGGTTCCTTGTCGTGAGCCTTCAGCTAACAATCTAGCTTTGTCATTGTTGTTCAGTTTTCTCAAGTACTCATCTGAAAAAATTGCAACCACTGCTTTCACAAATTTCTTCATGCTTTCTCTTGCGGTGGTTTCTCCAATCCTAACATACTCATCTGTTAAGTCAGCTGTTACTCCATAAGCAAGCATTCTAAATGCAGCAGTTATCTTTTGCAAAGAGGATAACCCAAGCTTCCCAGCGGCATTCCTTTTTTGCAAAAAAATATGGGTCATAAGCTTCTACTGCATATTTAATACGAAGGAATAACTCACGGCGCATACGAAATCTCCTTCAAAACATATTTTCAGGATAAACTGATGGCTTAGCAAAATAATCTTGAATTAGACGTTGGTGGCCAGCCATCGAATTGCGATTGATGAACATACGCCTTTGAATAGAACCATGATCAGATGTTGAGCCTCTTTTTGTCTTCAAATGTTCTTGTTCAATAGCAGTTGTTATTGCGACTTCCTCTTCATCATCAGAAAAAGATTCATAGAGAATGTCATCATCAGAAAAGAAATCCATAAAGACAATGTAAGTATAATTATTATCACAATTTGAGATGGAGAGTGATTTGCATAGAAATCACTCAATTTTATAGGGAAAAAATATAGCCGTTGGAAATATGTCTGTTGGAAATATGACCGTTTGAGAATATGGTTGTTGGAAATGTCTTTTCGAGAATATGACTGTTGGAGAATATAGCTGTTGGAAATGTCTTTCGAGAATGTGACTGTTGGAGAATATAGCTGTTGGAAATATGACTGTTGGAGAATATAGCCGTTAGAAATATGACTGTTGGAGAATATAATCGTTCAAATTATACCCGTTGGAGAATATAGCCGTTGAAAATGATTTTTAGAGTTTTTTTTAAATATAATATAGTTGGAGAATATAACTGTTAAAAACATTATTTGAGTTTTAAAAAAATATTTTTAAAAAAAAAAATTAAATATAATATCGTTGGAGAATATAACCGTTAGAAATATATTTTATAATAAAAAATATTTTTTATTTAAAAAATATTTTTTTAAAAAAAATTAATATTTTAATGATTTAGGGAAAAAATAGGGAATCTGATGTAGTGACTTGCTGAGAAGACAATCCCTATAATAGAAAAATGACCCAGATTCCTCAAAATAAGGAATTTGAATGAGTAAGCTGCTGCTAGTGCTCTAAGGACTTACTTTACATTATTCTTTTGTGGGATAAAATCGTCTACTACCTTTTACTGCAATGGACCCTAGCTACAACTTAAGTGAGATGCTACCAATCTCACTTTTTAGGTTTTTTCAACAAGAAAAATTCTTGCACATTTTCAAAAGCAAAACTTTGTAGCGGTTGGATCTTCATATGGTAGCATCTCAATCAAGATGCAAGGTCCACTTCACTAAAATCCGACAGAAACTCAAACCTTTTTTTTACCCAAAAGTAATTCTTATGCCTAAAAGCATTTTTAGCCTCACACATTATTTTTTGTGAGATGGTAACAAAAGGCAATTCCAAGCAAAACCCTTCACCAAGATGTGAATCTATTAAAGATATTGGTTAATTTATTAGTATTTTTGTTAAAAACTATTTCGTCTTTATGCCATTTAGTAATTTTTTTTTATTTTCCCTCTTTCCATCTTCGTGATTTTCATGTCTTTCATATATAAACATTTACTAAATGCTACCTTCTCCTTTAAAGCAAGGTTTTCAATTTCTTGCCAAAAATCATTTTTTTCAAGTGTCGATGCGTTTCGACACAAAAAAAATTGGTTATTTAAAATCGCCCGAAAATGGCGGCGTGCCGACAAAAAATGGCGGCGTGCCGAGCAAAACGGGTGGAAACAAGCAAACAATTGATTTTTTGATATAAAGAGAAGAAGAAATTGATTTTTTTTAAATTTTTATCAACGGTTTTTTGCGGCGTGCTGGCGAAATTTTGCCAAAATCAAAAAAATCAATTTTTTTCCCAGTTTTTTGCCTTCTTGATTTTTCCGCCGACGTGCCGATTTTTTCATGGATCGGCACACCCATGGAAATCCAAATTGAAAACCTTGCTTTAAAGTAGTTATTAAGCAATATTCAATTCTCAAGTAATTGATTCTCTCCTCATTTGGCATTCATTATGGATCTGATCACCAAATAATCCCAAATGATTTACAAAATTTAAAGCCTTATTTGGCATTCACTATGGATCTTAGGCGTGCTTCCAATGACCCCAAATGAGTTTGTACAAGTTGAAGAGAAGTTGGGTTTGACATTTGGTAAATTAAGTACGTTTTATTATTGTAAATATTATGAGTTTGCTATTGTTTTAATTTAAAAGAACCTTCCATAAATGAAAAATATAACATTGTCAAGTAAAGAAGTCTTTAAAACAAGTTTCTAGAATATCTTTCAAAATTTTTAAAGGAAATATGCCATTGCATTTTTGCAAAATGAGTTTCGAAAAACCAAAAACGGGTTTGGGGTAATTTCTTTCTAAATACATTTTTTTGAAACTCATTTTATGAAAAGTCATTCCTAAATTGCAACCAAGCAACCAATTTGCGACAGGAAATATATTCTAAGCCTTGGTAGAATCAATGCCAAACAACGCCTTTTCTTTCCAAACGCAATGCCAAAAAGGCCAAAGTTCAACCCCATTTTAGTTTTCAATTTTCAGTAGAGAATACGTCAGAGTCAGACTGTTGTTGGCTTGGCTTAGTTGCGTTGAATCATCAACCCACACCAATTCCAAAAACTATTCTATTACGGTGAATTCCACGATGAAAATAGACCAATTACTTGAATGATAAAATGAGAAACCATATGTGTAAGGATTATTTTGTATTGGCTTTATTCCATGTCAAAAAGGTCTTATTAAAGTGGTCAAAGTATTTGGGATAGGTTATAGGTATTGCAGTTCAAACGGGGTTAAGGTCGGAGTAAAATTGATAAAGTTATGACCAACGTTCGATGAACGTTCGCCGACCGTTCGACCGTTGGTGACACACAGAGAAACTCGAGAGCAGCGTTCGCCTTACGTTCGCTGACCGTTCGACCGTTGGAGTTCCACAGAGAAACCTGAGAGCAGAGTTCGCCTCACGTTCTTTGGCCGTTCGAATGATAAGAGAAAAAGTGAGTTTTTGTCTTGAACGTTTGAGCCGCGTTCACTGAGAGTTCGAATGCTCATTAACAAACTTCAGTTTTAAAAGTCCGATCTTTTCTGATTTGTTTCCTTTTCCACTTCTACCTTCTCCTAATCTATACAAGGAGTGTCTAGACTATTGTGAGAGTTACCCAAGACGTTTTAGAGAACCCTAAAAACGTGTGTGAGAGCAAGAGACGTTCTTCCTCTTCCTTCTCCTTCTTTGAGCCATCAAAACCTTCATTCATCTTTATTTTCTACCTTAGAGTTCCGAGTTTGAGAGTTTGCTCGTGGGAGTTCCTATGGTTGCTGAGCGAGTTCGTTTGGCTCTTCACGTAGAAGATATTCAGAGTTCTGGATCGTTACTGTAGACACCCCAAATTGCACAAACAATCATCAAAAATCATTATCTCCTGGAAAGCCAGCACAGAATTTGAAGAAAATAAACTTTTACCTGTATCCGGATACTCAATCCGGATACAAGTACTCCTTCCTGTATCCGGATACTCATACCGGATACATGTGAACCTTAGTGTATCCGGTACCATGTACCGGATACCTTAAGGCCCTTTTTATCCGGTCTGACATACCGGATACCTTAAGTTTGCTCAAAATTAGGGTTTTCCGAGAGCTTTTCACTTTTACCATCATGTCCCTCATTAAATGAGGGGAAATCGCGGAAATAACCTTAGGGTTAAGGTTGGGGGGGTTCTAGACATTAAGTTGTGTCTACCAATGACCTTAGTCTTTGCCTATAAATACGAGCCTCCTCCTTGAGCAATGGACACACAACTCTTGTTTTGAATTCTCGCAAAGAAGAACTCCAAGAGAAGAAGAAAACTGCTGTGGAATAGCCTCCAGAACTCAGGTAAGCCTCAACTTTTCTTTTTATTTTCTGTCTTTACATTCCTAGATCTAGATCTCTTCTTCTACCTTTCTGTAGTGTAAAGCCTTGTTTGTATGTGTGGAAATACTTCCCCGGCTCAAAGTATCTCAAGACTCCCCTAGCCGTAAAACGTGAAGGCGGATCTAGGAGAAACGAGACTGGGGATTGACCCTAGTGCTAGAACCCATGTAGCATAAGGCTTTTGAATGATTGAAAACCGTTCTATAATCAAAGTACCCTTGATTATTTCGAAGATCCGTGTTTAACGGGGAGAGAGAACAGAGGGAAACGATAATGGAACGGAACCCTAGGCTATGCTAGAACCTATTTTGTTGAATCTATATGCATGATATGTGATTGTATTAATCTTACTTGGTTTTCCACTCTTGCACACATATTACACTTTTTTTTGGTGAATAGGCTCACATTTGGGGATTTATTACATTCATTGTGATAAATCTCCAATAAATGGCCTCAATCAAATTCTGGAGTGTTTTTAAATGTTTTTTAAAGGTTTTGGATTCATCTCACACGAATCTCACACACTTTGTCAATTTTCGGATTTGATTTTCTTCAAAAGTGGCTTAACTGGAAAGCACCTGTACCCTTACTTCGGACGCTCATAACTTCATCGTCCGGATGAATTTTGGAGCGATTCCAAAACCATGGAAAAAGTGAGGCTGTCTAGTTTATGTCCACCAAATTTCACAAATTTCTATCTAGCGGATTTTTGACACCTCTCTGTCGAAGTTGAGTGAACAGTTCAGGTTCAAATACAGAACTTGTCACTTCGATGGACCGCCATGTGTTCGTTTTAAGTCCGATTCGAGTGATTTTTGTTTCTGAGTACTCCTTTATGAGTTTATTTTCAAATCCAGTTGGTTTTATAATTTTTGGATTCCATTTGAATTATTGGTAGCCGATTTACTCAGAACTGTTCATTTGTACTTTTCTGGGTAAATCTGTGATCTTCGGGGCCTGTTCGGGAGACCACCCAAGGAACATCCGAAGGGATTTTTGTATGAGGCTAGTTTCTATGGAAAGATGGCCATACAAACTTCAATCACACCAAATTTCGTGGACTTTTATGTAGTGGATGTTTCTAGAAAATTTTCCAAAGTTGCCCACTTACCACTTTTAAAAATCCCCAGCAGCAACTTCAAAGGAGCATAACTCCTAGATTTTTCATCGGAATGAAGTGAAATTTTGCATGAGACTCTTATTTACCCTAATCTTTCAAATGGATTTAGTTTGGTTCAATTCAGAATTGGATTTGAATGATTTCAAGGCAAATGGCATACTTTTTACCGAATTTTCCGGATTTGATTTAACTTGGTTTTGAGCAACTTGAGCTTTGATTTCCATCTTTTGAGATATTCCAGAAATGATATTGACATGAGAGAGGATCTAGAATCCATTTAGATCTTCATGTGAATATATCATACACTTGTTCCTTTTTCAAGGCTTTTTCATGATTTTTAGCAAGCTTCTTATTTTCTTTTTAGCATGAACATACACTTGGCAACCACTTCGTGTGGATGAATGGGGGTGCCTAACACCTTCCCCCGTTCATAATCTAATCCCCTTACCCATCTCTGGATTTGATTTTCAAGTAGGATTATTTTTATCCTAGAATGTTTCTTTTGGCTCTTTTTTGCTTATTTTGAACTCTTTGGTATCCATTCTCACCCCAAAATCATGAATGGTGGCGACTCTCCCACTTTTGCGTTGAGCCCGTGTGTTGACGGAGGGACGATCACTCCGGTGATTTTTCCCATGTCTCACAGTTACAAGGATGCAAATCTGAAGAGTTCTTCAGATATTTACAATGTGAGTCAGAGTCAGTATTGGGTCGTCTGAACCACTATTGTAAGTCTTCTTCTTATAGTGATTTTCAGAGGTGGCACCTTATCACCCGCAGGGTTTTTCTCTTTGAGAGTTCTCTTAGAGTTTTCCCTTTGTCACCAAAATTGTTTGTGTTGTCTCTTCGTTATTTTGCAATTTTGTGTGATGGATTGTTAATTGCTCAGACTTGTGCATGCCTATTAATTAAGAACTTGTTTTTAATTGATAGAAATTTTATTCCGCAATCGGTTTCACCTATTCACCCCCCTAGGTGATATAGAGTCTAAACTGTGTTTTTCAATATGAATTAATGTCTTGTGGTATGATTTGATATGCTGAATTATCGAAGCATGCCACATAACATGTTTCAAATAATCCATGGATAGCATACCATATAACATTTATTTGTAGTAATTTTTTTTTTTTTTTTTTTTTTTTTTTTTGCGGTGGAAAAACATAAAGCAATTCATTAAGAAATACGTCTTACAAAAGATCACCCACTCGCATCATCTAGAAGGAAGGGGCAG
The DNA here is from genome assembly GCA_947561395.2 of Buxus sempervirens. NCBI lineage: Eukaryota > Viridiplantae > Streptophyta > Magnoliopsida > Buxales > Buxaceae > Buxus > Buxus sempervirens. The sequence goes on from OX387192.1 coordinate 8,024,767, forward strand.
ATGATAGGGTGTGGGGACGTAATCCGAAGACAGGAAAATCTATCTAAAGCATGATTCGCCAACAAATCTGCCACCTGATTAGCTTCCCTAAATGTATGAACAAAATGGAACTCTTGGAATCTGCGACCGTGATCCTTGATTCACTTAGCAGGTCACGGATAATCAGTGCCGAACCAGACAACAAGGACATAATTACTTTAGAGTGACCTTAATCAGTTGAAATTAAGTGCTTTATTAAGCAATCCCAAACGTAACCTTAGAAAGTGAACAGAGTTATTTATTTTTAATTTCTCTTTGGTTCAATGTCACCCACAACAAATGTAAACCTGAAGGGTCGGCTAATCAATGTAATGTGGGACCTATCATGCCTGCGTTTTCACTTTGATTTATAGGTCAGGACATCCAATGGCGAAATATGCAAAGCAAGAATACTAATAATAAACATAAAAAGAAATGAAGATTATCTGTAAGCGCAAGCTTACAAAGTACATTGTTTTAGTTGATAGTGATATATATTTAGAATTTAGATTGATAATCACAAAGCTAAAAGGCCACGCACATCCAAAGACTACGCTCCCTTCGTTGCTTATAAATAGAGACTTGAGAGGACGGAGTTGTACATCTTCTACATCCCAAAGGCTCCTTTTTAATATTTGATTACAGTGGTATATTTGAAGGCATGGCTCCCAACAAGTTCCTTATCAGTTTTGTGGTGATTCAGGTTGTGATGCTCATGGCAACCACAAGCAACCTTGCAAATGCAAGTTCGTTCAAATCGTGGAATGGACCGGGCTGCGACACAAATTTTTCAGAGGAATACAGCAACTGCGGCTGCTCTCCTATTCATGAGAATGGCGCCTATGAAGTCAGCTACGATGGTCAAACTATAGAATTATTCGAAGAGGCAGGGTGTGAAGGGGATGTGCTCACAACTTTTCGATCCAGTGTCAGGAATTGTAATTCTTTTGCAGGGGAAAGTATCAAAATCCATTGCTAAGATCCAACATACATAATTATAAATAACGAACTCTGCTTGCAATATGTTATGTATCATGCAAGTAGAGAAGTGGTGCATGAATAAAGTGAATAATTTCCCTTGGGGTACGTGATTTGTAGTGTGTGACTGAGTGCATACATGCATGTAGCATGATATGAAGTCTCTATGTCCGATAAAAGTGTCTTACTATATACCCATATTGTTTTTAACTTGCATTTTGGATTTCATTACTTGAACGTCTTATGATTCACTTTGTTTAATTTGAGAACCTCCAGAAAACCGAATGATTAAATTTATCAATGCAAATTTTTTGAAATAAAGAGAAGTCGCAGGTGAAGCAGCCGAAGAAGATGATGGACAAGAAGAAAATGTAAGAAGTAGGGTCTGTGAGCATCGTCTATATACATTAACCATCCCAGCTCTTAATCCTCGCCTCGCTAATCCTCCCCTTTCTATCATTAGCAGGGTTCAGTTGATGCTACTGTACGTGTGGGAGACAGCTCCATTGTCAACCTGTTTTAGACTAAGAAGGGGGTTTATGATTGTCAACCTGTTTTAGACAAATCAGCCTTTTTTACAAAATCAAAACCGATGAACTGAAACCGGTTAGTACAAGTCTTGGTAGATTTTAACCTATCATCTCTATTTGGTTGTCTGACTTAAACATGTGTATATATGTAATGAGTTGGGTTGACCTAAAAGCCGAAATCCAACCAAAACTAAAAAAGGCTTCAGATGAAACTATTTAATTTGCCTCAATTACTTTCAAAAATATAATGGGTAATTGCACCTGAAGTCCTTTTGCCTTAATTACTTTCAACTAAGACCTCTCTTCTCCGTTGTCAACAGGCTAAAATCTCTCTCCTTACACACACAACGTCGACAAACATTGAGAACAACGTTACACAATTCAATCATTCTTTAGTGAAAATTTTATAATTATTAGCCTTGAAAAGAGAAACAAAAAGGCCTCAACATACACGTCAGAAAAATCGAATTCTCCTTCTGTTTTAAAGATTGCTAGTAATCTAAGGTTATAGGGATACCAATGATATAACAGACAATTGACAAATCAGAGTAGAACAATAAAAATCAATTAGGTTTAACAGATAAGCAGACCACCAGCATCCCAACCCACAACGAGGAAGAAGAAAATTAGAACCATGTAACTAAAAGAACAAACGTGAGAAAAAGTAACTAAAAGAGAAAGGCGGAAGAGAAACGAATTTACCTTTGTGAAAAGAGCAATAATAGATCTCAAGCATCACTAAAGCATAAGCCTAAGCCTAAGATGGAGAAATAGGAGGAGAAGAGAACGTATTCAGTGATGATTCGGTGTTCGAAGTGTAACCTTCGACACTACGCTTGACCTTTTTCCACCGTTGGTGATCGGAATGACGACAATCCCAACAATTTTCCCAATTTCCCTTATGAGCTCGATGTCCCTGTATGTTCACACAACCCATCACCCCACGAAATTCCTAGTTCTTCCATTTTTCTTCTTTTTCTCTTTCCTTTTATACATTTTCTGCAGCGATTTTTAATATTATTTCTTCACTTTTCTTTCTTCAGATCGACGACATAGTAGATCTTGGATGGCTATCGAAGGTCCTAGACCACCCAGTGAGCGAGATAAGCATAAGTGAAAAACCCTAAGTAAATAACATTCACAAAAAATCAGAATATGTAAGAGAAATTCAAATAGGACATTGACTTTAACGCTGTGATGAAGTCTTCTGAGAAGAGAGGAGGAATGCCTATTAATGTAAGAAAATTGGATAATTTTCAGATGATTGACATTTTAAACTTGTCGGAGCTTCAAATGAGAGGGCCCCAATTCACATGGGAAAATGGTCAACAGGGGCCTAGATGAATATCAGAGATACTTGATCGAGTGTTTGTGTCAATTATTTCGTATGAGCTATTACTTCATCCTTCTCTTGTTTCTCAACCTATAATTGCCTCTGATCACTACACTCTTATTCTGGACCTTTTGCACAAGACAAAAAGTATAGCCAGAGCTTTCTGGTTTGAGCCCTTTTGGATTCAAGAACTTACCTATTACCAGACTATCCTCAACTATTGGTCCGACCATACCCATCTTGCCACTTTCAAAACCTTTCGCTCTAAACTCCAATTCCTTGCTAGTGACCTGAGGAGGTGGAGCAAGGATGCGGTGGGGAATATTTTTGAGAGGAAAAATGTGCTAAAGGAAAAAATCTCGACTATCCAGGAATCTTTGAATCTTCATCCAAAAGACATTTTGTACAAGGAGGAAAGAATCCTTCAAAAAGATTATGATACTATTTTGCACCAGTTTGTGATGTTTTGTGCTTAAAAGTCGAGGATATCATGGTTCAAGGAGGGTGACCAGATGTAGACATGCACCCCAAATTACACTGTATAAAATGATAAATAATTGGCTGAAATCATAAAAAACAATTATTTCTTTTGTAGCCGAAATCAAAATTCGGATACAAGCTCTTTCCTCTGTATCTGAAAATAGTTTTTGGATACAAACATTTTTCATTGTATCCAAAATACTGTTTCGAATACAAAGATTATTGTTTGTATCCGACCTGTGTTGTTGGATACTAATGTTTTGTTCAAAATTAGAATATCTTGCGAGTTGTTATGAGACATGGGAAAAATCAATTCAATGACTTCCTGATCATCACGCGGGATTGGTAAAAAACACAGAGTCGCCACCATTCTGTTTAGGTGTAAATTGACACCAAAATATCAAATAAGCACAAAAAGGCAAATTTAGGGTAAAAATAACCCTATTAAAAAAACAACCAGAGATAGGTACAGAGATTAGGTTATGAACAGGGGAAGGTGTTAGGAACCCCTATTCATCCACACAAGGTGGTTGCCAGGTATTGTTCATGTTAAAAATAAAGAAGGCTTGCTATAAAAATCATAAAAAATCACAAAAAGACAAAAGTATATGGTTTTTTCATATGAACAGCCTGATTGATCCAGAACTTTCAAATATGATCATACCACTCCTAGGGTTTCATGATTAAAATAAAATTGAGATAAAATCAAATAAAACCAATCTAAAGTGAAAACTTCAAAAATCTGGCTTTAAGTTAAATTCTGGAAATCTAGAAAAATTTGATTTTTTTAAAATATTGCAGAATTGAACTTGAACAGTCCAGGATACAGGTATAGCCCAAATTTCACATTAAATCAAGAAATCAAAACCAAAAATACCCACGTTAATGAAGAACATCAAAAGGGGAGAACTTAGACCGTAGGGTCTTCTCTCAAAAGTGAAAAACAACTCAAAAACCACATCATGAAACCCTAGAAGTTGCTTTCAGGCTTCTGAATCCAGATCTATCATATAGATCATGATAGATCTAGGATCTTGGCCTAATATCACAAAAATCACGAAAACAGTGCTGTAGGTGCAAAAGTGTGAAAAATCCAAATTTTAGAAAAAAGTGGGGATCTCATGCTATAAACATTATGGATTCATTCAGATTCAACATAAAACCATTAAAACATGATCAGAATATTCAAAGCAGCCACATCTCACAGATTAAAGCACATGGGGGTCTACCCTACGGATCCACCTGTTCTCTTTTCCCCTAGCTCTCTCTATTCACATTTTACGGCTAGAGAGGATTCTTCAGGTACTTGGAGATAGGTTTGGTGATACAAACACAATCAAAGGCCTTATTCTAGAAAAAAGGAGAAAAACAGATTATGGGGTTCTATTCTAGGGATCCACCTGTTCCCCTTTCCCCTAGCTCTCTCTTCACCTTTTATGGCTAGAGAGACTCTTGAGGTACTTAGAGACAAGTTTAGGAATACAGAATAAAAGATGGCCTTATTCTACAGCAATGGAGAAGATCCTATTACTTCTAGAATTGAAGACAGAAAATAAAAGGGAAAAGGGATTTACCTGGATTGAGCAAGCAGAGCAGCAGGGATTCCTCTCTTCTCTTGGAGCTCCTTGGACTTCAAATTTTCGTGGCCCTTTAATTAAGGATCCCACCTCTATTTATAAGCAAACCCAGGGGCATGGCTGGTCCAGAAGGATATACCAGGATCTCCCCAGATTAGGTTAAAAATAAAGATAATGCCCATCCATGGCAAACAAGGATATTTCGAACGAATAAATAAACAAATTCGCTCACCAAGAGATATATTAGACTGAAGATAAGGCTCAGAAATCGAGAAAGGATAAAATTCACACAAAAACATCGCGCCCGTAATTACATTGCGGGCAAGTGGTGTCCGCATTTGCATTACGTGTGCTGCGTGCCCGTGTATAAATTTCGGGTGTGGTCAGCCTATAGATACAATATGGGCAATGCTTAAATAATTGAATTTTTTGCATTTTTGGCCTGTTTTAAATCCCAATTACATGTTTTCAATTATTTTCTCATTTTGTAGTGCAATTTGGGGTGTCTACAGTTGTCACTTATTTACTTCTATACCTCTATCTAGGAGGTGGGAATTCCCCAAAGTAGCCTCCGAAATTAGCCAAATTCCTCCAAATCCATGCCTTACAGTTAAGTTGGAAGGTTTTAGACACACTTTTGTGTCTACCCTTGGGACTTTATTACCCTTGCTTTTGCCTATAAATAGAGGGTCTCTCCTCGAGAAAATGGCTGAGAATTGAAGCTTGAAGAGCTCCAGGAGAAGAAGGGAACCCTTGCCTCTTTGCTTTCTCAAACCAAGGTAAGTCTCTCTCCTCTCTTCTTTTCCTTTTTTAAATTCTAGGATAGTCTCATCTTCTCCCTTTCTGAAGAATAGGAACCTGAGTATGTTTGTAGCCCCGGTCCTATCTTTGAGTACCAGAAGCACCCTCTCTAGCACTAAAACATGAAGAGAGAGCTAGGCGAAATGAAAATAGGAATGGATCCCTAGGTTAGAACCCTATTTTGTGAAGATCTTTTATATGCCTTTTGATATTCTGGGTGTGATTGTATTTTTATGATCTTGTTTCAGATTTGGAGGATTCATGTAGATCTATGCTGTCCGTAGCATTAGATCTCCTAGTTTCCTCCTAAAATTCTAATTTATCACACAACTATACCCACTTCACTAATCTCTTTCTTTTGGTCATTATAGGCTAAGATTTTGGATCTATCATGATCAATATGATAGATCTGAAATCAAAACCCTTAAGTAATCTATAGGCTTTCATGAAATGTTTTCAAAATGGCTTCAATTTTTGAGAGAGGATCATATAGTCTAAACTCTCCCGTTTTAATGTTTTTTCATCAACATGGGTGGATTTGGCTTCTCCCAATTAATGAGAGATCTAAGCCAGATTTGTACCCTAAATTTTTTGTAAGTTTATTCTTCAATGTAATTATCAAATGATTTAATTTGTATCATGTTGAGTTTACAAGGCTTCAATGGTTTCACCTAAGGTTGGTTTTCCAAGTTTAGCTTTAGGTTTACTTTCTTTGAGTTTATTTTGATTTTTTATTCAATCATGTAACCTTAGAAATGGTGTATTCATATGGAGGGTCCAAAATTAATTGGGTCATTTGTATGGAAGTACCATACATCCTTTTTGTTATCTTTTTTATACTTTTGATTGAGTTTTACTTGCAAGCCTTTTTTTAAGCATGAGCAATACTTGGCAACCACCTTGTGTGGATGCATAGGGGTGCCTAATACCTTCCCCTGTTCATAACCTAATCTCCTTACCCATCTTTGGATTTAACCTTGAATTAGAGTTACTTTTGACTCTATTTTTACTTTTATGATCATTTTGGTGTCCATTCATACCTAAAATTGAATGGGGGTGATTCCTTCTTTTTATTGATCGCGTGTGATGATTAGGAAGTCACTTAATTGATTTTCCATGTCTCAAGATTGGCGACTCCGCTGGGGACTGTGGATTTAAGCCATGATTTGAGTATTTGATCGTGCTTTTCTTTCATTTTGAGTGCTTGTTGTTTTGTTTATTGGACATGATTGAGGTGTGTTAAATACTGATTTATTGGAAACTTAGGAGGATAAAAACATGTTTAAATCTGATTTATGTGGTTATGTCTAGAAACATGTTTAGGAGGCTTATTTTGCTAAACCATGCTTGCTATATTTGCATGATAGCATGCTTTAATTTAACCATGTTTTGTTCAAGAGTATGATGGGCATGTGATCTGAAGGTTGAATGAATGTTTTGAATTTTTCAAGCATAATTGATTGTTTCTTTGTATAATATGATAACATATTCACATGCTTGTTTGATGTTTTGTATGGATGTATGGTTAACATGAGCATGCCTAGGTTATTTTATTGCCTTGTTTACTTGTGAATATTTCCAATATGATTTCATATATTCCTTGGTTTGTGAATGTGAATGTGAATGTGCTGGGCTGCGAAAAAAAGTGGCAAGGGGTAGGGACGTTGTGAATGTGACCTACTTTTTATAAATGCACATGTGCACATTTTATTTTATTTTTTACACAGCCACCTATTACCTATAGGAAGTTGAACCCGAATGTGTGTAACTTGCTGTGCCAAGGTCATTACTTCGGAAAGCGAAAGTGAAAACATTCACCTTAAAAATTTGAGCTAATGATGTGATGACATTCTGGATCTTTGATTTTGGTCATCACTAGGCTTGAGATCTAAGTTGCCATTAAGCCAAAACCCAAAACCCAAAACCCCTATGCTTGAAGGTGGAGGAACATGTTTTCAGCTAAAGTAAAACAATTACGATGGGGAAATTGGTTTGTAATTGAGGGAAGGCCATTTGCATGATTCACAAGGCTAAGGTATGATATGGATACCATATTGAAAGTAAACACAAGGTAACAAGGTAATATTAGTTTTTATAATTACCTTCATATCATGTAAAGTAAGTGTCATGATGTCCATATGGTTGGGATTTCATTTTTCTCAAAGAAATGTTGTATCCTAGGATTGGTGTAGCCTATAGGAAGAATTTTAACTCTTCTTCGAAGTCATCCTACGTAAATCAATATAGAAGGCAACCTAATGTCCAAGGTCCATACATATGGTGTCAAATTGTGGAGGGAGCATGTGCCCTCCTTAGTGTGCATAGTACTAACTCTCTTTTCGCAGGAAATTCAAAGGAAAAGACATCAAAAAGGTGTTGGTACAGAAGGCAATGTTTGTAAATTAGCCTAGGAATTGTATTTTCCTTTGAAAGCCCAACAAGGCAAATTTGTAATTTTATTTCAGCCCTCGAAGGCAAAGCTGTAATTTATTTTGTTCCTTTCATATGTTTGAGCTTGTTGAAGACACTAAGAATCATGTGTACATGTTTATTATACACTTTATTTTGTTAATTCCGTAAGGTTCATGGGCATTCATGCATTTTTTGCAACAATAAGTGTCAAAGTCCAATTCGGGACTGTATTTAGAACCCAAACCAAGGTGAACATTGAGTTAAGATGATATTTAAAAATTTGGGGAACAACTGAAAAAAAGGCTATTTTGGCATTAACCGAAAACTCAGGTCGGTAACATTGTGTTACCTTCATATCTGAAATTTATTTTCGGCAAAAGGATTTTATGTGTGTATCCGAACATTTATTTCGAATACAATAAAATATGCCTTTAGCCGACCTGATATGTTGGATACAACCCAGAAACTTATAGATTGCTTTCTATCCCAATTTTTTTGAATATAAAATGCCTAAAACACTGTAAATAATCTGTGGCACCTCAATGGCAATATGGAAAGATAATTTAAGTATTCAAATGATCTAACAAAGGATTCAACCTAATCTTGGAACACAAATCCATCCTTTTCTCTAAGCTTAAAGAAGATATATCAAAAGGGAATCAAGGTGTCATATTTCTTGATACCAATTCATCTCAAACATGTTTCAATAAAACTTTTGAACTTGAAAACGAATGGAAACTTCCAAATGTGCTTAAGCTTCTAACTTCAGGTTATTTGCAAAAATGTGGGGTAATAAGTCAATATATGACTATATTTTTCATAACTTGTCTTCAAGATAAGTTAGAAATTAGTATTACAATTGACTTATTTTAAAAGTTAATTCTTCAAACAAACCCTTGAGTGTAACTCATTAAAACTAAAACTTTCAAAGAGGCTCTTTAAGTCACACCCCAAAGGAATAAATAAAATGGTCAAATGAATGCATAGGTTGCTAGGGAACCTTGGAATTCCCAAATTTCTAAAAATCTCTTTGTGGGTCACTTGGAAACCATTGAATTCCAAGCAAATAAAAATTAAAAAAAAAACAAAAAAAATCATCATAAAAAAGGAGAATGATTTAAAATCAATTTTCTTTGAAGCAAATTGAGTTTCCTTTTAACTCAAAAGCTTTAAAGAAAATTTAAAAAATTTCATGGGCCATCCGAAAGCCTTTGAATTTTAGATTATCTTCAAATATCTTGTAGGCCCCTGAAAGCCTTTGAATTTTAGATTTTTAACCTCATAGGCATCTGGAAGCCTTGGAATTTCAGAAATTCAATTAATAGGACAACTGAAGGCCTTTAAACTTCAAATTTCATGGGCCACCTGTAGCCTTTGAATTCCAAATTCTCATAAGCCTTAGGTAAGCTTGAGCAATTCCCTAACCTCATAGGTCTTCTAAAGCCTTAATATAGAAACTCATAGGATGTCTGAAAGCCTGAAATTTTAGAATTTTATCTTCATAAACCTCTAGAAGCTTGCGTGATTCTAGAACCCTTCATAGGCTCCTGAAAGCCTGTCTAATTTCAGGAGGCTTTGGAAGCCTTGATTCCAATTCATATCTTATGGGACATGTTCGAAGCCCTAGAATATTCCAACAATTTTTCTGGATGGTCTTTTTCATACCATCCAATTCATAAGCCCTTGGAAGCTTGAGTAATTCCAAGATAGTCTGTGATTTGTCTAAAAGCTTTGTTTTAGGCATTTTATACCTTGTAGGACATGTTGGAAGCCCTAGAATATTCCAACAATTCTTTTGGTTGGTTTTTTTCGTACCAACCAACTCCATTCAAGAAGGTTAATTTTAAACCATTTCAAAAAAAAGAAAAAGAAAAAAAAGATATAAAAATACTCCAAACTCATGTTCACTTAACCTGCATACATGCATTCATAGGTGTGTGGATATGATTCAAAAAGGAACTGAAATGTTTCTTTTGTTTTCTTTTTCAAGGTATCCGGATATTTGCAATCATTGCTCTCATAACTAGATCAAAGGCTCTCACAATGAATCTTACTGAGAATCAATCAACTATTCCTGTTCAGGACTTTACTCAACTTCAAGAGCAAGTGGCGGGGCTCGCCAAAATGCTGGAAAACTTACTGGCAACTCAGGCCCTGCAAGCCCAGGCTCAAAACCAAGCCTCCACTTCCCACCAAGCACCTTTACCACAAGCCAATACCCCACCTCAACCTGAATTCCACAACCAATTCCTGAACCCATACTGATCGGAGAGGAGGAAACTAAATCAGTGAAGGAAAAGAAAAAGAAAAAATGAGGGAGGAGGTATAAAAGAAGTTCATGAATAAGCTGGAGATGATACAAAACGAGTTGATTGAAGTGAAAAGGGATAATGCATTTGGAGGCATGAATTTCGAAGATCTGTGCCTATACCTCGATGTATGTCTACCAGCCAAGTTTAAATGCCCAGATTTTGACAAATATGATGGCACTGGCTGCCCAATGAGCCATTTGAAGTTATACTGCGGGGCTTTATGCCAGTTTGGCTTGGATGATGGCAAACTGATTCATCTCTTCTAGAGGAGCTTAATTGAAGCTGCTTTGAGGTAGTTTGCCTCCTTGGATCATGGAAGGATAAGAAGGTGGAAGGACTTAGCAGGTGCCTTCTTCACTCAATACAAGTTCAACTCGGAAATCATGCCAGACAGGTACGATGTGATGAGGATGAGCAAAGGTAAAGATGAATCAGTAAGGCAATATTCCAAGAGGTGGAGGGAGACTGCCTCTCAGGTCAGGCCAACTATGTTGGAGTCGGAGATGATTTCCACATTCATTAGCACACTGGGGCAACCATTCTATAGTCACTTAGTGGGTTAGACTACCACCAATTTTGCTTCCCTAGTACAAGTGGCTAACCGGATTGAAGATGGGATCAGATTTGGCAAGATAATTAATCATTCCGCCATGGTCAGTCAATAGGACCCCACTCTGAAGAAAAGAAACCGGATGAAGAAGAATGGGAACAAGAAAAAGGGGGATGTGAACATAGTACATCAATCATTTGTCCCCAAGAATTCTATCCAGATCAATGTTTCCACTCCTCTTCACATTCCAATGCCATCAACCCAGTCCACCCAAAAAGCACCCATAAGGGTTAATATTCCAGCAGCATAGTCAAACCAGAAAAAAGTTTTTACTAAGGAGGAAAGGGTGCCTGGATGGCATCGAGGAGGAATAGGGTTTTTACCCCTATCCCAATGTCTCCATCCCAATTGCTACCCACTCTATTGCAAGCAGGGTATGTTACTTTAAAAGAGCCAAATCCAAATGCATCAAAGGAGAGAAATTTTGATCCCTCCACCACTTGTGATTTCCACATGGGTGCACCAGGGCACCTTACTGACAAGTGTTGGCCATTAAAACATGCTATTTAGGATTTGATAGATCAGAATACTTTGTCTTTCAATACAGGGGCTCCTTCTCCTAGAATTGACATTGGTTAAACCCTTTGCCCCAACATCATAGGGCAAGCCCATCTAATGTTATGGGGGCCATTTTCTCTAATGAAATAACCTTTGACCCCGCTCAATTGATCGCTCATATAGGGACTACGGTCAAAGTTTATTTTAGTAGAGAAAATAAGGATAAAGAAATAAACGTGATTTCCAGAAGGAATGAAAGTGCTGCTGAGGACATTAATTCCTCTCTGAACTGGGTCTCCTCTTTCATGGCCCAAATAAATATTGCAAAACCTCCTTTGATCTTCAACTACAATCCATCCACTATTTTTTCACCCATTCCACCAAGACCCCCCTTGGTCATCAACTGTGATCATATCACCGCTTCAATTACCTCTTTATCTCCTTTAGCTTCAAAATCATCTCAACCAAAAGCTCCAAAGCAACTTCCACCCCTTGGTTTTAGATGTTCCTTCTTCTCATGCTATTCCTAAATCTGCTTTTTTAGCTAAGCCTAGTCTTCCTCCACTAGTGGTAAATGTCCCAAAGCCTTTTTACTCTGAATCAGCTGTACCATGGAATTACAGTGAAGGCATTATAGGCACAATCTTGATGGTTGAGAGAGAAAACAAGAAAGAGGTGAACCTCGTGATGAGGTCAGGGAGATGTGTAGGAGAAGGAGAGAAACAAAAAGAACAGGAAACTAAGAATGAGGAGTAAGAAGCAGAAGAAAAGAAGTCAAAGGGAAAGACAAAAGTAAGGGAGAACACCCCCAGGTTTCTGGAAACGAAGCAGCAGACCTCATTAAAATAATTAAAAAGAGTGAATTTAATATTGTCGATCAGTTAAATAAAGTCCCTGCCTAGATTTCAATACTGGGATTATTGCTTAATTCTGAAAAGCATAGGGATTCTTTGTTGAGGGTACTTCAGTGCGCATACGTGCCTAAAAGCATTGAACCATACCACCTTGGTACGATGGTGTAGACACCCCAAATTGCACAAACAATCATCAAAAATCATTATCTCCTGGAAAGCCAGCACAGAATTTGAAGAAAATATACTTTTACCTGTATCCGGATACTCAATCCGGATACAAGTACTCTTTCTCGTATCCGGATACTCATACCGGATACATGTGAGCCTTAGCGTATCCGGTACCATGTACCGGATACCTTAAGGCCCTTTGTTATCCGGTCTGGTATACCGGATACCTTAAGTTTGCTCAAAATTAGGGTTTTCCGAGAGCTTTTCACTTTTACCATCATGTCCCTCATTAAATGAGGGGAAATCGCGGAAATAACCTTAGGGTTTAGGTTGGAGGGGTTCTAGACATTAATTTGTGTCTACCAATGACCTTAGCCCTTGCCTATAAATAGGAGCCTCCTCCTTGAGCAAATGGCACACAACTCTTGTTTTGAATTCTCGCAAAGAAGAACTCCAAGAGAAGAAGAGAACCGCTGTGGAATCGCCTCCAGAACTCAGGTAAGCCTCAACTTTTCTTTTCATTTTCTGTCTTTACATTCCTAGATCTAGATCTCTTCTTCTACCTTTCTGTAGTGTAAAGCTTTGTTTGTATGTGTGGAAATCCTTCCCCGGCTCAAAGTATCTCAAGACTCCCCTAGCCGTAAAACGTGAAGGCGGATCTAGGAGAAACGAGACTGGGGATTGACCCTAGTGCTAGAACCCATGTAGCGTAAGGCTTTTGAATGTTTGAAAACCGTTCCATATTCAAAGTACCCTTGATTATCTTAAAGAGAACAAAGGGAAACGATAATGGAACGGAACCCTAGGCTATGCTAGAACCTATTTTGTTGAATCTATATGCATGTATATGGATCTTGCTTGTTTTTTTTCACTTTTGCACACATATCACTATTTTGGCGGGATAGGCTCATATTTGGGGTTTATTGCATTTATTGTGATAAATCTCAAATAAATGGCCTCAATCAATTCTGGAATGCCTTTCGAATGATTTTAAAGTATTTGAGTTCATCTTGCACGAATTTCATTTTTATCAATTTTCGGACTTGGTTTTACTCAAAAATGGCTTAGCTTGACAGCACCTGTACCCTTACTTCGGACATCCGTAACTTCATCATCCGGATGAATTTTGGGGCGATTCCAGAACTATGGGAAAGGTGAGGCTGTCTAGTTTATGTCCACCAAATTTCATGAATTTCTATCTAGCCGATTTTTGACACCTTTCTGTCGAAGTTGAGTGGACAGTTCAGGTCCAAGTACAGAACTTGTCACTTTGACGGACCGCCATGTGTTCGTTTTAAATCCGATTTGAGTGATTTTTGTTTCTGAGTACTCCTTTATGAGTCTATTTTCAAATCCAGTTGGTTTCATAATTTTTGAATTCCATTTGAATTATTGGTAGCCGATTTACTCAGAACTGCTCATTTGCATTTTTCTGGGTAAATCTGTGATCTTCGGGGCCTGTTCGGGAGACCGCCCAACGCACATCCGAAGGGATTTTTGTATGAGACTAGTTTCTATGGAAAGATGGCCATACAAACTTCAATCACACCAAATTTCGTGGACTTTGGTGTAGTGGTTTTTTCTAGACAATTTTCCAAAGTTGCCCACTTACCACTTTTAAAAATCCCCAACAGCAACTTCAAAGGAGTATAACTCCTAGATTTTTCATTGGAATGAAGTGAAATTTTGCATGAGACTCTTATTTACCCTAATCTTTCAAATGGATTTGGTTTGGTTCAATTCAGAATTGGATTTGAATGATTTTAAGGCAAATGGCATACTTTTTACCGAATTTTCCGGATTTGATTTAACTTGGTTTTATGCAACCTCTACTTTGATTTCCATCTTTTGAGATATTCCAGAAATGATATTGACATAAGAGAGGATCTAAAATCCATTTGGATCTTCATGTGAAAATATCATACATTGTTCCTTTTTAAGGCTTTTTCATGATTTTAGCAAGCTTTCTATTTTTTGCATGAACATACACTTGGCAACCACTTCGTGTGGATGAATGGGGGTGCCTAACACCTTCCCCCGTTCATAATCTAATCCCCTTACCCATCTCTGGATGTGATTTTTAAGTAGGATTATTTTTATCCTAGAATTTGTCTTTTGGCTATTTTTGCCTATTTTTGAACTCTTTGGTGTCCATTCTCACCCCAAAATCATGAATGGTGGCGACTCTCCCATTTTTTTGCGTTGAGCCCGTGTGTTGACGGAGGGAGGATCACTCCGGTGATTTTTTTTCCATGTCTCACAACTGGCGACTCTGCTGGGGACTTGTGGGTTTAAGCCTTTTGTGTATATTCATGCTTTTTCATCACTTTTGAATGCTTGCTATTTTGTTTGTTTTATTTGTGCATAATGTGGTATTCCAAATCAGATTAGGATGCTTAGAAATTTGTATGGATCCAAAGCCTATGTTGAAACATGATTTGGATGTGTTTTGTGATGACATGCTTTGATTTAAGTTGTTATGCCATAAAAAAGAAAATTTCAAAATCTGGAAATTTGGTGTAAATTTTGAGTATTCATGCATGTTTCCCATGAATAATGTTTTTTGTGCTTAATGGTTGTTTTATGCCATGATTTGAACTTGGGGGGTATGGAATGACATAAGTTGAGCATGAAAACAATGAAAAAAAAATCTGAAATGCTTAGTGGGAATTTTGGGGATTTTCAAGCATATGTTTCCCAAGCTAAAAGCTTTTTATGTCATATTATTAGCTTCTGGGTTTTAGGCTTGGATTTGGACATAAAACCATGTCACTTGAGCATCCAATGGAAGAAAAAAAATCTGGAAATTTTAATGTATTTTGGGGAGATCTTAAGCATGTTTTACCTCATTGAAACACTTTGGTATCATGTCAAGTAGTGCTAAAATTTTAGGCTCCAATTTGGGGTAGAAATGGTACACTTTGAGCATGAAAAAGAGCATGAAATCTGGGATTTTAGGGAATGCTTTTGAGTTTCAAGCATGTTTACATGATTTAATGGTTGTTTGTACAAATAACATATTTTGTATACCACTTTTTGGGCATGTAATATTTTTTGTGCATATTTAGTTGTTTTGGTGCTTGCTTGCTTGTATTTAGCTTCATTATTTTGTCATATATGCCTTGGCTTGAAATTGAATGCATGGCTACGAAAAAGAGTGGCAAGGGGCTGGGACGTTATGAATGTTACCACAATTTTAAAATTGCACTTGAGCACTTGAAACAATTTGCACAGCCTACCCTTTACCTATTAGGAAGTTGAACCATGAATGTGTGTAGCTTGGCGCACCGAGGTCGTGACTTCGGAAAGCGAAAGTGAAAACATTTACCTTAGAACTTGGGTCAATGATGTGATGACAATGGGATCTGTGATTCGATTCCGGGCATCACTAGACTTGAGTTCTAAGTTGCCAATTAAGCCAAAACCCAAAAACCATACGCTTGAAGGTGGAGGAACACGTTTTCAGCTAAAAGCACACAATCGCGTTTGGGGAATTGGGTGTAAATGTGGGAAGGCCGTTTGCATGCTTTACAGGCCAAGGTATAATGTGAATACCATATTGAATGAAGGTAATACAAGGTGGCAAGGTAAAGCCATGTTCTCTTCCTAAATTTGGGGAATTTTGCAAGTATGATGTCCAAGCCCAATTTGGGGCAAGTTTTGAAGGTCAAATTAAGGTGAACATCAAGTGGTAATGAAAAAAAACTAATCGGGTGAAAAAATGAGTCAAAAAAGGCCATTTCGGCAATAACCGGTAACTCAGGCCGGTTAATAACACTTCTATTCATATCCGGTATGTATTTCCGGATACAAAGGCATATGCGCGTATCCGGTTAGGGTAACCGGATACCATAAGGCATATCCTTATCCGGTATATTATACCGGATACGTTCAAAAAATGCACAAATTGGCTGTTCAGCCCAAATTTTCAGAATAAAATGCCTAAAACACTGTGGACAATCCTTAGGCACCCCGAAAAGAACATAAGAAATGTTCCCAAAAATACAAAGAAAAAAAAATAAAAAAAAAGAAAAACAAAAAAAGAATAAAATAAAATATTCTTTCAGGATTTAACCTAAGTTTGAAAATCAGGAAACCAATGTGTCATATTTTTGACACCAACTCAACTCAAACATGTGTCAATCAAGCTTTAGAACTTGAAAATCTTCTAAAATGCATCAGATTTCAAATAAAAAAAAAATGAAAACCTTGGTTGGTTATTTTTATCAATCAAATCAAAAAAATTGGGACCCTTGGAAGCCCTAGAATATTCCATGAAAACTTTGGTTGGTTATTTTTATCAATCACATCAAAAAAAAAATGAAAACCTTGGTTGGTTATTTTTATCAATCAAATCAAAAAATTGGGACCCTTGGAAGCCCTAGAATATTCCATGAAAACTTTGGTTGGTTATTTTTATCAATCACATCAAAAAAAAATGAAAACCTTGGTTGGTTATTTTTATCAATCAAATCAAAAAAAGTGGGACACTTGGAAGCCCTAGAATATTCCATAAAAACCTTGGTTGGTTATTTTTATCAATCAAATCAAATAAAAAAAATGAAAACCTTTGGTTGGTTATTTTTATCAATCAAATCAAAACATTTGTGGGATACTTGGATAGAATATTCCAAGACACCTTTGGTTGGTTATTTTTGTCAATCAAATCAAAACATTTGTGGGATACTTGGAAGCCCTAGAATATTCCAAGACACCTTTGGTTGGTTATTTTTATCAATCAAATCAAAACATTTGTGGGATACTTGGATAGAATATTCCAAGACACCTTTGGTTGGTTATTTTTATCAATCAAATCAAAACATTTGTGGGATACTTGGAAGCCCTAGAATATTCCAAGACACCTTTGGTTGGTTATTTTTATCAATCAAATCAAAACATTTGTGGGATACTTGGAAGCCCTAGAATATTCCAAGACACCTTTGGTTGGTTATTTTTATCAATCAAATCAAAACATTTGTGGGATACTTGGATAGAATATTCCAAGACACCTTTGGTTGGTTATTTTTATCAATCAAATCAAAACATTTGTGGGATACTTGGAAGCCCTAGAATATTCCAAGACACCTTTGGTTGGTTATTTTTATCAATCAAATCAAAACATTTGTGGGATACTTGGATAGAATATTCCAAGACACCTTTGGTTGGTTATTTTTATCAATCAAATCAAAACATTTGTGAGATACTTGGAAGCCCTAGAATATTCCAACACAAAATCAAAAAACAAATATTCCAAAAAAAAAATAATAATAAAAAATAAAAATAAATCTGGATTGGTGTTCACCTAACCTATTGGTTTACATGTATAAGGGTGTGACTCAAGTTAAATGGAAGCTAACATGTTCTATTCATTTTTTACTCAGGTACATTTAACCCAAGTGCACTTATTTGCAGTCATTGCTCCCGTGACCAGATCCAAAGCAAGAGCCATGAATACTGAAGAGAACCAAGCCCAAGCTACCGTCCCTGCTCAGGACTTTACTCAACTGCAGGAGCAAGTGGCCGGTCTGGCCAAGATGCTGGGGGACCTACTGGCGGCTCAGGCTCAACAGGCCCAGGCCCAAAATCAAGCCTCTACTTCTCATCCGGCACCGCCACCTCAGGCCTATATTCCGCCCCCGGCTCAGCCCATGCCTGAGCCCATTTCTGAACCAGTCCCTGAACCCATTCTGATCAGGGAAAATACAGCTGAGTCAGAGAAAGAACTAGAAAAAGAAAAGGCTAGGGATGAGATGGAAAAGAAAATGTTGCTGAGGATAGAGAGGATCCAGGCAGAACTGAAGGAAGTGAAGGGGGGAAGCAGCCATGCAGGCACCACCTTCGAAGACCTGTGCATGTACCCGGACGTCTGTCTACCGGCTAAGTTCAGGTGCCCAGACTTCAATAAATTTGATGGCACGGGCTGCCCATTGAGCCATCTCAAATTATACTGCGGGGCCCTGTGCCAGTTTGGCCGGGATGATGGCATACTGATCCAACTCTTTCAAAGGAGTCTAACCGGGTCAGCCCTTCGGTGGTTCGCTACAGTGGACCATGGAAGAATCAGGAGGTGGAAGGACCTAGCCGACGCTTTCCTGGACCAATATAAGTTCAACTCTGAGATCGTGCCGGACCGGTACGACATGATGAGGATGACCAAGGGGAAAGATGAACCAGTACGGCAGTACGCCAAGAGATGGAGAGAGGCCGCCTCCCAAGTCAGGCCACCTATGCAAGAGCCGGAGATGATCTCCACATTTATGGGCACACTGGGCCAGCCATTCTACAACCATCTGGTGGGTCAAATAACCACCAACTTTGCTGCCCTGGTACAGGTAGGGGACCGGATTGAGGAAGGGGTCAAGTCAGGAAGGCTGATAGACTACTCTACTCTGACTGGGCAGTCTGATTCCTCTGCCTCCATGGCCCAGAAGAAAGGGGCCGGGTTTAAAAAGACGGGAGCCTGAAAAGAAGGGGAGGTGAACCTGGTCCAGGCTCCTCCAGCCAAGAAGCCACTGCATGTGAACATCTCGGCACCCCAACAGGCCCAACAGGCCCAACAGTCGTACCAGACCCCGATGAATGTCAACTTCTCTCCTTCTGTGCCAGCTAACACAAGGAGGACTTTTTCTAAGAAGGAGCGGGATGCCTGGTTCGCAGCAAGAAAGAACCGGGTTTTCACCTCTCTACCCATATCTCTTTCCCAACTATTGCCAACTCTGCTAAAGGGTGAATACTTGACTCTGAAAGAGCCCAACCCGAATGCCACTAGGGGGAGAAATTTTGACAGCTCGGTCACCTGCGATTTCCACATGGGTGCACCGGGGCATTCTACTGATACCTGCTGGGTATTGAAGCATGCGGTCCAGGACCTGTTGGACCAGAAGGCCTTGGTCTTTAACACTGCTGCACCCGCCCCGTCGGGAAATGATATTGGGCAGAACCCTCTGCCGTACCACAATGGAGCAGGCCCATCCAACTCCATCACTGCCATATCTACCACCAGAAGGGCCTTTGACCCATCACAGCTCATAGCACCTGTGGGGACTACAGTCCAGGTCCGATTCTTCCCAGAGGAGGACGAAGAGGAGATCAATATGGTCTCCCAAAAAAATAATCTTGCTGCTGAGGACATAAGCTCCTCCTTAAACCGGGTCTCTTCTCTGATGGCCCAGATAAATACTGCAAGACCCCCATTGGTCTTCAATTGCAGTCCACCCACTTATTCCCCATCCAAGCCGTCTAAGGCTCCACTGGTCATCAATCTTGACCCCACCACTGCTTCCATCACTTCTTCTGTCCCCACCAAATCCAAACTTCAACCCTTGGTTGTAAATGTACAGCCAGCCCAAACTATCCCTAAACCGGCCCATACATCCCGGTCCAAACTCCAGCCACTAGTGGTTGACATCCCTAAATTAGCCTATTCAGAGGCCGCTGTACCATGGAACTACAGCGAGGGAATCACGGCTACGGTTCCAGTGGTTAGAAACCCGAACCAGGAGGAGGTGAACCTCATGACGAGGTCAGGGAGATATGCAGGGGGTGAAGAAAAGGAGACAGAAGCAGAAAAAGAAAAAATAGAAAAAGAAAATGAAGAAAAAAGAAAACAGAAAGGAAAAAATAAGTAGGAGAAGACACCCCCCAGGGTGCAGAAAATGAGGCAGCCGACCTCATTAAAATAATAAAGAAAAGTGAATTCAATCTTGTGGATCAGCTAAACAAGGTCCCGGCCCAGATTTCAATACTGGGTCTTTTGCTGAATTCTGAAAAGCACAGGGATGCATTGTTAAGGGTGCTACAGAGTGCACACGTATCCCAGACCATTGATCCGGACCAGCTTGGTAAAATGGTTGGTCAAATCTTGTCACATAATGTGATAAGTTTCTCAGAGGGTGAGATCAGCCCAGGTGGGTGTTATCATGTGGACCCTTTGCACATCACTGTGCTTTGTAAGGGCTGCATGGTTGCACGGGTTTTAATTGACAACGGGTCAGCGTTAAACGTTTGCCCGTTAATCACTTTTACCAAGCTGGGTCTGGACCAGTCAAGGATCAAAAGAAATGGGCGGATAGTAAGGGCTTTTGATAGCTCCAAGACCCACTCCCTAGGGGAGATTGAACTGCCGGTCACAATTGGGCCGAATATCTTTAACATCACATTTGAGGTGATGGATATACCCGCAGCCTTCAATCTGCTCCTAGGAAGGCCGTGGATACATTCGGCTAGGGCAATACCATCCACGCTCCACCAAAGGGTGAAATATATAAGAGGGCAAAGGGTGATAACAGTCCTAGCCGAAAACTTGGTGCCGCCCATCGTGTCACCTGATGTACCCTTAATCAATGTGGACTTGACTGTTGACAAGATTGCATTCCACTCATTTCAATTTGAGGCGGTCAATTACATACCTGGGGGGTGTGAGAAAAAGAAAGAAAAGGGGACCACTGCAGAAAGGATGGTCAAGAAAGTGATGGAGAAATACCACTTTCACCCAGGGAAAGGCCTGGGGATCAATCTGCAGGGGATGGTGGAGCCAATCACGGCTAAGAAACTGATCCCCAAGGTAGGGTTGGGCTTCAAGCCTAGAGGCTGGAGGAGAATGAAGCATGAAGAAGGAGAAAGCAGAAGCAAAGGAAAACTCCCGCATCTGAGGGTGAACTTTCCAAAACCCGCTTATAATCCAAATTTCTCCTCCTATGGACCAATCAAAACCTCCCTACCGAAACATCAACCCATTCCAAAAGCCTTTTGTTTCGGCCCTACAACCTTATAACCCATCTCCAATACTGGGAGCAGTGGATGGGCCTGGACCACAGCCCGAGCAGCAGGTGGACTTTTCTGAAGATGTTGGTGCATTCTTCACCATGACTGAGGGCGAAAAGACAAGGGCAGACATGGAACTGCCGTTCATTGACTGGGCCGCAGTAAAGGTTCCAGACAAGGTCATTTCTGAACTGGGCCCCGTAGCAGAAAAGGGCAGTACCCACCCGGTGATGATGGCATCGGATTCTGGGTTTGAAGAGCAGGCTTTCCCTATTTCCCCTGCTCCCCAAAATTTTGTACTGAACAATTGGGAGGAAACTCCCCTTACCTTTGAAGCAGCGCTAGTTCGGCAAACTGACGCGGCTTCCAAAAAAAAACTCCAATAGTGGAATGCCATTTCCCTGAAGGTTCTAATGGGCCTTCGTCTTCAGGGGAATTATGTTTAGAAGGCCCGCAAAAAAACCAAAAAGATTTTTCTATTTTTTCTAGAAAATTTAAATTTTTCAAAAAGGTCCAAACCACTTATGAACCATATAATCAGACCGAATTGGACCAGGTTGAATATGACTTCGACCTTGAGCTCGACTTTGATCTCATGGGGGTCGAAGAAGAGACCGAGGTCGAAGAAGATGACATTCCAAAAGAAATTGAATACCAATTGGAACGTCATGAAAAGGGGGTCCAACCTAATATTGAGGAGACCATATCCATAAATCTTGGGACCACAGAGGACCCAAAAATTGTGAAAATCGGGTCATGCTTGTCAGATGTGCAGAAAAA
Source organism: Buxus sempervirens (assembly GCA_947561395.2). NCBI lineage: Eukaryota > Viridiplantae > Streptophyta > Magnoliopsida > Buxales > Buxaceae > Buxus > Buxus sempervirens. The sequence continues at coordinate 8,046,881 of OX387192.1, forward strand.
TGAAATGTCACAATTCTTGGCAGATTATAAAGATGTGTTTGCTTGGTCGTATCGGGACATGCCAGGGTTGGACACTGACATGGTGGTGCACAGGTTGCCAATTTTGCCAGGGGTTAAGCCGATTAAGCAGAAGCTGAGAAGATTGAAGCCTGAATGGACCTTAAAGGTCAAGGACGAAGTGGTCAAGCAGTTCCAAGCTGGATTTCTAGCAGTCTCTACGTACCCAGAGTGGCTCGCGAACATAGTGCCGGTACCAAAGAAGGACGGGAAGGTCCGAATGTGCGTGGATTATAGAGACTTGAATAAGGCAAGCCCAAAGGACGATTTTCCGCTTCCACACATCGACATTCTGGTCGATAATACTGCGGTACATAGCCTGTTTTCCTTCATGGATGGTTTCTCAGGATATAATCAGATCAAGATGGCTAAGGAGGATCAAGAAAAAACAGCATTTATCACACCTTGGGGCACATTCCACTATACAGTCATGCCATTTGGGCTTAAAAACGCTGGGGCAACATACCAGCGGGCCATGACTGCACTATTCCATGACATGATCCACAAGGAGATGGAAGTCTACGTGGATGATATGATTGCCAAATCATGCAAAGAGGAGGACCACTTGATCAACCTGAAGAAAGTATTTGATCGGCTCAGAAAGTACAGTCTACGGCTTAACCCGGCAAAATGCGTCTTTGGGGCTACATCAGGAAAGTTGCTTGGGTTTATAGTGAGCCGAAGGGGAATTGAAATTGACCCGGCTAAAGCCAAGGCCATAATTGAAATGCCAGCACCCAGAACCGAGAAGGAGGTCAGGGGCTTTCTTGGAAGAATTCAGTACATAAGCCGGTTCATAGCACAGCTCACTGCTATCTGTGAACCAATTTTCAAACTTTTAAGGAAAGATAACCCGACGGTCTGGAATGAGGACTGCCAACAGGCATTTGACACGATAAAGAGGTATTTGCTGAACCCACCTGTGTTAGTGCCACCAACTCCAGGAAGACCGCTGATCCTGTACTTGTCAGTGTTGGAAACATCGATGGGATGTGTCTTGGGGCAACATGATGAGACTGGTAGAAAAGAAAGGGCAATTTACTATCTGAGTAAAAAATTCACAGAATATGAAGCCAAATACTCACCATTAGAAAAGACTTGCTGTGCTCTAATGTGGGCCACTCAGAGGCTAAGGCATTACTTCCTTAGTCACTCCACACTATTGATATCCCGGATGGACCCGCTAAAGTATTTATTTGAGAAACCGGCACTGACTGGCAGGACGGCAAAGTGGCAACTGCTACTGTCCGAATTTGACCTCACATACATCACCCAGAAGGCGATCAAGGGTCAAGCCATAGCTGATCACCTGGCTGCACATCCTTTGCCAGAATATCAACCCTTGAAGACCAACTTTCCCGATGAGGCGATTCTGTACACTGAAGAGGAGGACAGGGAGAGTTCTTGGCAGATGTTCTTCGATGGGGCCGCCAATATGAATGGGAACGGAATAGGGGCAGTCTTGGTTAAACCAGATGGTTCACATATCCCAATTGCAGTAAAGCTGAGATTCCAGTGCACCAATAACATAGCAGAATATGAGGCATGCATAATTGGATTGCAAGCAGCCATGGATCATGGAGTAGAGGAACTTGACGTATACGGGGATTCGAGTCTTATCATCTTCCAAACAACTGGTGAGTGGAAAACAAAGGATCACAAATTGATCCCCTATCACCAGTACTTGGAAGAAATAAGCACAAATTTCACTCGAATTTCCTTCAATTATATGCCAAGGGCCAAGAATCAGTTTGCGGATGCTCTAGCAACCTTGGCTTCAATGGTCAGCATACCAGAGGGAGTAGACATCAGACCACTGGAAATTGAGGTCCGAGATGAACCAGCTTACTGTCTCGTTCTAGAGGGAGCACCAGAAGAAGAAGCACCATGGTTTCAAGATATCAAGAATTTCTTGAATAATCGGAGTTTGCCAGAAAATGCCACTGCTACTGAGAAGAGGACAATACAGAGATTGGCTGGTCAATTTCTACTAAGTGGTGGACATGTGTACAAGAGGTCGCATAACGATATTCTGCTAAGATGTGTTGCCAAGGCTGAATCAGAAAGGCTGATCGAGACGGTACATGGAGGAGTCTGTGGGCCCCATATGAGTGGGCACATGCTGGCTAAGAAGATCCTGAGGCTGGGATACTACTGGACAACCATGGAGCACGATTGCTGTGTACATGTCAGGAGGTGCCACCAATGTCAGATATATGCAGATAATAAGCATGCACCCCCAGGTGAGCTACACAACATGACATCACCCTGGCCCTTCTCTATGTGGGGCATAGATGTCATCGGCATGATCTCCCCTAAGGCATCGAACGGGCACAGATTCATCTTGGTGGCAATCGATTACTTCACTAAATGGGTGGAAGCAGCATCATATGCAAATATCACAAGCAACCATGTTATTAAATTTTTGAAGCACAATATCATTTGTCGCTATGGACTGCCAAGTGCCATAGTATCAGACAATGCTTCAAATATTAAGAACAAGGACATGAAGAAAATGTGTGAGCAGTTTCAGATCACCCACCACAAGTCAGCTCAGTATAGACCAAAGATGAACGGGGCAGTGGAAGCTGCCAACAAGAATATAAAGAAAATCATTCAGAAGATGGTAGTAAGTTACAAAGATTGGCATGAAATGCTACCACTTGCTCTACATGCCTACAGAACCTCGATCCGGACTTCAACTGGGGCAACCCCATACTCCCTAGTCTATGGGATGGAAGCAGTCTTGCCCGTGGAAGTAGAGATCCCATCACTCCGAGTGCTCATGGAAGCAGAACTAGAAGAAGCCGAATGGGTCCAGTCGAGACATGATCAACTTAACCTGATAGAAGAAAAGCGGTTGAAAGCGCTTTGCCATGGACAGTTGTACCAGAAGAGAATGGCCCGGGCTTACAATAAGAAAGTGAGGCCCAGAACTTTCCAAGAAGGAAACTTAGTGCTAAAGAAAATCTTACCATTTTTGGAAGATCCTCGTGGTAAGTTCAAGCCCAATTGGGAAGGCCCATATGTCGTCAAGAAAGTCCTGTCAGGGGGTGCACTCATCTTAGCAGAAATGGATGGGTCAGATTTTCCTGAGCCCATTAACTCTGATGCGGTAAAAAGGTATTTTCCTTGAGTGAATATTTCTAGGAAATGATCCGAGGCCATTTTTTTTTATTTCCTTCAAAAATTTTAATCCCTAGTCTAGCCAAGTTGAGCCAGTTCGTTTCTTTGATCAACCCAAACCGGATTTACAGTCAAATTGGGGCAAAAGTGAGGAAAGAAAAAGAAAAAGAGAGGAAAAGCAATGGGAATGGCAAATGAAAGCCAAGTGTGAAAAAAATGCAAAAAATGCAATTTGGGGGAAAAGGGTTAAATTCATCATGACTGTAAGTCCGGTTGACCTATTTCCACACTTGAAAATTTCTTGGGCCTTTAATACCCTTTCTTTCATAAACTGAGCCTAGCCTTTATTTCGTCCTATTGATAAGCCCTCGGTGATCTTAGTTTGTTCATTCAAATATCAGAGTAAGATGGGTGATGACGGAATTCAGAAGCCGGCCCTAGTGAAAACCGTAACTGGCGCTAGGGGCAATATTGGCAAAAAGGCAAAAAGAAAAAAATAAGAAAAATGAAAGAAAAAGAGGTTGAGTTGATCATGGAAATCTGAGATTGAAGCAAAATCGGCATGAGCAGAATGGGGCAGTTTTGGCAGTTGGGGATGACTCTAAAGGTCCTAAGATGGACGGTTCTGATCCCTCAGTATTTTGTGGACTACCCTTTTCATTATTTAACCTGGTTTTAATTCATTTAATTATAGGTGATTAAGTGCATGGACCAAATTTCAAAAAAATACAAAAAAAAATATAAAAAGGAAAAATTATACTTTGGCCAGTGATGAGAAATCAAATACTTTTCATAAAACCTTTGTTTTTACAAGCATCTGAGCATTCTGAGGCCAATAATATAAAAACTTTATTTTGAATTAAATCCTTTGTATTTCCACTATTGGAGTTCAATTTTGTACAAAGGTATGAAAAATGTGCAGGAAATAAAGCTAGTCTCCTAGCCGCTCCTCAAGCTCCCGAATCCGAGCTGCCTGAGCTGCAATGACTCCTGAAGCCCCCTCTGCAGCGGGATCACTCAGGAAGGAAATGACCTCATCTAAAAGGGCCTGCTTGATCCTCATACTTCTAAGGTTGGCCAAAGTATCCTGGTACTTCTGCCGGATCATACGGACCTCAAAGCAACGGGCCTGCCACTGCTCCTCCAGCTTCTCTTCCGCGGCAATACGGCGTGAGGTCTGCTCCTCAAGCTGCCTTTCCAGATAAGCACCCTGTATCCTGAGCTCCTGGGCCTCCCGTACCCATATCTGCTGAAGCCGCTTATGAGAAGCCCGCTCAGACTCTAGAATGTCCTCATAGGTGGGAGCCAAGACTACAGGAGGATCTTCGGGTACCGGGGCCTGAGTCTGTATCTGTTCCTTGATCCAGAAGAGATAATCCTTCACATGGGTTTCCGAGAAGACTGGACCATGCATAAAGCGGACATAAGACCACTCCTTCATCAACCAAGCATTCAGCTTCATAGAAAGAGGCCCAAGACGATCCTCATATCCACATGGGATGATAATCCCCTGGGTCGCACGGAACTGACGAAGGACCCGCAGAGGAAGATAAAGCACTGCATGCCTCAGGCCAGCCAGAATCAGAAAGTTGCGGTCTCGGAAGCTAATCACTGTCTCCGCATTGGGCTGATAAGTGCCAGGCCATCTCACCTGGTCATCCTGAAGCGAGCCCAAGAAGGTGAACCAGCTCTGTTTGCCCCCTGGAATATCGGGGCACCCCCTGTTGCTCATCAAGAGAGGGACTTTCAGACTCGGGAAGAAGTGTCGATTGATCTCTTCAATCTGGCTCAAATGATCAAGTAGCCAAAGCTACAAAGGAAGAGAGAGGTGTCAGCACATTGTATAAAAAAAATAAAAAAAAATAAAAAAAAAGAAGCAAAAAAGGCAAAAAGAAAGCCAAAGAGCAAGAAAAAAAGAAAAAAAGACTTGTTTACCTGCAGGATCTGGGCACATGCTAGGAAGTGTTTCGACTTCCTGTTGTAGCAATCAGTCAAAGCTTGATATATTCCAGCCAAAATCATAGGGGCCAACCTCTCCCGCTCCCTAACCTGGCATATCACGGAAATCAAGGCCAAGTCCACCTCGTCATCCTCCCGTGGGAAAAGTAACTGGTTGACCACAATCAAAGTCAGGGCATTGAACCGGGCCTCCTTATCTTCTCCCCTCAAAAGCTTCTCAGTCAAAAAAGCCTTAGATAGGGTCAAAAGGGTGTCAGAATCCCCCAAGTCCTTCTTCCCTATGCCTAAAAAAGTAGAAGTTTCCTTCTTGTAACTGGGCCTAAGAGGTGGATTCACCACCTTCTCATCAAACCTCAGGCCCAGGATGGTTTCCACCTCTTCAATGGTTGGGGTCATCTCATGGGTCCCAAAACGGAACAAGTTGAGATCAGGAACCCAATGACCAATCATGGCCTCTATAATCTCCCACCTGAAGGGAACCTTGGGAATGAGCAGGGTATGGCCTAGGTTGGTAGTACCCCATCTCCTCTCCTCATCTAGGGTCATAGAGTTAACCCACCTTGTGTAAAAGGAATCCACAGGGTTGTACCTAGTGAGATTTGGGGGTTTTGATCTAAAAGGCTGTTTTGCAGGGGAGGCAGTGTGGACAGACAATAATGGGGCAGAAGATGATCCAGATTCCATTGGATTTGACGGGAGCAAGCTAGAACTCAAGAAAAGGAAGAAAAAGGCGAAAAAGGGGGTTTCTAAACTCAAAAACTCGTAAAAAATGTTCAAATCCCGAGGCAGGCTGCATTTATAGCATCTTTTAACATATCCGGTAACTCAGACCGGATACAAAGGCTTTAGTAATATCCGGATAAGAATACCGGATACAGAGGATGCCACGAATATCCGGTATGTCATACCGGATACAAAGACCAATCAATGTATCCGGTATGTCAGACCGGATACCGAGAAAAAATGCAAAAAAGGGGCCAAGGATGAAAAAATCCGAATTTTTTACCTGTTTTACCTGCTTACATGTCATAATTGCATAAAATTGAGAGCAAAAGATGTACAAGACATGATAGAATGAATAAAAAGTTCTTTTCATATATATCTGGAAGTTTTGTACAAGGATGATGATATGAATACATGAAAATGAAAAAAATCCTAATCTACTCCTATGCAGGATCATCCCCCGCGTCCTCGGCCGCGTCCACCTCTACGGCCTCTCCCCCAAAGTGCTCGGCCTCTAGAGTATGCAAGGATCCGCTCGGCTGCATGGCGAGGATGCCGACCTACCACCTGCTGAAGATGATACTCCAAGCAATAATCCTCGAGATCTGGGGGAGGAGCAGGAGTAGAATCTGGGGAAGAAGCCTCGGGCTCAGCAGCAACCGGCCCAACTGGGCCCTCATTCAAAGCATCCCCTGCTCCCGCAGCTCCAGAAGGCCCAGCATCAGCAGCAGAGGGGCCAAGATCAGAAGCAGCTGAGACCACAGAAAAGAGAAAAATCAGAAGACTCAGATATAAGGAAGAATAAAAGAGGAGAATTAAAAGAAGATCATACCAGGAATGTCTGCAGAAGGAGCAGGAGGATCCGACTCGTCAAGACCAGCCGCTGGGGCATCCTCGGGATCAGAGGCCCGAGCAGGAGAGGGGTCAGGAATCAGGAAATCATGCTCAAAGAAGGCATCCTGATCATGGACCGGGCCCTGCACAAGTCAAACAAGCATATCAGAATATCAGAAATAGGAAAATGAAAGAAAAAATATAAGAAGGCCAGGTACCTGTCTAGCCTGGAGCTCAGCAACCAAGGCCTCCAGCTCCCTGATCCGGGCATCCCGCTGGGCCACGACCGCATCGTGCTCCGCGATCATATCATCGATCGCAGCCCGCTGGCTCTCGAACCGGTCCCGAATGGAGTTCAGCTCGTGTACCTGCCAACAAGAAAGGAAGCATGGTCAGAAATGCATAAGAAAGGAAAATAGGATAAAAACAGGAAGAATACAAGGCGTACCGTGTCCTCATGGATCCGGATACGGATCCCGCCAATCTCTGTCACCCCGGCACGAGTGGGTCGATCCATCAAGCATCCAATAAACACCCTCTGGAACCACTTGTCATAATCTCCGCCTACTGTGAGCCCCCCGGCATCCAGCAAGTGATCGAACTGATCCACATCAAAGCCAGGAAGGAGAGTATCGGGACCCACAGCAGGAGGAGGGACGGGGATGCGAAGTGCGCCAGTGTGCTGGTAGTACAAGCGCTCTCCCAAGTACATCACCCTACCAAGCCTCCCAAGGAAGCACTGGTAAGGCTGACGTCGGAGATCTCTCTCAAAAGCATCCTGTACTGTCATCTCACGGGCAACTCCGACATCCACGTCATCTGGACGGGATAGAATGAGCTGCAAAGAAGCAAAGTGATCAGATACAGTCAAGATACAGGAAAGAAAATAGAAGAAAAAGAATAAGGCTTACATCAGATCGGCGGGCACGGTCTAAGTGTACCCGGGCAGTACGAGGCTGACTCCTATCAGCATCCCAGACCTGGGCCGACCATCGCAAAGCCACTGGAAAATCTGCGACCTCAAGTACCGGAGAGGGGCGGAAGAAGGTCATATAGGTGTACATGAACACCTGGCAAAAGAAAAATCAGTCAAGAAAAGATAAAGCCTAATGAATTAAACCAGACAGATGAATGCAATACCTGTAGAATCTGCCAGAAGAACCGGCTGCTGACTCCATCACCTCTCGGAGATGCTAAGCCTCGAACCGCTCGGCACAGCCCGGCCAAGATGGTCCCATAGTGTAGACACCTTATTTTTGCACCCCTAAAATGGCAAAAAAATGAAAAGTTAAACTTTTAGTCAAACCTTGAGGGGGTCAAAAATTGACTTTTTGATTCAAGTAAATTTGGCCATCAAACTTCATATCATTGGAAAGAGCATTTCGACACGGTTCCAACGCAACTAAATTTGCTGGAATCGGAGTCCAGGTGAGAAAAATATGGCCCGGTCAAACTTCCAGAAAGCAAAAAGTTGACTTTTTGCTCGACCCCAATTCAGCTGCCAAACTTGACCCCAGTGGACAGGTGGTTCCGAGCCGGTTCCAACGACACTAAGTTTGCTGAAATCGGACACCGGATAAAGAAGTTATGAGCAGTTGAAGTTTCAGAAAAACTGCCCATGTGGCAAAAAGGCAGCAAAAATGGACTAAACCAATAAAATAAATAAGATAAATGTGTTTAATAATATTTTAATAAAGAGAATCTCACTTTTTTTAATAAAATAATCGAAAAATCGGATAAAAATCCTGCAATAAGCCAAATTGAATAAAGGTTTGAAATCCACACATTTTTAAAACGTGCGGGACCGTATTTACATTACGGGCAGGGCATGCCCGTATTTAAAGTACGGGCACGCTTCTAGAAGGACAACACGCGTCGCTGTACGGCGAGACACGCGTCCCGTACGGCCGAATCTGCGATAATTGCAAATATTCGTTTTTCGCCCGTATTTGAATTACGGGCAAGGCACGCCCGTACTTGAAGTACGGGCAAGGCATGCCCGTAGTTCAAATACAGGCACAGGATTTTTGCCTATAAATAGAGAGGCCACCCCCCTTCATTTGAACAAGCCATCCTTCCCTGGCCTCTCCCCTCTCTGCCTATGTGATTATCTCGGCCATACTCTGTCCAACTATCATCACCCTTAACCTAAACCTATTTTAATTCCCAAATTACCCCTACATCTCTAAACTACCTCAAAGCCATGCCCATATTCTCTTTAGTTTGGTCTTAAACCCATCCACCTTAGCCAAGCCCTTCCCAATTCATCCTAGCAAACCTTGGAGGACGCGGAAGCGCTGCCGAATTTGCCGGAGGAATCACCATTATTGAGTAGTCATATTGTGAGTATATCCCCTTTTCCTAATGTGATTATCATTTCTAATGTCTTTTTAAGCTTCTTTTGGATATTTTGATTTTAGTGTTACTAATCAATTTGCTGTTTTCTAAGTTATGGGAAGTTAAAATAAAGAAGGAAGTTATATGAAAATAAAAGAGAGAGTAGTGGGAAGAGAAAGGCTTAAAAGGACTCTTGAATAAGCTAATCAAAGCCTTTTTTATGCCTGGATGAAGAAGAAGTTTTAGACCACCTTTTGCTGCTAAAATCACCCCTGTAAATACCCCCTACTCCCCCCTGAAATTGGCCATGGGCAACTAATGAAGAGCTGGTTTTCCAGCAAAGACATCAATGAAGCAAGAAATGGCCATTTAGGCCAAATGGGGAATATGAAACATTTTGAATGACCTGAGATCGTTACTGAAGTCACCAGAGTACCTGAGAAGGCCACGGAACTAATCCCAAGAAGAATCGGCGGCCAAAATGCAAAGCTGAAGAAGCCCGTAAACTCAGAACGGTCCCATCTGGACCGTGTTTACTTCACGGGCAAGGTGAACCGGATTTCATCCACGGGCGATAATGGACCGTATAGAAAACACGGTCCAATATAAATGTAACTTAAAAAATGTAATTTCTCGGCCTGGTTCGACCAATTCCGGCCTAAACCGGCCTGAACCGACCTCTGTAGCATTTTGGGTTTTCTTAAGCCCATTTTTGGACATTGGGCCTAAATAGGCCCATCAAGATCCCTTAGGCCCACTAGTGGGGCCCACTTTTGACTGGCCCATACCAGGCCTGTTTTCAATAAACAGGTTCAAGGCCACTTGACTCTTGGCTAATGGGCCAAATCCAAGCCCACCAAGCCCATAGCATGTGTAGATAGTTTAAATAAATAACCAAAACGGGTTACCCAATAACCCAACTGGGCACAAGGCCCAACCATGGCAACCAACGGGTCTTCCAACGGGACCCGAGTCCGACCCACTTCACTTAAATACAAAGATAAAATCAAATAAAAGGGACCCACACCTTCAGAGGGTCCCGCCAGACCGAACAAAGCAGCATGCTGGTCTAGGAAGGGTGAAATTGACTCAGAAACCAGGGAGACCCGAGGGACCTGTCAAATCGACGGGGCGGACCGGGGTGTCTTTAGGACTTCCCCGGATCGTAACCGAGGACTTAGCTAGATCTCTAAAAAGCCGCAGACCAGACTTAGACCCGGTTAGGGCAAAACCGTGTCTGCCTGCACTCTCAGGCAGTGGCGACTCTGAATATCCCGAGGCACGCGCCAAAGGTGCGCCCGGTGTGCGATCTAGGATTTTTAGGTGCGCACAACTTGGCGACTCCGCTGGGGATCCCTCAACCCAGTCGGACCCTGGTTATCAAATGAGTCAACTAGGTGGATATAAGCAGATTTAGGAAGTACTTTTTGTCCAACTTTAGTAAAGTATGGAACTCATGTAATTACATGATATTGGGGGATCCTGTCAAACGGACATGATAATCGCCTAAGGCAAGTGGTTTTTAACAGGGACCAAGGTGACCCGCCCACTTACCTGGGGATCCACCCAGATCTTGTATTACATGCTGTTCTGCACTTTTACTATAAATGTGACATTAAGGAACCCTTAATCAGCCTATTATCTGAGAATCACCCGATTAGACACAGCACTTGGCTCCACTGCACATACAAGCACCTCACTACACTGTGAATGAGTCTTTTAACTGCATGGGGTGATATGCACGAGGGAGTCTGCATAGATGACCCGAACTGAATACTGTCTGAATATCTGAATGCTCTTCTTAACCAAAACCTAGATCTCTCTAGCAGCCACCCTTCTTCACTCGAGAAACTTACTTTTGGGATGGTATTAGCCCTACGCTCCCGTGGCTTGCCGGGGAAAGCAGGGTAAACCCATCTCCCCAGGTTTCTGGATTCTTCAAGCGCCATTGGTTTCTTGCCATGGTACGCGAAGGGTCTAGTACTTGGCTCAGACCCTTGAAGGCAGGTGCCTTGGGCTGGGTATCCTTCCCCGCCTATTACTTCTGATAAACCCTGATATGAGCATGGACATAAATGAACAAATAGGGGTAAAATTAATCTGGGGCATTAACCCCCACCTGTGTTGGTCTTAACCCTAATTAACTCGATTTAATCCGTGCATTCAAGTCGGTCTTGGTTCAGTTGAAAGCCGGCCAGATCAAATAAAAATGGGTCAGAACAGAGGCAGAAAAACCCTAGAGATAGGATTTCAGCCCGCCTGCCGAATGGCAAATTTGTACCCTCCTTTTGGGTTCTCAACAACCCTAAAGGTGATTCTCTTTTCAGATTTATTTTTGTAAATTTCGCCCTCGAAGGCAAGTTGTAAATATTGTGTTCAGTCCGACACTGGGGGCAGATGAAAGAACAGATGAAAGAACAGATGAAAGAGCAGGTGAAAGAACAGATGAAAGAAAAGGCCGGTTAAGACCTGAATGCGTTTTCTAAACATTTAAAGGACATAACCCTTAAAACTCATAACTTGAGTACTTGGATTTGATTTCTGATTGCATAAACTGCTTAGGCATTGATTTAATTTTTGCATATCTCGTTGCATGCCTTAGACTAATTTAGAGTTTTTGGTGGAAAACCCTAAATTGACTTGGAATTTCAAACGGATAGTCGGCATGGCATCTTCATCCTCGACTGAGAGAATTCGCTTCCCTAGGATAGAGAAGTGTGCCTTTGATACACCTTGGATCCGTTCTTGGACAAGGCAATTACAAGGAGATGAGCAAATTAAATGGGAACAGAAATACCACATGGGACAAACTTTGTCCCTGTTAAATGTGCCTATTAATTGGGACATGATCCAAGCAGCCCTGCTTTTCTGGGATCCCCAATTTTCCCTTTTCAGATTTGGGACTAATGAGTTGACTCCCACAATTGAGGAATTCGAATTATTCCTCCGATTTGGTGACCATGGAGAACCAGCTAGGCCAAGTCTCAAAGATAGCTACAAGAATGAAGCTTGTACTTTCTTTGGCCTACCCAGAGGGGAATTCCAGACCTTAGGAAGTGACCAAGCATTCACGCGGGTCTCTAAAACCTTCCTTGCTGAAAAGATAAGGGATAAAAAGCAGGAAAGACCCCGTGTTTGGTGGGACACTTTCACCCTCGTGATTCTGTCACAACTCTTCTTTCCTACTGGGGGAGACACCATTAATTTGGCCCTCATGGAAATTGTGGACCAACTCCAAGTGAAATTCCGGATTGCACCATTAATCCTTGCTCAGCTATATCATGCCTTGACCATGACCAAGAACGGAACTAGGAGGTTTCAGGGATGCGCTCCTCTCCTACACATTTGGCTTCAAGATCACCTGATGGTCGCTGAACCTATCAGCCCACGTTATGGGTACGTCCGTGACAATGTCACCCTGATGGCCCGAAGAGAGATTAGACCAGACTTACCCTCCAGAGAGGATTGGTTTGACCACTTTCTCCAACTGAAAGGAGAAACGGATATAAGATGGGGAGGCACATTTGACCAAACATATACCCCCGTCATAGCTTTCAGGAAAAGACATTGCCTAGCCTTGATAGGCTTGACTCATGCCATGCCATACTATCCGGTTCGAATTCTGAGACAGTTTGGGAAGTCTCAGGGAATACCGATCAAGGATGAGGCGGAAGGATTAACTGGCCCACTTACATGGGAATTGAAGAAAAAATTGATGAAGGAATGGCAACACGTGCACATACTCCAAGAGGACATTTTCACTGCATCCGATGTTCGTAATTACGAACAATGGATTGCTCGAGAAACTGGCCTAGACAGCCAACCTCCTCTTCATATCGTCACCTCTGATGATATCCCAGTTCCGCCCCCTGACACATACAGGGATAGGGTGGCCGAACTGCGGGAATCTCATTCTCGGATCCACCGTGCATACGTGGATTCCGAGCGTAAAAACAAGCAGGCCAATGAGGCCCTCCAACAGCAGCTTGACACCATGCGCAGACGCGCAAAAGAGGACCGACGTCTGCGGAATAAACTTCTGCGCGCCTTGAAAAGGCGAGACGTGTCCTCTCATTTTGATGATGACCAACCTAGCTAGACTCTGGGTTTGTTTTGTTTAATCTTGAAATTACTTATTCTGAATCTTGGCATTATACTGCTTTTTTGATGAAGAATTTTGTGCTAAATTTAATAAAGTCAATTAAGACATCCTCAAATTCTTTTTCTAAAACAAGTCTGGCCCAAATCCTTTCAGGCGTTCTGAATAAAGAACTCGCCAAATCCTTAAACCCAAGGGTTCTGAATAAAGAACACCCAATTCTTACCAAATTCCCCATATTCAGAAATTATCAATTTCAAATTTGAGTCTTAAATCTCTTCAAAATTTTGAGGCGATCTAAGTAAAGAACTCGCCAAATTGTTTAAATCTTTAAAAGCAAAGGGTTCTGAATAAAGAACACTCAATTCAAAATTTTCAGGCGATCTGAGTAAAGAACTCGCCAAATTCTTTTAATCTTTAAAAAGAACACCCCCATATTTACCATCAACTCTAAAACTTTCAGGCAATCTGAATAAAGAACTTGCCAAAAGAATCTTTAAAATCCAAGGGGTCTGAGTAAAGAACACCCCGTCCTTGTCAACTCTCAAACCTTCAAGTTTCAAACGTAAATTTAAAAACCCCAGGGTTCTGAATAAGGAACACCCAATCCCTTGAGCTCAGATCACACCCGTCTGATTTGAAAGGATCACACGGTCAGCCTAGGGGGCACCAATGCCACTGGTGTTTAAACCAGAAAATTGGCAAAGGATCGTCCTGGCATAGCATACCCCGTTGTGTGGCACCAAGGTCAAGCAACTAAGCTAACGACTAAGGTACGCTCGGGTATCCCTAGCCGAACTCTTAGGGCACTGAAACCACTGGTAATTAAACCAGAAAATTGGTGGAAGATCGTCCTGGCATAGCCTTCCCCGTTGTGAGGCGTCAAAGTCAATGGTGATTAAACCAACGACTAGCTAAGACACGCCCGGGAACTACTAGCCGAAGTTAGGTGCTAAAACCATCAGAGATTAAACTGAAAATTGGTTGAGGTACTGCGGAGACTTAACATAGTCCAACCTCGTGATACTGAGCTCAAACCAACCTTTTAAACCGGGTTCTCTTTCCCAGCCATTTGGCTAAAATAGACCAGTCTAAACCAGGGTTCTCTCCCCCAGCCGTTTGGCTAAAACAGATCAGCCTAAACTCGGGTTCTCTTCCCCAGCCGTTTGGTTAAAATAGATCAGGTTCTAGATTCCCAGTCTTTCTCAAAATAACTAAGATAAATCAATCTTTAAATTCATTTGGGTTCTCTTTCCCAACTATCTTAGGATAGTTAAAATAGATCTGTAATCATTTAAATTGATAATTTGACTACATAAACCAGGTAAAAATTGCACTAATTAATTGCTGTTTCAAGCAGGTACCAAAATTGCTTTCCGAAGCCCATACCTCTTAAGATCCAGAAGAAGGCTTGAAATGGAACAGTCAAGGGAACAGACCTCGCCAGGACAGGACCAGGCAGAGTCCAGCCAGGCACAGACAGTGACTGCTTTGCAACAGAGGATAGACAGCATGGGAACTATTATTCAAGAATTAATGACAGAATTAAGAGAACTCAGGATGGCTCCCCCTGCTGCAACAGTGACTTTGCAGCAACCGATTGCTCCACCGCAAATGGATGCTCCACCACCATACCCTGCGTACCCAGCTCCGTTGGTACCACCTCCACCTCCGCAAGCTGTGCCTCTTCCACAGGTTATTGCACCTGCCCAACTGGGGCAAGAAGAGGAAGATTGGTATAGAACACAGCAGGCCCAGTTTGATGAAAAGATGGCAGCCACTAAGTCAGAGGTAGATGCTTTGCGTGAAGAGCTGAAAAGCCTACGACCCAGTGCGGTCCCCATGGAGGCTACTTTAGACAGCCTCTGCTTTTTCTCTGATGTTCAACTTCCACCAAAATTTAAATGCCCTGACTTGCATCAATTTGATGGCACCGGGTGCCCGTTAAACCACCTAAGGTCATACTCTGGAGATATGTGTCAATATGCCAAAGATGAAAAAATTATGATACAGTTCTTTCAGAGGTCACTGATAGGAGCAGCATACACTTGGTTTTTGAGTCTGGACAAAACCAAGATTAAGACTTGGAATGATTTAGCGGCAGCATTCATCCAGCAGTACCGTTTGAACAGTCAGATTGTGCAAACTAGGGCAGAGCTGCAGAGGCTGACAAAGAAGAATCAGGAATCTGTACGAGAATATGCCAAGAGATGGAAAGAATTGGCAACCCTAGTCCAACCCCCACTACTTGAACAAGAGATGACCTCCTTATTCATTGCATCACTAGGACAGCCATTCTTTTCCCTGCTACTGGGGCAAAGTACTTCCAACTTTAATGACCTGATTCTGACAGCAGATAGAATTGAAGATGCGGTTAGGACTGGTAAAATAGATGGTAGTGGCCAGGGCCCTACACAGAGAAGGGCAGCGGTAGGACAGAGTAACAGAAATCAAGGGCAAGAGCCTAGGAGGCAGGAAACCCAGGCTGTTAATTATGTACAGCCAACACAGCCTTACCATATCTCTCAAAGGAACGAAAGTCAGGGGCAACCTTTGAGAAGAACCAGGGAAGAGGCAGAGGCAAGAATGAAAAGGGTTTTTACCCCGCTACCTTATGCACCTGCAGAACTATTGGCCACCCTGCTGAAGAAGGGGTACTTACAGATCAAGCCTCCAAATCCTCGAATGGTAAATTCACGAAACTATAATGCGTCAGAAAGATGTGAATACCATTCTGGAGCTCCCGGGCATTCCACAAATCGATGCTGGGATTTGAGGCATGACATACAGGATCTGATAGACAGCAAAAAGATCTCTGTAGATCCCCCAGCACCAGCAACACCTACTCCACCTACTGGTACAGCCACTAACCCCCTTCCAGATCATAATAAGGCTTCTGGCAGCAGAACAGTACATCAGGTCATCAGTGACCAGAGCAATGAAGTACAGTTTGACCCCTCTATGTTGATTGGGCGACCGGGGCAAATTGTCAGGATATACCTCCAAGAAGAGATAGTTAAGCAGCAAGTATGCGTCATCAACGGAGATGATGACGAAGAAACCTTCTTGGGGTTCCCTCTGGTGCATTTCAACTTGCCCGAGCCAGAGCCTTTCTACCCTCCACCTGTCCCAGATTCACCTTCCCTGAACATCTTTGACATGATGAACCCATTCAATGAACCTGTGGACTTCCTACTGGAACCACCCACCCTTAATTTACACCACCTTCACCTTGACCCAACCTACTCTGCTGTGCCTCCACCTTACCAATTCCTACCCATGTACCATGATTCCACCATCACTTCCACTGAAAGGGAAGTCGATCGGATCACCCGTTCTGGTCGATACATAAACCCTAACCCACCACCTGCACCAGAGGGAGAGACTAGTGAGGAAAGAACAAGGAAAGAAAAAGGGAAGGATGTGGCTGCTGAATTGCCACAGACCCATAAGAAGAAAGGGAAGGCTCCAGAGGAGGAGATTGAAAAGCTCCACTATAGTGCCTTCACTGCGGAGTATGATCTAGTGCCGCAGTTGAATAAGACACCAGCTCAGATATCCATTATGCGTCTCTTATTGGATTCAGACAAACATAAGGACGTACTTATGAAGATACTGGGTGATACTCATGTGCCTGATGACATCAGCCCTGAGCAGCTAGAGACAGTAATGTCTATAATTGCTACGCCAGAAGCAATCTCCTTTTCCTCAACAGACTTGCCCCCTGAAGGTTATAACCATACAGAGCCTCTGTTTATCACTGTAAGGTGCTCTGACTTGATGGTGAGACGGGTCATGATCGATAACGGGTCAGCTCTGAACATCTGCCCAGTCAGGACCTTCCACAGTCTGCAGCTGAACGCTGAATTGATCAAACCTAGCTCCAACAATGTCCGCGGGTTTGACAATGCCAAGAAGGATTCCCTAGGGGAAGTTACTCTGGAAGTTATAATTGCTGAAAGGGCCTTCTTCATTACATTTGAGTTGATGGACATCAATGCCTCCTTCAATCTACTGATTGGAAGACCTTGGTTACATCAAGCAGGGGCAGTCCCGTCCACCTTACATCGAATGATCCGATTCATTTCGGGAAATCAATTGATTACGGTGCACGCAGAAAATCACAGAGAATTTGAACAAGGAGGGGTACCTGTGATTGATTATGAGCTGACTACTTCCCTGAACTTCCAAGCCATAGAAATGGTGCAGATAAACAACATTCCTACTCCTCTGCAATCAGACTTGTCCCGCAGAAGGAAAAGGAAGAACATGTTTGGTGCTGCTGAATGCGCCGACTGGGGCCTCCGAGTAGGAGAAGGTTTAGGCAAATACAAGCAAGGCATCAAGTCTGCAATCCAGCCCTGTGACAAGTCTGTGGGCTTTGGACTGGGGTTTGTTCCTGAACCTGAAGATTATGCCAGGCTATTTGGCAGAAAAGCTGAAAGAAAGAGGGCACGAGCAGAAGGAAGGGATCCAAATTGGTCCATCTGTGTACAGGGCCAGTTATACCATCACTTTGCCAATATGGAGAAGGAAGCTGCACAAGCCATTCAGAACATAGTCCCCCAGGGATGGGGCGATGAGTTCAATAATCCAGTTGAGCAAGCGGAAGCTGACTATCTGCAAAGGTTATGGGATGAACCTCCCAGGCCCCAGGAGACAGTTACAGAAGAGAACTCAGAAGCTCTCAGTGGGATGATGGAAGAACTGTCTGCTTTGTTCTCTTGGCAGTCAGTTGACACCGAAAAACCAGCTATCCCAGAAGAAGCATTTACCTATCCATCAGATAATATCGAGATACCATCAACTGAGGCTGAAGAAGAAGAGCCGGCTCAGTACATCTACATGATGGAAAGCCAAGATAGTTCAGGAGAACCCACTCTAAGGCAAAGGTCTCCCCCACCTCCTATCTGCATTATACACCCAAGTACCAAGGATGGTCTGGGTCAGATGTTCCAGAACATGCCCCAAGTGCTGGGACTGCCTACTGAGCTGGCTTACCATGAAACTTATGGTAACTGGGCGCCTGACGAACATTCTTCCAGCAAGAAGGAAGAATCATCAGTAAAATCTGTAACCAAGGCATTGCCTAAGGTGGAGCCACCCAACGAAGTCACTATTCGGGTACCAGGGACTGTCATCCGCCGCAGGGTATGGATCAGTATATCATCAGAGGATTCAAGTCAGAATCAACCGAAGAAGGGCACAGCTGATGACCCCATATGCATCTCCTCTGACAGCAGCATTAGCATGATACAGACCGGGAAGGTGAATGCGGTGACCGCTGTAACCAAGGGTAAGCACGCATTGCAGAACTGGAGTTCGACGCCACTTGCCACTCGCAAAGCCGAACTACCACAGGGAGTTTCTTCCACTTCTGAAATTCCCCCTGTAGATATTGCTGCACTTTTTAATAAATGCGTGAAGTCTTTTGATTATTTTTCTGCTTCTGTGAATAATTCTGCAAATAAGCAAACCCAAAATCACAACCTTAATATCAATCTCGACGCACACCCGAAAAATTCGGAGCACGAGATAGATAATCAGGCTGCCAAAATCAAACAAAAACAAAAAGAACAAAAAGAAATCCAAAGTGTCGAGCAGGAATCAGATAACGACACTTGCTCATCACAACCCGATGATTCAGAAATTATCCCCAGTGATTCTTTTGAACTTGAGGATAATGATGAATCATGGGAGACCCCACCTGAAATCCAATTTGCCTTGGACAGACATGAAAAAGGTCTCCAGGCTAACATTGAGGAAACTGAACCTATCAACATAGGTGACACAGCACAACCAAGGATTCTCCAAGTTGGTAAAAAGCTGACATTATTACAGAAAACACAGATAACTGATTTTCTAAAATCCTACACTGATGTGTTTGCATGGTCATATGAGGATATGCCTGGGTTAGACATAGATTTAGTTGTGCATCGGTTACCTATAAAGTCTGAGGCCACACCAGTGAAGCAAAAACTCAGACGCATGAAACTAGAATGGGCCTTAAAGATCAAGGAAGAAGTCGCCAAGCAGTTAAAAGCTGGGTTCTTGAAAGTTACAGATTACCCAGAGTGGTTAGCAAACATCGTGCCAGTCCCCAAGAAAGATGGAAGGGTCAGGATGTGTGTTGATTACAGGGATCTGAACAAGGCAAGCCCGAAAGATGACTTCCCATTGCCACACATTGATATACTGGTTGACAATACTGCAACTCATTCCATGTTCTCCTTTATGGATGGATTCTCCGGGTACAATCAGATAAGGATGGCACCTGAAGACATGGAAAAGACTTCATTTATTACGCACTGGGGCACATACTGCTACAAAGTGATGCCATTCGGGTTGAAGAATGCAGGTGCCACATACCAGCGAGCAATGACTTTGCTATTCCACGATCTGATGCACAAAGAAATGGAAGTATATGTGGATGACATGATTGCAAAGTCAAAAGAAGAAGAAAATCATCTGATGAACCTTGGAAGAGTGTTTGACAGGCTCAGGGAATGCAAGCTCAGGCTGAATCCGAATAAGTGTGTATTCGGCGTTACCTCAGGGAAGCTACTTGGATTCATCGTTGGGAAACGAGGAATTGAGGTTGACCCTGTCAAAGTGAAGGCCATATTGGAGATGCCTCCCCCATCCACAGAGAAAGAAGTGAGAGGTTTCCTTGGCAGATTACAGTACATCAGTCGGTTCATAGCACAGATGACTCCCGTGTGCGAACCAATATTCAAATTGCTAAAGAAGAATAACCCAGTGGTTTGGAATGAGGATTGCCAAGAAGCATTTGACAAAATCAAGGCCTATTTGATGAGTCCACCGACTTTGGTTCCCCCTGTACCAGGACGACCGTTAATCATGTACTTGTCAGTCACGGAAACAGCAGCCGGATGTGTCCTAGGGCAGCATGATAATACAGGAAAAAAGGAACAAGCAATTTATTATCTGAGCAAGAAATTTACCAATTATGAAGTAAGATACACATTGCTTGAGAAGACCTGTGGTGCGTTGGTATGGGCAGCTCAGAAGCTCCGGCATTATCTCCTCAGTCATACTGTCTTTTTGATCTCAGATGCAGATCCCTTGAAGTACATTTTTGAAAAGCCAATCTCCACTGGAAGGATAGCCAAGTGGCAGGTTATCTTATCTCAGTATGATATTGTCTACACCACGAGAAAGGCAATAAAGGGACAGGCAGTGGCAGATCACCTGGCAGAACACCCTGTGCTCGACTATCAGCCTCTTATCACCGGGTTGCCGGATGATGAAATTATGTGTGCCGAGTTAGCAGAAGAGGAAACCCGATGGCAAATGTTCTTTGATGGAGCCGTCAACATCAATGGGAAAGGGATTGGAGCAGTAATCATTTCCCCAGAGGGAGTCCATCATCCAATAGCAGCAAAACTCTTGTTCGATTGCACTAACAACATGGCAGAATACGAAGCATGTGTGTTAGGCTTGCGAGCCGCAATTGAAATGAATATCCAAGAGTTAAAAGTTTATGGTGATTCTTGTCTAATCATCTACCAAGTAATGGGGGATTGGCGGACTAAGGATCCAAAGTTGGTGCCATATCAGGAACTGATTAAGGAGTTGGAAGGACAGTTCAAAAACGTGACATTTGACTATATGCCACGAGACAGGAATCAGTTTGCAGATGCCCTGGCAACACTGGCATCTATGGCAACCATCAGTGGCGATACTTGGGTACAACCATTGGAGATAGAAGTGCGGCGTTCTCCGATCTATTGCTTTCGTGTTGAGAAGAGCACATCAAAAGGGGAACCCTGGTATACAGATATAATGAGGTACCTGAGAAACAGGATTTTGCCAGAGAATGCCACCGCATCTGAGAGGCGCACGATCCAGAAATTGGCAGGACAGTTCTTCCTCAGTGGGGGCAAGTTATACAAGAAGTCCTATAATGATTCACTGCTGCTATGTGTAACAGAGGAAGAAGCACAACAGCTGATTGATGAAGTCCATGGGGGGCAATGTGGCGCACATATGAATAGGCACATGCTAGTCAGGAAAATTTTGAGAATGGGCTATTACTGGTTAACTATGGAACATGATTGCCATATCCATGTAAGAAAATGCCGGTTATGCCAAGTTTATGCTGACAACATTCATGCACCGCCCAACACTTTGTACTCAATGACTTCTCCTTGGCCCTTTGCCATCTGGGGAATTGATATGATTGGAGAGATCCATCCGAAGGCATCAAATGGGCATCGATTCATCTTGGTTGCAATAGACTATTTTACCAAGTGGGTAGAGGCCGTGTCCTTTACAGAGGTCAAAGGGTCCCATGTGCTGAAATTCATCAGAAATAATATTGTTTGTCGCTACGGTGTGCCTGAAGCACTGATCACAGAAAATGCCAAGAATTTGAATAATAAGGACATGGACAAAATGTGTGAAGATTTGAAGATCAGGCATTTAAATTCCACGGCATACAGGCCCAAGATGAATGGAGCAGTAGAGGCTGCCAACAAAAATCTGAAGAAGATATTGGAGAAGATGGTAGTCACCTACAGAGACTGGCATGAGAAGCTGCCATATGCTCTGCATGCATACCGAACCTCAATCAGGGTCTCAACCGGAGCAACTCCTTTCTCTCTTGTATATGGAATGGAGGCAGTCCTTCCCGTGGAAGTGCAGATCCCTTCACTCAGAATCCTGAAGGAAGCAGAGGTTGATGACATTGAGTGGGAAGAATCAAGGTTTGACCAGTTGCAGTTGCTTGATGAGAAAAGAATCAAAGCTCTGTGCCATGGACAACTCTATCAGCAAAGAATAGCACGAGCTTACAATAAGAAAATGATACCACGACACTTCAAGGTGGGAAACATTGTCATGAAAAAGATATTCCCCCATCAAGAAGACAATAGAGGGAAGTTTAAGCCAAACTATGAAGGACCTTTCATAGTGCACAAAGTTCTGTCCAAAGGAGCACTAATCCTACAAGAGATGGACGGAACTATCTTTCCTGAGCCAATAAATGCAGATGCTGTCAAACTGTATTATCCTTGAGATCATTCCAATTGGGAAATGAAGAGAGGCCATCTTTGACTCTCCCCCAAACCTGTAAATCCTTTCAAACACCCTAAAAGATTCCCCTAGTTAGACACTTTTGGGCCTGAAAATTTCTTTTCAAACCTAGTACAGGTGTTCCTTCACATCCAAAAGGGCATTCCTGGCCCCGAACGTGAAAAAAAAAAAAAAAAAAAAAGAGAGCAATTGCGAAGAAAATCAAAGCAATTGCGAAGAAAACCAAGAAAAAGAGAGCGATTGTGAAGAAAATCAAGAAAAAGAGAGCAATTGCGAAGAAAATCAAGAAAAAGAGAAACAATTGCAAAGAAAATCAAGATCAATATGAATTCCCTAACAAAAAAATAAGCCAGGATGTAAGCCCCAACAATAAAAGGAGCACTGTACAGACCTATAAAATCACAGCCTTCTTGGGCCACTTATCTTTCTTTCAAAACCCCGGCCTAGCCTACATTTCGTCCTATCTTGAAGACCTCTCAGATCCCAAAGTGAATGATCTTGAGCAAAACAGTCAAATCCGCGTTTTCTGGTAATGACGGAATTGGATTCTCCCTGCAAGGACCGGACGTGGTGAAAACCCAAAAAGGGCACTATGGGCAAAAAGGGTCAGTCATGGTAAAAAAAAAAAAAAAAAACTGGTCATACCTTGATTAGAAGCAAAAAGGGAAATGCAGCAATAACAGAAACAGGATGGACAGTGCACTAAGTGGGGACAGCCAAGTGACCTGAAGGGCCCAGATTGGCAGACTGTGTTTGAGTCAACACTCCAAGGCCTATGATGACAAGGCTAAAGATACCAAGCACTCTAATCTGTGTCTGGCTTAAGGATTGACTTTTGTGATAATTGCAGGCACAAACACACACTACCACATCGGTGTTTTTCCGTAATTATTCTGCTTAACTACTCTTGGAATTTCCCCAGCTGTGCTGCTAACCCGTGAAGAAGGATTCATTGCCTAAATCAATAGCCATTTTTGATTGTGATGAGTGAAAGGTTTAAAAGAGAAACCAACCTTGCATATCCCCAATGGAGCAAACACTGATGTTGTGTTCCTTGTACAGGTGCAAAGAAGGATGAAAAATGCAAGATGAACATGAGAAGGATACTTTGATCCTTCATTCCCCAACAGAGGCTTCTTCCCTTTCATCCCCAACGGAGCTCAGAAGAAAGAAGATCGTCAAGATCCTCACAACCTCCATCAAAACTTCAAGAGCAAAGAAGGACATCACGATAATCCCCAGAGAGTCATCTAGACAGACCATGCTCCCACCAGATCACCAGTGGATGCTCATAAGTGGAAAGAGAAGCTTTAAATGCCTAGACAAGAGAAAGAACCTGGCAAGGAGAAGCAACAAGAAAGAGCAATAATGGGCCAATTCGCCCCCTTTTGTAAATTTTGATTTCCCACTTTTGTAAATAGTATAGGCCAGAGTAAGTGTGTGGTCTCCGAGATGATGGACAGTAGCGTGAAAGCTTCCTCCCGTCCTCCTACCTGCACTCCCAAACCCATACCTTGGCCTACCTAAAAAAAAAAAAACCCCCAAGTTTAAAGAAATAAGAAAGTCAAAACTGAAGTCACTAAAAGCTTTAATGGAGCAAACTAAAAGAAAAGAACATTGTTAAGTGCCTTGCATCAACGCCGAAACAGGCTGATGAGCTCAAAACCAACCTTATCTCATTTTTCAAAAAGAAACCGCCCTATTCAAACCCGAAAGAGGGTATAGGGATTCCAAAACCAGGAAGTGATACCAGACATCTGACACTTCCCTTTCACTAAAAAACAAATTCAATGATTGAGCTCGTCGACCATGTCGACAGAAATGCAAGGTGCAAAAATAAGGTTCTTTTTCTTCTTTGCCGTTCATCCCCGAAGGTGACTCCAGCAAAAAGTTAAACTTTTAGTCAAACCTTGAGGGGGTCAAAAATTGACTTTTTGATTCAAGTAAATTTGGCCATCAAACTTCATATCATTGGAAAGAGCATTTCGACACGGTTCCAACGCAACTGAATTTGCTGGAATCGGAGTCCAGGTGAGAAAAATATGGCCCGGTCAAACTTCCAGAAAGCAAAAAGTTGACTTTTTGCTCGACCCCAATTCAGCTGCCAAACTTGACCCCAGTGGACAGGTGGTTCCGAGCCGGTTCCAACGACACTAAGTTTGCTGAAATCGGACACCGGATAAAGAAGTTATGAGCAGTTGAAGTTTCAGAAAAACTGCCCATGTGGCAAAAAGGCAGCAAAAATGGACTAAACCAATAAAATAAATAAGATAAATGTGTTTAATAATATTTTAATAAAGAGAATCTCGCTTTTTTTAATAAAATAATCGAAAAATCGGATAAAAATCCTGCAATAAGCCAAATTGAATAAAGGTTTGAAATCCACACATTTTTAAAACGTGCGGGACCGTATTTACATTACGGGCAGGGCATGCCCGTATTTAAAGTACGGGCACGCTTCTAGAAGGACAACACGCGTCGCTGTACGGCGAGACACGCGTCCCGTACGGCCGAATCTGCGATAATTGCAAATATTCGTTTTTCGCCCGTATTTGAATTACGGGCAAGGCACGCCCGTACTTGAAGTACGGGCAAGGCATGCCCGTAGTTCAAATACGGGCACGGGATTTTTGCCTATAAATAGAGAGGCCACCCCCCTTCATTTGAACAAGCCATCCTTCCCTGGCCTCTCCCCTCTCTGCCTATGTGATTATCTCGGCCATACTCTGTCCAACTATCATCACCCTTAACCTAAACCTATTTTAATTCCCAAATTACCCCTACATCTCTAAACTACCTCAAAGCCATGCCCATATTCTCTTTAGTTTGGTCTTAAACCCATCCACCTTAGCCAAGCCCTTCCCAATTCATCCTAGCAAACCTTGGAGGACGCGGAAGCGCTGCCGAATTTGCCGGAGGAATCACCATTATTGAGTAGTCATATTGTGAGTATATCCCCTTTTCCTAATGTGATTATCATTTCTAATGTCTTTTTAAGCTTCTTTTGGATATTTTGATTTTAGTGTTACTAATCAATTTGCTGTTTTCTAAGTTATGGGAAGTTAAAATAAAGAAGGAAGTTATATGAAAATAAAAGAGAGAGTAGTGGGAAGAGAAAGGCTTAAAAGGACTCTTGAATAAGCTAATCAAAGCCTTTTTTATGCCTGGATGAAGAAGAAGTTTTAGACCACCTTTTGCTGCTAAAATCACCCCTGTAAATACCCCCTACTCCCCCCTGAAATTGGCCATGGGCAACTAATGAAGAGCTGGTTTTCCAGCAAAGACATCAATGAAGCAAGAAATGGCCATTTAGGCCAAATGGGGAATATGAAACATTTTGAATGACCTGAGATCGTTACTGAAGTCACCAGAGTACCTGAGAAGGCCACGGAACTAATCCCAAGAAGAATCGGCGGCCAAAATGCAAAGCTGAAGAAGCCCGTAAACTCAGAACGGTCCCATCTGGACCGTGTTTACTTCACGGGCAAGGTGAACCGGATTTCATCCACGGGCGATAATGGACCGTATAGAAAACACGGTCCAATATAAATGTAACTTAAAAAATGTAATTTCTCGGCCTGGTTCGACCAATTCCGGCCTAAACCGGCCTGAACCGACCTCTGTAGCATTTTGGGTTTTCTTAAGCCCATTTTTGGACATTGGACCTAAATAGGCCCATCAAGATCCCTTAGGCCCACTAGTGGGGCCCACTTTTGACTGGCCCATACCAGGCCTGTTTTCAATAAACAGGTTCAAGGCCACTTGACTCTTGGCTAATGGGCCAAATCCAAGCCCACCAAGCCCATAGCATGTGTAGATAGTTTAAATAAATAACCAAAACGGGTTACCCAATGACCCAACTGGGCACAAGGCCCAACCATGGCAACCAACGGGTCTTCCAACGGGACCCGAGTCCGACCCATTTCACTTAAATACAAAGATAAAATCAAATAAAAGGGACCCACACCTTCAGAGGGTCCCGCCAGACCGAACAAAGCAGCATGCTGGTCTAGGAAGGGTGAAATTGACTCAGAAACCAGGGAGACCCGAGGGACCTATCAAATCGACGGGGCGGACCGGGGTGTCTTTAAGACTTCCCCGGATCGTAACCGAGGACTTAGCTAGATCTCTAAAAAGCCGCAGACCAGACTTAGACCCGGTTAGGGCAAAACCGTGTCTGCCTGCACTCTCAGGCAGTGGCGACTCTGAATATCCCGAGGCACGCGCCAAAGGTGCGCCCGGTGTGCGATCTAGGATTTTTAGGTGCGCACATATAGATCAGCCGACCCCATGCTAGCTGGCGGGTCTGATGGAAATCTCTCAAGGCGTCCAAAAAGAGCGGACTAACACCAGTCGTATCCTCCGGGAAGAAGCAGCTCCCCAACATCAGCAGGAATACATGTCGGAAGATCGGCGCAAAGGCTGCATCCTCCACAGAAACGGTCTCGTGCCTCCTCTCAAAATGGCGAGCCAGACTCTCCCGCAGCCAGCTAATGGAGAGCCGGCCACTCCTCCCATCCCAGGCAGTAGGTGGCAGGGCCTGATACCCCAGAAGAAGGCCAATATCCTCTGCAGAAGGCCGCTCCAAGACAATGGTCCGCCCCGTCAAAGGAATGCCCGTAATCATCACAAAATCGGAGGGGCGGATCCCCAGCTCCACGTCCGGCAGATGGAATGACTGCGTCTCGGGGAAATATCTCTCCATCATGGCAAAAATAAGTGGACGGTCGGCTCTGAACGATGGAATACTGAGGAAGTGATCCAGGTGGCACCTCCCAAACTCCCGCCTGAGTGCCGGAGAAAGTGACCGTGCCAACTCGCTGAATCTCCCCCAGCTGCCGAGCAAGTGGGAAGAGTAGTAGGGAAGCGGCACATCGGCCCTGATGCACATGGAGGGGTGGCTATCCAAGCCATGGAGGAGCTCTGTATCATGCACAGAAGCCCTCAACTCCTCAGAGACCCCTGCCAGAGCTACAGCAACCCCCTCCAGAGCCATATCTCTGGCTCTGCCTCGGCCTCTACCACGGCCTCTCTCGCCCTCAGGGGCCTGATCCTGAACCCGGCCTCTGCCTCTGCCTCGACCACGAGCCGGTGCAACCACGGGCTAAAATTCAAGAGAAAGATGTGAAGGTTGTGTGGGAAAGGAGAATAGAAGAAAGAAAGAAAGAAAAATTTGAAAGCCTACCTCAGCAGAGCTCTCCCTGGAGACATCCAATGGCTCAGACAAGGTAGCACTGGAGCTCGCCTCTGTCCGAGCCCGCGAACTAGAGGGCTGATCAGCAGGGTCAGCCTCCTCTCTAACTCGGGAACGACTCCTAGCCATCTACAACAGGGAAGTGTTTTGTGGATTTCAGTTTAAATTTATGAAACTTGACTTTGCTTATAATTCACGTTCGGTTTTACATAATTTTTCCAGATTATCGTGAATCGTATCTCAAGGGTATTTCATCTGTTTCAGTTCAAAGTTTTCAAAAAGTGTTTGGTATTTCTAATTAAGTAATAATTTTATGCCAAGTTACTTATCAGAAATGTTGTCCTTAAAACATTTCTAAATGGTGTCCTGAAGCTTAATATTTTCCTAATTTGCTTTCAGGAAACAATGTGCAGAGCAAATCATAGGTACACAGCCTCTATTGGAAAAAGACTAAGTAGGTTGTATTTGGGTTCTAACAGGGCTAATAACATTTGAGGTCAAGGAATATCAAGGTAATGACAATTCGAAGGTCCCTGCAACCTAAACAGTATCAAGATGATCATGCAAGGCGTGGTCAAGAACAAGGCATATGGAATATCGCAATCAAAACTAATTGCAATTATCAACAATCCAGCATGATAGACAAAGTCAAAGCATGGAAAAGGCATGCTTAGAGGTGGCAGATTTGGTGTGGCACATTACAAGGAGAAAACAACAAGATAGCATTAACCACCAACAGGAGGCAAGCCAACATTTTGGCAGACATGGATTCGGCAATGCAAGATTTCAGACATGATCAACAGACAATGCATCATAGATAAATGTCAAACGAAAATTCATTATTTACTGACCTCCACCAGCGGGAAATTGGATTCAAGAGGAACAGTAGTCGATGAAGAAGTCGGCCGAACTCAGAAGGAATCGCCGGGGGTCGTCGCTCCAATGCCCAGGTGATGAATAGCCGGAAATTAGGAGAAAAGCGAGCTAGGGCTCGACTGATGCTGTAAATGGGCAGAGAGTGAATGTCGCCGGAGCAAGGAGCAACCGCCGGCAGCAACAGGAGACACCGGAGTTGCTGGAGATCACCGGAGAAGCAGGACGAGTCGGGACAGTCGGGGACGAAGGTCTGTGGCCGGTCTGAGTTGTCGGAGACTGAAGAAAAGAAATGAAAAGTCGCGGTCGCGCGCGAATTAAGTAAACCTGCGGGATCCGGATACTCAGGCCGGATACCCGCAGACTCTTTATTATCCGGATACACTTACCGGATACCAAAGAAAAAATAGAAAAAAAATAGAAAAAAGCAGAAAAAATAGAAAAAATAGAGAAAAAAACAGGGAAAAATAGAAAAAAGAAGAAAAGAAAAAAGAAAAGAAAAAAGAAAAAAGAAGAAAAGAAAAAAAAAGAAAAGAAAAAAAATAAAAAAGCAAACTTGTGCTATAATTCTTACTATTTTCTCAAAAATCCTATTTTTGTCTTGAAATTCACCTCACAGCCACGAGAGCTCTGTGGAATTTAGGTCAACTTTGGGAAATGTGCCTGGTCAAAAGGATGATATCCACTCAATTTTCAACTTGGTTTAATAAAAAATCAGTTTTTCAAAAATCCTATTTTTGGGCTTAAAATCCACTTCACAGCCACAAAGGGCTCAGTGGAATTTAAGAACTCTTGGAGAGATGCCCCCTTAAAGTGAGGGCTTTTTGGCAAATCTCCACTCAAAAATGGTTTTCTACAGAAATTGAATTGAACCGAGCAAATCATGCTCAAGGGAATGCAATTTGGGCTTGTCTACTCTTTGCAGCTCACTGCTTCGCAGCTCCCACAAAGAGGGGCAATTGTAGACACCCCAAATTGCACAAACAATCATCAAAAATCATTATCTCCTGGAAAGCCAGCACAGAATTTGAAGAAAATATACTTTTACCTGTATCCGGATACTCAATCCGGATACAAGTACTCTTTCTCGTATCCGGATACTCATACCGGATACATGTGAGCCTTAGCGTATCCGGTACCATGTACCGGATACCTTAAGGCCCTTTGTTATCCGGTCTGGTATACCGGATACCTTAAGTTTGCTCAAAATTAGGGTTTTCTGAGAGCTTTTCACTTTTACCATCATGTCCCTCATTAAATGAGGGGAAATCGCGGAAATAACCTTAGGGTTTAGGTTGGAGGGGTTCTAGACATTAATTTGTGTCTACCAATGACCTTAGCCCTTGCCTATAAATAGGAGCCTCCTCCTTGAGCAAATGGCACACAACTCTTGTTTTGAATTCTCGCAAAGAAGAACTCCAAGAGAAGAAGAGAACCGCTGTGGAATCGCCTCCAGAACTCAGGTAAGCCTCAACTTTTCTTTTCATTTTCTGTCTTTACATTCCTAGATCTAGATCTCTTCTTCTACCTTTCTGTAGTGTAAAGCTTTGTTTGTATGTGTGGAAATCCTTCCCCGGCTCAAAGTATCTCAAGACTCCCCTAGCCGTAAAACGTGAAGGCGGATCTAGGAGAAACGAGACTGGGGATTGACCCTAGTGCTAGAACCCATGTAGCGTAAGGCTTTTGAATGTTTGAAAACCGTTCCATATTCAAAGTACCCTTGATTATCTTAAAGAGAACAAAGGGAAACGATAATGGAACGGAACCCTAGGCTATGCTAGAACCTATTTTGTTGAATCTATATGCATGTATATGGATCTTGCTTGTTTTTTTTCACTTTTGCACACATATCACTATTTTGGCGGGATAGGCTCATATTTGGGGTTTATTGCATTTATTGTGATAAATCTCAAATAAATGGCCTCAATCAATTCTGGAATGCCTTTCGGATGATTTTAAAGTATTTGTGTTCATCTTGCACGAATTTCATTTTTATCAATTTTCGGACTTGGTTTTACTCAAAAATGGCTTAGCTTGACAGCACCTGTACCCTTACTTCGGACGTCCGTAACTTCATCATCCGGATGAATTTTGGGGCGATTCCAGAACCATGGGAAAGGTGAGGCTGTCTAGTTTAGGTCCACCAAATTTCATGAATTTCTATCTAGCCGATTTTTGACACCTTTCTGTCGAAGTTGAGTTGACAGTTCAGGTCCAAGTACAGAACTTGTCACTTTGACGGACCGCCATGTGTTCGTTTTAAATCCGATTTGAGTGATTTTTGTTTCTGAGTACTCCTTTATGAGTCTATTTTCAAATCCAGTTGGTTTCATAATTTTTGAATTCCATTTGAATTATTGGTAGCCGATTTACTCAGAACTGCTCATTTGCATTTTTCTGGGTAAATCTGTGATCTTCGGGGCCTGTTCGGGAGACCGCCCAACGCACATCCGAAGGGATTTTTGTATGAGACTAGTTTCTATGGAAAGATGGCCATACAAACTTCAATCACACCAAATTTCGTGGACTTTGGTGTAGTGGTTTTTTCTAGACAATTTTCCAAAGTTGCCCACTTACCACTTTTAAAAATCCCCAACAGCAACTTCAAAGGAGTATAACTCCTAGATTTTTCATTGGAATGAAGTGAAATTTTGCATGAGACTCTTATTTACCCTAATCTTTCAAATGGATTTGGTTTGGTTCAATTCAGAATTGGATTTGAATGATTTTAAGGCAAATGGCATACTTTTTACCGAATTTTCCGGATTTGATTTAACTTGGTTTTATGCAACCTCTACTTTGATTTCCATCTTTTGAGATATTCCAGAAATGATATTGACATAAGAGAGGATCTAAAATCCATTTGGATCTTCATGTGAAAATATCATACATTGTTCCTTTTTAAGGCTTTTTCATGATTTTAGCAAGCTTTCTATTTTTTGCATGAACATACACTTGGCAACCACTTCGTGTGGATGAATGGGGGTGCCTAACACCTTCCCCCGTTCATAATCTAATCCCCTTACCCATCTCTGGATGTGATTTTTAAGTAGGATTATTTTTATCCTAGAATTTGTCTTTTGGCTATTTTTGCCTATTTTTGAACTCTTTGGTGTCCATTCTCACCCCAAAATCATGAATGGTGGCGACTCTCCCGTTTTTTTGCGTTGAGCCCGTGTGTTGACGGAGGGAGGATCACTCCGGTGATTTTTTTTCCATGTCTCACAGATGGTTGGGCAAATTCTTTCTCACAATGTCATATCTTTTTCTGAAACTGAAATTAGCTCAGCCGGATACCACCATGTTGATCCTTTGCACATAACTATGCTTTGCAAGGGTAGAATGGTGGCACGGGCTTTAATAGACAATGGGTCAGCTTTGAACATTTGCCCATTGATTACTTTTATGAAGCTTGGTTTGGAACAAAATAAGATCAACCAAAATGAGAGGATCATAAGGGCTTTTGATAGCTCCAAAACACACTCCCTAAGGGAGGTTGAACTGCCGGTCACTATTGGACCATACCATCTACCCTCCACCAAAGAGTGAAATACATCAGAGGGCAAAAGGTGATAACGGTCTTAGCTGAGAACTTGATTCTTCCCGTTGTGTCTCCTGATGTACCCTATATAAACATTGAAATGACTGCAGACAAAATTACATTTCACTCTTTCCAATTTGAAACTGTCAATTTCATACCTGGAGGGTGTGAGGATATGAAAGGGAAGATGACCAGTGCTGAGAAGATGGTGGAAAAAGTGCTGAGAAAATATGATTTCCATCCAGGGAAAGGTTTGGGAGTTAACTTGCAAGGGAGGTTAGAACCAATAAAAGTTAAGAAGCTTATCCCTAGAGTGAGATTGGGGTCTAAACCAAGATGTTGGAGAAGACAGAAGCAGAATGAAGAAGGGAATACAGAGAAGAAAAGCCAAAGAAAATTCCCTCATTTAAAGGAAACTTTTCCAAAACCTTCTTGTACAATTCTGTTGTCTCCTCCCACGGATCAAACAAAACCTCCATACATTAACATCAACCCCCTTCAGAAACCATATGTCCCAACTTTGCAACCATATATTCCACCCTCATCAATCCCACCACTTGGCAAGCCCAAGCCACAACAACAAAATCAGTGGGATTTCTTTGGAGATGTTGGGGCTTTCTTTGCCATGGCAGAAGGTAAAAGAATAGAACAAGCAGATAAAGATCAGTTGCCCTTCATCGATTGGGCAACAGTACAAATTCCAGATGAGGTCATATCTGGATCGAGCCCTACAGCAGAAAAAAACGGTATAATTCATCCAGTGATGGTGGTCTCGGATTCGGGCTCAGAGGAGTAGGCTTGCACTATTTCCCCTGCTCCAGAAGAACATGTATTGAACAATTGGGAGGAAACTTTCCTTACCTTTGAAGCCGCATTTGGTTGGTAAACATATGCGGCCTCCAAGAAAAAAAACTCAATTAGTGGAATGCCCTTTTCTTGAAGGTTCTAATGAGCCTTCATCTTCAGGAAAAGTTTTCTTTGAAGGCTTTCAAAAAAAAAAAAGATTTTTACATTTTTTCTAGAAAATTTCAGTTTTTCAAAAAGGCCTAAACCACTTATGAATCATATAAGCAAACGGAATTGGAGCAAGTTGAATATGACTTCCACCTCGAGCTTGACTTTGACCTAATGGGAATCGAAAAAGAGACCGAGGTTGAAGAAGAAAACCCTCCGAAAGAAATTTCATATCAATTGGAGCGTCATGAAAAGGGTATTCAACCTAATATTGAGGAGACCAACTAAATAAATCTAGGGACCAAAGATGACCCAAAGATTGGTGCATGTTTATCTGATTTGCAGCGGAGAGAAATGTCACAATTCTTGGCCGATTATAAAGATGTGTTCACATGGTCTTATAGGGATATGCCATGGTTGGATACAAACATGGTTGTACAAAGGCCACCAATTCTGCCAAGAGTTAAGCCAATTAAGCAGAAGTTGAGAAGATTGAAACCTGAATAGACACTTAAGGTAAAAAATGAAGTGATTAAGCAATTTCAAGCGTGATTTTTGACAGTCTCCACGTACCCTGAATGGCTTGCAAATATTTTTCCAGTACCAAAGAAGGAAGGAAAGGTGAAGATGTGTGTGGATTGTAGAGATCTGAATAAGGCAAGCCCTAAGGATGATTTCCCTCTTCCACACATCAACATTTTGGTCAACAACACTGCTGTACATAGCTTGTTCTCATTCATGGACGGCTTCTTTGGGTACAATCAGAGTAAGATGGCAGAAAAAGATCAGGAGAAAACAGCATTTATTATGCCTTGGGGTACATTCTACTACACGGTCATGCCATTTGGGTTTAAGAATGCCAGGGGCAACCTAACAGCTGGCCATGACAGCAATTTTCCATGATATGATCTACAAGGAGATGGAGGTCTATATGGATAATATGATTGCCAAATCTCATAAAGAAGAGGACCACTTGATCAACTTTAAAAAGGTGTTTGATCGATGCAGGAAGTACAGTTTATGGCTTAACCCGGCAAAATGTGTCTTTGGGGTTACGTCAGGAAAATTGTTGGGATTCATAGTGAGCAGAAGAGGAATTGAGATTGATCCTACTAAAGCAAAGGCGATTATCGACATGCCACCACCTAGAATGGAGAAGGAGGTTCGTGGCTTTCTTGGAAGGATTCAATACATAAGTCGGTTCATTGCACAGCTCACTGCTATCTGTGAACCAATTTCCAAGTTTCTAATGAAGAACAACCCAACAGTCTGGAATGATGATTGCCAACAGGCCTTTGATAAAATAAGAGAATATTTGCTGAATCCACCTGTTCTAGTGCCGCCAACTCCGGGAAGACCACTAATTCTATACTTGTCAGTTTTGGAGACATCGATGGGGTGTGTCTTGGGGCAACATGACGAGACAGGCAGAAAGGAAAGAGCAATTTACTATCTAAGTAAGAAGTTCAAGAAATATGAAGCAAAGTATTCTCCTTTAGAAAAGACATGTTGTGCTTTAGTATAGGCAACTCAAAGACTGAGACATTACTTCCTCAGTCACGCCACGTTATTAATATCCAGAAGGGACCCTTTGAATTACTTGTTCGAGAAGTCGGCATTAACTGGTAGAACGACAAAGTGGCAGCTTTTGCTTTCAGAATTTGACCTACGTACATCACTCAGAAGGCGATTAAAGTTCAAGCAATTACCGATCATCTAGCTGAGCATCCTTTACCAAAGTACCAGCCTCTTAAGACAAACTTTCCTGATGAGGCAATTTTGTTTGTTGAAGAAGAAGAAAGTAAAGACTCCTGGCAGATGTTCTTTGATGGAGCTGAAAATATGGATGGAAACGAAATCGGGGCAGTTTTGGTAAAGCCGGATGGTTCACATATCCCAATCACAGTGAAGTTGAGATTTCAGTATACAAAAATATTGCTGAGTATGAAGCATGTATAATTGGATTGCAAGCCGCTCTAGATCATGAGGTAGAGGAACTTGATGTATACAAGGATTCGAGTCTTATTATCTTCCAAACAACCGGTGAATGGAAAACCAAAGATCACAAATTGATCCCATATCACTAGTATTTGAAAGAAATAAGCACCAAATTTACTCTAATTTCCTTCAATTATATGTCAAGATCCAAAAATCAGTTTACGGACGCTTTGGTGACACTGGCTTCAATGATCAGTATTCCAGAAGGAGTAAATATCAAACCACTTGAAATTGAAGTCAGAGACGAACCGGCTTACTGTCTTGTGCTAAAAGGAGTACTAGAAGAAGAAGTACCATGGTTTCATGATATTAGGAACTTCTTGAGGGATCGGAGTCTTCCAAAAAGTGATACTTCTACTGAGAAAAGGGCAATACAAAGATTAGCAGGACAATTTTTACTAAGTGGTGGGAAATTATATAAGATATCACACAATGATGTCCTACTCAGATGTGTCACCAAGTCTAAGTCAGAAATGTTGATTGAGACAATGCACGGATGAATTTGTGGGCCACATATGAACGAGCACATGATTGTAAAGAAAATTTTGCGATTGGGATATTACTAGTCAACGATGAAGCACGATTTCCATATACATGTCAAAAGGTGTCATTTGTGCCACATATATGCTGATAACAAGCATGCACCACTGAGTGAGTTGCACAACATGACATCACCATGGCCTTTCTCTATGTGGGGCATTGATGCCATTGGGATGATTTCTCCGAAGGTGTCAAATGGGCATAGATTTATCCTTGTATCTATCAACTACTTCACCAAGTGGGTAGAAACTGCTTAATATGCAAATATCACAAGGAACCATGTTCTTAAATTTCTAAAGCACAACATCATTTGTTGCTATGGTCTGCCAAATGCCATAGTATCAAACAACGCTTCAATTCTTAAGAACAAGGACATGAAATAAAAGTGCGAAAAGTTTCAGATCACCCATCACAAGTCAGTTCCGTACAGACCACAGATGAATGGAGTAGTAGAAGCAGCAAATAAGAATATAAAGAAAATAATTTAGAAGATAGTAGTAAGTTACAAAGATTGGCACGAGATGCTACCGTTTGCTTTACATGTCTACAAAACTTCAATCCGGGCTTCTACTGGGATGGAAGCAGTTTTACCAGTCGAAGTTGAGATCCCATCACTAAGAGTGCTAACGGAAGAAGAATTGGAAGAAGCTAAATGGATACAGTCAAGACATGATCAACTCAACTTGATAGAGGAAAAGCGTTTAACGGAGCCTTGTCATGGCCAATTGTTTCAGAAGAGAATGGCTAGGGCTTACAATAAGAAGGTGAAGCCCAGAACTTTCCAGGAAGGAAATTTGGTTTTAAAGAAAATTTTACCCTTTTTGGAGGACCCTTGT
The DNA here is from genome assembly GCA_947561395.2 of Buxus sempervirens. NCBI lineage: Eukaryota > Viridiplantae > Streptophyta > Magnoliopsida > Buxales > Buxaceae > Buxus > Buxus sempervirens. Next base: position 8,083,009 of record OX387192.1, read on the forward strand.
GGGAAGTTTAAGCCCAATTAGGAAGGACCTTATGTCGTCAAGAAGGTCCTATCAGGAGGCGCTCTCATCTTAACAGAAATGGATGGGAAGGATTTTCCTGAGCCAATTAACTCTGATGCAGTCAAAAGGTTTTTTTCTTGACTAAATATCATTAGGAAATGATCCGAGGCCATTTTTCTTTATTTCCCAAAATTTTTAAATCCCTAGTCTAGCCAAGTCGAGCTTGTTCGTTTCTTTGATAAACCTAAACTGGGACTTACAGTTTCATACTGGGGCAATGCAAAGTGGGGAAAAAACAATACAAAAAGAAAAAGTAAAAAAAAAAGAGAGAAAAGGCAATGCAAGAAAAAGAAAAGTATAGTGGCAAATGAAAGCCAAGTGCAAAAAGAAAGGAAAAGGGTAAAGATAGAGAGTTGGGGTTATATTCATCATGACTGTAAGCCTAGTTAGCTTATTTTTAATTTTTGAAAACTTTGACCCTATAATACCTTTTCTTTCATAAACTTAACCTGGCCTTCGTTTCGTATAATTTTAAAGTCCTCGGTGATCTTAGTGTATTCTATCAATTCTTAGAGAAGGATTGGTGATGACAGAACAAAAAAGCCGGCCCTAGTGAAAACCGTAACTGGCGCTAGGGGCAATATTGGCAAGAAAAAGAAGGAAGAAAAAAAAAGAAGAGAAGAAGAAGAAAAAAAAGAAAAAGGAAAAAAAATGTTGAGTTGATCATGTGATTCAAGCTTCCCATGAAATTAGCATAGGGAGAAAGAACTAATCATACTGGTGACATTGGGATTAATTTCGGAAGGATAAGCATCTGGGGATGACTCTGAAGGTCCTAAGATTGACAGATTTGATCCTTCCCTATTAATTGAAATACATTTTTCATTATTCAACTTGATCTTGATTCCATTAATTATATGAGATTAAGTGTTATTGACCAATTTTCAAAAAATAACAATAAAAAAGAAAATTATATTTTGGCTGGTGATGAGAAATCAATGACTTTTCATAAAACCTCGTTTTACAAGCATCTCAGAATTCTGAGGCCAATAGTATATAACTTATTTTTGGAATTAAATTCTCTTTCTTTCCACTATTGGAGTGTATTTTGTACAAAGGTATGAAAAAGAAGAAGACAAAAAAAGGAAAAAAAATAAAAGAGAAGAAAGAAAAGAAAAAAATGCAATAAAAGAAGCTAGTGCCTATCCCCTAGCCATTCCTCAAGTTCACGAATCTGAGTCGCCTGAGTCACAATAATCCTAGAAGCTCCCTCTGCATTCGGATCACTCAGAAAAGATATGACCTCATCTGAAAGTGCCTGCCTCATCTTCATATCTCTAAGGCTAGTTAAAGCATCCTGATACTTCTACCGTATCACCCTGACCTCAAAGCGACGGGCCTGTCTTTGTTCCTCAAGTCGCCCTTCTAGATCAGTGTAGCGTGACATCTACTCCTCAAGTTGCCTCTCCAGATCAGCACAGTGTAGCCTTAGCTGTCTGGCCTCTCGTACCCATATTTGTTGGAGCCGCTTGTGGGATGCCCTTTCGGACGCCAATATGCCCTCATAAGTTGGCGCAAGAACTACAGGAGGATCCTCTGGTATTGGGGCATGACTCTGGATCTACTCTCTGATCCAGAAAAGATATGTAACGCCCCGAACCCGGGTCAGTCCAAACCGGCACCTGACCCGAACCCGGTTCGCTACTGTAACAACCCGAATTTAGTTCAACAACCAAATCCGAGGTGTTACAGGCCCATATAAATCACAACATCAATAACATACCAGACCAAAGAAAGTAAATCCAATCCATATATTAATCCATCAGAGTTGCGGAAACAAGTATGTGCGGAAGTGTAGATTAATTCCATCAAACAAGCATGAAGCTTGACCATCAATCAATAGTATCAAAGTCTGGTAGAATGAACTGGTTACTAACTCTCTCTTGTCTCTCTCATACATCAAATCCAATTAATGATAATAAAACCAATTAAAAATGCTTAGTCTATAACATCAATCCACCTCAGATAAGATCGGGATAATAGTAATCCTCTGGAGAATACTCAGCTATCTCTCCCTGGAAGTCTAAGAGATCCCCCTCTCGCGTATCAGCTGAAAAAAATGGAATAACAGTAGGGTGAGATACGAATATCCCAGTAGGTAACACATGCATGATTAAACAGTTAATATACGGAAAGTAGCAGTTCATGCACGAGTAAGTCACATCGATTAATCAGGCTCGTATAATCATCCGTATCATTCGTAAATACAAAACAATATACTAAACAGTTCTAGAGATGAATTCCAGCAAGTTTAATATGAAAATACCATAGTCAAATCAGTAACATAATTCATACATTGCCAGGATGTACTAAACAGTCACATCCAACCAATATCCCAAACACATGCCTCCCGCATGTACCACAAGAATAACAAGTTTTATGATTTCAGGGTCATTGTAGGACTCACAAAGTTAGATAAACCTTTTGAGATGATTCTCAACCAATTGCTATACCACCGTGCGACTTAGGAGCGATGCTACTAACGATACTCAAGCCCCATGCAGCGCAGCTTAGACAAGAGCCGTAGTCACCGACTTATTGCACACGTACCCATCAAAGTTGGCATGTACCACCAGCATGCAGCACCAGAATCAATACATGGAGGTGGTTGCTTATCCACATGTACAGGGAATCACCAGCGGCTCACCGGGGTGTCCCTCCAGACATAGGACCTTCCCAGACAAACTAACTTGCAAAGGAAGCGCGTCGCATATAGGAGTAACTCAACTCAAATGACATATCCCTCAGCTATCTAGCTACGACTATGGATCCACAACCAGCTATGCCCACTAGACTCCAAAACTTCCCAAAAGTATCATATTTCTATAAGGGTTGGTGCCTAGCGGCATATGTAATGGTTATATCTGTACATTTACTTCAATATTTGTTCATCTGAATTCAGTATTCTCTTTAGAAAGTATTCTGATTTATAATGTCATTTAGAGGTATTTAGATAGTCAAATGGTAGTTAGGCTTTTCCAAAATCACGTTTCTCATTTACCTTCAAAACTTGGCAACTATTGTCCTAAATATCTCCCTAATGTGTTTTTCTGTAAAACAGGGGTTTAGGTAGTTTATTTTGGTCTTAAAGCACCTTAATTAATCATTAAAATTGTCTAAAAATAGTTTAGAATTGAATTAGGTTCGAAATTATGAAAAATTGGAAATTCTGTTGAGAGCGCCTAGGATCGCTCAGGATCGCCCTGGCGGTCCCAGGTCAGCGGTCGTGTATTTTTGAGCGCCCGCGGTCCGTCTTCTCGCGGTCTACGGCGCCCTAATTTTATTCAACCAGCGCCGAGGATCGCCGACGAGCGCCGAGCACAGTCGAGGTCAGCGGTCGTGCGAAATCGAGCCGAACTAGTTCTAAATCACGATTTTTCTCGTCTAAACTCATTCTAGTGTATTTCTAACATGCTTAGCTAACTAAATACAACATTACATATCATAGAAACATGCATTTGCGATTAACCAAGGAAAAATCCAATTTCAAAACCAAAACGGTGTCACCTACCTCGTATACGCGGTTCTCCTCTTCTCTTCTGAACAGCAAACCCCCAAACCTCTCCTCAGTTGCAAGGCAAGGCTCTGAGCAAGTTCCCTTGGTCTTCCCCCTTCCTTCTCTTCCTTCTCTTCTCGGTCGTTTCAACTCTCGTCGTTTGCGGCTGAATAATACGAGCGAGAATACGATTAGGTTATTTAATACATATATATATACTCCCTGATCCCATGCATCTCCCATGCAAACTCTCCCATACATCTCGCCCAATTAAAATACGTACCTCGATATCTCAAGATCGGACGGTCAGATCTGCGTCTACTTCTGGATCTTCACTAAACTGATCACCCCCTACAAGAATAAAATATTCCCATCAATCATAACCCTCAGTAATATTATTTACTAATTTAATTTATTATTTAAGTAAAATTCGGGGTTTTACAAGATAGTCCTTCACGTGTGACTCAGAGAAGACTGGGCCCCTCAGGAAACATACATAGGACCACTCCTTCATCAACCAAGCACACAGCCCCATGGTGGCTGGTGTAAGTGGCCCCAGGAAGTCCTCATATTCATCTGGGATCATAATCCCCTGAATCCCTCTGAACTGCCTAAGGACCCTCAATGGTAGATAGAGAACAACAGCTCTTAAACCCACTAGCACCATGAAGTTCCTCTCTCTGAAGTTGATCACCGTCTCAAGGTTCGGTTGATAAGTGCCAGGCCATCTCACTTGGTCATCCTAGAGAGTACCCAAGAAAGTGAACCAACCCCTCTTGCCACCTTGGATGCTAGGACATCCCGGGTTGTTCATCGAAGAAAGAACATCCATTCTTGGGAAAAAGCGCCAATCTATCATCTCAATCTGATCCAGGTAGTCAAGTAACCAAATCTCCAAAAAATGGAAGTGTTTCAATTTATTTCCAATAATTTCACTTTCACAAGAAAAATTGTAATGGAATCAAATCTTACTTGTAGGATTAGGGCACAAGCCAAAAAACTCTTCTTCCGCCAGTGGTAACAATCAGTCAGGGCCTAGTATATTTTTGCCAGGATCATAGGGGCAAGCCTCTCGCACTCCCTAACCTAGCATATGACAGAAATGAGGGATAAATCCACCTCATCATCATCCCACGGAAAAAGTAGTTGGTTGCCTACTACCAAAGTCAAAGCATTGGACTGAGCTTGTCAGTTCTCACTTCTTAACAATTTCTCAGTCAAAAAGGACTTTGATAGTGTCAACAATGCCTCAGAGTCCCCCAATTCAGAACTCAGATGACCAAATATTGAAGTAATTGACAGATTTAACCTTTATATGCCGCTAGGCACCAACCCTTATAGAAATATTATATTTTAGGGAATTTTGGAGTCTAGTGGGCATAGCTGGTTATGGATCCATAGTTGTAGCTAGATAGCTGAGGGATATGTCATTTGGGTTGAGTTACTCCTATATGCGACGCGCTTCCTTTGCAAGTTAGTTTGTCTGGGAAGGTCCTATGTCTGGAGGGACACCCCGGTGAGCCGCTGGTGATTCCCTGTATATGTGGATAAGCGACCATCTCCATGTATTGATTTTGGTGCTGCATGCTGGTGGTACATGCCAACTCTGATGGGTACGTGTTCAATAAGTCAGTGACTACGGCTCTTGTCTAAGCTACGCTGCATGGGACTTAAGTATCATTAGTAGCATTGCTCCTAAGTCACAAGGTGGTATAGCAATTGGTTGAGAATCATCTTAAAAGGTTTATCTATCTTTGTGAGTCCTACAATGACACTGAAATCATAACACTTGATATTATTATTGAATACATGCTAGAGGCATGTGATTGAGATATTGATTGGATGTGACTGCTTAGTGCATCCTAGTAAAGTGTGAATTATGTTATCAATCTTGATATTGGATTCTTATATTAAAACTTGCTGAAATTCATTTCTAGAACTGTTATTCAAACTGTTTTGTATTCATGAATGATATGAATGATTATACGAGCCTGATTAGTCGATATTGCTTAATCGTGCATGAACTGTTACTTTACTTATATGAACTGTTTAATCATGCATGTGTTACCTATTGGGATATTTGTATCTCACCCTACTTTTATTTCATTTTTCAGCTAATACGCGAGAGGGGGATCTTAGTGATTTCCAGGGAGAGATAGCTGAGTATACACCGGAGGATTACTATTATCCGAATCTTGTTTGAGGTGGATGAATGATATAGACTTAGCACTTTTGATTAGATTATTATTATTCATTTGGATTTGATGTATTAAAGAGATGAGAGTGAGATAGTAGCCAGTTTATTTTACCAGACTTTGATATTAATGATTGATGATCAAACTATATGCTTATTTGAGGATTTTAAACTACACTTCCGCACATACTTATTTCCGCAACTCTGATAGTATAATAAAGTGAATGGATTTTAATTCTTTGGTCTGGTATATTATTGATGATGTATTTGATATGGGCCAGTAACACCTCGGATTTGGTTGTTGAACTAAATTCGGGTTGTTACAGTAGCAAACCGGGTTCGGGTCGGGTGCCAGTTTGCACTGACCCGGGTTCAGGGCGTTACAGGATCTAGGGGAAATGAGACAAAGGATTGATCCCTAGTGCTAGAACCCTTCTTGAAAAGCCTTTTGTTCTATGAAAACCGTTTCATACTCAAAGTACCCCAAGACTATCTCGAAGAACCGTTGAACGGGGAAAGAGAACTAAGGGAAACGAGAATGGAATGGAACCCTAGGTCTTTTTAGAACCCCATTTGATTCGTATGAATGCCATATGTTGTTATGTTGTTATATTTGAAGAAATGGTTTTACACATATACACATATTGCACTTGTTTTTTGTCGGAATCGGCTTGTATTTCGGATCTATTGCATTCATTGTGATAGATCTGAAATAAATAGCCCTAAGCAATTCTGGGATATATCTCAATGATTTTCAAAATGATTTCAAGCAAGTTCTTTTTGAGTATTGAAGACCTCTAGGTCTAGCCTCTTGGATGCAGGCATTTTTGCTCAATTTTAGGGTTTTTGGCATATTCTTTCCAATTGGAGAGAATGGTGAGCCAAACTTGTGCCCTATTTCTTCCTAGAGGTTCTTCAACACTCTTTCAAGTGATTTTGATTTATATTGCACGGATCACACACACTTGATCACCATTTTGGATTGATTTTACTTAAAAAGGTCTAAACTGGACAGCAACTGTACCCTAACTTCGGACACTCATAACTTCATCATCCGGATGAATTTTGGAGTGATTTTAAAGCCATGGGAAAGGTGATGCTGTCTAGTTTATGTCTGTAAAATTTCATCAATTTTTATGAAGTGGATTTCTGACACCACTCAGTCGAAGTTGATAGGTTAGTTCAGGCCAGATTGCGAAACCTATCACTTTGACTAAGAGCCATGTGTTCGTTTTAAGTCCGATTCGAGTGATTATTGTTTCTGTGTTTTCTTTCAGAAGTCTAATTTTTAAATCCAGTTAGTTTCATAATTTTTTGACTCCATTTGTATCGTGAGTAACAGATTTACTCAGAACTGCTCAACAGCACATTTCTGGGTTAATCTATGATCTTCAGGGCCTGTTGGGGAGGTCACCCAAGGCACATCCGAATGAATTTTTGTATGAGGCTAGTTTCATTTAAAAGATGGCCCTACATAATTCATTCATGCCAAATTTCACGGATTTATATGGAGCCAATTTTTCCAAATGAATTTCCAAAGTTGCCTACTTGTTACTTTTACTGATTCCCAACAGCAGATTTCCAAGGAGCATAACTCCTAGGGTTTTAACCGGATTTAATTGAAAATTTGCATGAGTCTTATATTTATCATAATCTTTCAAACGGATTTGGTTTGATTCAATTTAAATTAGATTTGAATGATTTCAAGACAAATGGCTCTAGCTTTTGCCGAATTTTCCGGATTTGTCTCAACTTGGTTTTATTCAATTTTTACTTTGATTTCCATCTAATGGTGATATCCCAGAAGTGGTACTAACATAAAAGAGGATCTGGAATTCATTGGATTTCTTATGTGAAAGTATCATACATTTTTTTTAATCCTTTTTCAAGGTTTTTGATTATTTTAGCAAGCTTTCTTATTTTTGAGCATGAACAACACTTGGCAACCACCGTGTGTGGTTGAATGGGGGTGCCTAACACCTTCCCCCATTCATAATCTAATCCCCTTACCCATCTCTAGATTTTATTTTCAAGTAGGGTTATTTTTACTCTAGTTTTTGCCTTTCTGCTCTTCTTGATGATTTTTGGTGCCCATTCACACCAAAAATTGAATGGTGGCGACTCTCCCATTTTCGTTGAGCCCGTGTGATGACAGAGGGGATCATCTAAGTGATTTTTCCATGTCTCACATGAACGGCAAAGAACAAAAAGAACATCGTTTTCGCGCCTTGCATTTCTATCGATATGATCAACGTTGATGCAAGACACTCAACAATATTCTTTTTCTTCTTGTTTGTTCCTTTAAAGCTTTTAGGTGTTTTTTGGTTTTGGCAAAGTTAGGAATTTTTTTTGGTGAAGAAACCTAAATTTTGGATTCCTCACATCCTTTCAAGAAAGCCTTGGAGATGATTTTGGTTGGTGGGATAAAGCACATTAACGCGAGCTTCCTATGCGTGTGGTACTTTTCCCGTTTCTGGTTCTTAGAAATAGGTGGCGTTTTGCACCTTTTCTGGTTTTGGGGAAAGAAGTGACGCTTTGCACATCTTTCGGGTTTTTGGAGGATTTAGCTTCTCGGATTTCAATGAGGATTCATTTTTTAGATTTTAGTGAGGGTGCAAAAAAATTTTTAGTTTCTTTTTTTTTCTTTTTTAGTGGTTGGCCATAAGGTTGGTAAAGGGGAATGAAAGGGTGGATGAAGGAAAGAGGAAGGATGTGTTCTTGCTGCCGTCTGGTGCCTCAAGGGAGTTCGCACACCTGTCCTATATTATTTACAAAAATGGGAAATCAAAAATTACAAAATTGGGCTAATTAGCCCAGCAACCCTTCATTTTGTTCTTTCCTTCGAGTCTTGAAAGGTTCCCTGCTTCTTTATACTTTTGCAAGGGTTGTCGCTTGGAGTGTTCTTCTATCAGCCTCTTTATGATGAGGTGGAGGTTTCTCAATTAAAAACTAATTCCATTGGGGATTGGTGGGAGCCTCTATCTTTCTCTTCTTTGCAAGACCAACCTCTTCAGACTGGGCGTGGCCTTGACATGCTGTTTGGGGGCTCTTGAAGAGAACTCTGCTGGGGAATGGATTCTGTGGGAATAAAGATTCAAGCAACTTCTTGACGTCCTTCGGATTCTCCGACCTACACAATCCTGTAAAATTCTCACAGAATGATGAAGCTTCTGGAATTAAGAAGGTAAGCAGCAAAATGGATTCTTCTTCTTCTTCTTCTTCTTTTTTAACAAGTTCTTTTAAAGAAAGGCAAGACCAATGACCACAATAGATTGCCTTGTTAGCTTGAGATGTTTTGGGAAGGGTGCTTGACACATATTCCCATGAGATTTTTGACTTGCACCGGCAATGGTATAAAAAGGGTATTGCAAGGAGTGTTTTCCCTTTCTCGGTTTTGGTTTCTCTCATCTTAACCCAATTTTTTTTGGGGTGATCTCAGGATTTTACAATTGAGGGTTTTCCCTTTTTCTTTTCCCTTGGGGTTAATGCCTGCCCCAGCTTGTGGGTCTTTGGCCGACTTATGTGCATCATGTCTTATAGATCAAAGAGGTCTTGAAATTAGGACGAAACATCGGCTCGGTTTTAAGTCTGAGAAATGATGGGTTATAAGGCTCAAGTCCTCAAGTTTCACTTTGTGTCTTGCCGAAGCTCGTTCTTCTTTTTAGATTCCGTCATTATTAATCTGCATGAATCTAAATATTACATTCCCTGTAATCAGAAAGTACTTTTGATAGGATGAACGAAGGCCAAGGTTTTGGTTTATGAAAGAAAGGGGATATGGCTCAAAGTTCTTTTGTAAATGGGTTGAGTCATGTCCTTTTCTTTACTATTTGGACTTTGACAGTGTTAATTCCACTTTCTTTCTTTTTTTCTTTTTGAGGCTTTTTATGACCTTCGCTTGCTTTTTCGCTTTTGCCTTTGGGGTCTTTCTCTACTTCTTGATTTGATTAGCATGCCCTAATGTGCTTTCTGATTTTTCTTTCTTTCTCTTTTCTTTGCTTTTGCACACTTGCATTCTTTCTTCTTTCTATCTTTGTCGTCAAAACACCATATTTAGGGTTCATGACTCAGTATGTTAAAGAAAGGAAATTAGGCTCAAGGAGTTTGACTAGAGATATAACTTTGAAATTTTGGGAGGTAAAGCAACGATGGTCTTTCATCCTTTTACAGAGATTGTGGCACTTTGGTTGAATTGTTTCATACAAATTTATTCAGGAATCTACTCATCCTTTCTATTTTCTTTTTCAGCTTTGCCCCAGTGTGAGGTGGCTAGACACAACACGGGTATTTGAATGATACGATCAGGCTCAAATTGTTTTGACTAGCGGTTTTCCAAATTTAGGATACATGAAGGATGGCCTCTCATCCTTTCTCAAAACCATGATATTTAAGTCGGCATCAGCCCTTAACTGGTTTAGACACTTCTTTTTTTCTCTTTTTTTCTATTTTTCCTCTCCAGGGTTGATCTGTCCCAGTGCCAGGATGGGTATGGTAGAAAAACAAGGCATAGATCAGGAAGGGATTGCCTTTGGCTCAGTCAGAGTTCTCATGGGAAAGTATACTGTACCCAGCTGAAGATACCTTAGAGCAACTTGGCATCTTTCCATGCTCATGGTCCTGCCAAAAGGTGTGGTCTCAAAGCAATGTCATCACTGACCAAACACTTGCATCTATTTTTTTTTCAAAAGTTTTCTTTTCTTTTTTTTTTCTTTAAAAGGGATATTTTGTAAAAGCCTATACAAAAGTAAATGTGTGCAAAATAACTAACTACCAAGAGCAGTTGGAGCAAAAAAGTAAATTTTAAACTTATCCTGGTTATGATGGGTTCGGAGTGGAGGTTGCACCTTGCAACTCTGCTTTATTTCTCTGTTGTTCCACTGGAAGAAGCCCCTTTGTGATGGTCCGGGAGAAGGTCCAGGTTGATGGCCATAGGTGGAGTTTTGACCGGAATAGGAGGGTCCACAATGATCTTTTTGGCATCAATCAAATCCTGGATTGCATGCCGAAGTGCCCAGCATTGATTGGTGTCATGCCGATGACCCCATGTGATATTCGCAAGTCGCTCTAGGGTTGTAATTCTTATTCAATGCCGCATTTGGGCTAGGGGATATTAACCTTAAATGGCCCTTTTTCAATAGTATGGGAAGAAGTTCCCCTAGCGTGTATGGAAGTGGTGGGAACACTCTGTTTCTTCTATCTTCCCTTTGCACTCTTGGCTCTGGTACCGACCCTGTGGACCACGTGTCAGTTGGTTGATTCTCCCTCCGTAGGTGAAATTGTTGTTGCCCCTGTGCTGAGTCAACACTGGCCACTTCTTTCTGGCTCTCAGTCTTCCTGCCTCGATTTGTGGGCCTCATTGCTGTTGTGCCAGGTGCCCCTGCCTCTATCAACCCAACCTTGATGCCGCCTTCAGCCCTATCGGCAATCTGGACTAAGGCGCTAAAGCTCATCACTTGCTTGCTAATCAAGTGGGAGTATTATGGCTGCCCCAGGGTAGAGATGAATAGAGTGGCCATCTCTTCTTCTGTCAATGGTGGACATACCATCATTGCGTGCTCATGCCACCTCCGGGCGTATTCCCTAACAATCTCTCCAACCTTCTTGCTCATCCTCATCAGCTCCATCCTTATGGGTACAACCTCAGAATTAAACTTAAATTGCTCTATGAAGAGGTGGACCAAATCTGGCCAGGTGCAGATTTGTGGCAGGTTCAACGTAGAAAACCAGCGATGCGCTTGCCCAGTCAGGGATCTCTGGAACAACTGTATCATCAGCTGCTCGTCACAATTGTACCCAACCATAGCCCCACAGTACGCTCTCAGATGCGCGATCAGGCATCCTGTGCCATCAAACTTCTCAAAGTCGGAACACTTCAACTTTGTTGAGAGTTGTATATCTAGGAAGAAATAGAAGTTATCCACTGTCATCTACTCGAGCACTGTCCCTTTTTCAGCTCTCGTATTTCTACCCTGAGGTCGTTAATCTCAGTCCTGACTTCAGGCGAGATGACCCTTGTTTCGTTTCTCTACCTGTACCATTCTTCTTCCTTCATGGATTACTTCAGGGACATGTGGAAGATGCAGAGCTTCTTCATGAAGTGGTTGATGTTGCTGCTGACCTTGAGGAGCAATAGGAGGTGGTATTTGTGGAGGGAGGGCAAGTGGAGGGATTACATGAGCTGGTGGCAGGGCCTGTGGTGGCCCTTGTAAATCCTGTGGTAGTGGTTGCGGCTCTCCTTGTGGCTGAGGGATTACCAGCTGCGGCATTTGCCTAAGTAGATTTTGGAGCATTTGAGTGACTTGCTCCATCTGCTGAGTGAACTGCCCCATTTGCAGAGTCAGGTTCACCACTACCGGCTCATCCTCAATTCTTCGTTGTGGTGCTGGAGGTGGTGGCACAGGTGGCTTTTCAGGATTCATCCTTGTGCGGGACCTTAATAAATACGGGCTTTGATTAGCAATGGCTGCATTATTCTCCAACCTATAGGGAATAAAAGGAAAAATAAAACCCAAAAACATGTTAATTTTTCTGAAAATGATCTACTCTCATACGAGTGCAGCCGTGGTGTAGCAGTTTATGCATAATGAATGAAAAAAAAGAATCTTCGCACTGCGGACAGTGCTGCAGCCATGTATGACAAACGCCATGTATGGCTGTGCATGAATGAATCTTCACACTGAAGACAATGCTGCAGCCGTGTATGACAAATGCCGTATATGGCTATGCATGAAAGTTGTTCTATCCCGTATGTGGGGAGGACTGTAAGACCCTGATTTTTGGTAAGTTTTATTGTTTGTTTATTTATTTATTCTTATATATATAACTGTGTTTATCAGGTGATTTTGTGGTTTGAGGGCTTAGCCCATACTCGTATGTACAGGCGTTATATAGCCATTTTTCTGAAAAATCGTATTATTATCATTATTATTATTAAAGTATAGTTGGGTGCTTATTAACGTAAATGGATGCGGAACATGTAGTGTTTCCGGTGGGCGAGCATTCATAGGATCAAGGGGTTAAAAGGGTTGATCGAGCGGCGTATGTATCTCGCAAGGTAAATGTACAAATAGGGAAAGTAGGGTTTTGGGTTTAAAGGAAATACGCGTATGTACTTACGGAAATATTGTTGTTAGTCTAATACTCAGGAGCTCAGGAGAATCGGCTGGAGAGTGTGGCGACTAGGGTTCTGTGCTCGTGAAGAACAAGTATCGCAAGGGCTAAGAGGAGGGTTTCGGAGTTGGAGTTGAGTGGGTTCTTTCTCTCTGCTCGAGACGAATTGTTGGGTAGGTTCTGTATTCGCGTGCGTGGCCGGAGTGGTGATCGGCCGAGGTTTTGATATATTCGGGAATATGCACATTCAGCATTCAGGTGAGTAGCACTGATTTACAACTGGGTTTTGTGTTTGATGTTTTCGTGGGCTTATTCTTATGCATGGTTTGTATTTTAAGTGATGTATGAGTTTTCTGGTTTTCTTTTGGTTTTCTGGAATGGCATGAAACAGAGTCGGAGACCGAAATTTTATCTTGAAATTAAATGTATTTAGATTAAATCCAAAAGTGGTTGGGAAGTCTTCTGGGAGTACTAGGAGGGTATTGGAGCAATAACAGACCGAAACAAACCAGCCAGAGATATAGATCTAGAATTTACAGAGAACTGGAAATCGCAGGGGGTATCCGCAAACCCGGCGCCCACTGCCGCTCACCTCTTAGCTAGACGCCCCGTTAAAATTCGACTTACCGCTCGGCTCGCGCGAACCTGGCGCTCAGCTCGCGTGCACCCGAAAACCGGCCGCTCGGCTCGCGCGAACCTGGCGCTCAGCTCGCGCCTATCTCGCGCTCACCTAGCGTCGAGTGAGCGGAAGCAACTTTTACCCTAATTTTCTTACCGCTGACCGACGTCCACCTAGCGCCCACCTCAGGAAGTGAGCGCCTACCCTATTTTACTTACTGAAACGGAAATCTGATTTAGCCAAGAGTAATTGGGTGTCTTAAGGGTTAAACCACTTCACTATTCACTTGTTTGGGAACTTTGGGATCTACTTTGCCTATGAAATTATTAGAGGAAAATTTAGTTAACTTCTTAAAAGCTTCCAAGTTGAATTTAGGTTATTTATAAGTGTTGTGCCGGATGCCAAACCACTAAGAGTTACCAGTTACATTCACTCTGTTTTATACACTATTTTGATTGAGGAGTTATTCTATTCTGGTTTCACGTGTTTGGAAACTGTAAATGTGTTGTAAGGATTTCCTTGGTATGAATGAATTGAGTTTTGTTTCCGAATGGCATGTGTTATGAAAATGAGAAAATGCTGAAAGTACTTGAGATACTGCTTGGTCCAGAGGGACAGGTGATGAACTGTGATGGGTTTTACATGATGTGGAATGAATGGTTTTTCTTTGATATTGGTATTGAGATTATACGATGTTTTACTGTTTTGGTCTAGCTTGTCCTAGATCCAGATGTTTAAGCTTAGTAATGTGATGTTATTGTTGGTTGTTGGAATTGCATGGCCTTGTGTGTTGCCACGACCAGTGTAGAGCAGCCAGAAACCCTGAGTAGGCCTGGTTGTCAATGCAGAAACCCGGGGAGTAGGCCTGCATTGGATGATGAAACCTTGAGTAGGCCGTCATTTCAGAGTATCTGAAACCCTGAGTAGGCCGGAACTGTGTACATGGAGGTGTGGAGTGTCTACTTGGCATGTTTAATTTATCAACTAAACGATAGTCATGACATTGACCAATCGATGTGTTGCCGTACTTAACTGAGATGTGATTTGTTTGATCAGAACAAGTTTTGATTTGAACTTGGGAATTGATGTTGGTTGTTAATCCGTATTGAGTGTTTGTCGATGCATAGTTTTAAATTGTGGTCAACTATTTCTGCATGCATGTGCTACTCGCTGAGATATTCGTATCTCACTCCATTGTTCGTTTTGTTTGTTTTTCAGATACTCTTGGTGAGGCGATTTCTGGGGTAGATCCTGCTGAGGCATATATGGAGGAAGATTACTATTACCTTCCTTAGACTTGTAGGTTATCTGTTCTGAATTTGAGAACTTTGAATTAATTGAGATGTATTAAAGTTTAATTGGGGTTGAACCATACGATTCTAGTTCAGTTTAAATGTTACAATTTTGCATAAATGGAAATGTGCACTCTGTCAGGTTATAGCTATATGATTATCCAGCGATCATAAATTGATTAACGATCCTTGCCTAACCTCCGTGAGACGTGTTATATCTTTATTGAACAACACGGATCCGGGGCGTTACAAGGACAACCCAAGGGTGGATACCGTGTATGGCCTTCTTGAAAGCTGTTATATCCCGTGTGTAGGAAGGACAACCCAAGGGTGGATACCATGTATGGCCTTCTTGAAAGCTGTTCTATCCCGTGTGAGGGAAGGACAACCCAAGGGTGGATACCGTGTATGGCTTTCTTGAAAGTTGTTATATCCCATGTGTGGGAATGACAACCCAAGGGTGGATACCATATATGGCCTTCTTGAAAGCTGTTCTATCCTGTGTGTGGGAAGGACAACCCAAGGGTGGATACCGTGTATGGCCTTCTTGAAAGCTGTTCTATCCCGTGTGTGGGAAGGACAACCCAAGGGTGGATACCTTGTATGGCCTACTTAAAAGCTGTTCTATCCCGTGTGTGGGAAGGACAACCCAAGGGTGGATACCTTGTATGGCCTACTTAAAAGCTGTTCTATCCCATGTGTGGGAAGGACCTTGGGATACCTTGTATGGCCTACTTAAAAGCTATTCTATCCCATGTGTGGGAAGGACCACCCAAGGGTGGATACCGTGTATGGCCTTCTTGAAAGCTATTCTATCCCGTGTGTGGGAAGGACAAGCCAACGGTGGATACCGTGTATGGCAGAACACATTTGGAAACTTTTGACAGTGTCGTGAATGACACAGTGATGTTCTGAAATCTTGGTTTTGGTGCCGTGGATGGCACAATAGATTTTTTGGAAAAACTTCATGATTTGCACCGTGGCTGGCACAGTGGTTTTGAAAATTTTCGGATTGTGCCATGAATGGCACAAGATTTATTGGAAATGTTGTGAGTGTGTCATGGATGGCATGGTGGTTTTGAAAGTCTGAAATCATGCCGTGGCTGGTAAATTTTGAAATAAAATGCTGTGAAATAGCAAAGTTGGGGAACCAAAGGCAATAGTTCCCCATGTCATGCCGTGGATGGCATTGTTCATGAAAAAGTAGTTCAATGTATGTCTTGAGGCATTTTGATGTGTGCCCAGAGGTGATTTGATTTTGAAAATTCCTTTGGTGCATTTTTCAAAGCAGCTTTAATCCAAAAGTGTTGGTGTGGTTTTTGATTTTGAAATGGGTGCACTTTGATATGCATGATGATTTATGCATGTGCAGGAAAGCAAAAATAAATGTCGTATGGCTTACCATCCTCTAACAAAATTAAAATGTGTGTGTAGCCCTAAGAGGGTCGGTGCCTGTGAAGGCACGACTCCTAGACGTACTTGTGTAAGGAAGCACATCTAAATCCAAATCAGTATTTTCTGCTGTTCTGAAGAATCTCTGCTGATTGAAGAGATGCTTACAACTTGCCAACGAGGGCGAAAGAAGGCTAGAAAAGTGTTCGACCTAGGGTTGTTGGGAACCTTGGGAAAGGGTACAATTGATTTTATAAGGATAGGCTGAAAAAATCCTAGATCTAGGGTTTCACTGCCCCTTGTTCTGATCTAGCCTACTTTCATCTGTCTTTTCTTATCTGGCCGGCTTTCATCTGCTTGAAGACTAATCCGGACTTAGTTTGCCTCCTGCGGACTCAATGAGTCTTGGCCCACGGCTCTCGGGACTCAATGCATGGATCTGGGGTGGTTCCCCTGATCAAGGTTAGGCTGGCTTCCTAATTTAGGGTTGAGGAAGCCCCAAGTCTAGGGTCCACTCAAATAATGCAAAAGGAGTCGAAGGTTTTTACCCCTTATGAACTCTAAGGTTTTAGGTTGATTTTATTCTTCTTTACTTCCATCATCGCATTCACAAAACTGTGGTTTATCAGAAACAATAGGTGGGGGAAGGATACCCAGCCTGAGGCATCCGCCTGCAAGGGTCTGAGCCAAGTACTAGACTCTCGTGTATCATGGCAAGAAACCAATGGCGCTAAGTGTAGACACCCCAAATTGCACTGCAAAATGAGAAAATAATGAAAATACCTAATTGGGATTTAAAACAGGCCAAAAATGCATGAAAATCAATAATTTAAGCGTTGCCCGTATTGTATCTACGGGCTAAGCGTGCCCGAATTTTATATACGGGCACGCAGCGCCCGTAATACATATACGGACACCATTGGACCGTAAATCATTTACGAGCGCATTAGATTCGTGCGAGTTTTATTCTTCTCTCGATTTCTGAGCCTTATCTTTAGTCCAATATGTATTTAAATGAGCGAATTATATATTTTATTCGTGCGAAATATCTTTATGGATAAAGGATGGGCATTATCCTTGTGTTTAACTCAATCTGAAACTCTATCTTGCCAAACCTTGGACCAACCATGCCCCTGAGTTTGCTTATAAATAGAGGGTCTCTCCTCTAGCAAAAGGCCACGAAAATTTGAAGTCCAAGGAGCTCCAAGAGAAGAGAGGAATCCCTGCTGCTCTGCCTGCTCAATCCAGGTAAGTCCCTTTTCCCTTTTATTTTCTGTTTTTAATTCTAGAATTAATCTATTCTTCTCCATTGCTGTAGAATAAGGTCATCTTTTATCTTGTATTCCTAAACTTGCCTCTAAGTACCTGAAGAGTCTCTCTAGCCGTAAAACGTGAAGAGAGAGCTAGGGGAAAGGGGAATAAGTGGATCCCTAGAATAGAACCCCATATCTGTTTTTCTCTTTTTTTCTAGAATAAGGCTTTGATTGTGTTTGTGTACCCAAACCTATCTCAAAGTACCTCAAGAATCCTCTCTAGCCGTAAAACGTGAAGAGAGAGTTAGGGGAAAAGAGAACAGGTGGATCCGTAGGGTAGACCCCCATGTGCTCAAATTTGTGAGATGTGGCTATTTTTTATATCCTGATCATGTTTTAATGGTTTTTATGTTGAATTTGGATGAATCCTATGAAGCCATGATGTTTATAGCATGAGATCCCCACTTTTTTCTAAAATTTGGATTTTCACCACTTTTGCACCTACAGCACTGTTTTCGTGATTTTGTGATATTAGGCTAAGATCCTGGATCTATCATAATCAATATGATAGATCTGGATTCAGAAGCCTGAAAATAACTTCTAGGGTTTCATGATGTGATTTTTTAATCGTTTTTCATTATTGAGAAAAGATCCTACGGTCTCAATTCTCCCCTTTTGGTGTTCTTCATCAATGTGGGTATTTTTGGTTTTTATTTTTTGATTTAATGTAAAATTTGGGCTATATCTATGTCCTGGACTGTTCAAGTTCAATTTTGAAATATTTTTCTAGATTTCTAGAATTTGACTTGAAGCCAGATTTTTGGATTTTTCACTTTAGATTGGTTTTATTTGATTTTATTTCAATTTTGGTTTAATCATGAAACCCTAGGAATAGTATGATCATATTTGAAAGTTCTGGATCAATCAGGCTATTCGTATGAAAAAAACCATACAGTTTTGTCTTTTTGTGATTTTTTGTGATTTTATAGCAAGCTTTTTCCTTTATTTTAAACATGAACAATGCCTGGCAACCACCTTGTGTGGATGAATAGGGGTGCCTAACACCTTCCCCTGTTCATAACCTAATCCCCTTACCCATCTCTAGTTGTTTTTTTAAAGAAGGTTATTTTTACCCTAAATTTGCCTTTTGTGCTTATTTGATATTTTGGTGTCCATTCACACCTAAACAGAATGGTGGCGACTCTTTGTTTTTAACCAATCCCGCGTGATGATTAGGAAGTCATTGAATGATATTTTTTCCCATGTCTCACACTAAGGAATCCAGAAACCTAAGGAGATGGGTTTATACGGCTTTCCTAGGCAAGCCACGAGAGCGTGGAGCTAATACCATCCCGAAAATAAGTTCATCGGAACAAAAGGGTGGCCGCTAAAGAGGTCTAGGTTTTGGTGGAAAATAGTAACACATCATTCATTCAGGGTTGGATCATCCACGCAGGCTCCCTCGTGCGTGTCACCCCACACAGTTATAAGAAAAGCCATCCATGGTGTGGTGAGGTGCCCGTGTGTGCAATTAGGCTGAGTGTTGTGTCTAATCGGGTGAGTTTGATATGAATATTTGACTGGCAAAGGGTTCCTTGCTGTCTGGTTTATAGTGAAGTGCAGAATTTGCACACAATACGATGTCTAGGTGAGTCCCCAGATAAGTGGAGGGGTCACAGCGGTCCTACTTAAAATCCACAAACCTTAGGCAATTGTCTTTTATGACAGGACTCCCCATATCACGTAATTACATGTATTCCGCATCTCACTAAAGTGAGACAAGTAGTTCCTAAACCGATCTATACCCATCTAAGTGGACTCTTTGAACCATGGTCTAATTGGGTTGAGGAATCCCCAGCGGAGTCGCCAAGCTGTGCGCACATCCCTCGAGGCACCGCACTGAATGCGTTAGATTTCGGAATCGCCACTGCCTAATGGGGTGCAGGCAGACACTGAGGTGCCTATACAAGTCTAATTTGAATTGGTCTGCGGCTTTTTAGAGATTCGGATAGGTTTTCAGTTACGGTCCGGGAAAGTCCGAAAACACCCTAGTCCGCCCCATCAACAGCCAGGTCCCTCAGGTCTCCCTGGTTCGGAGTCAACTTAGTCTCACCCTTTTCCTATGCCAACATGCTTATTTTTGGTATAGTGGGGACCATTGAAGGTGTAGGCCCCCTTTATTATTGATTTTATCTTTTTAGCCCTTTTAGTGAGGTGAGTCAGGTGTGGGCCCGTTGGAAAGCCCACAATGGATCAAATTGGACAGTGTGGGGTTGCTTGTAATTTGTGTGGGCTCTTGTGTGGGCCCACAGAGGTGCAACACAAAAAGAAAGGCCTTGTTTGGCCACTTACCTATTAAACCATCATAAAGAAGCATAAAATAGCGAAAACATAATAAAGAAGGGACTTGGGGGATTTAACGGGGTACATTAGAAATTGAATGAGGGGAACATGCTCCCCTTTTATAAGAAAAAGATGGTTCGGACATGACAAGGGCAACCCTTCAACTTGCTTTTGAAACTAGGTGGACAGCACTCCTTACCATGAGATGTTTCTCATATGAAGTGAAGAGGGAAAATAACCAATTAAAAGAAAACAACGTGATAAAAACAAGTTGTATAACATGCTTAAATATTTACATATGTACAAATAAAAACTCACCTAGGAGCTTACCTAGGAAGTTGCTTGAAGGTATCGAATCCCTCGGAGGTTCCTCCGGCAGCATAACAGTGCTTTTTCAGATTCAATTAGAAGGGAAAAAGTTGGAGAGGGTTTTGGACAGGGTATGTGGGGTTTTGAAGGGTTTGGGAGAAGGGAATTTTGGCCAACATAATAGCTCTACCTTAGGTTTGAAAGAAAACATAAGGAAAAGAGAAGGTTTACTGGACTTGGGAGAGACAAGGTTTAGTTTTGAGAGGGTTTAGAAAGGGTTTAAGGTATAGCAAAAAGGAAAGGAGAGAGAGAGGCAGGGGTTCGGATGGGGAAAGGAGAGAGGGCAGAGCACTAAAGCTCTCGAGGCTTGAATGGGGGGTTTAGAGGGATTAAGGGAGGTGGGAGAAAGAGAAAGGAGAGGAGGGCTTGCAAGAGGAAAAGGGGAGAGAAGGGAAGGGGTCTAGCTTGCTTAGGAATGGGGGGGTGGCCCTCCTTTTATATTTAAAAAATGAACCAAAAATGAATTTTAGTTACATTTTGTGACTAAATTTTAATTTTATGCCCAAGGTAACTAAAATTTAATTTCCTCATTCTTATCTTTCCAACACATTGACCTTATACGCACCTTCCATGTGCGGTTGCCATTTTTTATTTTATTTTTATTTATTTTAATTTTTAGATTTTTTAAGTTTTATTATTATTGTATTCTTAAGATTTTTTGTCAAAAACGCATATGCATTTTCCATTTTCCATTTTATCTTTGATTTAATTTAATTATTAGATATTTACAAAATATTATTATTTTTTCTGAGATTTTTATTTTTTGTCCTTTCTTCAATTTTTGCCATGTGTGCAGATTTTTCAAAACTTTGATTGCTCATAACTTTTTCATTTAATATCCGATTTCAGCAAACTTAGTGGCGTTGGAATCAACTCGAAATTCTCTATCCATTGAGCTAAAGTTTAGCAGCAAATTCAGGTTTTTTAGCAGAAGTGCAAAGTCACGTTTCAGAGCCAATTTTGCTCATATCTCCTTATCTATGACCCCGATTCCAGTAAACTCAGTTGCGTTGGAATCGTGTCAAGATGCTCTTTCTGTTGATATCAAATTGGGCAGTTGATCTAGGGTTTAACAGAAAGTCGATTTCTGTTTTTCTTAGATTTAACTAGTCCATAACTTCTTCATTCAGACTTCGATTTGAGCAAACTCAGTTCTGTTAGAATCGTATCAGAATCCTCTTTCCAATGGTGAGAAGTATGGTGACTGATTTGCACCAGATAAAAAGTCAACTTTTTGACCTCCCCAAGTTTGAATTTTCAATTAAAATTTTCATTTTCTGCATTTTAGGAAGTGCAAAAAGGAGGTGCTAACACATATATGAGTGATGCATATATTTGCTTCTCAAAGAAAATTTAATGGATTTTCATGCATTTGTCTTGTCCCTTTATCTCCTTGAGATGGTTTTATATTTATAATTAGTTGAAATCTAATTGGTGTTCACCCCACTTGATACGACATTCATTGTTATCTTCACTTTTTATTGAATGGCTTTTTGTGTTAAATAGGTTAGGGGAAAGTTTTTCAGCCTTCAACAAAGAGGTTATGTATACATAGCCTCTTTGAAGCATGATGAAACCCTTTATATTCTCTTTGTATACGTAGCCTCTTTGGATAAAAAGGCTATGTATATATACATATTTTTTTTTTTATATTTATATGTATGTTTTATTTTCTTTTATGTTTCATGTTCTCATGGTGTTGCTATCACAAGTTTATCAAACATCAATGGCAACAAAATCTAAACCAACAAACAAAGAAAAACAAGAGAAATTGAAGGTTGTTTGGACTTACAGTAATAAGACGATTCTCCTAGAAATTGATGTGGAAGAAGTTAAAAATGGAAACATACCAACTACTACCTTCAATCAAAGAGGATATGAAAATATCATCAGTGAATTTTATAAAAATACAAGCATTAAATATGAAAGAGGTCAATTTAAAAATATTCTCCAGCAATTAAGAAATGAGTATAGGGAATGGAAGATTATCAAAGGGAGAAGTTGTTTGGGTTGGAATCCTGATAGCAATACGTTTGTAGCAAGTGAATAAGAATGGAAAGATTAAATCAAGGTAATTATAAGATATATATTTATTTCATTTCATTAGTTTTACACCCATTAATAAAATATTCTAATATAAGCTTAGGGTTTTTATACAAATGCTAAAGCTTTTAAGAAATGGCCGATACAATTTGAAGAAGAACTATCTATACTTTTTGATCGTACAATAACTTTGGAAGAGGATACTATGTGTTCAGCTTAAGACGGGGGACCATCTCCAAATGTTGGATTGGACGAAATAAATCCCACTGCTCTCAATATTGAAATTGAGGATCTTATCAATGATGAAGTCAAGGGTGTTAGCCAAAAGAAGCACAAAATAGAGAAATCACTTCCATAAAAGGATAGCTTTAGGGGTGAGATACAGGAGGCAATTGCTAGCTTAGTAGAACTCTCTAAACTCAAGTTACTATGAGAGCCTATTTCAACACCAGTAGCACCATCACTTGTTCTGCCACCATCACCCATACCACCACAACTACCAATTAATTACTCATATGATGCTATGGTAAAAATTCTTGATGAGATGGAGGAGGTGGTCGTTGATAGTGACTTCTATTTGGACATGCTGGACATTTTCAAGGATAGTAATAAGAGAGCTATTTGTGGCTATGAAACCAACTGCACATTTTAGGTGGTTAGTGTAGACACCCCAAATTGTACTAAAAATGAGAAAATAATTGAAAATATTAATTGGGATTTGAAACAAATCAAAAAAGTGTAAAATCTGGCCAAACTGGTCATGACCGTAT
Organism: Buxus sempervirens; assembly: GCA_947561395.2. Taxonomy (NCBI): domain Eukaryota; kingdom Viridiplantae; phylum Streptophyta; class Magnoliopsida; order Buxales; family Buxaceae; genus Buxus; species Buxus sempervirens. Next base: position 8,105,950 of record OX387192.1, read on the forward strand.
TTTGTTTACGGACTGGTCATATCTGCAGTTGATATACGGTCACGGCGTGCCCGTATTAATAATACAGGCAGGGAGCGACCGTAATATATATACGGACACGGGGGTCTTTGTGCGAATTTTACCTTTTTAATTTTTGAGCCTTATCTGCACCCAAATATCTCTCTTGGATAATCGAATTCTCTTATTTATCTGTTCGAATTATCTCATTTATCCTTGGTTGGATATGGATGGGCATTATCTCCAATTTTCACTCTATCCTGAGAATCAGGATATATCCTTCTGGACCAGCCTTGCCCCTGTGCTTGTCTATAAATAGAGGCTCTCTCCTCTAGCTAAAGACCACGAAATTTTGAGTCCAAGGAATTCTAAGAAGCTCCAAGAGAAGAGAAGAACTCCTGCTGCCTGCCTGCTCAATCCAGGTAAGTCCCCTATCCCTTTTTATTTTCTGTCTTCAAGTAATAGGATCATCTCTATTGCTGTAGAATAAGGCCATATCTATTTTGTATCCCTAAACTTGTCTCCAAGTACCTCAAGGGTCTCTCTAGCCGTAAAACGTGAAGAGAGAACTAGGGGAAAGGGGAACGGGTGGATCCCTAGAATAGAACCCCATATCTGTTTTTTTCTTTTTTTCTAGAATAAAGCTGTGATTGTGTTTGTGTAACCAAACCTATCTCTAAGTACCTCAAGAGTCTCTCTAGCCGTAAAACGTGAAGAGAGAACTAGGGGAAAGGAGAACAGGTGGATCCGTAGGGTAGATCCCCATGTGCTCTAATTTGTGAGATGTGGCTGTTTTGAATATCCTGATCATGTTTAATTGCTTTTTATGATATATCTGAATGAATTACATGAATCTATGATGTTTATAGCATGAGATCCCTTCTTTTTGCCAAAATTTGGATTTTTGCCACTTTTGCACCTACAGCACTGTTTTCGTGATTTTTGTGATTTTAGGCTAGGATCTTGGATTTATCATGATCAATATGGTAGATCTGAATCCAGAAGCCTGAAAATAAATTCTAGGGTTTCATGAGATGATTTTTAAATTGTTTTTCATTATTGAGATAAGACCCTACGGTCTCAATTCTCCCTTTTTGGTGTTTTTTATCAATGTGGATATTTTTGGTTTTTATTTTCGGATTTAATGTGAAATTTGGGCTTTATCTATGTCCTGGACTGTTCAAGTTCAATTTTGAAATATTTTATAAAAATCATATTTTTCTAGATTTCTAGAATTTGACCTGAAGCCAGATTTTTGGATTTTTCACTTTAAATTGATTTTATTTGATTTTATCTTAATTTTATTTTGATCATGAAACCCTAGGAATGGTATGATCATGTTTGATAGTTCTGGATCAATCAGACTATTCATATGAAAAAAACCATATATTTTTGCCTTTTTGTGATTTTTCGTGATTTTTATAGCAAGCTTTTTCCTTTATTTTAAACATGAACAATACCTGGCAACCACCTTGTGTGGATGAATAGGGGTGCCTAACACCTTCCCCTGTTCATAACTTAATCCCCTTACCCATCTCTGGTTGTTTTTTTTAGGAGGGTTATTTTTACCCTAAAATTTGCCTTTTGTGCTTATTTAATATTTTGGTGTCCATTCACACCTAAATTGAATGGTGGCGACTCTTTGTTTTATATAATCCCGTGTGATGATTGAAGAAATCATTAGATTGATTTTTTCCCATGTCTCACAACTGGCGACTCTGCTGGGGAGTTGTGGATTTGAGCCTTTTTGGTGTTTGTTCATGTTTTTGACTTTTTTGATTTGCTTGCTATTTTGTGTTTTTAGCATGTCTTTGTTTTGCTTGCTGTTTGGTGTTCTTAAGCATGTGGGATAGGTTGTAAATCTGATTTATTGCTTAAGAATCCATGGGGGTAGAAACATGCTTAATTCTGATTCATAGGATTGTTTCTAGAAACATGCATAGGGGAGGTTTATTTTGATAAACCATGCTTATTTCTTGCTGTATTTTAATATGCATGTTCTAATTTTCAGCATGCTTTCTATGGTGTATTTTGGATATATAATATGAGCATATGTTGACATGATTTGGATGATTTTTTATGAGCATGTTTTGGGTGCTATAGGATTGCTTTATTTACTTGTTTATTTAAAATATGCTTTCCTATTATGCCTTGGTTTGTTTATGCATGGCTGCGAAAAGAGTGGCAAGGGTTTGGGACGTTGTGAATGTGACCTATGTTTACAATGCACTGTGCACCTTTTTATTTTTTTACACGGCCTACCTATCACCTATAGGAAGTTGAACAAGAATGTGTGTAGCTTGGCGCACCGAGGTCGATACTTCGGAAAGCGAAAGTGAAAACATTCACCTTAGAACTTTGAGCTAATGATGTGATGATAATGTGGATCTGGGATTCTGGTCATCACTAGGCTTGAGTGCTAAGTTGCCATTAAGCCAAAACCCAAAACCCCTACGCTTGAAGGTGGAGTTACACGTTTTTGGCTAAATTACACAATTACGTGGGAATATGGGGTTTGTATGATTGTGGGAAGGCCGTATGCATGGCTTACAAACCAGGGCATAATGCGGATGCTATATTCAAGGTAAACAAGGTAACAAGGTAATCCTATTGTTTTGCATTATTTTCATGTCATAGGGGTGTCATGGTACCCATGGGTTTGGGATAAAATTGGTCCCAAAATATGCATATTTGCTAAAAGTTGGTACAGCCCATAGGAAGAGTTTCTAACTCTGTTTAGAATCAATCCTACCCTATGTACACACAAGAGGCAACAAAAGGATATCAAATTCTTGAGTATGATGTCAATTTGGAGGGTACATGTGCCCTCCCTATCATGTGTTTTACAAATAGGCCAAAGTCCACTTTGGGACAGTTTAGAAGCTCTGCAATGGGTGAACCGTACGTTTGGATGAACAATGAAAGTGATCAAACCATGTAAAAACTGGAAAAATATAACAGAGTTCCGTAAAACCGCATTTGGTACACGGGCTGGGCTTGCCCATATTGGTTATACGGGCTAGGCTCGCCCGTGTTTACCATACGGTCACGGCTTGCTCGTAATTTAAATACGGGCAGGGCTGGACCGTACTGTGTATACGGTTTTCTCGGAATATTCAACTTTAATCAGTTTTTCCCACTAAAATATTCTTTTAACCTTTAAATAATGATAAAGGGAAACAAGTTTGAATAAAATGCTTCAAAAAAAAAGAAACAAACAAACAAACAAAATAATTAAAAGAAAAAATGTGAGAGAAGGGTTCCTTGGGCTTCTGAAAGCCTTTGAATTTCAGACTTTTTCAAAACTCTTGGGCCTCTGAAAGCCTTTGAATTTCAGATTTTTCAAAAAAATCCTGGGCCTCTGAAAGCCTTTGAATTTCAGACTTTTTCTCAAAAAAAAAAAAGAAAAAAAAAAACCCCGGGCCTCTGAAAGCCTTTGAATTTCAGACTTTTTCTCAAAAAACCCCGGGCCTCTGAAAGCCTTTGAATTTCAGACTTTTTCTCAAAAAACTCCGGGCCTCTGGAAGCCTTTGAATTTCAGAACTTTTGGGCCTCTGAAAGCCTTTGAATTTCAGACCTTTTTCTTTTGGGCCTCTGAAAGCCTTTGAATTTCAGAACTTTTGGGCCTCTGAAAGCCTTTGAATTTCAGACCTTTTCCTTTTGGGCCTCTGAAAGCCTTTGAATTTCAGAACTTTTGGGCCTCTGAAAGCCTTTGAATTTCAGACCTTTTTCTTTTGGGCCTCTGAAAGCCTTTGAATTTCAGAACTTTTGGGCCTCTGAAAGCCTTTGAATTTCAGACCTTTTTCTTTTGGGCCTCTGAAAGCCTTTGAATTTCAGAACTTTTGGGCCTCTGAAAGCCTTTGAATTTCAGACCTTTTTCTTTTGGGCCTCTGAAAGCCTTTGAATTTCAGAACTTTTGGGCCTCTGAAAGCCTTTGAATTTCAGACATTTTTCTTTTGGGCCTCTGAAAGCTTTCGAATTTCAGAACTTTTGGGCCTCTGAAAGCCTTTGAATTTCAGACTTTTAAAAAAAAAAAAAAAAAAAAAAAACCCTGGGCCTCTGAAAGCCTTTGAATTTCAGACTTTTATTAAAAATCCCCGGGCCTCTGAAAGCCTCTGAATTTCAGACCTTTTCCAAAAATATCCCTGGGCCTCTGAAAGCCTTTGAATTTCAGACCTTTTTTAAAAAAAAAAAAAAACCCCCGGGCTTCTGAAAGCCTTTGAATTTCAGACCTTTCTCTCTTTTGTGGGACCTGTTGGAAGCCCTAGAATATTCCAACAATTCAATTCGAAAAAATAAAAAAAATAATAAAAATAAAAAATATAAAAAAAAAAAAAAAAAAAGAAGCAAATAAAGAAAAAAAAAATCCAAACTCGTCTTCACCCAGCTTGCACATAGGCATACCTAGACATGTGAATGAGATTAAATTGGCACTGATATTTTTCCTTTATCTTTTCACCAGGTACTAATACATTTGCAATCATAGCTCCTGTAACCAGATCAAGAGCTCGAGCCATGAATCCCATTGAAGATGAAGTTGATGCTCCTCATCCAGATGTCGTTCTACTCCAAGAACAAGTGGCAGGACTAGCCCGAATGCTAGAGAACATACTGTCAGTACAGGCCCAACAAGTGCAGGCCCAACAAATGCAGGCCCAGAACCAGGCATCCACATCCAACCCTGCACCTCCACCCCAAGTCAACGTTCCACCTCCAGTGCAACCAACTCCTGAACCCGTCTATGAACCCACCCCTGAACCTATACTGACCAGGGATGAGACAGCTGAATCAAACAAGGCTAAGGAAAAGGAAAGGATAAGGGAAGAGGTTGAAAGAAAGTTCATGCATAAGTTAGAAATGATCCAAGATGAACTTAGGGAAGTCAAAGGGGTAAACAATTTTGGAGGCACCAATTTTGAAGACCTGTGCCTATACCCCAATGTGAACCTGCCGGCTAAGTTTAAGTGCCCAGACTTGGACAAGTATGATGGCACTGGGTGCCCTATGAGCCACCTAAAGTTATACTGTGGTGCCCTATGCCAGTTTGGGCAGGATGAAGGTGTTCTAATCCAACTTTTCCAAAGGAGCCTGACTGGAACCGCATTAAGATGGTTTGCTACTCTAGACCATGGAAAGATCAAAAGATGGAAGGACCTAGCTGATGCATTCCTAACTCAATACAGGTTCAATTCTGAGATCATGCCAGATAGGTATGACGTCATGAGAATGAGCAAAGGAAGAGAAGAGACTGTAAGGCAATATGCCAAGAGGTGGAGGGAGACGGCCTCCCAGGTCAGGCCACCCATGCTAGAACAGGAAATGATTTCTACCTTCATAAGCACTTTGGGTCAACCATTCTACAGCCACTTGGTGGGTCAGACCACCACTAATTTTGCAGCTTTGGTTCAGGTGGCTGACCGAATTGAGGATGGAATAAGGTCAGGTAAGATAATTGACCACTCTGCCATGGTTAGCCAGCAGGACCCCAACCTAAAGAAAGGAAGCGGGACAAAAAAGAATGGGAACAAGAAGGAGGGTGAGGTAAACATGGTACAGCCACCATCTGGCCCTAACAAGCCCATACAAATCAATGTACCGGCTCATTTTCCTACTCCATCTCCACCTACCCAGGCCCCTATGAGGGTTAATGTTCCAACAGCACCTTCAGACCAAAAAAGGGTTTTTACCAAAGAGGAAAAGGATGCCTATTTTGCAGCAAGGAGAAATAGGGTTTTTACCCCTATTCCAATGACTCCCTCTCAATTGCTGCCCACTTTATTGCAAGGAGGGTATATCACCTTAAGAGAACCTAATCCGAATGCATCTAAGGGGAGAAATTTTGACCCCTCCACCACTTGTGATTACCATATGGGTGCACCTGGGCACCCTACAGACAAGTGCTGGCCTTTGAAACATGCCATTCAGGATTTACTAGACCAGAATACCCTGTCTTTCAATACAGGGGCTTCCAATCCTCCAAGAACAGATATTGGACAAAACCCACTGCCCCAACATCACGGGACAGGCCCATCTAATGTCATAGGAGTCATCTCTTCTGACAAAATAACCTTTGACCCATCTCAATTAATTGCTCCCATAGGGACAACGGTCAAAGTATATTTTGACAGGAGAAGTGAAGGCAAAGAAATAAACATGATTTCAAAGGGGAATGATGGTGCTGTAAAGAACATTAGCTCATCTTTGGACCGGGTCTCATCCCTCATGGCCCAGATGAACATTGCCAACCCACCTTTGGTCATTAATTGCCATCCATCCACTTTTACTCCGCCCATTCAGTCTAGGCCACCATTGGTCATAAATTGTGACCCCCTTAGTGCATCAGTCACTTCTGCAAACCCCCAACCAAAACAACTTCCTCCATTGGTTGTTAATGTTCCTATTACTCAGACTTCCATTGCCAAGTCCAAACTTCCCCCATTGGTGGTGAACGTCCCTAAGCCTTCCTACATTGAATCGGCTATACCATGGAACTACAGTGAAGCATTTACCACTACATGCCCTGCAGCTGAAAACAAGGAAGAAGTAAACCTCATGATGAGGTCAGGAAAATGTGTAGGGGTGGAAGAAAAACAAAAGGAAACAGAGAAAAAGAAGGAAGAAGAAAGAAATAAAGGCAAGGCCAAAGTAGGGGAAGAGGCCCCTCAGGTAACTAACAGTGAGGCTGCTGACCTCATGAAGGTAATAAAAAAAAGTGAGTTCAATGTCCTCGAGCAGTTGAACAAAGTCCCTGCCCAGATCTCAATACTGGGCCTATTGTTAAATTCAGAAAAACATAGGGACTCCTTGTTAAGGATACTCCAGGGGGCCCATGTGCCTAAAAACATTGAACCAGACCAACTAGGCCGGATGGTTGGGCAAATATTATCTCATAATGTTATAACCTTTTCTGAAACGGAAATTAGTCCAGCAGGATACCATCATGTGGATCCATTGCACATTGCTGTGCTCAGTAAGGGCTGCATGATAGCCCGGGTCTTGATTGATAATGGGTCAGCCCTCAATGTCTGCCCATTAGTAACCTTTGTTAAGCTCAATCTGGAGCGAAACAAAATAAAACAAAACGGAAGAATTATAAGAGCATTTGACAGCTCTAAAACACACTCCCTAGGGGAGGTTGAACTGCCGGTCACAATTGGACCGTATATTTTCAACATCACATTTGAAGTGATGGATATACCTGCGGCTTTCAACCTACTCCTAGGAAGGCCGTGGATTCATACGGCTAGGGCCATACCATCTACCCTCCACCAGAGAGTCAAATACATTAGAGGGCAAAAGGTGATTACCGTCCTGGCCGAAAACTTGGTTCCCCCCATGTGGTCCCCTGATGTACCCTGTATTAACACGGAAATGACAGCAGATAAAATGGCGTTTCACTCTTTTCAATTTGAAGCTGTGAATTATATACCTGGGGGGTATCAGCAAAAAGAAAGAAAATTGACCTGTGCTGAAAAAATGGTCAAAAATGTATTAGAAAAGTACCATTTTCACCCTGGAAAAGGTCTGGGGATTAACCTACAAGGAAGGATAGAACCAGTACAGGTTAAGAAGATGGTGCACAGAGCAGGATTGGGGTCCAAGCCAAGGAAATGGAGAAGACAGGGGCAGATAGAAGCTATGAAATTCCCGCACATCAGGGAAACTTTTCCTAAGCTGTCTCACATGATTCAGCTGTCTCCTCCTGAGGATCAGTCTAAACCTCCATACTACAATGTCAACCCATTCCAGAAACCCAAACCCTCCACAATACAACCATATGTTCCACCTCCACCTCCACAAGCATCTGGTGGGCCTGGGCCACAAACAGAACAGAGGCAGGATTTTTCTGAGGACATAGGGGCATTCTTTGCCATGACAGAAGGCAACCAAGAAAAAGTAGCAGAGGAGCTACCTTTTATTGATTGGGCCGCAGTAGAAGTTCCATCTGGAACTGGCCCTACCGAAGAAGCAGGCAATGCAACTCACCCAGTACTGGTGATCTCAGATGCAGACCCTGAGCTTGAGAAGCAGGCTTGTATCCCTGCCCCAGATTCTTTCATTCTGAATAATTGGGAGGAAACTCCCCTTACTTTTGAAGCCGCGTTTGTTTGGCAAACAGACATGGCTTCCAAAAAAAAACTCCATTAATGGAATGCCCTTTTCCTGAAGGTTTTAATGAGCCTTCGTCTTCAGGGAAAGATTTTGTAGAAGGCTCTCAAATAACACAAAAGGATTTTTCAGTTTTTTCTAGAAAAGATAAATTTTTCAAAAGGGTCCAAACCATTTATGAACCATATAAGCAAACGGAATTGGATCAGGATGAGTATGACTTCGACCTTGAGCTCGACTTTGACCTAATGGGGGTTGAAGAAGAGACCGAGGACGAAGAAAACGACGTTCCAATAGAAATCACATATCAATTAGAGCGTCATGAAAAGGGGGTCCAACCCAATATCGAAGAGACCATATCAATCAACCTAGGGACCGAAGATGACCCAAAAATAGTGAAGATTGGGGTATGTCTATCTGAGGTACAGCGGGATGAAATGATACGATTTTTGGCTGATTATGAAGATGTGTTTGCATGGTCGTATCGGGATATGCCGGGGTTAGACACAGATATGGTGGTGCACAGGCTACCCATTCTACCAGACTCTAAGCCAGTTAAGCAGAAACTGAGAAGGCTAAAACCTGAGTGGACATTGAAGGTTAAAGATGAAGTAGTTAAGCAATTCCAAGCTGGATTCTTAGCAGTGTCCACATACCCCGAATGGCTTGCAAATATAGTGCCAGTACCAAAGAAGGATGGAAAGGTCAGAATGTGCGTAGATTATAGAGATTTGAATAAGGCAAGTCCAAAGGATGATTTTCCACTTCCACACATAGATATCTTGGTGGATAAAACCGCTGTACATAGCCTGTTCTCATTCATGGACGGGTTTTCTGGGTACAATCAGATTAAGATGGCTAAGGAAGACCAAGAGAAGACAGCCTTTATCACCCCTTGGGGTACCTTCCACTACACTGTCATGCCATTTGGACTTAAGAATGCTGGGGCAACCTACCAGAGGGCCATGACAGCCTTGTTCCATGATATGATCCATAAGGAGATGGAGGTTTATGTGGATGATATGATAGCCAAATCATGTGAGGAAGAAGACCACTTGATCAACTTGAAGAAGGTATTTGACCGACTTAGGAAATACAGTCTAAGGCTTAACCCTGCTAAGTGTGTCTTTGGGGCTACATCAGGAAAATTATTGGGTTTTATAGTAAGCAGAAGGGGAATTGAGATTGACCCAGCTAAAGCTAAAGCCATCATTGAAATGCCATCACCCAGAACCGAGAGGGAAGTTCGGGGTTTTCTTGGGAGGATTCAGTACATAAGCCGGTTCATAGCACAGCTCACCGCTATCTGTGAACCAATTTTCAAACTTCTAAGAAAGAATAACCCGACAATCTGGAATGATGATTGCCAAGAAGCCTTTGACACAATAAAGGAATACTTATTGAACCCACCTGTGCTAGTACCACCAACTCCAGGAAGGCCATTAATTCTATACTTGTCTGTTTTGGAGACATCAATGGGGTGTGTCTTAGGACAGCATGACAACACAGGCAGAAAGGAGAGGGCGATTTACTACCTGAGTAAGAAATTTACAGAATATGAAGCCAAGTATTCGCCTTTAGAAAAGACTTGTTGTGCTTTAGTATGGGCAACTCAGAGACTAAGGCACTATTTCCTTAGTCATTCCACCTTATTGATATCCCGCATGGACCCTTTGAAGTATCTATTTGAGAAACCAGCTTTAACTGGCAGAACAGCAAAGTGGCAGTTGTTACTCTCTGAATTTGACCTCACCTATATCACGCAGAAGGCCATTAAGGGTCAAGCTATTGCAGATCACTTAGCTGCACACCCTTTACCAGAATACCAACCCTTAAAGACCAACTTCCCTGATGAGGCAATCCTGTTTGCTGAAGAGGAAGAAGGCGAAAGCTCATGGCAAATGTTTTTTGATGGGGCCGCCAATATGAATGGAAATGGAATAGGGGCTGTATTGATCAAGCCACATGGGGCACATATCCCAATCGCAGTGAAGTTAAGGTTCCAATGCACGAACAATATAGCAGAGTATGAAGCATGCATAATTGGGTTACAAGCAGCCTTAGACCATGAAGTAGAGGAACTTGACGTATATGGGGATTCGAGTCTTATCATCTTCCAAACAACTAGTGAATGGAAAACCAAGGATCACAAATTGATCCCCTATCACCAGTATTTGGAAGAAATAAGCACCAAGTTTACTCGAATTTCCTTCAATTATATGCCAAGGGCCAAAAACCAGTTTGCAGATGCTCTGGCAACATTGGCTTCAATGGTCAGTATGCCAGAAGGGGTTGATATTAGACCATTAGAAATTGAAGTCAGAGATGAACCAGCCTACTGCCTTGTTCTAGAAGAAACCCCAGAAGAAGAAGTACCATGGTTTCAAGACATTAAGAACTTCCTAAATGATCGAAGTTTACCAGAAAATGTCACCTCTACAGAAAAAAGAACAATACAGAGGTTGGCAGGACAGTTCTTACTAAGTGGTGGGCAGTTGTACAAAAGATCACACAATGATATACTACTTAGATGTGTTGCAAAGACTGAGTCAGAAAGGATAGTTGAAACGGTACATGGAGGAGTGTGTGGACCCCATATGAATGGGCATATGCTTGCCAAGAAGATTCTGCGATTGGGATATTACTGGTCGACTATGGAGCATGATTGCTATATGCACGTTAAAAGGTGTCATTTATGCCAAGTGTACGCGGATAACAAGCATGCACCCCCAAGTGAATTACACACTATGACATCTCCGTGGCCTTTTTCTATGTGGGGTATAGATGTCATTGGCATGATCTCTCCAAAGGCATCAAATGGACACAGGTTTATACTTGTAGCAATCGATTACTTCACCAAGTGGGTAGAGGCAGCTTCATATGCAAACATTACAAGTAGCCATGTTCTTAAGTTTTTGAAGCATAACATCATTTGCCGCTATGGTTTGCCAAGTGCCATAGTAACAGACAATGCTTCAAACCTTAAGAACAAAGACATGAGGAAGATGTGTGAACAATTTCAGATTACCCACCACAAGTCAGCGCCTTACAGACCAAAGATGAATGGGGCAGTGGAAGCAGCCAATAAGCATATAAAGAAGATTATTCAAAAGATGGTAGTGAGTTTTAAAGATTGGCATGAAATGCTGCCACTTGCTCTACATGCTTACAGAACCTCAATTCGGACTTCTACAGGAGCGACCCCATACTCCTTAGTCTATGGAATGGAAGCAGTTTTACCAGTGGAAGTGGAAATACCTTCACTAAGAGTGCTAATGGAAGCAGAATTAGAAGAAGCTGAATGGATACAGTCTAGACATGATCAACTCAATTTAATTGAAGAAAAGCGTTTGAAGGCACTTAGTCATGGCCAAATATATCGGAAGAGGATGGCTAGGGCTTACAATAAAAAAGTGAAGCCCAGAACTTTCCAAGAAGGAAATTTGGTATTAAAGAAGATTTTACCCTTTTTGGAAGATCCTCGTGGAAAGTTCAAACCAAATTGGGAAGGACCTTATGTGGTCAAGAAAGTTCTATCAGGGGGTGCTCTCATCTTAACAGAAATGGATGGGAAGGATTTTCCTGAGCCAATCAACTCTGATGCAGTAAAGAGATATTTTCCATGAATGAATATTACTAGGAAAGGATTTGAGGCCATTGTTCTTTATATCCCAAAATTTGAATCCCTAGTCAAACCAATTTGAGCCTGTTCGTATTTTTTTGTTAAACCCAAACTGGACTTACAGCCTTATACTGGGGCAAAGCCAATAAGGGCAAGGCCAATAGGGGCAAAAAGAAAAAAAAAGAAGAAAAAATTTGAAAAAAAAAAAGAAAAAGGAAAAAATAGGGGCAAATAAATGCCAAATACAAAAGAAGAGGAATGGGATTGAATTCACCATGACTGTAAGTCCAGTTGACCCATTTTCACACTTAGAAAATTTTGAGCCTTTAATACCTTTCTTTCATAAATCGAACCTAGCCTTTGTTTCGTCCTATTATTAAGACCTCGGTGATTTTAGTATATTCATTCAACTTTCAGAGTAAGATTGGTGATGATGGAATGCAGAGGCCAACCCTAGTGAAAACCGTAATTGGCACTAGGGGCAAGAAGGGCAAAAAGAAAAAAAAGAAAAAAAAAAGAAAAAAAAAAGGAAGAAAAGAATCAAGGGATGAGTTGATCATGGGGTCTAAGTTTCAAATCAGCATGAGCACTGGAAACTGAGCAGATTAGCAAGACCAATCAGGAAGGAAAAATCATTAGGGGATGATTCTAAAGGTCACAGGGTAGACAAATTTGGTCTCTCCCTATTGCTTGGACTACCCTTTTCATTATTCAACCTGATTTTAATTCCTTTAATTATATGTGATTAAGTGTTTTGGATCAGCTTTCAAAAAAAAAAAAAAACTATACTTTGGCCTATGATGAGAATCTATATCTTTTCATAAAACATTGGTTTTGCAAGCATTAGAGAGTTCTGAGGCCACTAGTATAAAACCTATTTTCTTATGTTTGCATTTGCATTCTTCTATTAGGGTTTCTTTTTGGCAAAGGTTAAAAAAAAAAAAAAAAAAAGAGAGAAAAAAAGAGAAAAAGAAAAAAAGAAAGAAAAAAAAAGAGGATCATCTCTACTGAGGGGCAAATACTTCTTCAAACAATCAAAACCGGGGCATGCTCAGTGTCTTTCCTTCTGGGTTTTCATTAGAATGAATTCCAACATTTGGAAGAAGCAATCAAGCTTTAGTCTTCGAATTTGAAAAAAAAAAAAAAAAAGGCTTCAAAGCAATGACATATTTTCTTCGTTAAACAAGGGTTCTCAATTCTTCAATCATGAAGAAGGATTTTACTGAGGCAGCAAGAAGGCATGAAAGACAGATCATGGGTTGTAAAGGCATGAGGTTAGATTAACAGATCATGATCCATCAATCAAGATGAGGGCATTCACTTAAAAAGCATGAAGACAGGTTATGGGCAGTAAAGGCACATACATCGTTATTGAGAGAGCAAGAAGATGAAGAAGCAGAAGCAAGTTGCAGAATATTCAAGCACAGGAATGGCACCCAGGTATATCAAATAAGAAAATCAATAAGGAAAATTCAAAAAGTGAAAAACATCAAAATCAATTGAGTTTGTAGTGGTCAATTTTAAATCCACATTCTTTTCAAAATTTGCTTGTCTCATATTTCTTTTCATAGCCACGAGAGCTCCAAGAAATTTGAGATAAGGAAGAGACGCCACCCCATCAGACTTCAAGCAGGGGTTTCATTGGCTATCTTCGAATCCATGTTTTTATCATTTCATTGTTTGACCAAAGCAAGTTCAATTAATGAGATGTTTTTCAAATGGGTAATTTTGAGTTGTGTCTGTTCTTTACTGTTCATTGTGCTACAACTGCAGGCCATCTAGAAAAATTGTCTTTTTCATCATTTTCTCCACACTTTTTGGGAGATTAATGTTTATATTAGTTGTAAGTTGCAAGGATTGCCACCTTACCCACTTTTGTTTAAAAATTTTGTCTCAAATCTCACTTCATAGCCCACAAGTGCTCAGTGAGAGGAGAGAGGAGGATTTGACCCTTAAGCTGAGGGATTTCTTAGCAAATCTTCCACAATCAATTCTTTTTTTCAAAAATCATCCATTTAATCCTTGCAAAGTGCAATTGATTAGACAAAAATCTTAGAAAGTGCAATTGGTGGGTCTTTTTGCTCTCTGCTTGTAATTGGTTCCAATTACCAGCAAAGAGGGGGCAGCTGTAGACACCCCAAATTGCACTAAAAATGAGAAAATAATTGAAAATATTAATTGGGATTTGAAACAAATCAAAAAAGTGTAAAATCTGGCCAAACTGGTCATGACCGTATTTTGTTTACGGACTGGTCATATCTGCAGTTGATATACGGTCACGGCGTGCCCGTATTAATAATACAGGCAGGGCGCGACCGTAATATATATACGGACACGGGGGTCTTTGTGCGAATTTTACCTTTTTAATTTTTGAGCCTTATCTGCACCCAAATATCTCTCTTGGATAATCGAATTCTCTTATTTATCTGTTCGAATTATCTCATTTATCCTTGGTTGGATATGGATGGGCATTATCTCCAATTTTCACTCTATCCTGAGAATCAGGATATATCCTTCTGGACCAGCCTTGCCCCTGTGCTTGTCTATAAATAGAGGCTCTCTCCTCTAGCTAAAGACCACGAAATTTTGAGTCCAAGGAATTCTAAGAAGCTCCAAGAGAAGAGAAGAACTCTTGCTGCCTGCCTGCTCAATCCAGGTAAGTCCCCTATCCCTTTTTATTTTCTGTCTTCAAGTAATAGGATCATCTCTATTGCTGTAGAATAAGGCCATATCTATTTTGTATCCCTAAACTTGTCTCCAAGTACCTCAAGGGTCTCTCTAGCCGTAAAACGTGAAGAGAGAACTAGGGGAAAGGGGAACGGGTGGATCCCTAGAATAGAACCCCATATCTGTTTTTTTCTTTTTTTCTAGAATAAAGCTGTGATTGTGTTTGTGTAACCAAACCTATCTCTAAGTACCTCAAGAGTCTCTCTAGCCGTAAAACGTGAAGAGAGAACTAGGGGAAAGGAGAACAGGTGGATCCGTAGGGTAGATCCCCATGTGCTCTAATTTGTGAGATGTGGCTGTTTTGAATATCCTGATCATGTTTAATTGCTTTTTATGATATATCTGAATGAATTACATGAATCTATGATGTTTATAGCATGAGATCCCTTCTTTTTGCCAAAATTTGGATTTTTGCCACTTTTGCACCTACAGCACTGTTTTCGTGATTTTTGTGATTTTAGGCTAGGATCTTGGATTTATCATGATCAATATGGTAGATCTGAATCCAGAAGCCTGAAAATAAATTCTAGGGTTTCATGAGATGATTTTTAAATTGTTTTTCATTATTGAGATAAGACCCTACGGTCTCAATTCTCCCTTTTTGGTGTTTTTTATCAATGTGGATATTTTTGGTTTTTATTTTCGGATTTAATGTGAAATTTGGGCTTTATCTATGTCCTGGACTGTTCAAGTTCAATTTTGAAATATTTTATAAAAATCATATTTTTCTAGATTTCTAGAATTTGACCTGAAGCCAGATTTTTGGATTTTTCACTTTAAATTGATTTTATTTGATTTTATCTTAATTTTATTTTGATCATGAAACCCTAGGAATGGTATGATCATGTTTGATAGTTCTGGATCAATCAGACTATTCATATGAAAAAAACCATATATTTTTGCCTTTTTGTGATTTTTCGTGATTTTTATAGCAAGCTTTTTCCTTTATTTTAAACATGAACAATACCTGGCAACCACCTTGTGTGGATGAATAGGGGTGCCTAACACCTTCCCCTGTTCATAACTTAATCCCCTTACCCATCTCTGGTTGTTTTTTTTAGGAGGGTTATTTTTACCCTAAAATTTGCCTTTTGTGCTTATTTAATATTTTGGTGTCCATTCACACCTAAATTGAATGGTGGCGACTCTTTGTTTTATATAATCCCGTGTGATGATTGAAGAAATCATTAGATTGATTTTTTCCCATGTCTCACAGTTAGGTCGAACTGTAGCTAGAAAAAATGAAGTTTAGGTTGGAGATGAAGTTTGCTTTTCTTGGTTGAATATATTTTGGAAAAGGGATGTTTTTTGTATTGTACTTTTCCTTATTGTATAGGGATGTATTTTATGGTGCACTTTTGCTTGCTATATAGGGATGTATTTTGTAGTACACTTTTGCTTTCTATATAGGGATGTATTTTGTGATATACTTCTACTTTTTTGTACAAGTTATATGCTTCTTGTATGATAATACAAAGCTAAGGAAATGAGTTGCATTTTGTAACATACATTGTTCCTGTTGAATTTATTTGTTTAGTTATGTTCATTGGTTAAAATTCACCCATTCACAATTTTCTTGTTGGTTTTCTTTCTTAATTAACTTTTACCCGTTTATAAATTGCTTCTGAAATTTGCCTTGGTAAAAGAAGGGTGGTTGGGTGTTGGTTTTGGATAGTGAGTGTTGGGGGATTTAAGGGTTTGGGTGCTGCTACAGTGCTACTGCTACTCATAGAAGCAACAATTGTACAAAACAAAGAAGGGAGATGGGGTTGGAAGAGGGAGGGAGGCAGTGGTGGTGTGGTATTTTGTTTTTTTTTGGGTGGGAGGTGTGGGGTAGCCTTTTCTCATAGCATAAAAATACAAAAAGGAAAGGATGGTGGTGGTGGTGGTGGAGAAGAGAAGAGGGTGGGGGTTCCTTGCAAGTCAGCAACAACAAAAAAAAACAAAAACAAAAACAAAAAGTGAGGGTGGGAGAGTTGGGTGGGGGCCTTTACTCAGCTTACAAATAAAGGCCCCCATGGCAGTAGCAAAAGTTTTTTATTGTTGGGTGGGGGGGGGGGGGGGGGGGGGGGGGGGGGGGGGATGCTTGATTGACTTTGCTCACAGTAGTAGCAAAGGTGCTACTGATCATGGAAATAACAGCAATTGCTGCTGCTTGCAAGTGAGTTATAACCAAGAACAACCACAAATAAAAGGGAAAGAAATATGGGGTTGGAAGATTTGGGGGGGGGGGCAGGGCGGTGTGCTTTTGCTCAACTTGCAAGTGAGGGGAGGGAGAGAGAATGGAGATAGATAGGAAGGGGGGAGGTTTGCTTTTTTTTTTTGGTAGGTGGTTTTGGGGTGGGGAGGGGCCTTTGGTCATAATGATAGCAACAAGCTGCTAGCAAGTCAGCAGCAACAACTACTGCTGTAAACAACAACAACAAAAGAAAAGATGGGAAATCCTCTCTATGGCTCAATAGTTGATTTTTTTTTTTTTTTTTTTCCTCTGGGTTTTGGAATGGAATCATGGTTGTTGAGGGAAGTACAAGGAAGAGTTTTCGTTATTAGATTATTTTGTATCCTTCTTGTTTAGAGATCAACATATGAAGAAGCAGGGTTAAAGAGACAAACATAGTTAAAATTTTTTGAGTTCTTGTGGTTTTCTAAAAGGGAAATTGTAATGGCCGGGATCCAATAGTTCTTTTCTTTTTTCAACGGATCAAGGCATTACTTGAATGATAGTAAAACAATTAAGAACAAAAGCATAAAAAGTACACCAAATTCAAACAACTCCTTCATTAATTCAAAATAAAAGTGCTAATGATCCTCAAAATAAACTTATTAATTCAATACATCAAATCTGAAATTTTAGAAAGGCAACTACCTATTCTAGGCACTTCTCAACCCTACCATAAAAGAAGTAACTCCTAAGCAAATCACTTAATAAAATATAAAAGAAAACTAATAATCCATAAGGTGCTCATTAAGGTCCTCTGTTGTACCCTTGGTGTTTTCTACCCCGTTTTGTACGTCCTCTTCAAGAGTATCTGAAAACAAATATTGAAAACAAGGGTGAGATATAAAATCTCAGCAAATAGTAACATGCATGCTATAAAACAGTCCATATAATTTTATAAACCATTTTCATGAGGCACAATGATTAAACCAAAGTTCATAGCCAGAAAATACAATAAATCCAAATCCATCAAGTTATAATCCAAAACTAGCAAAATATTCACACAACAAGCCACACAATTGTGATATCATAGGACTCGTAAAATATGACCACTTGGAGAGGTTAAATCCAGTTCCAATCGCCCCCTCACGCTCTTACATATGATGGACCGGCCTACTCTGGGTTTCGGTCACCACGAAGCTGCCTACTCTAGGTTTCGGACTTCGCTTTACATAACGGATCACTTAAACCTAATACAGGTATTAATTTGTAGAGTACAATCTAGTCAAAGAACAACGCTACAACATATCCAACAAAAGACCTCACTATCTTGGTGGAAACGGATCACTGCAGCTCATTCTCTCTTGGAATAGCCTCTCCTTCTTGGAGGAAACACATAAATGGAACTAAACTTAATCCAAAGAAAGATAGACAGACCTCACTATCTAGCTAAACTATGGATCAATAATGAGCTAAGCCCGCTAGATACAAGTCAACCAAAAACATATATATAATTTGAAAATACATGTCAATAGTTGCCATCATAACAAAATTCATTGCTTCATAGATTTAAACCAACAACCACTGCCCTTTTGCTAGAAATACTCCCTCATGGAGAAAACAAATAAACACTACTTCTATTAAAGAACCCATCATATTTCATAAGTCCACAAGATTCAATAAACCATATTTTCCCAATAAAATAGCCAAAATATATTGTATGTGAATTTTAATAATTCTAGAGATTAAAATATGTTTAAAACCATCTTAGAAAACTGTTGGAATAAAAAAGAAACAATAAAAACCCATTTGAATCCACCAAGTTCACTATTATAGTCCTATTCCACCTATTTTCCACAAAACGTACCCAAAATCTTCAATAAATCAGATAAAATTATTTGGCCAATTCAAACACTCTCAAAATACCCTAAACTAATTGTTACATGAGTTGGAATTCAATAAAAATCATTTTATAATAAAAAAACTAATTATATTTCAAAAATACAAAAAATTCTGTCATGGGCGCTTGAGCTCTGTCGGGATCTATTGCAGGTGCTCGAGAAAAACTAATTTTCTAGAAATCAGCTGCTCGGTATGGCACTCAAGCATTGACAAGCATCTATGCAGTCACCACGGAGCTTGGCATGGCACTCGAGTGTGATTGCAAGCATCCGTATAAAATTGTGAAAATCTGGGTTTTACGAAATTTTGAGAATTTTCCATTTCTTTCTCTAAATCTTATTTCCATTATTCATGATTACTTTTAACACATCTAAAATAATTCTCTAAACACACTAAACCATTCTAAAAAAATTGCTAACAAATCTAATCATCAAAATCATGCATTTCATCCAAAGATCAAAGTAAACAAAATTCTATCGAGAAGAAGAATATATAATTTTTCCATGCTTTAAACCTTAACCAAAACCTTCCAAAATCAACATATATATGTTTCTAAATCATCACAAATCTGAAGAACACAATATCTATCGTCTAAACAATAAACCATGCAAGTTTTCCAATGTAAAGGGTTACTACTTGCCTCAAGATTGCAAAATCCTTTTTCTTTTTCAATAACCTCAAAATAAATCCAACTTCTGAAATTTTCGCAAAACTCTAGGGATCTCCAAACATGAGATTCACCATTTAGATTGAAGAACAACTAGTTAAGAACAAACCATTCAAATTTGAGGCTAAATCTCTCTATTTTTGATTGTTGCTGAATCTCTCTAGATTGCTGTTTGATGGTTGCTAGTCGGAATTTTCTACAACTCTTTTTCTCTAAAGTCTCTTATTATCTCTCTATTTTTCTATTTCTATTTTTCCAGGACTATGCACGAATTTTCTCTCTTCTTTTCTCCTCACAATTGAATTAATGGAAACCTTAAATCTTCCCTAATGCCTTTCTTTTATTGGTTCACTCAAATACAAGTCCTAATTGGTTTAGGAAACTTTCCAACTAGGATTCCTAATTCTATTTGGAAAACTTTCATACCTTATCTTTCCTTCTAATTATTTTCTCTTAAATCTAACTCATAAGAAACTTCTAATTTAATTATTTTTCGAGCTAATTATTTCCCCTATTTTAAAATATTACTAAAACACCCCAAAACTCCTCCTATCTTCAAATTTAAGGCCCGTAATTTAGTATTATTACAATTAGGTCCTTTTCTCATCTTTTAAACTATAAATTAGGCTATTTAAATCTAAATTTAATCTAACTTAAATCTAATTGTTTATTTCAATTATAATAATTATTTATTTTATTAATTTAATAATTAGCCATTGGGAAAGGACTAAAATACCCTTTTTCATTATTATATTATATTTGACCATTAGATCTATTTCTAAATTTCCAGATTTAATCTCCTCATTATATATCTTTATAGTATGAATGTGAATTATAATTTCAATCTCCCAAATACTTAGATTAAATATTTTTCTCTTGATATTTTAAATTTATTTATTTTAATTCTTCTAATATTTAGATTTTACAATTATATTATTATTTTCAAAAATTCAAGATTCTCCAGAAATAGAAGTATTTTTGTCAAAGGGAAAATTTTGTTGGTCACGTGTATTGACCTGTTTGAGAGGTTAGGAATAGCTAGAGTGGTGCAAGTTGGATCTTTGTGGAGTTTCTACTCACGGAAAGTTCTCATTATGCGTTCAATTGATTGTATTAATATCTATTGTTGTGGAACTCTGGGTTTTCAATATGAATGGTAGGAATGGTTAGGTTCTTATTGTAGCTAATAGTTTTGATGCTGGGACATAGCTGAATTTAAAGAAAAAGAGATAAGATTTTGAGCAATGTTGCTTTGAGGTAATATGATGGAAGATATAGGGCTCTTCAAGCATGGAAGTGGATTTACTCACAAAAGCATGTGTACTCAGGTACATGAACTGCAGTGAGCTCCTTCAGGGACAAAGTTGTATTTTTTATCGATACTTAGGTACATGAATTGCAATGAGCTCCTTCAGGGACAAGTTGTATTTTTGATCGATCATCATTGGCCAATGGCTTGCACTGGTTGTGTGAAATTGTGGAAGATTCTGGTGATGGTTTTACTGCAATGCAGGGACTATTTTCTTCGGGGTTTTCGGTCATTATTTAGACTGGGTTTACCAGCATTGCTTGTTATAATGTGGAGTTGCTTTATTAGTTTGACATCACTGACTTGCCTAGTATATTTGCTTCTTATTAATATGGTAAGTCCGTCTGCTCTAATTTCCATCTCCAACTTCTTATGATTTGATAAGTGTGCAGTGGCGATGCATTTTTTTCCTTTTTTTTCCCTTACTCTGCTGCCTTGACTGTTGTTTTTATAAAACCATGGAGCTTTTGGAGTTTGGAGCTAACTGAAAGCTTTTCTTTCAGAGCCAGTGATGGTGAGAGTGCACTGATGAGTCATAGCTTTTCTAGTTTCTCTTGCAACAATATTATGTGATTTTTTTTGGGGTGTGGGGAGGGGCTTTGCTCACAGCAGTAACAACAGTTACTGCTACTATTGTGGGAACCCCAACCTCCTCCCTTCCCCTCTCTCAACCCTTCCTTCCGTTTTTTTCTTTGAGGTTGTTGTTTACGACAGTAGCAGCAGTTGCTCACTTACCAAAAAGAAACAAAAGAAATAAGGGACTTTTGGGGTTTTTCTCTTTTTTTTTTTTTTTTGGTGGTGGGGGGAGACATTCTCACAAAGATAGCTGAGCAAGTGAGCAGCTGCTGTAAAAAAATCTTATGCAAAAGAATTGAGACCAACTAAGTAGTAATCTTAATAGAAGAGTCAAGATGAGCTCAAATGAAGAGTTTGAGGAGGCTTTATATTACTTGACATTATCAATGTGTCTAGAAGAGTATCTTGATTCAAAAATTGAGAAAGAACCAGTGCATAGTTCAATATTACAAAGTAATGCTTGGTTGAGAGAGCTGCATGAAGCAAATTCCCTTGTAAGGTTGTATTGTTTGTTTCGTATGCATGAATAAACATACCTTCTATCGACTTGCTAACGCAATGAGAGACAGAGGTCTACTTCAACCTACGAGGCATATACTGTTGAGGAGCAGCAACTTGGCATGTTTCTTCTTACGCTTGGTCATAACCAGAGAAATTTCATGATTCAATATAGATATCAACATTCTGGGGAGACAGTAAGTCAACGTTTTCACAATGTGTTAAATGCCTTTATACAATTTTCTAAATAAGTAATTGTGCCTCCATCTTTTGATCATACACCACTTGAAATACGTCAAAATTCAAAGTATATGCCATGGTTCAAGGATTGTGTTGGTGCAATAGATGGAGCATATATTTCTACATGTGTATCAATGGATACACAAGCTACTTATCAATTTGCACGGACAGAGACGATAACACAAAATGTGATGGTTGTGTGCTCCTTCGATATGCAATTCACCTGGATAATAGCAAGATGGGAGGGGACGGCACATGATTCATGAGTTTTGTTGGAAGCTATAAATGACCCAATTTTGCACTTACCTCTAGGCTCCACCAGGTAAAATAGCTAGGAGGGTATCTATTAATTTATTTATTCTATCTTTAGTACTAAAAATTTTGTTTTTGTATTAGGTAAATATTATGTGGTTGATGCAGATTATCCAAATATGATGGGTTTTCTCGCTTCGTATAGAAGAGTTTGATATCATGCATTTTCAAGATTATCACTGTGGAGGTGAAAGACCACGTGGCTCAAAAGAGATTTTTAATCATTTACATTCTTCGTTATGGAATATAATTGAAAGATGTTTTGGTGTCTTAAAAGAGCACTTTCCTATCTTGAAGATGATGTCGTCGTATACATTGAAAACTCAAGTGAAGATTGTACTTGTAGCATGCACTATACACAATTTTATTAGACAATAGGAAAGACAAGACTGGCTATTTGAGCAATATAGGGATGAGGATTTGATTGTTGTGGATAATTAAGATGAGCATGAAGATGAAATTAATTTGGATTGCTTGGTGCCACCAGGCCTAACTAATGAGATGGCGGCTTTCAAGGACATACTTGCAACTGCTTGTACAGTTGGATATAGAAACTACATAATTTTTTCCAATAATCTAGGCGAACCAAACAAGATTCTGAATTCTAGTTTAAAAAATCTGAGTTCATAATCAGCTTTCCAAATAGGAGTTTGGATTCTAAAATTGAGGTAATACAATCTGTGATTCTAGAATCTAGGATCATAATCAGAATCTAGATTCTATAATGGCCACCAAATGCCACCCTAGAAACGGAGACAATGATGAAGAAGGAGATGCTCCAACTTGAGACCGGATGCTTTGGTTCCTGGCTGGGCAAGGAGCACACGTTCTAAAGCAGCTTCCACTCACAACAGCTAAACTTCTCGGCAGGAAACTGACATTCCGGCATTTGGTAACTCCAAGACGATCAATAACAACTCTAAGAAGGAGACCTCACCTGCTTCTTCAGTTGTAAGCGGTGAAGGAGAGGATTTGGTGATTTTGCCAAAAAAAAGAGGTCGGTGAAAGGAGAGGGAAGGAGGAAGAAAGTCGAAGAACCTATCTCTACCTTCCCAGCGAGAGGCTTTTAAAAATAAGAAATTAAGAAAAAATATATATTCTCTACGGACACGTTACTTCTTAAGAACCCCCTTTGACTTAATATATACTAGCCATGTGGGAACCCCCTTTGACTTAATATATACTAGCCCTATGGGACGATAGTTATATAGTGTATCCAAAAGTCCCAATTGGAATTTAGAGTTCTTTTGATACTAAGTCTCTTCTTTTAAACTTCCTTTCACCTTTTAATATGGCATTCATTGATCAACATAAATAGAATAAGATAAAAGATAATGCTGCAAATTTTTCAGCTAGATCATAGTAAAATAATTCATGTTGTATGTTATAGAGGCCTTTTAATGACATTTAATGACATTTCTATAGGCCTTTTAATCCTAGCTATATGCTATCCCCGTAACTTGAACTCGAGATATGGTGCCTACTTTGTTAGCATCTATTAGTTGTATAACCCTTGTTCCAGAAGCTCTATCACTTATACAAATTTCGCTATTTTACTACTTAACATTATTAGTATTTTCAAAATGTCATCATAGAATGTTATAATACAAAATATTTTTTTATTTTTTATTTTTCCGTAATTAAAATATTTATTAAGAAATTTATCTTTTTAGATAAATGTCATTATATAAGATCTAGAGTGACGTTTCTTATGTAAATGTCACTAAAATGTTAAATTACTGACGTCTATTTTAAATGCCACTAAAATTACATTTTAGTGACATTTTCTTCTAAACGTCAGTAATTAAATGTCACTAATATCAACATTTTTTGTAGTGGTGCAGCATGAGGACCACTATAATATTAGAAGTTACAATAAGCAGGGTAAAGTGTAATGCAGTCAATATTAATTGAGGTACAACAAGTTATTAGTCACCTGCAAATACAGCTCAGACATACTTTCAGAAATATGTCTTCTCCAATCTTCGTGCTTCTTAAGCTCCTTCTCCAAACCAGTTCTTGTGTCACCGCTTGATCACGTTTTTCCGTACTCACGTCCATCGTAGTCCTTAGAAATTGAGATTCATAAGCATCCAAATGTATGTCGATCTTTTAGCTTCAGCGTCTTGGAGTAACTCTCTAATATCCCTATCTTTCAGATCTCTTGGGCCTCGTTCCAAAACATCCAGCGCCGTGAAACTGCTGCCATTCAACATGTTTACTGTTTCTTCAGCACTCCTGAGCAAGAACCACACAGTCTGCAGCATGTAGTAAATCAAGGAAGCATCTAAAAGTGGCGGGCTTGGCATGGCAATCCCTTAGAGTTTGAGCTTAGGCATAGAATTAGAGATTTAAAATTACAGCCCAACCAAGCCTTTTCCGTTTTCTATTTGTCATTTTGTCTTGTTTTTATTTCCTCACCTCAATTTGTTTATCAGCTACTGCCAGATATAGGATCGTGTTGCCGGCGTCATCCTTCTAGTATACGTACTCACTGTTACCCATCAAGTCCATCAACAGCTTCAGTGCTTCGAGCTGGTTATGTTTTACGCAGAGAATGGTCTGTCCTCAATCTCTTAGAATCCTACTGGATTCGGGTTTAGCTCGAAGCAACTCTCTAAGGCACTTTAAGCACCTCGATTCTACCTTTCTTCGCAGCTAAATGAAGGGGTGTCCTTCCATCTGGGTCACGAGCAAGATAAACCCCAGAGTTGATCCTCAGCAACTCCTCGATGATTTCAACATCTTTTGCTGATGCCGGGTGAAGGGGTAACAATCGCTGCGAGTCGTTCTCGCAAGCAAGTTCAGGTTTATCATGTAGAAACTTTCTGGCAAAATGAAAATTCTCGATCATTGCTGATATGGGCAGAGGACTCTACCCCCAACTCTGGCTACGTACGATAATTCTGTTACCATGCTGATTACTTAAAACACATAACACCCTTTCTGCTTCCGCGACCGAGTCCAGGGCTGTAAGTGGGGTCAGATTCGGGCCGGATCCGCCAAGATCCGAATCTGAATTCGAGTAAGTTTTAGGATATCTGAATCCGATTAAACATCCGACGGATCCTTTATAGTGGGGGATTGTTTTGTTTGGTGAGGGTAATCTTTTGAAAAAAAAAAAGGAATGCCAGAATCTAGAGGGAATATTCACCCCTCTTCCCTTTATTAATAGTATAGATACTTAATAATACTTCAAATAATCTTAAAATCCATATCTTAGGGTCACATTTAATATGATATATATATATTATTTTCAAAGAAGAATATTAAAATTATTTAAGCATCCTTAGAAATCTGAAAAGATTACAAACATATAAATATATTTTAATCAGACTTGGATCTTAATGAGACAAATATGACCCTGATCCATATCCAAATCCAAATCCAAAGCCGATTATAAATGGATTCGATTTTTAGATCCGAAGCCAACCCAAATGATATTTAATTGGTAAAATATTTGATTAAATGGGATTATTTAATCATAAACGGACAGTAAACAGGTGATGATCTGACCCATTAATTAACAACCCTACTTCCACCTACTCCGTGCGGAATAAAGGAGATATATACGGAAATAGTATCTAATATAGATGCTTCAAGTGCTCCGAATATAGTGTTTTTGAAAGATTGAAGAGTCGAAGATGGAGAGTTGGAAGATGGAAAGTCAGAAGATGGAGCGATATCTACTGATTTTGAAAAAAATAAAAAATTTTCTAAGCTTGAAAAAATTAAAAATTGCAATTTTCTACGCTTGGCACTTTGTCCTGAGAGGCCGGCTTTAATATATAGTAATAGATATATAAGATTAGTGAGAAGTATATAACAACTTTTATTCATAGTGCGAGAAGTGTTTATTTGTATCCAATTTAGGACTCTTCTCAACAGAAAAAAAAAGGGTATCCATAATAAATAGTAATGGAAAAAAACATAAAAGATTTTTTTTCCTTCAAAACTAGTATGGTGCCGGTGCAACACTGCACATATGTAGAAAACGAAGGGAAGTAGACGGATGGTAAGGCTATGCTTGGAGCTCTGGATTTGGGAAGAAAAGAAAAGAAACCTAAAAAAGAAAAGAAAAATAATTCTATTTTTCTTTTCTAGTGTTTGGATGAGATGAAAAATAGGAAGAAAGAAAAAAAAAATTTAATAAGATGATGGGTTGGGGGGTTGGTGGTGGGTGAGTAGAAGTGGGTACTGATAGAGTTGGTGATATGGCAACGGTGGTGGCAACAACGATAATGGTGGTGGGCCAATAGGGGTGATGGTGGTGAGGGGGACGGCGGTGGTGGGCGATGGTGGGTAGTGGTGGGTGGCTGTGGGATGGTTGTGGGCCATGGTGAGGTTGTAGCAATGGTGGCGTTGGTGGGTGGTGGATGGTGATGGTTGTGGGGTAGTAGGGGGTGGTGTTGGGGGGGTGGATGGTAGTGGTGCTGGTGGGCATTGGTGGGGTGGTGGGATGTCACCATGGTGAGGTGGTAGTAATGGTGGCATTGGTGTGGTGACAGTTGTGAGGGTAATTGTAAAACCCCGAATTTTCCTTAAATAATAAAATAAATTAATAAATAATATTCTTAAGAGTTATAGTTGATGGAAATATTTTATTAATGTAGGGGATGATATAATTAGTGGAGATCCAGAGTTGGCGCAGATCCGACCGTCCGATCATGAGATATCGAGGTATGTGTTCTGATTGGGCAGTGTGTATAGGAAAGTTTACATATGAGATACATGGGAGCAAGGAGTATATATATATTAGTTTATTAACCTAAACACATACGAATGGTATTTCGCTCGTATTGAACAACCGCAAGCGACAAGCCCAAAACCGAGCGACTGAGGAAGAAGAAGAAGGGAAGTGGTTGCCCTGGTTTTTCTTCATCCCAAGGGAGTGTCGTAATGTCTGTGTTGTTGCTGTTCATAGAGAAGGAGAGGAAACGATTGTAAGAGGTAGGTGACACTATTTTATTCGATTGATTTGTATTTACGTCCGTTTAATCGCAAAAGCATGTTTTTATGATATATAATGATGTATATAGTTAGATAATCATGTTATAAATATGTTAGAATAATTTTAGACGAGAAAAATCATGTTTTGGAACTAATTCTGTTCATTTTCGAACGACCGCCGACCTCGACTGTGCTCGACAATCGTCGGCGATCATAGGCGCTCATTATAAACTGTACACCGCCGTAGACCGCTTGAAGACGCACCGTCGGCGTTCGATTTTGAACTACCGCCGACCACAAACCGCCGGGGCGATCTTGAGAGATCCTAGGCGCTCTAGCAAAAAAAATGTAATTTTGACAGTTTTTCATCCCCTTTTCTTCTCCAACCCTTTTCCAAATAACTTGAGCCTCCTACACAGCACCCTTATTTACCTGAAAGACATTTAAGTAAATGTCATGTGTATTTATTGCTCAATTTACTTAAGTCTTTACATGTAAATAAGGTTTTACCCCTCATTTGGAACCAATAAAAATACTTCCAAGGTCCAATTCTCAACCAATAAAAAGTCAACTTTCCAGTTCATGCCTAAATTTCCAGTTTTTCCGGTTTTTATCAAAAAGCCCGTTTTGGGTTTGATACCCGGATGAGTGAATCAGAAGCCCATAAAATTCTAAGAGATGTGTTTACCCTTCAATAGACTACAATCAAAATTTGAGCCCGAAACTCCTTGTAGATTTGTCTAGAAAAATTATATACCCAAGAGTCAACGTTTTTAACCAGACTTAGAATATTTTTGGGTTCCGAAACTTTTTGTCTTGGAATCGATTGCTTTTTGGTATAGTGACCTTATTGGAAATCCTAAGACTATTCCACTTATCCAAAATGTATTTTGAGAACTTTATGACATTCTTAATCCCAAATCATTATAGAATAGGTTATTTGGATTTCCACCACTTGTAACACTTCTCTAAGATTATTCTTAAGGTGTCTCTGAGGGCCAATTATACTAAAAGGTTCATATTAGATATTTAACCACTTGAATCTTCCATTATTAAGATAATCCCATAGTCAATATGAGTACACACTAATGAACTGGTTATGGAACAAGACTTTGGATTACCGATTGAACATGAAAGGACTATTCTTATAAACAATATTGGAATGTGAATGATTGTACAATGGCTTGGTGGCCAGTTTTATAAATAACCTGCTTGGTGGCAGAGATGTATTGTATATTACCTGCTTGGTGGCAGAGATTATTACCTGCTTGGTGGCAGAGATTATAACCCGCTTGGTGGCGGAGACCCTAACCCGTTTGGTGATGGAGACCTAACCTGCTTGGTGGCAGAGATAACCCGCTTGGTGGCGGAGACCCAACCCGCTTGGTGGCAGCGACCCTAACCCGTTTGGTGACGGAGACCCAACCTGCTTGGTGGCAGAGATAACCTGCTTGGTGGCGGAGACCCAACCTGCTTGGTGGCAGAGATTACCCGCTTGGTGGCGGAGACATTACCTCCTACGGGAGAGATTCATTAACTCCTGTGGGGCAGATGTATTTCCAATGGATTGCATCCTACAGGAGAGATACCTCATGTGGGGGAGATGTGATTATGCGTGATTGCATCCCACATGGAGGATGGGTGTGTGAGTTACCACTGGAAGGTGAGGAAGCTATCTCCTACGGTAGAGGTAGATGCTAGGTGTTCACATCCTACGGTAGAGTTATGCTGTCTCCTGCAGGGGGTAACTGTAGTCGTAGAAATGTGCATTCTCCTGCGGAGCTTGTGTGGATACTATGTGTTTGCGTCCTGCGGTAGAGATAGGCTACTACCTAAAGGTTGGCTTTTATTACTGATATAATGATTGATTCTCAGGTTGATGGATTGTTTATTTAAAAGGAAATATTGAAATGTCATAATTGAACAGAACCGCTATGATTTAATGTGAACTGTTAAAATGGGATATTATGGAATCATGAATAAAATGTGGAACTGCTCTTGAGAAGACACTAAAGAAAATAAACCAGAAACCATGGGAATGTGAAATATAATACATTGTCCTTTAAATTGAAATGAAATACACATGATTAACTTCCTTAAATTCTGGCATGATTCAATGTTTGTTTGTATTGTGATTATTCGTTTATCTTATTGATCGTAAATTACTCGTTATTTTACCGTGCATGAAACCACTGTTATTTTATATATAAACTGTTTTCCTCATGCATGTATTACCTACTGAGATATTCCTATCTCACCCCTACTTTATATTCTATTTTTCAGGTCATCTTGGAGAGGACGCCATAGGTTAGACAAATAGTGGGTTGAAGTCTAGAAATTTCATATGAAAAGAGTAGGATGATTTTATATAGTTGTATTTATTTTATTGGAATCATAATAGATGATTTGGTAAGATATTAAGAGTTAGTAAATTTGTAACTACCTTTCATTTGAGTAATTGATGTAATAAGGAGATTCAGTTTCTAATAAATGATTTAAGCTTCCTAGAACTCTGATAAAACTTAGTTCTTTATTTCCTTATATTTGAACTGATTGTAATGTACCACAAGTTAATGCCTTGATCCGAGTCAAAATGAGAAAAAAAAATGACCCGGATTTCGGAGCGTTACAGTAATAGGGGTGGTGGGTGTGTGGTGGATGGTAGTGGTGTTGGTGGGCATTGGTTAGGGTGGTGGTGGTGGGATGATTGTGGGCTATGGCTAGGTGATAGCAATGGCAGTGTTGGTGGGCAGTGGTGATGATTGTGGGGTAGTAGGGGTGCTGGCTATGGGCTGGATGGTAGTGGTGCTGGTGAGCATTGGTCGGGTGGTGGTGGACAGCCGGTGGTGGTAGTGGTGGGGTGGGTGGGTGGTGTGAGTAGTGGGTGGGTGGTGTGAGTAGTGGTAGGTGATGGTGAACTTTATTTTCTTTCAAAATCTCTACCTTTTTTAAGGAAAAATTTTTTACATTGGAGAGAAAGAGGAAGAAAAAAAATTAGAGAGAAAATCTCACTTTCTTTCATTCTAACTAAATGAGAGAAAAGAAAATTTTAACATTTTGGAACCCTGGATTTGGGGGAAGAAAGAAAAGAAACCTAAAAAGAAAAAAAGAAGAGAAGAGAAAAGAAAAGAAAAGAAAAATAATAATTTTTTTTGCTTTTCCGGTCTTTGGTTGAGATCAAAAATGGGAAGAAAAGCAAATTAGATTTTAG
Source organism: Buxus sempervirens (assembly GCA_947561395.2). Taxonomy (NCBI): domain Eukaryota; kingdom Viridiplantae; phylum Streptophyta; class Magnoliopsida; order Buxales; family Buxaceae; genus Buxus; species Buxus sempervirens. The sequence continues at coordinate 8,136,228 of OX387192.1, forward strand.
TAAGATGATGGGTGGGTGCTAGTAGGATTGGTGGTGTGGCAGCAGAAATGGTGATGGGTGGACCAGTAGGGGTAATGGTAATGGTGGTGAGATGCGGTGGTAGTAGATGGTGGTGGCGGGATGGTTGTGGGCGATGGCAGCATGATAGCAATTGTGGCGTTGGTGGGGTGGTGGGTGGTGATGGTTGTAGGGTGGATGGTGGTTTTGGTGGTGGGCGTTGATGAGGTGGTGGTGGTGGTAAGAGTGGCAATGTTGGGTGATGGTTGTGGGTGGTGATAGTGTTGGGATGGGTGGGGGTGGTGTGAGTAGTGGTAACTAATGTTAAACTTTCTTTTATTTCATAATCTCTATCTTTTTAGAGAAAAATTTTTTACATTGGAGAAAGAGGAAGAGAAAATTTGAAGAGAAAAACTCACTTTCCTTCGTTCTAACCAAACAAGAGAAAAGAAAATTTTATCATTTTTTTTCTTTTTTCCCGAATCTAGGATTTAAACACAGCCCTAGGGTAGAGGTGGGAGGTAATAGTTTTGCAATTGCTTAAGTTTTAAATACATTAAGATTGATATGACTATTATACCATTTTATTAACCAAGATTATTAATACTGAAGTGTAAGGGCAATTTTGGAAAGTTTATCATAAAAGTTGGCACGCTTTCCAAGGGTGATTCCATAGTATAGATAATGAACAGTAATAACAAGATTAATTCCAAATGATTGTAATGTAGAACAAAAAGAATATGAAGAAGGAGAAGGAATATGTGATATAAAATAATAATCAGACACAGAAATAACTTCACAGTGAACACGACATGGTGCTTAATGTCAAAGCTCTCCGAAGTCCGAATCTTATTAATCAAAGTTCTGTCAAGCCTGCGACAGTGCGACTCGACCAAATCTGATGCAACATATAGAACAAGGTTGTTTCAGTAATTTGAGCAGATAGCAGCAATTAGAGCTGTAAGTTTGGGCCGGACCGCCCGAAGCCTGCCCAACCCAGCCCAAATAACAGCCCCATTTAAGAAATAAGTTTGGGTTTGGGTTTGGGCCGGGCTCAATCTTGAGCCCAAAGTTGAGTTTGGGCTGGGCTTGGGCTCACAAGGTACAACCCGAAAAAACCCGAATAACCCAAAATATATATACCACTAAAACCCCCTGCTGCAAACCGCCATACGATTGTCTCCTGCAAACCTAAAAGTTTTTTGTCTTCTCCCATATCTCTACCACGGAAGTTGAAATTGCTCACCCCTCTCAGTGACTCACTGTCCCTCTCTTCTATTATCAATACCTCACATCTCAAAGACAACCTAGCTAGAGAAACCCCTAACAAAGGAGCTCGATCGGCAGGAGCTAGCAATACAGTTGCCGTCGGCGTCGCTGTCAATACAGTGGGGTACAGTTCCAGCAGCAAGGGATTTGCGATTTCTCACAAGGGATTTGCGATACAGTTCCATCGCTCACAAGTCACAAGGGATTTGCGATTGCTATTTTTGTCAAATCGGGCATCTCTCTTTAAATCGAGCATCTCATCTTTCCTCATTTGTTCACTGCTTTTAGGTACTATTTAATTCTTCTCTTTTCTAGTACTCGATCTAGATGAGATCCATTAATGTGTGCTTGGGAGGGTTTGTTTCTCTTTCTCAGCTATGCACCATATAATCTAAAACTATTTACCCCTCTTTGACTACAAAGTTAGTTTAGATATTTCAATCCCCAGTCTTTTATTGCTGGATGCAAAATTTCATTAAAATTTGATTTCTGATAAGGTAGCAAAACAAAAAATATTGTTACTTTAGTAGTATTTTATTTTATGTTATTTTTAACATTAATATATATCCCCTAAAATCTTGATTTATTGTTCTTGTTTGGTCATATGCAAATGAATTATGTGTTTCTTACGTAATTTCGTGGTTCTAATATTTGAAACGTAGATTCTAACTCAGCAAAAAAAAAAAAAAAAAACGTAGATTCTAAAGTAATTGGAAGAGATAGGAAACATGAATATTAAGTCTATTTAAAATTACAAAAGTTGATTGATTTTGTAAAATGTATTATTTTTAGATTAAGGTTTGAATACTTAAACAATGTGAAAATGCTATGAAACTAATTCTAGAATTTCAAATGGGGTAGGTCCTGTATGCAACATTGCAATTTTTGTGAAACAGTGATTGAATGGGAAATGTAGGGATGCCTTGCTAATTAAGTCATCATTTTTTATCTATTGTTTCTTTGAGAGTAGAGGATGCCTTGTTAGGATTAATTCTATTACTATATTTGTTGTATTGCTGTAATTCCATGTGTTATGATGGATGGTTGCATCAGATTGGAAGACATGTGACACTCATAAATATCTTAGTGAATATTTTGTTCTAAGGCTCTTTACACACATCAAAAGTTTGGTGGACTTATAGAGATCATTTTTTAACCTAATACACAAACAAATCAATGTATGTCAATAAACTTTATTATATATATCGAAATATTGTAGTCTTATATATGTGAATGTATCATTGTATCAAGTAGAAAAAAAAGTCCGGGCTGGCCCGAACCCAACCCGAACTCAAGAAATAATTTTAGGGTTGGGTTTGGGATTAAAGAGTTTGGGTTAGGGTGGGCCGAAGAGAGTTTGGGTTCACCAATTTTAGTTAGGGTTGAGCCGAACTCATTTAAACCCAGCCCAGCCCGCCCTATTTACAAGTCTAGCAGCAATACAGCCATCACATAAGATCGTTATCCGCACTCTCCGCATAGATTTCCTTCGGTTCGGAAATGGCTTCTTCTTCCTCTCTTCTACTTCCGTTTGGTAACCATTTCATCCTCTGCTTCATTTTGTTTAAATATTCATGTCTTATTCATTTGGGGGTATCTAAAGCACATTTTAGAGTTTCTGCTAGTATTTCCGGCCTCATTTATGAATAGAATCTTACTTTTTGTTCAATGGGTATGAATTTATATGAGAATTCACGGTTTTTCTTTAAAAAAAAAAAAAATTTCATTTCACTACTTTTTCGCTTTATCTTTTGTGAAGGGAATTGTATTTATGTCTAATTCTATTTGGTATCTGTCTAGAAATATCCCTATTCTCTGGTTTACTGAACAATATTTGGAACTTCTGTTAATATTTTGGAGAATCTAATGCATTATCTTCTGTTTTCTGAAGTTGCATTTTCGAATTGAAACGAAATTTCGTTTCTTTTCAGCCGAATGGTTGAAACTTGTTTATCTTTGGGCCAGACAAAGCAGAACACAGGTTGTTTTCACAAAAGAATGGCGTCAGAGAGAAGAGAGGAGGCGTTGTTACCTATCTTCTTCCTCTTCTTCTATGATCAATAATGTCATAGCTTGAAGAATTTATTTGGAATGAAAATATGCGTTCTTAAATGTTTCTAAAAGTTTCCATAAAATTTCCCTTATTTCCAATATGTTTTCAAAATATTTTCAAATTTTAGAAGACCAGAGCTACTATTTAAAATGAATGAAAATTTGGGCCATGTTTTCTTATTTTGTAACTAAGAAATGCTTCCTTCCTCAAGAAAGGAAAGAGAAAAAAAACAAAAGAAAAAAAAAGTTAAAGTTTTATTATTTCTGTTATACTCAATTACATTTTTCTATAATTAAACTGGATCAAAAGTAAAAATCTAACCTGTTATGTTTATGTTTTAACTGAATTTATCTGTGAATTTATTTTTCGAAGTTTCTCCTATTATAGCATAGTATAGTAGTGCTTCTAACTTAATTGGTATAAGCAGGTGAGTCATCTGGAGTGAAATGCTGCTTGTATATCTTTGAGACACAATTTGTTTTCTTTTTCTTTATATTTAATGCTTTCTTATTGTTATTTCTTCTTTTTAATGATCTCTTCATTCTTTTTGTTAAAACTCCAATTCAATTTCCAAACCTGTTGAGTGCCGAAAATGTACAAGTTAATTAGGTTGTAAATAAATGTGCTTAATCCATAATAATAGTCAAAATCATTCACTCTTTTTCTTCTATTTCTTCTTTTTTCTTGTTATAATTATCAGGAACACTATTTCCTCTCTCAAAGTTGTGTCCTATCCAAATATATTTCCTGCTGTATTTAGTTTCATGGTGAAGGAAATATTTTGGCATGAGGCACATTTGGGATAACAAGAATAATTTGAATTCGGATTTATTGGAATCTTTTAAGCTTTATGGTTAAAGTTTCAGTTAACATGCACAAGAAGGTTTCTTTTTATTAATGATAGAATACTATAGCTGTTTGACTGAGATACCAAAAGTTATTGCTGTTTCCATTTCATAATTAATAAAGTACATAAGACTTGCTGTTTCCAAGTTCATAATTAATAGATTACATAAGACTTGTATTAGTGTATATTATCTTTTAGTCCAGATTTTAACCAGAAGTTAATTGTTGTGTTCAGGTTCTATGTTTGGCAAAAGAGCAGTTGGCAGTCATCAAAATATAGCCAGAAATCAAATCCAAAGCCTAACCTTTTTCTGCTCAGCATCAGAGCTTGGAGTAAAAGCTGTAAAGACAATTAATAAAGGGTCTGAGTTAAGTTTTTTCAAACGAAGGGATATTGTTGGATTAGTTATTGGCACTTATGGCCTTATTACAATCTCGGATGCCAAAGGTGCTGGCTTGCCCCCTGAGCAAAAGCCAAGATTATGTGATGATGCATGTGAGAAGGAGCTTGAAAATGTATGGTGAGATTACATAGCCCTCACATCTGTGAAATTACTTTTATTTCTTAACAATTTCAATGACATAACCCAATGCACACTGTAAGAGTCTTTCCAATTTCAAACTAGAAAATTGTTTGAATATATGTTATCTTTTGAAAATCCAAATGGAGAGAAATAAAAATTGGATTTTAGCAGGATCTTGCTGAAAGTTGTTTTCAGCAGGATCTTAACTCTTTAATGCAGTTTCCAAAATCAAATTGGATTTGAAATAAAAATAATTATGCAGTTTCCAAAAATCAAATTGGATTTGAAATAAAAATAATTATCATACAAAATATTCATAGTTCGAAAATCATTAGAAATCAGATAAAAGTTGAATTAATTCTTAGATAGTTTTTTAACAGTTGAGAGAAATAAAAAAAAAAAGGCTCCAAGAAAAGGTTAAGAAATCGGATTATGGTGAATTTTGCATGACCCTTGCCTTCATATAGCTTCATACTATTCTATACACAGAACAAAACATTGAAATCATGCTGAATTTTGGTACACATACCCTTTAAAGTGGCATCCATCAGATGATGGGTGCCAGTCCTCTTCATTAGCCACTGGTTCAAACTTTTATGCCTGAATACTCAATTATAAGATGTTCCCTAAAACTAAATTTATAATAATGTAAAATGCTTGTCACACTACGGCTATATTGTGGTCCTTGTTCCATTTTAAGCCTAGGATTTGATTTATTTTATGATTGCTTTTTCAAATTGTAATTGTAGGCTTAAGAATACTGCTTCATTTTTTAACCTTGTCAAATCGAAAATTCTACTCTGACTTGATAAGACTACAGCTCCAAGGAAACTCAAGAAGAATCGACTGCTTTATGACTCTAAATTGAGCTTGTTGATTTCTCTTGGTGCTCCTAGTTATATCTTTTTCAGAACTTGAATCTTGAGTTATTCTATTAGATTTTTTGTGTTTTCTAGTGGATGGAGCTTTGAGGCCTTGTTTGATGGATGGCATTAGTGAATTGAGATATACATGAAGGATTTTTATAAGTCAACTTTGCTTGTCCAATATTTAAGTAATGAAACACATGATGAATGAGGTCTATTTAGGATTACAAATGAAAGAAGAGACAATCAATCTGATAAATAAAATGTGAGTGACCAATCACTATTTGATCAGCAAAAGTTATAATTGATTTTTAGTTGAGGTGTCTTCAGCATACATGCTCTAAAGTTTAACTCTTTGTTGGATATGAACTTAGAAGTTGAGATGAAACTGCAATTTCTTTTGTATTGCATATGGAGAAAACTTAAGTGAGATTATAAGGGCAATCTACTAGTTTCATTTCGCTGTAGTACATGTAAGGCATGTCTAGTAGTGGCATAATTGACTATTCATTGGTTTGTAATTAATATTCCTACCAAATTGTCCTAGCTTGGACCCAGAAATTTTTTTATCCATTGATTTTTCCTATAGATTTCCATGCAAGCTTTTATTTTTAGGATATATACGTTCACTAACAAATTAGTTTTGTTATAATCAATCAACAATTTTATGTTGACAAATATTACAAAACTTCTTTGACGACAAATTTAGGAATTAAATTCAAGAATTATTTTGGTTTATGAAGGTGCCTATGGTAACTACAGAGTCTGGCTTGCAGTACAAGGATATTAAAGTTGGCCGAGGCCCTAGTCCACCAATTGGCTTTCAGGTATCTGTACATAAGCATTTTGACATTGGGATTTAATTCTCATCCATATCATTCAATAGCAGTAGAGTAATATTACTCCCTCAAATTCACTGTTCATCAATGGGATGGCCGAAAATTTATATCGTCTGATGCAAGCATAGTACCATATTTAGTTGTTGTGAATTCTAGGTGTGTATGACCTTTGATGTTGCTATCATATCTTTCTTAGCATCCAGTTTAATTTTCTTAATTTTTCTTTTATAATTTTATTTTTTTCTTCCAAAGGGAAATAATTTTATTACTTCTTTTCATTTTCTCTTTTCTTTCCTTTTCCCAAAAAAGATAATCACCTAAATATGCTTAGTCAATTAAAATTTAAAATATAAATAAATATTTGTTTTCCTTTGATTAGTAAAAAGTAATTTATTGTGTATGAAAAAATAAGAAGAAAAGTATATAGGGAGAAGTGGAAGACCCTATATACACACAGAACATACAAAAAGGCCAGCCAAGCACAGAAAACTAGTCATTACAAACTAAATACATTATCTATCCCCATCCGTCGCTCCTTCACACAACCATTTCATCTACAAAGTCTGAAAGGGAAATACCCTTAAATTCATGGATGGTAGAAGTGCATTGGAAAGGAAACAAGATGGCACTTCTTAATAATAAGTAGACCATATGTTCTTTACCCTCATTCAATATTTTATTCCTATATCATATAACTTATTATTAAAAAAACATAGCTGAAATGTTGACAAATCATATCCATAAGTGCCGCCTAGGAAGTGCCCGTAGATTTAGAACCAAACAAAAGATTCTGTATGATGATCATAACATGACAACAGTATTAATTATTTTCATATTTCTTCCTCTTGATTATTTAGTTGCAGAGCCTTTGATATTAGACTTTCTTATTTGATTATGATTACTATAACCTAATTTTCCTAGTTGATTCCCTAGAAAGTTAACCTAGTGGGTTAATAATACATGGACATAGAAGGACTGAACTAGCTACTTGTAGAGAGTTCAAGGATATTCCAAGCAAGGGTTTAGCATCACAACATAGGTTAATGGTGATGGATATATGTCTTAAAAAATGGGAAAAAAAACAAATACACTAAAACAAATCCAAAAATAAAATGGCGGAAGTTAAAAGGAGAGAATTTAGTAATATTTAAGAATAAGTTAATGAAAGAGGCCAGTTGGAACCGTATGGGTAATCTGACTAGGATGTGGAATAAAATAGCTAATTGCATCACATGACTTGGAAAAGAATTACTAGGAGAATCTTGAGATAGTATTCTAAATCATAGGGAATCTTGGTGGTGGAGTGATGTAGTCCAAGAGGCTATTAAAGAGAAAAGATTTTATTTTAAAATTCGGAAAAGAGTAAAACCTAGGCATACTTAGAAAGATATAAAAATGTCAAAAAAGAAACCAAGAAGAAAATTAGTGAAACTAAAAACCATGCCTATGACAACTTATATGATAGGTACTAAACAAGGTGAAAACTTTATTTATAAATTGGCAAGATTTAGAGAAAAGAAGACGAGGGACTTAGATCAGGTTAGATGTATTAAAAGTAAAAATTCAAGAGTTTTGGTAAAAGATGTGAATATTAAAGAAAGGTGGAAAGAAATATTTTATGAAATTTTCAAATGGGGACGGTACACAAAGATTTGGATTCTGCATGGATGATAGAAGTGCTGGAACTAGAGAACAAACCTATATTCATAGGGTTCGAGTTGTTGATGTTAAAGATGCTTTAGTCAAATGAGAATAGGAAAAGCCTTGAGCCCAGATAGCATCCCTATAGAGGTGTGAAAGTGCATGGGAGATATTAGTGTATTTTGGTTGACTAAATTATTTATTAAATTTTAAAGATTGGGAAAATACTAAATTCTTGGAGGATTAGTACTATAATACCAATATATAAGAATAAGGGAGATGGATAACAGTGTGCAAATTACCTTGGTATTAAACTTATGAGTCACAATATGAAATTGTGGGAAAAATGATTGAACATAGATTAAGGCTAATAACTAGAGTAACTAAAAACGAGTTTGGATTTATGCCTGGAAGATCCATTACTGAAGCTATTTTTTACTTTCACAGTTAATAGAATGGTATAGAGAAAAAACAAAAGATTTGTATATAGTTTTTATTGATTTAGAAAAATCATATGATAGTGTTCCAAGAAAATTAATTCCATGGATTCTATATATAAAAAAAAAAGGTGCACCGATGACTGATGAGATATATTGATGTTATGAAGGATACGTATAATGGAGCCTTAACGAAAGTGAAAATTGTTGGCAGTGAGACAATTGATTTCCTAGTTAAATATATGTTTGCATCAAGAGCCAGCTATTAGCCCTTATTTTTTCACTTTGGTTATGGATGAGTTAACAAGCCATATTCAAGATGAGGTGCCTTGTATGTTGTTTGCAGGTGATATAGTATTATTAGTGGGTTACACTAGAGAAGAAGTAAATGTCAAGCTAGAATTATGAAGAGACACCTTATAATCAATTGTAAAATAAGCAATGCGAAAATATATGAAATGTCATTTTAATACAAATAATAATATAACTAATGAAACTATTAGAATTGACAATTAAGATATCCCTAGTAATAAGTTCAAATATTTAGGATCAATGATACAAAAAGATGGAGAAATTGATGAAAATGTTGCACATAGAATTAGAGTTGGTTGGCTTAAGTGGAGGGGTGCTTCTAGGGTTTTGTGTGATAAGCATGTTCTACTAAATTAAAAAGGTAAGTTCTATGAAACAGAAATTAGACCAACTATTTTGTATAGTGCAGAATGTTGGGTGGCAAAGAATCAACATGTTCAAAAGATGTATATTACCAAGATAAAGATGCTAAGATGGACTTGTTGGAAAATTAAGAAAGACAAAATAAGAATTGAAGACATTCAAAAGTGGTTAAGCATAGCATGCATTAGGGATAAAATGGAGGAGAGTAGGTTAAGATGGTTTGGCCATATAAAGCAGAGACCTATAAATGCATCTGTAAGAAGGTGTGAGAGTATGCATATTGAAGGCCTAAGCGAGTAAGAGGAAGACATAAAAAGACATTGATGGAGAGTGTAAAATAAGACTTCAAAAAAAAAGGTAGATTAACTAAAGATACAGTTTTTGATAGAGCGGGATGGAGAGACCACTTTGGTTGGGATTGGCTTATGATGATGATGATGATGATGCGAATTTTGGCACTAGAAAATGAGCAAGGTAAGGCTAGGTTGGGGATTGGATATGATTGTATAATCTGCTTGGTGAACTCTTGTTTTTACTATTTTAGCTTCATTATGGACAGTTTTAACCTAAATTTGGGAATTAATTTGATTGGACACAAATATGAATAGGTTATATGCTATATTATCCTACTCTGCGACGAGTTATAAGATTTTATTTATTGTCCTTATGCATTTCCCAGTGTTTGCTTTCCTTCTACAAGATGACTTTTCAAAGTTTCACCATAATAGGTTTAATTGATATGTCCAATAATGAGATATAAATGCTCAAGAATTCTTATGCATGTCAATGGGAACAGTTTCCTACTAAGAGTTTCATTTTTTATGGCATATTGTTGCTTAATAATAATTGATGTAATCATGTGAGGATTAATATCAACAGATAATGTAGTACCTTCAAGCTGTCATTGTTAGTTTATGATTATATGGAGTATCATTTGATATAGGGACTCAACCAAACTTTTGAACTAGGCGTGTAATTCAGTCAGTTTGGTTCGGTTTAGTGGTCAAACCAATTAAACTAAACCAAACCTGAAACTGAACCAGAATGGGGAAAAAATTAACTTATATATAAAAAATCAATCAAATCTATTCGGTTAAACCCAAATGAGAAAAAAAAACTTGTGAAATACAGGGGATATTGAATGAGAGAGAAGCCAATGTCCAATGGCCATTTTATGCTGGGATAGGGAGAATACAATCTATTGAATGTGTTATGAGTTCTAATTCTTTTCAGTAGCAAGGGCATGGAAATAAACTGCAGTTTAAAAGGCAGGGTAATCAATGACCAACATATTGTATCTCATGGGAGGGAGGGAGGGGGTATGTCTCTCCGGTATTTTTTTTTTATACCAGTTGGTTGGATTGTTTTAACTTGGTTCAGTTTTGATTTATACATATTTAATTTATTTCAGTTCAGTTCATTTTGGTTTAACAAAAGAATTAACCATAAAACAAACTGAACTAATTTGGTTTTCATTTCGTTAAACCGTAATTGAAACACAATATACAAAATACCGAACAAAAACAAATTTTTTTTTGGTTTGGTTTGATTGGTTTTCAGTTTGAACTGAACCAATTGACACCCCTGTTTTGAAGTATATGCTTAACACTAAAGAATCATTTATATCTGGTCAATTTCTACAGTCATGCAATGGAATATTTAACAAGCTACTTAAGTCTACTTGATCCTAATGAATTTTGTCAAAGCCAAGTTAGTCTTTGTCTTGATGTTTTGAAATCTATCTACTGTTCGACATTTTTATCATGTTTAATAATCACAGGTGGCTGCAAACTATGTTGCGATGGTACCATCGGGACAAATATTTGATAGGTAATTGTTTCTAATATGAAAATATAGCTTGATTTTCTTATTGTCTCAAAATATGATGAAAAAACTTTTTGCTCTTTGATTATTGGAATCTATAACTTGTGACTTTAGGCTTGGTTCTTAAATATTTCCAAATTTATTTCACAGCTCCTTGGAGAAAGGGCAACCTTATATTTTTCGAGTTGGGTCAGATCAGGTAAGCTATAGTAGTCACTTGAATCTATTTAAGTATTCAACAGATCATGAAGGAAAAATAGAGAGCTCTAAGTAAAGGGCTATCCAATTTTCTAAAATTTCAACTTGGAATTCGGATTTTGTAAAGCATTGACTTGTCTATATATTCTATATATTCCAGCTCATACAAGTCAATTTTAAAAGCTTTCGAATATTGCAATGACACATGGGCATTTTTATTTATAATCGAATCTTATTTGGCTAATGTCCAATTTGTATTACATCGTAAGCAATTACTATGTTATATTACTAGAATAGGTGATCAAGGGACTTGACGAAGGGATCCTAAGCATGAAAATTGGAGGGAAACGTCGGCTCTACATTCCAGGATCGGTATGTTCTATTTGCCACTAAGACTAACTGAAAATTGTGAAAAATGGCCAACATGGTTGTAGAGACCCAAGCTACTCATGGGCTAGTCCATACATCTCTTTTTAATCTGTTGTCATCTTTTACATTTTGCTGTTCTGGTTGATATTAAGGAACATTTTTATTTCATAATTACTTAAATACATATTAGAGAATTGATGACAATGCACTTCTGGGAGTATGTAACATGCTGTAGTTTGTTTCTTGATAGCTGGCTTTTCCAAAGGGTCTTACTTCAGCTCCAGGCAGGCCAAGAGTGGCTCCAAGTAGTCCAGTTGTTTTTGATGTAAGTCTTGAATACATACCAGGCCTTGAAGCAGATGAAGAGTAAGCTAATTCATATCAGTGTTTTATTTTCTTTATTGATCCTCATTCTTTATCAATTTCTGATGTAAATTCAGGGATACCATTGTTGTTTTTTTGTTAAGATCCTACCATTCTTCATTTTTTCCAATGTTCTTGTAAAGCTATCCTTGTGTTAAGTCTGAAACTTGAATGCAAAAGATGAACAAGCTTGGAATACATTGCCCTTGACATGAACAAAGTCTAATAGATATTTAGTATACTAAATCTCATATTTTCATAGCATTGATAGTTTTAAATTGAAGGCTGTATGCACAATACACATGCTTACGTGTATGCGCATTCCATTAATCTTTTTATCCTCTTACCCTAAATGTGATCATACTTAGCAAGAATTTAAGTCCATTTGACCTCTTGGTTTTAAGGGGAGGAAGGGACTGTGGGATTGGGTTGCAATAATTCCTCCTTTAGACTCTTTTCAACGTAGTGATTGTTAACAATCTTCATCAAACAAATAGGCCTCTTATAATTTATCAAAATAGCAACAAAAAAAATGGTAATCCAAAGAGAAAATAGGTGATGCTATATAGCAGCCATTCTTTGTTTTAGTATTTTCAAATACATCATATGCTATAAGTATCAGCAAAGAGGAGCACAAAGTTGGCAGCAAGAAGGTTTGCTACTCCTACTTTTGTATGCATTAACAAATAAATATAAACTACAAGATTTTTAAAACTAGAGTTTTGTACAATTTCTTGTGCAGAAATGAATGAGGTTGGTATTTTGGATTCTAATGTGTGCATGCATTCTCTGTGTGATGTTCATGCATGGCATGTGTTACACACACAAACACATAGCAAGATCCCTCTATATAAATCCATTGGGTAACAATGAAGACCTTTTAGAGTAAAGTAATGCCCTTTGCCACATGAAAAGCATATTTAGCATTGTAATTTAGGTGTCGCCTCTCATGACAATATCATAGAATTTTAGTTAGAAAAAGGAAAAAAAAAATTGAAAAATTTAGGCCCAGGCAGAGGGGTGAGCTAAAATTGATTTTAAGTGAGTCTACTGTTGGGTCTTTCACCCAAAGCAAGAAAAGATTTTAAAATTTATCCCAAGTGAGGTTTTTAGGAAATATCTAAACTACCCTTCCATTACTTTCTTCGTTGCCCTTATTCTTCAAAACCAAATTCCAAATCGTTGGGGTGAGACAAGAAGAGGATCCCATTCCCATAAAACCCATGTCAATGTGATTTGTCGCACTTCCATTTTCTCTCAATCCCATTCTTCTCTTTCGCACTTTCGGAGCAACGCTTCACGATTTGCGGGTCTATCGACCAGTGCCTCGCAGTCCCGTCTCTAGTACACAGTAAGACTGCGGATTAGGTCTCCACCAAATTAAAACAGTGTTTCTTCTGATGAAAACCACAAATCTATTTTAAATTTGAAGGTCGAATAATATGATATCGTCATATTTCTTCATACTATTCAACAACCAAGACGCAGCGAAGAAGACCTAAAGGAGAATGAGATAATAAAGGCTTAAAAAGATATATGTTTATTGAAATGTGGCGAGAGAGAGTGATTATAGGACTTAGAAAAGTCTAAAATCATTACGAAGATTCGCAAACCTCCTACACAAAAATAAACCATGTTGTCTACCATACCATACCAAGGCTGCTATGAGTAGCTCAGCTTTCTCTTTAAGATCTAGTTCTTTTACAAGATTTCCAGATGCTTCAGAGAATACAAACAACGTAAAGCCATATTAAACCGCCAAACAAATGAAACACGATTTCAATCATAGCGTGTCTCACCCCACCCACCCCCAACCCCAAAAAAAAACCTAAGGGACTGTACGCCCAAATCTCCTTTTCCTCAACTTGTCTCACCCAAGGTTCTCCGTTTCGGTGTCGGTGGGCGTGCCGCCCATTGGCCAAAATGAAATTTCGGAGGGCGTGCCGCCGAAACAACGGAAAATTAAAAAGGCAAAAATCGGGTTTTTTTTTGTGCCGGTGGAAATTTCGTTGGCACGCCGCTCCGTTTCATGTATAAAAAATATTTTTTTTTCTGTTTCGTCCGTGCCGCTCCGTGCCGGTGACAAATCGTCGAAATTTCGGTGAGTCGCTGGCGATGCACCCAGAACGATTTCCCCCGGCGAAACACATCGCCGAGGGTCCTTGTACCGAAATTGTAAACCTTGGTCTCACCCCAATGATTTGGAATGTGATTTTGAGAATAAGAAGGGCAATGTGGAAAATAATAGAAAAATAATTTATATGTTTCCGAAAAACCTCGCTTGGGATAAATTTTAAAAACTTTTCTTACTTTAGTTGAAAGACCCCAAAGTAGACTCACTAAAGCCTTGTTTGGCATTCATTTCATTCCGAAAATGAGTTCCTAGAACTCATTTTGCGAATTAATTTTGTTGGATTTCTAATTCCGTTTGATTAACACATAAAGAAATGAATTCTAATCCAAATAGTTGTTTGGTTAACAAATAATGAAATGAGTTTTTTAAAATTTTTCTTTTTCCTTATTTTTTTAACCTTTTTCATGAACAATAATAAGAAACAGTGACGCAATGCAGGTTAACTTTCTAATTTGATGTTGACGATATCTCTGGGCACTAGAATTGCACCATCCTGCTCACTCCAGCGACAATACCAAAAGGCCTGCCATAAGAGCTGCAATTTTCTTGAAGGACCTTTGTCTTAAGAGTAAGATCTACCATAAGAGCTGTTGTAGCATTTCTAGCTTGGTTTTCTTCAACAAAGGTGCTTGTCGAATTAATTACCAACAAGATAACAATACCAAAAACTGCCAATCTGGAGGCCTTCCATCACCATTTGCTAAGACTAGCCATCAAAGTTGCAAGTTTCATGACCCGTGAATGGGGATTCCAATAGTGAGAATAACTCAAAATCTTATGGTAACAACTCAAAATTCTCCCACAAAAATCAAACATGTCCTGCAACAACACCAAAATAGGTTCCTGCAAAGAATTAAATCCAAATGCTACCAAAGGCTTCTTCAATCTCCCTCTTCTTGCTTGATAGAGAAAGCAAACTAAAGATATATTTTATTCAAGTTGTTTTTAATGCTTTACACAGTGGGTTACATAAATACTGTTAGACACAACTAACTGATTTCATATCAACCATTGATCTGTAACTGAATACGATTCTAGACATTCACTTTGTAGTAGTGGGTTGATTTGCTAATTGAGGTGGCATGGTAGACCCAAGTGAGATGATATTGGGTATGCTAACAAGTTCCCTCGAGCCAAGAGTTCTGAAAGTACTAGAAGGCTTGTTCGAAGTTGATTAAAACGAGCAGCTAGTAATGGTTTTAGTAAGGGTGTCAACAATCTTGTCCTTGCTTGAGATAAAGGAGACTGTGAGAGAGCCATTGGTAACATGATCCTGTACAAAGTGATAGTCAAGATCAACATGCTTCATGCGGAGTGAAGAATGGGATTCACCAAGAGGTATGTTGCTCCCAAATTGTCACGCCACAGTGTTGGAGAGTGTGGCAGGAAGACGCCTAACTCAGCAAGAAGTTGTTGTATCCATATTAGTTCACAAGTAGCATGGGCCAATGATTTGTACTCAAGTTCAGTGCTAGATCTTGCAATGCTTGCTTGCTTTTTGGACGACCATGATATAAGATTGGATCCAAGGTAAATACAATAAGCATTTGTGGAACGACGATCATCTAAGCACCCGGCCCAGTCAGCATCCGAGTAAGCAGAGAGGTGAAAATTGGTGGAAGGTTGAAGGAGAAGACCAAAGTTGATAGCATGCTTTAAGTATCACAGAATTCTTTTGACTGCTGTCTAATGTTCCATGCGAGGGTTGTGCATGTATTGACACATTTTGTTGACAGCAAAGGCAAGGTAGGTAATGGTAGAATCAGGGAAAGACTTGATCGAGATTTTGTTAACCCTGAGTAGTACCTGAAATTTCCAAATTCTATAATTTACCAAGATCCAATTTTGGGTTCTAATCACAATCCTTCTTTGATTCGAACCAACTCGACCAAACAAAACAAACAAAAACCTTTTAGGTTTGAGTTTTTCTGGATGGAAGAACCTAAATGTCTGGATATCATAGATAGGGAATGGAACATGGGGAATGAGAATTTTTCTTCTTTAATTGTTAAATTTGATTCTCTGTAGAAAAAGCTCTCCCAAGGGAACAAAAAATCCATGGGGACTATCCACTCAAAAGCCTCTAAATTGTTCTTTGATCTGAAGGATATCCAATTAATGCTTGAGAATAGGAATGATCAAGCACTAAAAATTAAGGAGTAGAAACTTCGAAATGAATATTTCCATGTCCTAAAACAACAAGAAATCGTGTGGGCCCAGAAATCTAGGATTAGCTGGCTTAGGGAAGGTGACTTGAACACAAAATTCTTCCACATTTCCACCTTGAACAGAAGACAGAGGAATAAAATCACTTATGTTAAGGATGAAAACAATGAAGCTCATATTGAACAAGAGAACATTGAAAAATGCTTTATTGATTATTTTGATAACATGTTCCATGAAAGTGCAGACACTAACATTCCATAGGATTCAGTATTGCCAGACAAAGTTGTTAATGAGGAAGAAAACAGGCACCTTCTTCGCCAAGTCACTGATGAGGAGATTTTTCAAATAGTTAGTGAAATCGGCCTAATGAAGAGCCCAGGCCCAAACGGATTTCAGGGATTATTCCACAAAAATTACTCGGACATTGGGTGTCCTCAGATTTGCACCATGGTGAAAGAGTTCTTCAGCTTTGGGATCCTGGACAAAGGTATTAACCACACATTCATAGGTTTAATCCCCAAAGTTGACCAACCAAATAGAACCTGTGAATTCTGCCCCATCAGCTTGTGCAGCTTTAGTTACAAGATCATCTCTAGAATAATGGTGAACCACATGAGACCCCTGATGAACAAAATTATATTCCCCAGTCAAAGTGCTTTCCTGGCCAAATGGTCCATCCATGACAATATCATCCTAGCCCAGGAGATCATGCATCATATAAGAGGGGAAAAAAATCTCGGAAATCTAGTAGCTTTGCATTAAAAGTTGACCTTTCAAAAGCTTACAATAGACTCAAGTGGGAGCTGATTCAAAGAGCCCTAAAAGCAGCGGGTTTTGGTCACCATTGGACATACCTCATCATGAAATTCGTGTCTACTATCACCTATTCAATTCTAGTCAATGGTAGCCCTGCCGGTTGCATCACTTCTACAAGAGGCATCAAACAAGGAGACCCACTCTCTCCATATTTGTTCATCCGGACCCAACAAGTACTCTCCAAGGCCCTTCACGAGGCAGAACACAAAAACGCAATCCAAGTTGTCAAGATCAGCAGAAGAAGTCCCCAAATCGCACATCTGATGTTCGCTGACGACCTACTCATCTTTGGCAAGGCAACCCAAAAGGAAGGTATGTGCATGCTTAAAACCATACATGATTTCTGCTCCATAGCTGGTCATGAGATGAATTTGAATAAGACTGAGTTAATTGTTAGTCCATGCATCAAAGGAAGGAGCGTGGGAACATTAGTAGGAATTTTGGAGTTAAGGCAAAAACTAAATTCCAAAAGTACCTAGGTATCCCACTCGCTAATGGTAGGGTCACAAATGCTTTATTTTCTGAAATTACTTCTACAGTAAGTAAAAGACTTGCTGCTTGGAAGTCCAGACTTCTTACCCAAGCTGGCAAAGTTACTCTGATCAACTCTGTGATTTTATTGAAAAGGAATCTAGGACATTTATCTGGTCCCAACCCCAAAAAGAAAAAACTCTCCATATGATTGGGTGGGATAAAATCTGCAAGCCTTTAGATGCTGGTGGTCTAAATGTTAAAAATTTAAGAGCCTTCAATGAAGCTCTTTTGGCAAAAAAAAGGGGGTAGGACCTTATGGTTGATGATGGTAAATAATGGACAAGATTCTTTAAATCCAAATACTTCAATGATGTTTTTTTTTCTAGAGAGAACCATCAGAGGATCCAATTCTCAGATTTGGAAACACATTAATGGAACCAAAAACCTCATTAGAAGAGGGATTGGCTGGAATATTACGAATGGTTTGTCCATTCCCATCACAGATCTTAGCGGGATCCTGGGGGACTCCACTCATAACATGGTGCCGCCAAATTTGAATGAAATGGAACATATTACAAGGGTAGCTGATCTTTTGATGCCCTTTTCAAGACAATGGAATCTAAACACCCTTCATAAGATTTGGAACCAAGATACGGTCAACATCATTAAGACTGTGCACATGAATCAAAGCAGAGACAAGGACATTCCTATATGGAAGGCTAGTAAGAATGGGTCATTCTCAGTTGCATCTGCTTACAATGTTTAACCAACAGAGATGAACTTGTGGCCAATAGGTTGTGGAAAAAATATTGAAATTGCACTGCCCACAAAAGATACACTTTTTTGTGTAGAAGATGATACCAAATGGTGTCACCACAAGTGACCTTATACACCAAAGACTAAATTCCCAACCTCAAGACTGTGCTGTGCAGTAGTGCACCTGAGACATGCCTCCATTTAATCTCCAAATGTACATTTACGAGTGCTCTTTGGTTCGCATCGACTGGGGGGTCTTACTGGATAACCTTGAAGATCATATCAACTGCAAGGACTGATGGTTCCAAAGATTACAGGAAAACAACTAAACCCCACAAGAGAATCAGCCCGCGCAAATTTATGTTGGACTATATGGAAGGTAATTTTTTAAGGATTAAATCCAAACATTACTCTAAGTCTCTCCTTTTTCAATACAATGCAGGCAGATACTGGGGGATTGATGAAGAAAACAACAAAAGCTCAACAAAGAGAAGATGTAGCAGTAAGATGGAATCGTCCGATGGGCAGAAACTTCAAAGTCAATGTGGACGGAGCTACTTATGGAAATCCTGGGAGGGCGTCTTGTGGCATCGTTTGCAGAGGATCAGATGGTGAATTCGTTGCGGCAATTGTTCATTATCTGGGTACTACATCAACAATTGTTGCAGAGGCTCATGGACTTCTTGAAGGAATAAAACTTAGCCCGGCGCTGAACATAAAATCTGTAGAGATTGAATGCCACTCCTAGGTGCTTCGCATAACTCATGAAAAGTGATATCTCGGATAGCCCACGGTCAGTGGCAAACATCATCGATGAAGCTAAACACCTAAGCAGTTTTTTCGAGTTCTTCTCTGTTTCACACATCTTTAGAGAAGCAAATGCTGTAGCTGATGCTCTAGCAGGATTTGTGATTGATGACTTACCTTGTTTCTGGGTAAACCACCCTCCAAATTTTCTTGCCCCTTTCTCGGCTCTAATTATTTGGGGGGATCTCATGTAAGATCTGTTAGAAGGAAATAAATAAAATTGCTGTGCTTTCACTACCAAAAAAATAAAGACTCACTAAAAACTAATTTTAACTCACTCTTCTAACAGGGCCTAAATAAATAAATAAATAAAATCCAGGCCCATGCTCGTTCCATGCTTGCCCCAACCCATGCTAGTGCCATGTCATTGGGCCATGCCAAGTGAGCTAGGTTTTGTCAATCAGGGCCTGGGCTTGTACCGTGCGATGCTTAGGGATTGGTAAACCGGGCCGTTCCTGGTTAGCCCATGGCAGCACGGCCCAATTAACAGCCTCTCCAAGAAACACTGGGCGGAGCCAAGTATGTGAATTTTTCTCAACATAAATGTGCTGCCTTTTGTGCACTTAAGACAAAATTCACAACATAAATGTGCTGCCTTTTGTGCACTTAAGACAAATGAATTACAAAATATCAAAGGAAGTGGAGAACTCCAAGACGCATCAACGAGTGTTCAAAAACTGAAATAAATAGAAAATCTAAAATTTTGAAAAGCTGCGAGTGAATATGAGTGAGAGCTTTGCATTCGTTCCAGTACAGGC
This sequence comes from Buxus sempervirens, assembly GCA_947561395.2. Lineage (NCBI taxonomy): Eukaryota > Viridiplantae > Streptophyta > Magnoliopsida > Buxales > Buxaceae > Buxus > Buxus sempervirens. The sequence continues at coordinate 8,156,040 of OX387192.1, forward strand.
GTCTTCCTCCTTCCAATGGCATTGTGCATCACCGCCGTCATAAAGAGCTCGCAAATGACACCGCCACTGAATCCTTTTCCAATAACATGAACGAGAGGGAAGGCTTTGACCGCCTCTAAAAGCCCACAGGCCCACCATACAATCTGTCGGGCATCCACAAAGTTCGTCACGAGACAAGGCATTGCTAAATCTCTAGCAGCAGTTTCTAAAGATTTAACGGTAGCTTTTTGTTGTTAATAAAACTGCCGCTAATAGTTTTGATTTTGTATAATAAAAGAAAAAAATAAATTTGCTCCATTCCATGCTCGACAACCCCACCCCCACCCCCCTTCCTGCCCCTTGCCCCTATAAGAAGCGATGTGATTTTACTGATGTGTCATCAAAATTAGGAATGACATCTTTGGATTGCTCCCATCTGTCTATTGAATCAAACATCTGTCTTGGAACTTATTGAGCTCATCTTATATCCTGTGCCTGTGCATAATCATAGATGGGAAAACCGAATTAGATAATCCATATACTTTTATGCTTTTGATTACATGACATGATTCATAACAAAATAGAATTTGAATAAATTGACCACTCTGAAACAAATATATCTTGTCCAATCCAAGGAAGCAGAACTTTTCTTAAAACATGAGTATTACATGGTAGTAGACTGGTAGTACTAAACATCGATTTCAGAATCTCTCCTGCAAAGCATGAAAATATCAACAATATTTAGAATCAGTTGATAGAACTGCATTGGTTAATGAATCTAAGTTCTTATTAACAAACATCTAACTAAGCAAGATCTTGAAGAGGCAGGTAGGTGATAGACAAACAAGCTCACCTGAACTGTGTCCATAATCAGACTACTACCCTTTGGATATTGAGCTAAGAACCTTCAAGGACATCAACCTCATTTTTGTTATGCAACTTTCAAGAACAAGATCATTGCAAGCATCTGTTAGCTGGACAAACCAGCAGTAATGTGGCTGTGAAACCTATAACAGATTGAAGAAAAAACAAAGGGCAAAACAGGGGATATATTAGATGAAGAGAGATAGGAAAGAGGAAGAGTTTTTTTCTACAGAAACCAAAATCCTCTTGTCGTCACTTTCATCCCACTTCAATATTAAAACTTCTTGACCTTTTTAGAGGCTGAACAATGACAAAAAGAACCTTCCAAAAACTGACAATAATAACCTACACTACTTTTACAACACATAAATAATAACGTTCTCCCCTTTAGTGTGCTGCTCTAACTCCAAGTGCTTCTCTTAGTTGCTGGAATTTCTCCTTGGGCAATGCTTGGTGAAAATATCAGCAACTTGTTCATCAGACTTGCAATGCTTCATCTCCACTTCACACTCTTCAATTGCATCTCTAATGAAATAGTGCTTGATTGCAATATGCCTTGTCTGAATATGTAAAACATTGTTTTTGGCCATTTCTGTAGCTGATTTGTTGTCACAAAACATCAGTGCTGCTTTCTCTTGCTTCTCACCAACATCTTCAAGTATTTTTCTTAACCAAATTGCTTGAGAAGTAGCCATAGCAGCAGAAACATATTCGGCCTCTGCCGATGATTGAGCCACTGTTTGTTGATTCTTTGAAGACTAAGAAAATATTCCCAATCCAAAAGAGAATGAGTAACATGAAGTACCTTTCATATCATCAACACATCCTCCCCAATCGCTATCACAAAATCCAATCAACTTCACCTCAATATTCCTTGCATATCTAATGCCATTACCCATGGTGCCTTGCAAGTATCTTAGCACCCTCTTTTGCTGCTCCATAATGATAAATACTTTGAGAGTTCATGAATCTAGAAAGCATACTAACAGCAAACATGTTGTTGGGTTTAGTGGCAGTAAGGTAGAGCAAGTTTCCAACCAAGCTTCTATACAAGGTCTCATCTACCTTGTTTCCTCCATCTTCTTTCTTCAATTTCTCATTAACTACTAATGGGATAGCTGTTGGATTGCAACCAAACATTCTAAACTTCTTCAAAAATAATTCAGCATACTTTCTTTGGGAAATAAACACTCATTTATCTTCACACACTTCAATGCCAAGAAAATAGTGCAACAATCATATCACTTCTTTATTTCTCTTTTAAATTCTTCAACCATTTTTTCATTGCTTCCAATTTCTACCAAGTCATCAACATAAAAAGCTACAATGAGGATTTCAAACATACCTCTATTCTTCATATACAAGGTAGATTCACTTTTGCTCTTCTTGAAACCCTTTTCATCAAAGTACCTATCAATTTCATTACACCATGCTCTTGGAGCTTGCTTTAGCCCATAAAGCGCTTTCCTTAGCTTGTATACTTTCTCTTCTTCACCTTGAACAACAAATCCTTGAGTTTGCCCTACATATACCTCTTCTTTTAACTCTCCATTCAAAAATTCTGATTTGACATTAAGTTGGTATAATGACCAGCCTTTTTGTGTAGTTAATGAAATGAGGTCTCTTACCATATCTAGGCGGGCTACTGAAGCAAATGTTTCATTGAAATAAATACTGGACTGTTGTAAATATCCCTTGGCAACCAATCTTGCTTTATTTCTTTGCACCAAGCCATCCACATTATATTTTACCTTGTAAATCCACTTCATTCCAATGATTTCCTTGTCTCTTGGCCTCTCAACTAGCTCCCATGTCTTGTTATTCTCAGTTACTTTAATTTCTTTTTCCATGGCTTTCTTCCAATACTCTTCCTTTATTGCTTCTTCAAAATTTTTTGGTTCAACGATACAAAAGTTGCATCTTGCATAAATATCATCAAAGTTTCTTATTCTTATCGGGCTCGAGCTTGGTAATGAAGAACTTGAGCTTGGACATGTTGATGGGCTTGATGGTGCATCTGAACTAGATGAAGATTGAGAACCTTGATTTGATTTTGATGAGCTGTTTTTGTTAAACAATGGTCACCAGAACAAATTTTTCTTCATGTTTGATTTCCTTCCAATTCGACTTGGCCTTTCCATCAAATATGACATCTTGGCTAATGATCATCTTCTTTGTTCTCAAGTTGTACAACATATAGCCTTTTGATATTGAGCTATAGCCGACAAAAATGCACTTTTCACTTGCTTCATCTAGCTTTTATCGCTTCTCCTTAGGAATTTGAGAGTAGCAAACACATCTAAGTACTTTAAAATACTTCATCGATGGCTTTCTTTCACTCCAAACTTTGCAAGTTAGTTTACATTGAGCGGTCTTCATATACAATAGGGACTCATTTCAGATTTAGCTTTACTGGTGAGGCTCACATAAGGAGGTTATCCCTGTATGTGGTGATAAGTGGCTACCCCATGATGTGAGTACATGTCAACTCCATATTTCGAGATTTAGTATGCTGGTATGTGAGTTCTTGCACAATAAGTCGATGTCCAGGGCTCCATATTTTTAGATTGATTTGCTGCTGGTATGTGAGTGTTTACTGGCTTCACTCATAGGTCGTAAGGTGGGATAGTGAATGCAAAGTGGTTACTCAAAGACTTATTTACTTCACGAGTCCTACTAATATTATTATGCATTGGTTTATATTATGATTTTAGTATGGTATTGCTCTTGAAACAATGAGAATTATATGGTTGATTATCCACATTCAATGATTTAGCTTGCCTGTATGTTGAGGAGTACATTGAGGTATTTGGCCGTGATTGGCCGGCATTGTTTTCTTTCACATTATTGATTTGTCTTGAGCTGTTATGGATTGATTTTATTTGATTTATGGTTTGGTTTATCTATTGAGATTCTTATCGTTTAATTAATCGTTTATTTTGCTGAGCATGAAAGAAAGTTATTTTTGTATATGAACTGTTTATACATGCATGTGCTGTTTACTGGGATATTTATATCTCACACCGCATTTTGTTTTATTTTTAGCCAATCCACGTGAGGACGTGACAGGGGTTAATCATCAGAGAGGAGAGATTCTTAATTTTGTAGCTGAGGATTATTATTATCCAAACGAGATTACTTTTTTTTTATTTGAGGTTATTGTTATGGTTTGACCTTATATTGATGGATTTATTATTTGACTTGTTTATGAGAGAGAGAGTTTAGTTTTACTCATTTGTTACCAGACTTAGAGATTATTTTTATTTATATGGTTTGACTTTATTTGGAGACCATGCTTATGTTTATTTGATTAATTGAATTTTATTTCTACTCTCTGACATTAATTGGAATTGTATAATTTAATTGTCTTGTATTTAGTTGCTTTGGCCCATAGTAGAACTTTGGGTATGGATTTGGTGCATGTTTTGCATAGACCCGGATTCAGGGCATTACATGTGTCTTTGGTTCTCAAGTTGAGTTGTAAGGTCATTGTACTCACTAAAAATCTGTTGGCAAAATTTCAGAAAGTAAGATAATGCATGTGACAATAGAGACTTGCTTTTCAGTTATAAATGATCTAGAGATGAACAAGAGATTTGAGATCTGTTGAACAGATAAAAATAAAAATGCGATAAACACGATGACTAAGTTGAAGCTCTTCTCTTCATATTGCTAGACAGATTTACTACTTCAGATCTAAATTTTCAACAAATTGTTCGAAAAAAAACAAAGGAGACTTGGCTTTTCTCTATCTAACTCATAGGTTAGTGTTGGAGAATTAGCCGTAAATAATTTGATAACAGGAAAACAAATAAATAAATAAATATCGCAAACCACCACCGAGAAAGATGGCATCGATATTTTACGTGGTTCAACCAAATTCTTGCTTATGTCCACAAGGCGTGCTCCAGTCACCTTCTTCACTATTGAGAAAAATTGCGTACAATGGTACAAGCTCACCACTAGAATTTTGTATTCTAAACCCGAGCTAATTTTACAACTTTATACCTTATTCAATTTTCAACCCTCAATAAATAAAGAAGATAGAGTTACAAAACTCTCAAAAACTCACACTCCAATTGCACCACATCTCTCTGATTGCACCTCACTTCTTAGGCAAAACCAATTGTGAGGGAATAAAGGAATAAGCCTATTTATAGGAATTTTTGGGTTGTTGGTGCATCAAATGTGCTACGACTCCTTTTTTACTATTATGAGGCTTTAAAGTTTCTTTGTTGTAGACACCCCAAAATTGCACGATTTTCGATAAATCTTGAAGAAGAAAAATATTTTATTATAATTTTCAATTCTTAGCATTGGATTTGAGATCCTCAACCCATTTGAATCTAAAACCGCAAAGGAAAAGGCCCAGATTCAATCTTTTGTGCAAAGTCAAACTTTTCCGATTGAATTTTGTTGACTTTTGACCCCAAAAAATGAAATATTTTTTAAGGCAAGATTTCAAGATAATTTTTTCCGATAATCAAGTTTTTGGCAATGTTACTATGTTACTGCATAAATGAATTTTTTGAGCCTTTAAATCTTGACAGATACCTTAGTATTAACATGTTGAATCTTTTTACCGGACCTGAAAAATCGGAATTTAGCCTTGAACTGGAAAGTTGACTTTTTATTCACTTGGAATTTGGTTCTGGAACTATTTTTAATGGATTCAAATTGGGGGGGATGTTTGCTTATTTACATGTCATATCTTAAGTAAATGAAGATTAAAAAATACGAGGACATTTACTTAAATGATATTACATGTAAATAAGTATTGCCTGAGTCAAAAACCCAAAATAAATCAAGAAAAAGTGATGTCCGCATATATACTGCGGTTTTGGCTAATTTTGTCCTGACCGCATACAAGGTGCGGTTGAGACCGCACATATAGTGCAGTTGTGTAAGACCCTTATTTTTTTGGTAAGTTTTATTGTTTGTTTATTTATTTATTCTTATATATATAACTGTGTTTATCAGGTGATTTTGTGGTTCGAGGGCTTAGCCCATACTCGTATGTACAGGAGTTATATAGCCATTTTTCTGAAAAATCGTATTATTATCATTATTATTATTAAAGTATAGTTGTGTGCTTATTAACGTAAATGGATGCGGAACATGTAGTGTTTCCGGTGGGCAAGCATGCATAGGATCAAGGGGTTAAAAGGGTTGATCGAGCGGCGTATGCATCTCGCAAGGTAAATGTACAAATAGGGAAAGTAGGGTTTTGGGTTTAAACGAAATACGGGTATTACTTACGGAAACATTTTTTCGCTAGTCTGAGTATCCGGAGAATTGAGCGATTTCGGCTGGAGTGGCGATTAGGGCTCTGCTCGTGAAGAACAAGCATCGCAAGGGCTAAGGGAAGGATTTTGGAGTTTAACTTCAGTGGGTTATCTCTCTCTGCTCGAGAAGTTTTGTTTGGAGAGATTTTTCATTCGCGTGCGTGGCCGGAGTGGTGATCGGCCGAGGTTTTGATATAGTCGGGAATAAGCGCATTCAGCATTCAGGTGAGTAGCACTGATTTACAACTGGGTTTTGTGTTTGAGGTTTTCGTGAGCTTATTCTGATGCATGTTTTGTATCTTAAATGATGTATGAGTTTTCTGGTTTTCTGGTTTTCTGGAAATGACATGAACAGAGTTCGGAGATTGAATTTTATCATTTATTTAAAAGTGTTTAGATTAAATCCAAATATGGTTGGGAAGTCTTCTGGGAGTATTAGGAGTGTAGTGGAACAATTACAGAGATAAACAAACCGGCCAGTCATGTAGATCTTGGAATAACAGAGAAATGAAAATCACAGGGGGTATCCGCTCACCTCGCGCTCACCGGCGCTCACCTAAGAGGTAGGCGCCCCGTTAAATACTACCCACCGCCGAGCTCACACCCGTCTGGCGCTCAGCTCGCGCTCAGTAGAAAACCCGGCGCTCATCTCGCGTGAATCTCGCGCCCACCTCACGCCCGTCTCGCGCTCAGCTCGTGCTCACCTAGCGTCGAGTGAGCGCTAGGTCTATTTTTACCTGTTTCCTTACCGCCGACCGGCACTCACCTCGCGTCCACTTCAGGAAGTGAGCGCAGACCCTATTTTGCTTACTGAATTGGAGATTTGATTTAACTAAGAGTATTTGGGTTACTTGAGGGTTAAACCACTTCACTATTCACTTGTTTGGGAACCCTGGGAATCTATTTTGCCTAGGAAATTATTAGAGGAAAATTTGGTGAACTTCTTAAAAGCTTTCAAGTTGAGTTTAGGTTATTTATGAGTGTTGTGCCGGATATCAAACCACTAAGAGTTACTAGTTACATTTCCTCTGTTTTATACACTGTTTTGATTGAGGAGTTATTCTATTCTGGTTTCACTTGTTTGGAAACTTTAAATGTATTGTAAAGATTTCCTTGGTATGAATGAATTGAGTTTTACTTCCAAATGACATGTGTTACGGAAATGAGAAAATACTGAAAGTACTTGAGGTACTGCTTGGTCCAGAGGGACAGGTGATGAATTGTGATGAGTTTTACATGATGTGGAATGAATGGTTTTATTTTGATATTGGAATTGAGATTATACGATGTTTTACTGTTTTGGTCTAGCTTGTCCTGGATCCAGATGTTTAAGCTTAGTAATGTGATGTTATTGTTGGTTGTTGGAATTGCATGGCCTTGTGTGTTGCCACGACCGGTGTAGAGCAGCCAGAAACCCTGAGTAGGCCTGACATGCAGAAACCCGGGGAGTAGGCCTGCATTGGATGACGAAACCCTGAGTAGGCCGTCATTTCAGAGTATCCGAAACCCTGAGTAGGCCGGAACTGTGTACATGGAGGTGTTGAGTGTCTACTTGGCATGCTTAATTTATCAACTAAACGATAGTCATGACATTGACCAATCGATGTGTTGCCGTACTTAACTGAGATGTGATTTGTTTGATTAGAACAAGTCTTGATTTTGATTTGAGAATTTATGTTGGTTGTTTAACCGTATTCGGTGTTTGTCGATGCATAGTTTAAATTGTGATCAACTATTTCTGCATGCATGTGCTACTCGCTGAGATATTCGTATCTCACTCCGTTGTTTGTCTTGTTTGTTTTTCAGATACTCGTGGTGAGGCGATTACTGAGGTAGATTCTGCTGAGGCTTATAGGGAGGAGGATTACTATTACCTTCCTTAGACTAGTAGGTTATCTGTTCTGAATTTGAGAACTTTGAATTAATTGAGATGTATTAAAGTTTAATTGGGGTTGAACCATACGATTCTAGTTCAGTTTAAATGTTACAATTTTGCATAAATGGAAATGTGCACTCTGTCAGGTTATAGCTATATGATTATCCAGCGATCATAAATTGATTAACGATCCTTGCCTAACCTCCGTGAGACGTGTTATATCTTTATTGAACAACACAGATCCGGGGCGTTACAGGTTGAGTTCACGCTTTGTGCATGCGCACAAGTGGGCTGCCAGGTGGCCCTGGCCGTTAAGCCGCGCCAGCAGCAATCATGAGGTGTAACTGAATTTCGACCGCAGTAAGTGTGCAGTTTTCAAGGGGTTTTGCCATGACCGCATTCAGAGTGCGGTTTTGTCTAAACCGCACTATGTATGCAGTTGCGGTCATTTTGCACATTTGCGGAAAGGCTCGAGATCTGAGCCTTAGTTACGCATCTTACCTCTTTCTGGGAGACATGATCTCCCTGTTTTGCCCTCCGAAACTTGTAGAATTACATCAATTCATGCCTTTAATTTGAATTAAAGTAATCTAGAAGCATTTATTGGCCTACCCTTGGGTCTTTTATACCCTTGGCTATGCCTATAAATAGAGAGGTCCTCCTCTTGCAAATGGCTGCTCATCTAAAGTTAGAAGAGCTCTTGAAGAAGAAGGGAAACTCTGCCCAATTCTCCACTCAAGTGTCCAAGCTACCAAGGTAAGGCTATTCACTTGTTTCTTCTTCTTTCTAATTACATTCCAGCACTCTCTCTTTCTACCTTTCTGTAGTATAAGGTCATTGCTTGTGCTTGCAACCCCAAACCACTTCTAAAGTACCTAAGAATCCTCTCTAACCGTAAAACGTGAAGAGAGAGCTTGGGGAAACAGATGATGGCATGGACCTTCTAGGCTTAGAACCATCCTGTGATGAAGAGCTTGCATATTCATTGTTTTGTATATGTGGTTGTTGTCCTGGAGTGATGTTATTTTAAACCTAGAGAGAACAATGTGATCTATGCTCTCTATAGCATTTGATCCCCGTTTGCTCCTAGAAATCTGGCTTCCTACACAATCACACACGTTTCACTTCTTTTTGTCAAGAATAGGCTTAGATCTTGATTCACCATGCTCAATATGGTAAATCTAAGATCCATTGACCTTAGAGTAAATTCTTAAGACTTCATGAGAGTATTCTAGTGATTTCAAGCCAATTTAGTTGAATCCATTGCACACATGCACTGGTTTTGCTTTTTTTTACTCAAGGTTTTCAAATCTGGACAGCACCTGTACCCTGTCTTAGAACACTCATAACTTCATCATCCGGATGAATTTTTGAGTGATTCCAAAAACATGTGATAGGTGGATATGTCTAATATGTGTATGAAAAATTCGGCAATTTATATGGAATGGATTTTTGACACCATCTGATCAAATTTGGCAGGCCAGTTCAGATCAGATTACTGAACTTGTCACTTTGATCGAGCACCATTAGCTCATTTTAACTCCGATTTAAGTGATTTTAATCTCTGTGTTTTCCTTGTTGAGTCTATTTTCAAATCAAACTAGTTTCAAGAGTTTTTACTTTGATTTGTGTCTTGTGTATTTGATTGACTCAGAGCTGCTCAGTAGTAGATTTCAGAGTCAATCTGTGATCCTCTAGGAATGTTTGAGAGGTCACACAAGTCACAAATGGATGGAGTTTTGTATGAGGCTATTTCATTTGAAATATGGCACCTCATACTTCATTCATGCAAGTTTTTAAGGATTTATATGAAGCCAATCTCCACAAATAGAATTTCAAAATTGGTTACTCGCCGCTTTTCCAGATTTACAGCAGTAGATTTGATGGAGTATTTCTCTCTCGTTTTAAATCGAATTGAGCTGATTTTTTTATTGAGTCTTCTACTTCATATTAGCTCTCTATTGGCTTTATTTTCATTTGATTTGAGTTTAAATCAAAGGATTTATGATTGATCAAAGTTTTCAAGCTAATGTAGCTTCACCTCTTATTGATTTTTCCAGATTTATTTTGGTTTGATTTTCTTCAATCTTTACTTTGATTTTTTACCTGATCATGATGTCCTAGAGGTGATGCACTCATGGAGAGAGTCCAGGATCAATGGGACTACTCTTATGAGAAAATCACACAAGTGTTCGTTCCTTTTTAAGCCTTTTTTTTTAGTGATGTTAATTAGCAAGCAATTATTTGAGCATGAGCAGCATATGGCAACCAACTTGTGTGGATGAGTGGGGGTGCCTAACACCTTCCCCTACTCTTAACCCAACCCCCTTACCTGATCTCTGGATATAACCATGAATTAGAGCCACTTAGGCTCTATTCTTACATTTTTATGATCCCTTTGGTGCCCATTCACACCTTAACTTGAATGGTGGTGACTCCAAACTTTTTTAAACCCCGCGTGATGATGAGGAAGTCATCTAGGTGATTTTACATGTCTCACAACTGGCGACTCCGCTGGGGACTAGTGGAATTGAGCCATGACTTGATTGCTTGTTCATGTTTTGTTGATTTTATTGATTGCTTGCTATTTTGTTTGCTTCTAATAAGTATGATTGATCTGTTTGCATCTATTTTTAGAGGATATGTGATCTATGAGAATAGGGCATGTGGGTTGTATAGGTTTGGTTGGACTTAGAACCATGTTTATTAGATTTATCATGTCAAATCAATTTTTTTTGTCTTGTTACCATGATATCATGCCTTGGTTCAGATTTTAATGACATGTGTTGATCATAAGCATAATGAGCATGAAATCTGAATTTTGGTGGTTGTTTTGAATGTTTAAGCATGATTACCATGATTGGTTCTCTCTTTGTATAATAACATGCTTACATGCTTGAATGATGTTGGGGAATACATGATTATTATGAGCATGCTTAGGTATTAACTACCTTGTTTATTTGTGTATATGCTTCAATTATGATCTCTTTATCATGCCTTGGTGAATGTGGTTGTGTATGGATGGCTACGAAAAAGGGTGGCAAGGGTGGGACGTTGTAATGAATGTTTCCCAATCTTTTCAAATGCACTTGTGCACCTTTTTCTATTTTTTACATAGCCTACGTATCACCTATAGGAAGTTGAACCCGAATGTGTGTAGTTTGGCGCATCGAGGTCGTTACTTTGGAAAGCGAAATTGAAAACTTTCACCTTAAAGCTTTGAGCCAATGATGTGATGACATTTGTGGATCTTGAATTCTGGTCATAGACTACACTTGAGATCTAAGTTGCCATTTAAGCCAAAACCCAAAACCCCTACGCTTGAAGGTGGAGAAACATGTTTTCAGCCAAAGTAAACAATTACGATGGGGAAATAGGTTTGTAATTGAGGTAAGGCCATTTTGCATGGTTCACATGGCCTGAGGTATGATATGGATACTATTTTTGAAGGTAAACACAAGGAAACAAGGTAATTTCAGTTTTATTTTTAAACACATGCTTTCATACTTTGTAAAATCATGTTCATGGTGTCCATATGTTGGGGTATCATTTTTCCCAAGGGATTGCTATATCCTAGGATAGGTGTAGCCCATAGGAAGAGTTTTAACTCTTCTTAGATGTCATTCTACCCAAATGTCCATAGGAGGCAACCTAAGGTTCAAAATACATGCATTTGGTGTCTATTGTTGGAGGGAGCATATGCCTTCCTTTGTGTGAATGCTACTAATCCTCTTTTTGTAGGAAAATTGAATGGGAATTACATCCAAGAGGTGCTAGTACAGAAGGCAATTTTTGTAAATAGGATAGGAATTTTATTTTCTTTTGAAAGCCCAAGAAGGCGAAGTTGTAATCTTATTTCATGCCCTTGAAGGCAAATTTGTATTTTTCCTCTTTTCTATAATAGGCTTACATTTCTGTGGAAGGCATGAGAAGTCTTTTGTATATGTGTATGATGTATTTGTTATCAATTACCTATGGTTCATTACTACACATGCATTGTTGCAACACTTGAAGTGTCAAAAGTCCAATTTGGGACAGTTCAGAAGCCACCCAATGGTGAACAAGGAGTTTGTACAAGTAACCAAACTGATAAAATCAATTGGGAAAAGAAAAAAAAATTTGAAAATCTGTTTCTGGTTTAAAACCGCTCTGATTCTGCAGTTTCAAGCACTTTTAACTCTGTTCGCAGAGCATGTGCGGTTGAAGCCAAACCGCTCTGAGTATGCGGTTTTAGACTTTAAATAAGCTCCAGCCATCTTTAACAAGCAAATCTGGTTTCTATTAATCTATGAATGATATGAACAGATAACCAGGAATTCTAGAAGGATAAATGGCATTTAAATCTTTCCAAACTCATCCAAATCAAAGAGTTAAGATCATTTTAGGCAATTTTCACCTAAATTGAACAATTGGCTTAACTAAAGGGTGCAAATGACAAAGTAAAAGCCTGTTTAAATCAGAAACCAAGTCAAGCACCTCAATTTTAGGGTTAAGCCCGTATTAGGCAATTTTCACCTAATTCGAGCATCTAACCCATCTTAATGGGAGCAAAGGGTTAAAGGAAAATTGGTTTAAACTAATAAACCTAATCACACTTCAACTTTAAGAATTGAACATGGAAATAACACTAGGCTTTCAAGACATGTTTTAAGCTTAAGCTTTGAAGTGTAATTCAATTTAAAGAAAGGAAGCTCAACCCATGTCTTCTCCAAAAGAGCAAATCCCAATCGAAAATCTATCTTTAATAAGAAGTCTTTAATCATAAAGTGTTCAAACTTTTAAGATTTCTCCCAAAGAGCAATTTGATTTGCAAATCGTGGGTCACTTGGAAACCATTGAATTCCAAGCAATTAATCATTCAAAAATCAAATAAATCATCTCTTTAAAGCAACTTGAGTTTCTTTTTAACTCAAACACTTAATAGAAGGTTCAAAATTATTTTAGGCATCTTAAAACCCTGGAATTTCAGAAAATCAATTCATAGGACCTCTGAAAGCCTGAAATTTCAGAATATATCTCTTGGGCCATCTATAAGCCTTTAAATTATAGACATATATATTGGGCTGTAAAAGCCTCTGAATTTTAAACACAACCTTTTTGGGCCGTCTGTAACACTCCGGATCCGTGTTGTTCAATAAAGGTATAGCACATCTCACGGGGGTTAGGTATGGGCCCATGACTCATATGATCGCTGGTTTAATCATATGAGTATTTCAATCAGAGTGCAACAACTATCAATTAGGAAGCATGGTAAAAATATTTGATTAAAGGGACATCAACCAAAATCTGCATATCATTTATTACAATTACCCAAATCCATCCAATCAATATCTCAATCAAAGAATAAACCTACTAGTCTATGGAACGTAGAAATAATCCTCCTCCCTATAGGTGTTAGTAGGATCTACCCCAGCAATCGCCTCACCACGAGTATCTGAAAGCAAATCAAAACAACGAGTGAGATATGAATATCTCAGCGAATAGCACATGCATGCAAAATAGTTATCTCAATTTCTAAAATATGCCACGATAAATAAGCGAACAAAAGTAATCAGTGGAATCACAATTGACAATTCAAATTAATCATACTCTCAATAATAGATTTAAACAAATACCAATTGCAACATCAAACAATCATAATAAGGTCAATGTCATGTCTATTTCTTAAATTAGTCAATCAACATGCCAATGAGACATCCACACTTCCATATACACAGTTCCGGCCTACTCAAGGTTTCAGAACTCTGAAATGACGACCTACTCAGGGTTTCGTCATCCAATGCCGGCTTACTCATCGGGTTTCGGCATTGACAACCAGGCTTACTTAGGGTTTTTGGCTGCTCTACACCGGTTGTGGCAACACACAAGGCCATGTGATTACACCAACAAGCAATAACATTTCATTACTAAGCTTAGACATGGATCCAGAACAAGCTAAACCAATAACCCATCTCAATTACCGCGTTAAACATAATCCGATAAAATTCTGTGAAAACCCACATTCATGTGATAACAAATCATGCATAGGTACTGCTCATCATGGGTCACTCCGGATCATAATACTCCATCATGAAAGTCACAACTATAATCCATACACATCGACAAAATCTCAGCAATATATATATAGTCTCAAGAAAGCTCAATCTTGAAATCTGCTCATAATATAAAGTTACTAAAATCAGATTTAACAAGATGTATCAAATCTGGATTTTAAAGTATTAAACATATATGGATTAAAGGCAACAATCAATGGAAATATTTCAATCACTTATAAATATATGAGTGCAGAAAATCAGCCCCTTCTTACTTCCTTAATCTTAGTTATCTTTCATTAAATACTAACATGGTAGTGTGAGACATGGAAAAATCACCGGGATGATTCCCCTCCGTCAACACACGGGCTCAACGTAAAATGTGGGAGTCGCCACCATTCAGATTTTCGGGTGTGAATGGACACCAAAAGATTCAAAATAAGCAAAAAGAGCTAAAAGGCAAATACTAGAGTAAAAATAACTCTACTTGAAAATCAGATCCAGAGATGGGTAAGGGGATTAGATTATGAACGGGGAAGGTGTTAGGCACCCCCATTCACCCACACAAGGTGGTTGCCAAGTGTTGTTCATGCAAAAAAATGAAAAAGCTTGCTAAAATCATCAAAAACCTTGGAAAAGGGTTAAACAAATATGTGATATGTCCACATGAGAAATCCAAATGAATTCCAGATCCTCTTTTATATCAATATCACTTCTAGAATATTACTAATAGATGGCAATCAAAGCAAAAATTGCACAAAACCAAGTTGAGTCAAATCCGGAAGATTCGGTAAAAGATAGTGCCATTTGTCTTGAAATCATTTAAATCCAATTTAAATGGAGCCAAACCAAATCCATTTAAAAAATTATGGTAAATAAGAGACTCATGCAAAATTCCAATTAAATCCGGTTGAAATCCTAGGAGCTATGCTTCTTTTAAAAGTGCTGTTGAAGGTAGTAAAAAGTGGCAAGTGTGCAAGTTTGGAGAATTATCTAGAAAAATCGGCTCCATATAAATTCATGAAATTTGGTGTGAATGAAGTCTGTATGGCCATCTTTCAAATGAAACTAGCCTCATACAAAAATTCATTCGGATGTGCCTTGGGAGGTCTCCCGAACAGGCCCCGAAGATCACAGATTTACCCAGAAAAGTGCTGTTGAGCAGTTCTGAGTAAATCTGCTACCAACGACACAAATGGAGTCAAAAAATTATGAAACCAACTGGTTTTGAAACTATACTTCCAAAGGAAAACACAGAAACAAGAATCATTCGAATCAGACTTAAAACGAACACATGGCGCTCAGTCGAAGTGACAGGTTCCGTATTCAGACCTGAACTGACCTATCAATTTCGACAGAGAGGTGTCAAAAATCCGCTTGATAGAAATTCATGAACTTTTACAGACATAAACTAAACAGCCCCACCTTTCCCATGGCTCTGAAATCACTCCAAAATTCATCCAGACGATGAAGTTATGAGTATCCGAAGTTGAGGTACAGTTGCTGTCAAGTTAAGCCTTTTTTGAAGAAAATCAACTCAAACAGTAACAAAGTGTGTGGCATCTGTGCAAGATAAATCAAAACCATTTTGAAAAGATATTGAAGAACCTTTAGGAAGAAATAAGGCACAAGTTCGGCTCACCATCCTCTCCGATTGGAAAGGATATGCCAAAAACCCCAAAATTGAACAAAAGTGCCCAAAACCGAGAGGTTAGACCTAGAGGCCTTCAAGATTTGAAATAAACTTGATTGAAATCGATAACAAACATTCCAGAATTGCTTGGGGCTATTTATTTTAGATCTACCACAATGACGGCAATAGATCCAAAATACAAGCCAAATCCGACAAAACAAGTGCTATGTGTGTAAGTGTAAAAATCCATTATTTAACAATATAATAATATATAGCATGCATTTAAATCAATCAAATGGGGTTCTAAAATAACCTAGGGTTCCATTCTATTATCGTTTCCCTTAGTTCTCTCTCCCCGTTAAACACGGTTCTTCAAGATAATCTTGGGGTACTTTGAATATGAAACGGTTTTCATAGAATCAAAAGGCTTATTCCAATCAAGGTTCTAGCACTAGGATCAATCCTCAGTCTCGTTTCCCCTAGATCCTGCCTTCACGTTTTACGGCTGGGGGGAGTCTCGATGTACTTTGAGTAGGGGAAGGGTTTTCATACACATAGAAGAGACCTTATTCTACAGAAAGGTAGAAGAAGAGATCTAGATCTAGAATGTAAAAACAGAAAATAAAGAGAGGTTTGAGGCTTACCTGGGCTTCTGGAAGAAAAATTGCAGCGGTTCCCCTCTTTACTCAGATCTCTTTGATCTCCAACTTCTTGGCAAAAGTTCTTGGCAAGAGTTAATGGCCATTTGCTTAAGGAGGAGCCTCCTATTTATAGGCCAAGGCTAGGGTTAGGGTTTGCATGATGCTAAACACAAAATGATGTCTAGAGTCCACCAACCTAAACCCTAAGGCTATTTCAGAGATTTCCACTCCTTTAATGAAGGATATGAGGGTAAAACGCGAAAACTCTCGGAAAACCCTAATTTTGAGCAAAAACCTTGTATCCGACAACTAAGGTCGGATATAAGCAATTCTCTTTGTATCCGACATTATCTGTCGGATACAATAAAGATCCTTTGTATCCAACATTATCTGTCGGATACAATAAAGATGTTTTGTATCCAACATTATTTGTCGGATACAAAAAAAAGAAACTTTTATCCGAATTTTAACACAGGCAATACTTATTTACATGTAATATCGTTTAAGTAAATGTTCTCGTATTTTTTAATCTTCATTTATTAAGATATTACATGTAAATAAGCAAACACCCCCCCCCCCCCATTTGAATCCATTAAAAATAGTTCCAAACCCAAATTCCAAGTGAATAAAAAGTCAACTTTCCAGTTCCAGGCTAAATTCCGGTTTTTCAGGTCTGGTAAAAAGATTCAACATGTTAAAACCAAGGTATTCGTCAAGATTTAAAATCTCAAAAAATTCTTTTATGCAATAACATGGCTAAAAACCTGATTACCAAGAAAAATTATCTTGAAATCTTGCTTTAAAAAATATTTCATTTTCTAGGGTCAAAAGTTAACAAAATTCAACCGGAAAAAGTTTGACTTTGCACAAAAGATTGAATTCGGGCCTTTTCCTTTACAATTTTGGATTCAAATGGGTTAAGGATCTCAAACCCAATGCAAAGAATTGAAAATTCCAATAAAATATTTCTCTCCTTCAAGATTTATCAAAATCGTGCAATTTTGGGGTGTCTACAGGTAGCGTAGGACTTTATCTCTCACTAACTGTAAATAAGGAATGTATCTATTTCAGAGGAATAAGAATAATTGTCTAAGCATCAAAAATAAAATCAACATCTCGAAGTATTAGCTAACCAATTAGGAAGTTTCTGTTTCCACATAAGACTTCAGATTCTCCATTTATATTTTCATATATATACAGGGGTAGTAACCCCCAAATTCCATCACAACTACTCAGTAACTGCTTACTTAAGTTTCTGGGGTTTGAACCCAACCAGTTTAATCAACCATTTAATCCTAATGAGTCAGCTGCATAGAATTGGAAATTAGAAGGGTTGGCGCTGACCTCCAATTTTGGTGTTAAATTCCTCTTTAATTTTTGGTGTTAGAATTTCTGAGTTTCCAACCCCTTACACATCATTTCCAAGTCTTAATTAATCTAATGGAACAATTTAAATGGGCTTTGAACCAGATTTCTCAAGTTGGCAAGTTTGCCGAAGTTTTCTGGAAATAATACACCTGGCGCTCACCTCCAGAGGTTGGCACCAGGTCTATCAGGTTAGCCCCAGACTAAATTTGAACTGGTGCTAACCTCATATAGGTTAGCGCCAGGTCCACCGCGCTTAGCGCCAACCCAACTTCTGACTCAGTAAATTTTCCACACTCTGTTAGGTGAATTCTGACATGTCTAAACCCAAATCCCTTGCCAAACTCGACCACAATCCCTTCCTACATCTCCTAACATACCGATTAACCCTAATTGAAATTAATCCAAACAGAAATCACAGATAAATCACTCGATCTTCACTAACAGGTCTGTTAGCACCTGATTTTTGCACTCCCAAAAATGCAGAAAATAAAAATTTTAATTAAAAAGTCAAACCTTGAGGGGTCAAATTTTGACTTTTTGATCCAAAGAGAATTGGCCATCAAACTTTCTCTTATTAAAAAGAGCATTTCGACACGGTTCCAACGCAATTGAGTTTGTTGGAATCGGAGTCCAGATGAGGAAGTTATGAGTCGGTCAAACTTTTGGGGAGCGAAAAGTTGACTTTTTGCTTGACCCCAATTCATCTGCCCAAATTGATTCCAATGGATAGGTGGTTCGGAGCTGATTCCAACGACACCAAATTTGCTGGAATCGGACATCGGACGAAAAAGTTATGGGCAATTGAAGTTTCCAGAAAGCTGCCCATGTGGCAAAAAGGCAGCAGAAAGCAGTATAAATCAATAAAATAAATAAAATAAAATGTGTTTTTTAATATATTAAATATTTGAATTAAAGAATCTCATTTTATAATAAAATAATCAAAGAAATTGGATGAAAATCTTGCAAAAAATCAAATTTAATAAAAGGTTTGAAATCCAGTATTTAAAAAACGTGCTCGCCTGTATTTGAAGTACAGGCAAGGCATGCCCGCACTTCAAATACGGGCAAGGCTTCTAGAAGCGTGACACGCGTCCCGTACGGCGACAGCTGGTCGATTCGGAGAGATTTGAAAATGTGAATAATTTGTCCGTATTTGAACAAAATTTTGCCTATAAATCGGGGGCCAGCGCCCCCCACCCCCCCCCCCCCCCCCCCCATTTCAACAAGCTGGCCCCCCAAGCCTTCCCCCCTCTCCTTCTCTGCTCCCTGCTCGTCCAACCCCTGTCTAAGCTCTGCCAAAATCCCATTAGCCCAGAAAAATCCCCATTTTGCCCTTAACCCTTGCCAAATCCCATCCTTTTCATCTCTTTCAGCATAAGAAGCTAGTGGGCCCCTTTTCAAACCCATTTCGGGAAATCAACAGGAGCACGGAAGCGCTGCCAAAATCCACCCACTGTCCCCACCTTTTATCTCTCTCAAGCCAAAGCAAGGGAACTCCTTTTCAAACCCATTTCGGAGAATCAAAGGGAGTGCGGAAGCGCTACCAAAATCATTCGGAGAACCTCCACTCCTCAGAACAAGGTAATAATAGCACGGTAAGCTTTTAATTAGCTTTGTATTTAACATATATTGTTATTAGATTCCCTGAATAAATTATCTTCTGATTATTTTAAGGCTATTCTTTATTTTCTTTTCTAACTAATCTGTTACTTGGTGTATATAAGCGGGGCTCCCCAGGAGGGGGAGTTCGCCCATGCGAAATAACAGAAAGAGAGAGAATCCTTGTTAAGAAAAGGGTTTTCTGAGCTAATCCCTTTTATGTTCATTTATTCTATTTTAAAAGAGGGGTTTTGTCCTCTTCAAAGTCTAATGTACCCCATAATCCTTCCCTCTTTCCTTTCTCGGTAAAATCTCCACGCATGCACGGCTTAAACAGGCAAGAAGAAGAGTTAAAATCTCTCTTTCTATGGAACATCAAAAGAAAAAGAGAAGACATTTGAACCAAAAGTAAGAGGTTGGAACCATTTGATAGGCTGGAAATCGCCAGCCGAAATCGGTAGAAGGCGAAAAGGAACCGATAAACCAAATTTGTCTAAAATCGCGGCGTTTTTTGGAAATTCAGGCGAAAACCGTATTTCAAGTACGGTTCAGGCTCGCCCGTATTCAATATGCGGGCAAGCCTGAACCGCATTACATTTACGGTTCAGCCCAGCCTATATAATAAATACGGGCAAGTTAAAGAAAAGCTTAAAAATCATATTTTTTTGACCCGGTCGGATCCAATCCGACCCAAATAGGCTTAACCCGATCCACTGGGCTTCTTGGACCTTTCCAAGCCCATTTTGTGACTGTGAGCCCAATGGACCCATCAAGGCTTCGTGGGCCCTCCAACGGGGCCCACATCCAACCCGGCCCAACCAAGGCCCGTTTTCAATAAATGGGCCCAAGGCCATTTATTAACTGCCCATGGGCCAAAACCTAGCCCATTGGGCCCCTAAAAGCCTAAACCAACTTAATTTGCATGTTTTAGTAAATCTTTGAACCAAATAACCAAAATCCAATAAGGGTTACCCAATAACCCAAATTGGGCCTTGGGCTTGACTTAAGCCCAACATGGACTCCACTGAGCCTTCCAACAGGGCCCACATCAAACCCACTTCATTAAATGGTAAGAAGATAAAATCAAATAAAAAGGGGACCCACACCATCAGTGGTCCCCACCAGACCAAATAAGTGTGCATGCTGGCCTAGGAATTGGGTAAGAATTAAGTTGACTCAGAACCAGGGAGACCCATGGGACCCGTCAACCAATGGGGCAGGCTAGGGTGTCTTCGGACTTCCCTAGACGTAACCAAGAACTTGCTCAGATCTCTAATAAGCCGCAGACCAGAATAATTAGGCCTGAATAGGTGCCCCTTTTGTGTCTGCCTGCACCTCTCAAGCAGTGGCGACTCCAAAATAGTCCTGAGGCACGCATCATTTCGCATGCGCCTCGTTGTGCGACCGAAATCGGGTGCGCACAAGGTCAAAAACAGGTAACTCAACACACTCGACTGTAATTCGATTCTTAAATCACATCCATATGCTAAAATCGACTAAACAGAGTACTACTCACATGATACAAATTATCCTCACGATCGATCACTCCCAAACCCTTCCAGATCTCGCATGGCAGCAGCTCCAAAACACTCTTCGACCAACGATCGGCTCCCAATCTTGACTCCTAATCCAACCTTGATCGCACAGCCAAAATGGGCAGATATTAGTAATTGTTGGTCGCTACAGAAATTGGACAGAAGAATTCCTCCTTCCAAATTAACCTTCTGTCAACTCCAAATGATCAATCTCTCCTTACTTCTCTTCTTCCCCAATTCGTTTGGAACCAGCAGCAACTTCTTCTCCAATCAAATGAGCAAAACCCAAACTCCACAATATTTCGGCTATTTATAAGGTAGTTGGCGCCAATTCCTTCTCGCGATATGCTGTGTGCTCGCCCACAGCTCTTCCTATGCAACCAGCTCATTAACCTTGATCCCATATTTCATTTTTCGCCAAAATTACCTTAAATTAGCCCAACACTTAATATCCATTAAATCACCACCCTGAATTTATTAAACAGAACCATGTCTGCTCACCTTAGCTTACCCTACGAAATTCAGATTTGCGAAGTTCCAAGTTACCCTTGACCTTGATTGCCTGAATTTCCACCAATTTAAAACATAATAAAATTATTAGATAATTCTTACAATATCATTTATTAAAACCCGGGGTTTTACATTCCCCCCCCGCTACAAATAAATTTCGTCCTCGAAATTTACCTCATGAAGGGACGAACAACTCTGGATACTTCTTCCTCATCTCTTCTTCACTTTCCCAAGTGGCTTCTTCAGTGGAATGGTTCTGCCATAATACCTTCACCAAAGGAATTACCTTGGTGCGGAGGGTTTGTTCGCGATGATCCAAAACCTAAACCGGTCTTTCCTCGTATGTCAAATCTTCCCGAATCACCAAAGGCTCGGGATCTATCACATGGCTAGGATCCAAGATATACTGTCGTAACATGGAAATATGGAATACGTCATGTACTCCTACCAAATGATCTAATAAAGCTAGCTTATAAGCCACAGGATTAATCTCTTTCACAATCTCAAACGGACCAATGAATCGAGGTGATAACTTCCCTTTCTTCCCAAATCTCATAATGCCCTTGGAAGGACGATTCCTGCGGGTAGTTGCTCGTTCATGTGAGTTTATTTCAGTTTGGGATTTTAGCGTACTCTGATTATCTAGTTATTGTTATATCCATGTCTTTCCTTCACTCTGATATTGCAATCCTGTGTTATATGTTAACCTCTGGAGATGAGTTATGGTTTCTCTACGTAACTCGGACTCGGGGCGTTACAAATGGAAGATATAAGGAGGGTGATAAAGCCTTACTTGGAGGACATGCAACCGTTTCGTTTGGAGGGTGTAGAGAGCACGCATGTTGTCTGCTGATATAGCAGACGATTTCATCCCATTGATCAGCCATTTCTCTCCCAGGCAATTAAAACTAGTGTAACAGGCCAAGGGGACCTCAAATTTTGGACTCTTCTTTATCTCTAGAAGGTGTTGGTGCAGTTGTGAAATTGCGGGCCCCATTAAGGTTTATTAGTGGATTGAGATGGTTGTAGTAATTAGAGTTTTGATTGCGAAAGGCGACAATAATTGCAACTCTATAGCACTTTCCACGAAAGAAGTATCTTGTCATACCTTCGTCTTTGTCGAGCAAAACTACGAAAAAAGTTTGTTTTTGAGGAGATTTTTTCCTTGAGGCCTATACTTCAAATTTAGAAGTCCGTAGGCTTCGTATTAGTGAAAATTTATGAAAAAGACCTCACATGAACAATATGTGAGCACTAATTTTCAGATCTACCTTCACTTGTTTTTATGATAATATATTACATATAAATATACTTGTATCATATTATAATTATGCCTGTGTCCTCATATGATTGTGGTATCCTACTATGCTATATCCCGTATGATTGTGCTTGTATCCTGTTATGATTATGCTTATATTCCCTATGTTATATCTCGTATGATTGTGCTTGTATCCTGTTATGATTATGCTTATATCTCCCGTATGATTGTATTTGTATTGAAGCGGATTAAAAAGCCCTCAAAGGAGAAAACCATCTTCGTAGATGAAGAGGTGATTGGAAATAGGGTAATGATAGGAAACAGGGTAATGATTGGAAACCTGATACTAATCCTGGCATAGAGCAAATACAAACAGATGGTGACATAGACTCTATGGCTATTGACAGCAAACATCAACATAAAAAACAAACAGCACCTGCCAAGCTTAATAGACAAAACCTAGAACAAAACAAAGCAAACTAACTTGTGCAAGCCAAACTCCAAACTATACAAATTGATGACCACAAAATAACAAGACAAAAAGGGTTATTCGATCAACGAAACAAAACCTGACAAAGGCGGAGTAGCAAATGGCTTTCAGAGATGGTCAATCCAACAATTGCTAGCCGACCACGAACCATCACTCTCAGCTTCATCAATTGCATCATCGTCTTCTTCGGTAGCCATTTGACGTAGCCCTCTCAAGGCAAACCATAGATGTCTCTCACACATGATCCAGCATGATTTGAACCTAAAAGTCTTCGTCGATCGTCAGCTCCGGCTACCACTACCAAAAGATGCGCCACTTCAAAACCCTAGCACCTTCGAAACCTGAGCTAATTTTACACCTTGATACCTCAGTAAATTCTCACCTGTCAATAAATAAAGAAGAGAGAGAGTTATAAACTCTCAAAAAACTCTTACTCCAATTGCACCACACCTCTCCAATTGCACCTAACTTCTTAGGTTTGCAAAACCAATGATGAGGGAACAAAGGAACAAGCCTATTTATAGGCATCTTGGATGATTGGTACATTAAATTTGATGCCAAACCTTTGTGACTATTATGAGGTTTTAAAGTTTCTTTGGTTTGCAAACTTTTTTACAACCACACAATAGCATCGCGATAGTGCACGCAACGACGCCCACAATAGCGCTGGATTTTATTTGTTGAGGTGAAGCCGAATTTGTTGAATTTGAGCCACCTTCCTAGAATTTACTCCAACAATTAGGGTTTCGCTTGAAGTCACTAGAAAAAAAATGTAGTGATAAATTGATGAAGATCACTCACAATCACGAAGATCTACAAAAAAAAAAACAGATAGAATCAAATAGAATAGAAAGGATCAATACCTCTCCATAGATAACATTGGAAATTTGGATTCCGATTGGAAAGTGGAGTTCTGCATGCTCCATTATTGTGAACCATGGTGTTATTGTCTGTTTCAATTGAAGCTCTTATTCTCTTTCGCAAACGAAAACGAAGGCATTGAAGAGAGAGGGAGATATATCTTTGAGAAGTGATAGAGAGATTGATAGATA
Organism: Buxus sempervirens; assembly: GCA_947561395.2. NCBI lineage: Eukaryota > Viridiplantae > Streptophyta > Magnoliopsida > Buxales > Buxaceae > Buxus > Buxus sempervirens. The sequence continues at coordinate 8,180,162 of OX387192.1, forward strand.
GAGAGACACGAAGAGACCAATAGAAGCCAAGACATAGAGATGTAATCATCATCATTATCAAAAGCCAATTCCCACCAACAGAGAAATGCAAAAAATAATAAAACTTTTAGTCACAATATATGTTAGCTATGGAGATATCCGAAGAAAATCGATTTTGCATATGGTGCTTGTTCAAACAACATATTTTAATAAAGCTGAGGATAATAAAGCATTTACTAGAGTTGTTCAATTTGTGTTCTTTCCTACAAAAGTAGTAGGGAAGCTAGGGTTTTAGACACCTAGGTGACCTTTTGTCCCCTTAACATCTAAATGCCAAATAAGGGGATATTCTAGATAGAAAAATACTAACTTTGTCCCATTTAGGTTTTTTTCCCAACGTTATAAAACGTTATATATTTTTTACTCGATTGCTAGCTTAAGCTACTATGCCATACCCATTTTGGCACAATTTCTGATTAGAAAAATGGGGTTACAATCTTTAAATTATAGTAGGTAGGCAATGGATAGGACATCCAACGGAAGAAAATTAGACATGCCATGCTGAAAGGGAAGCTTTTAGAATATGGGAATAATCTCATACAAAGGAGTCCAGTTTTTGCAAAAATCTCATTACACACGGTGCTACAGTTCTCAATTGCAACAAATCTAGGGTATATCTGAGAGTAGAAACCCGAATCGTATTAGATTTGAAGTAGGTCTAGTTCTTCTGTAAGGATGAAAGGTATTAGAGAAGAAGAAGATGTGATCTCTAAGTTGAGTTCTTAATGCTTAACAGGATGATTTCTCCTTGCAGATTGTTCTCTTGTCTCTAGGACAGTATTTCTAGTCTCTCAAATCAGTTAAATGTGCCACCCCAATCTCTAGGGAGGGCATTTTATTCATAGACCTTAGGATGCTCTAAGATTGTGGCGTGTGTCACAATCAAGCCATAAGGTTGTTACTAATAGATAGGAATGAACTTCAACACCGTTGAGGATAGATTCATTATAAGTGTCACATAAGTATCTTTAATAGATGAATTTGACACAGCGTGCTCTTTGATTTGCTGCTTTTCAAGGATTGCTATTGGATATGGTGGATGAAAATCATAAGATTGATTCGCACCGTGATGTTGGTTTCTATCCTTCCTCAGCAGATTTTCAAATCCATCCTTTGACGAAGTCGGCTGTCTTGGTCACTTCCACTGACAAAACTTGACGGCAGATTTTTCTTGTCAGCACTCTCCACAATAGGCGATGTTGGATCAGCATTTTGTTGATATGAACTGTTTGAAATAGTTCTGTGTTACGATCCTAAATTTTAAATGTTTAACCAATAAAGTCTCCTTAAGCCCCAGGATTGTTGGAGCAATGGTTAGGCACGTAACAAATGGTATCAAAGCCAACCATCACGTTCCGAGGTCAAGTTATGGGAGGGGCAACCTATAAGCTGGATTAAAATGCTTTGGTATTACGTATGAGCATGGTGCTAAGTCATTGTATACTAATAAGTGAGTGGAACCACCGAAAGAGAAATGGCTACCATCGGTTCAGTGTCGATGGAGTGGGTTGTCGTGGACATCGACTACGGAAGTGTAGTGAAATTTTGCAGACCTAGATGTTAAGTTATTAACTAATGAAGTCTCCATAAGCCCTGGGGTTGTTGGAGCAACAGCTAGGCACGTAACAGTGTCAATGGCGGTATCATCGACAAACACTTTGGAGAATGGCAATGCACAATGCCATTGAATTGAGAAAGGAGCCAAAGGTAGGAACAAATACGAAGCCCGCCCTCTCGCTCACAGCTTTTCAAATTTTGTTTTTTTTTTTTTTCCTTTCTTTTTTGGCCTTACTAGGGGACTACACGCATTATGCGCGTAGGAATGTATTTATAATGCTTTTTGAATTTGAATTTAAAGATAAATCTCATATTAAGCAACTAATTTTAGATGAAAAATGAAACTTAGTAGTTGATGACACATCAAAATCGAGAATAGTGTGTGGGAGGTAAGTAGGGGATATTTCGGGCATAGATTATCAAGCCAGAATCTTGGCAATTCCCTTTATATATTAGTATAGATCAAGAGAGGGTGATGGACATCTCCCTCAGGCATCACGTGATGCTTGCGTGCTCTCTTGTGGGATGCGTAGAGCTCATTTAGGAAAAATTGATTTTTAGTAATACTTTTTGAAACATAATTCAGTCCTAATTCTTGACAATTTAAAAATAATGATACTTTCGAGCATTTGAAAACAAGTGTCATTTTACTCTTCATAAACCATAATGCCCTTAATTACCAAGTCCTTTTGGTGGTTTACAAGTCAATAAATAGATTGTTATAAATCATTAAACAAGGTGTACAAGTCAATGGCTTATTACAAATCATTTAATGAAGTTTACAAATTTAAAATTTGACTGTTAAAGTAATTTATGCAGTTGAGAGTAATCTTGTCATATTCATATCCAAGGACTCATTTCAAAACCTGCCGTAACAAAATTAAAGTGACTGTGCTCGGTAACTTTCATCAATCTTTAAGACATCATGTGCTACGCCTACAGGTTCCCCTTGAAACTGCGTTCTCCCCAAAGAGATGTATATAGAGATGTGTTTATTGCCTATTTGTCACTAAAACAATGCCCATAATGAACTTACCACACAGGAAGAAAACAGATAGTAATTTATTCAGCTCAGGGCTTTGTGGTCCATGAATTGAAAAATATTATTTATTTCGAAATTATCAATAATTTGGTGACTTGCGTTTACATATCTTTTTTATTAAAAGAAACTTAACCGTGAGATACCCCACATAGCAGCTTCTCACTAAGGCTGTATTTGTACATGCGAGGAGAAGGTACCATTCCCCTTCAAGGATCGAAAGTGTTTTAAGATTAATCAGAGATCTTCATTGAGCCGTAGAACAAGATTAACGTTTCCAACCGCGGCTTGTTAAAAGTTAGAGACATTTTGTTAATTGTCATGGTTTTTTTGGGTAAATATTTAGGCTAAGCCCTTTCATTAACAAATAACAGCATTACAAGAGCATAGGCCAGAAGCCATGAATAATACAAAGACCAAACATGAACACAGAAAAAGAGAAGATGCAGAATAACCATAACATCCATAAACCCAAACAGTGTTGCAATTTTTAACAAAATGTCAAACTTGTTGCCAAAACCACATAAAACCACTTGAAAAACAGCGGTAAAGTCTGATGGAAGGTCCGTATACAAATAGATTGAAAGTGTAGTTAAAGGGGATAAAATCATTCTCGTCAAAGATGTGATGAGAAGAGGGAAAGTACTAGGCAAACCGGTACTCGTCCCAAAGAAGAATGGCAACATGCAGAGGGTATAGAAAATGCCACGGCAACCTGCATCATTCTTCGACATAACCACCCAACTAAAACAACAAAAAACGAAGATAAAAATAAACAGATAACTTGCTCCACTGGCAAGGAGCTGCAACATTGCAAACCACATTCCGAGGCTGACAAGAAACACAAAATGGATTCAACTAACAAACCCCCAAAACAAAGCAACCATCAACCAACAAAAATAGGCCAGACAAAGAAAACATAGAGGAAGCAATATCCGATGAACCACTAAGGCAGATCCATCAGCAATTCCCCCCATCAGGGTCATCTGCGTCTGCATCATCCTCCGACTCCATAGCCATTCAGGGCGTCTACAAATAGCAACCACCAAAACGTTAATGTAACCAAACCCTGACTCAGACGGATTCTTTTCTCTCTCAAGAGCCTAACCCGAAGAAGAAAGTGGAGAGTCGGATGAAATCACCTCAAAAAAACTTCTTCTCTCATCACAAGTCGATGATCTCCCTACGATTGAGTAAACAGAGCGAGCCGATTTGAGAACCTTGAGGTCGCAGGAGGTAGTCAATAACTAAGAAAACCAGCGAAGAGCGGCCAAGAAACAATACACAGAAATGTCAAACCGCTCTTCAAAACCATTAAAAAAGAAATGGGAAGAAGAGGATATTGACAGTCTAGTCTGAAACCGACAACACCACTGTCTCAACTGCCACAAAACCGCCTCGAGCCCAACAACACAATTCGCCAAACAATCGCCAAAGCCCTCTACAGTTGGGGTCTTGTGCTAGTTTATAGAAGTCCAATAATTGGAGCCTATGGCCTTCCCCTCGTATTGGTAAAATGTGATTTTCACTGTAAATTATCTTATAACTCGTTTTTCTAAAATGACCAAAGAAACAACATGTGCATTTAAAAGGCAAACATAATTTAAATGACCACAGAAACCCATCATTCTTTGCATTTCAATGAAACCATCTTTCTACCATTACCTCTCCCATATATCAGATTCTCTCCAGCAATCCTACCTCGTTAGAAATATAAAACCTGGAAACAATTACTACAATATTGAGTATTAACTTTCATGTCAGAAGAGCAAAGATCAAAAGAATCTTGTTACTGATTAGAGAACTGTACGTAGAAACAAAATTGAAAATTTCAGAACTTCCTCAATTCAATAGATATATTGAGCAGGCTGTGGAAGAGAGTACAGATGAAATGCGAAGTACTGAAAAATAATGAAACTTTTCACTTAAAATGATTGAAGAATATTTTACAAAAACATGCTTACCAACCTCGACAGCCCAAAGTGGCGGCAAAAGATTACAGAAATCCATTGCAACAGGTGCTCCTCTCCATTTTGCAATGAGATATAAACCAGTATTATCAGGGAATGAGAACATTTATGTCCCAAAAATATGTCTGTGCACAGGAGGTGCATCAATGGTCTTGACTACTTCCATCCATGGCTTCTCTATGATCAACAATGAATTTTTTGACAGATGTCCTACAAATAAAACAGAATCTCTAAAAGAACTAAAATCAAAATTCTTTCCACCACTGAGTTTAACCTCCATGTTCTTCAGCTTTCTTTTTATTCTTGAATTGTTGCTATAATTTTGTGAGTTCTTCAATGGTAAGCCAAATCCATTAGCTGTGCCACTTTCGTCATCTCTATCAACCGGCATTCCAAAGTCAATTAAGCACATTGCCCTGTCAATATTGAAAATCCGATGAACTAGATTACATTTTGATCCTCAAATGCTCTGTACTATGGGAGTTATTATATTCACAATACAGGAATGATTAAGTTGCCAGTGAATGGCTTCAATATAAAAAAAAATGCCATTACATGGCAGTTGTTGTAAGTCCACATCACACTACATGTAGATGAGAGCCCAGGTGAAAGGGCAGTTTCCTGTCACCTAGTACCAACTGGAGATCAGTCTAAAGTGGAGAACTGATCATTATTAAACAAGGTATAATGTTAAATCTGCAGTTTCAATGAATGCTTACTCCAGAATATTGTTCTAAGCCTGTCAATGTTGGCATTCACATGCAGTGGGATTTTACCTTTAACAGGCTTAAGGTTGTCGAATAAGAGGATGTTTGATAATGTCTTTAAAACCAGTTTTTTCTGTTGAAAACAGAAATCCAAAAATTTTGTTTGTTAAGGACAGTTTTCAAATTGATTAAAAAAAACTAAAAAAACAGCCCTATTTTTTAGAAGCTGAAACTCACGTTTTAAAAACTGAAAATCATTTTCTGATGTTAAGGAAATTTTGTAACTTCTTGTTTGATTAATAAAATAACTCAAGGCTTCATTGACCATCGACGTAAACCTACCACTATCAACACCATTTCTACCATCAGGTCAATCACCAACATTACCACTATCATCGTATCACTACCATCACTATTACCGCCATCACCACCACTACAATTACAACCAATGCCACTACCACCACACCATCACTACCACATCATGACCACCAACACCATCACACAACTACCAAATTCATTACTATCACCATCACCATACCACTTCTCTACCACTGTAGCCACCACTACACAACCATTACTACTAGCATCAGAACCACCACTACACCATTACTACCAACACCACTACCACCAATGCCATTACTACCAACCAGCACTACTGCCAACAATGCCACCACAACTGCCAATACCACCACCCAACCTACCAACATGCATCCATCACTACAACTACTACCGCCATCGCCATCACCCCAATACTATCACTACTATCACAATCATATCTACCACCACTACTATCACCACAAATGGCTTTTATATCATAATCATTCCACTAAACAAACACGCTTTTACTGATTTTTAAAAGTATAATTGATTTCAACTAAATGTTATCAAATGGGTTTTCCCTTCACTTGTAAATCACAAAAAACAATTGAAAATTTTCTGGTTTTCAAATTGCTTATAAAAAAACATTACAAACAACCTCTAAAATATCAGGATACAGTACACATGCACGGTAAAGGGATCCATTGTTCAATCTGTATTATATCTGGTTGTACTTGTTCATGGGGTTTTCCACTGGTTATGGTCATCCAATCAACAAGGGATACCTCAAAATTTAAGGAAATTTGAACAGATCTCACCTCCCTGCATGTGTCACAGGTCCTGGTGATCCATTTATAAGCATTGTTTCTTTCAATGACAAATGGAATATAAATTTAATAAAATTCTATTGACTAATATCATTGATGCACTGAGATTTTGATTGGTTGGTGGTAGACTGTAAAATCCCAAAGGAACAGAAAAAGTCAGATACCAAAACTCAGCCTCCAACATAAGTGATCAAATCTTCACGGTATATGGAAGGAAAGCAGAGTACCTGGCACTGTAGATCACAACAGAATTTGATCCTGAAGGTGGAAATGAAAGCCCGATAACTTCCCCAGGAAATTCCTGAAATCTTCTAGGCAAAACATGTGTGTGGCGCATTGACCATTCTCCCAACTGTCTGGCCTCCACATCAAAAGCGAAGACCTGATTTGCTGACGTTGTGATTATAAGCACATTGCTGTTTCCAGGAGGAAACCCACCAGCAGTAACAGAAGCCCCATCCAATCTTGATATGAACCAATGCTGCCTATCAGACATAAGTATGAACCAATTACTCCCAAAATCACACGATTAAGCAAGATAAATGAATATTATGAACTGGAAAAATGTTCAAATGGAACTTGTATCAATAAAATGAAGTCACAGAATCAATAGAATGACGGAAACCAGTCATATGAGCATGTAAATAATAAAAGAAACAGGATATATGAAATAACTCAAAAATTATAAAACATGGGAAATATAGAGATTTACCATAAATTGCCAGAATTTTGTATAAAGCCTATGAATGCATGCTAGGCTAGACCATAATAACAGCAAGATGTCTAAGACCTGATGCTATATGCCAGGCCAATCTGTGAACGTAATCAAAATATGTAATATCTGAGGAACCAGGACAGGAAAATTAAGAATGTGACAGAATGTAATAAAGAATTTCTGAAACAGGTTAACCTATTTAAGCCATGTTGTGCCATGAGCCATGCAAAATATACATATTGGTGTGTGGGAACAAAGTAATGGTGAATTCTTGTATACATGATTGATTATGTATGACCGAATGTTTTGACTGCGGTAACTGTGATTATATCCCTTGCAAGTAAACATTCTGATATTAAATGATGAGGATGTTGTGAAGGAAGGGCTCATTAAGTTAGAAGTCATCAATTTACGATGGGAAAATAAGTAATTGGCTAAATGTAAGGGATGGCTATTGGCTAATCAATAACTCGGAAACCTAAAACAAAGGAAGGAAGGAAAGTCGACAGTATAATTCATATTGGATGCATTGATTGCTTTTTGCAGTTGATATGGTCTGAGGTAGCACTTACAAGAAGCAGACTACCATAGACACATCCTAGAGATGGCAGCATAGGCAATAGACCAGCAGTGTCATCCTGAGTGTATCGGTATTATAGGAGCCATCTCAGACTACATATTACATGCTTTGAGGAAACTTGTTAAGGAGTGCCCTAATGGTCAATCCCCGCCTAAAATGGGGGATTCATGAATAGTTTGACCCACTTAAAGGATAAAAAGTGGATTACCCAGGAAATCTGGCTCCAGTTTAGGATTAAAAATTCTAGTCCCCTAGCCTATTCAATCCCCTTCTTACAGCCCCACACGCCTGTGTTTATTGGTCTTTTGCATGTCAATATTAACACGAGAGCTTGCTTGCAAATATGGCAAGCATACAAATATATTGAATAGTGTTGGCAGAAAATGTCAAAATTATGATCATGGTGTCACAGTAATCGAAATCAGACTCAAAATATGTGGATTTCAATTACTTCCAAGGACTTATAAGCTGTGTGCTGATTTGAGGGATTGCCCATATACTGAGATGTGTTGGCTAACTCCTTTGAGTCATATCTTCTTTAGGTGTATAGTGAATTAAAAAGCTGAAGTTACACAGCCAATCTACCCTAAAGGAAAACTTGATATGAGCAATAAAAAGAGAGATAATCATGAGGTTTAAGTTGAATGAAAATTTTATGAAATCCATTTTGTATGAACTTTGATACAAGCAAAGAGTAGTGTTCTCAAAAAATAGTTATTTTTCAGCTAGCAGCATGTTTCAAGGGTGAAATGCTGCTAGCTTGAAAATTAACATTGCTTTTTTTTTCACGCACATGTGCGCACAAAACAGAGTTAAAATAAGGTCGATTTGGGAGAAATCTTTGCCCAAATCAACCATACGAAGAGAGATGCCAACCGAAACTCCCTATTCTTGATTTCTTCTTCAAAACTCCCCCATTTGCTACAAAATCTCTCCTAAACCTCTTCAAATCTCAAGATCTTGGTGGTAGAGCACATTAGACATGATTTGGAGTGGCATTTAGAGTTCTACCATGATTTGGAGTGACATTTAGGTAAAACATGTTTTTCTTCTACTTTATAGACTTAAAGGTAATAGAATGAGCTGATTTTTGGATATGTTATATAGCGACACCCGCTCTATCGATAGGTATCGCCATCTATAATTATTTTATTTAAATTATTTTTTAATTATTTGTCGTGAAAATTGATTAAATATAGGGAAATATATATAAAAATACAACAAATAATGTTACAAATTAGTAAAAATTACTATGAATTATAATGACAATATGCTGTTTTATTTTGTTAATATTTATATACTTTACAGATTTTTAAATTACTTTATATATGTTAATATATAACTATTTAAATAATATAAATACTATATATACAATGAAAAAATCGAGACTTAACAAAAAATATGAACAATTGATTTAAAAAATAAAAAAAATAAATGATTACATTTCGACAATTATTTAATTATATAATACAATAGAAGTTCAATAAAAAAAATAAAGAAATTAATATAAATTTATTTATAAATCTGAAAAAATATATAAGAATAACAATATGTCGCAATAAAAATTATAAAAACTTGTGGGAATGAAATTTATGATTATATTATTTTTATTAACATTTTAAGTAAATAAATATTTAAAAATGTAAAAATATTTAAAAATATACAAAAAATTACAAAAAAGTTTGTTCAATCAATTGAAATAAATAATGCACTATCTATAAAGTTAAAAAAATATGAAATTATGTTTATAATGCCTTACTAATTTGTTTTGTAATATATCTAACTAAGCTGTTGCAGGTATTTTATTTGTTCATTGTACAGGTCTCCCTCGCATTTTTGATTGTTTACGATTGTTACTTCAGTGTATTGATCTAATATGGCTTCGGGCAGTGGAGGTAATCAGTAGGGTCGAAAGCAACTAGATATTGGCTGGATCTACTATAAGAAAGTGGATGGGGACGGAAATAAAACAGAATGCAATTATTGTGGCCAGAGATTTAACGGTGGTGGGATTTCATGCCTGAAACAACACTTAGCACACGGCTACAAAAACGTAGTGAACTGTCCAAAAGTGCTTCCAAAAGTAAAAAAGCAGATGAGATCATCTACAGGCAAGGACGACTGGTCGCAAAGAGAAGAGGGCTGTAGAGGATGAAATCAGACGTAGGCTAAGAGAGCCAGTACGCCCACCTGCTGGGGTTGAGGATTCAGACAATAACATTGTCTACCCCGCTGATGTCAACACTGAGGCAAAGGGGGCCACATTTCGAGCCACCATTCGAGATTCCTTACAGTCCGAGTACGAGAGGAGGGAGAGCCACAGATTGAGCTTTAAGAGGGGTGGTAACTCTGGAGGTAACCATGCTACTGGTGCTGAAGGTTCAGGGCACGGGGCTGAGCTTGAGTTAGGGCGGACACAAAGCATGAAGATGCCAGACTATCCTACAAAGCCCTCGTTATATCGTTCTTCTGGATCAAGACAGAAGAGACTGAGGGATATTTGCAGCAAAGGATCACTGAAGGAGAGAATGAGAAAGTACATATCAAAGTTCTTCATCTTTAATCACATCCCAGCAAATGCAACAGCATCACCCTACTTCAAGAACATGGTCGACACTATTCAGGAGGCAGGTCTAGGAGTCCAGCCCTTTACATCCCATGACATTATGAGCAGATATCTAGATGGTGAGGAGAGGGAGATGAAAGATTTTATTGTATCCCTACAACCACACTAGAAGCAGTTTGGGGTGACTATCATGTATGATGGTTGGACATGTCCTACTAGATTGTCCATCATCAACTTCATTGTATACTGTAAAGGCAAGGTAGTATTCTTGAAATCAATTGACGCATCAAATAAAATCAAGGATGAGAACTATACAACACAAGGTTTTTAAGTATCGGCCGATACCAAGAAGTATCGACCGATATGTATCGGTATCGCCATAAGGCGATACAACTCGGTATCGGTCAGTATCGGCCAGTATCGGTCAGTATCGGTCTAGTATCGGTCAGTATCGATTAGTATCGGTCAATATCAGATTTGGTATCGGACGTATCGGCTGATACAACTCGGTATCGGGCTAGACCGATGCCGAACCCGATACCGAGTTTTTAAACCTTGATACAGCAGGGCTACTTGAGAGTGTCATAGCAGAGGTCGGTATACAGCATGTGGTTCAGGTTGTCACAAACAATGGAAGTAACTTCAAGAAGGCCGACCTGAAACTACAACAGAAGTATAGTTTATATTGGACACCGTATCCAGCTCATTGCATCAAATTGATGTTGGAGTCGATTGCATAGAGGAGCAGAGTAGTCAGTGTGTTACGAGATGCACAAGCCTTGACGATATTTTTCTACAACCAAAACTTTTTAATGGCAAAGATGAGAGATATGTAGTGGAGACATAGTTCGGCCGAGTATTACCAAATTTGACACGAATTACATTGCCTTGGAGAGTCTTTTAAAGCACTGGCCAAGATTGAAGACACTCTTTACTAGTGCCGATTAGTCTAGTTGCTCTCATAACAGCACGGAGGCGGGCAGGAGAGTCAAGGATATTGTATTATCTGGTACATTTTGGGATAATGTCCGAGACATTGTAGGAAATTTGGAACCTATATACCATTTATTGATAGTTGATATAGATGCCTATCCCATGATAGGGTCTATGAGAGTCATGAAAACCTAGATTAAGGCTGCAGCACCTCGATTATACCTTTGGGTACACAAGATTGTCAACAAAAGATGGACCAAGACTTTGGTGCATCCCTTACATTTAGCCAGTAAGTATGAATATATTTATGTTATTATACATTTATATTATAGTTTATCAATTGTAAAATTTTCCTCTAATACAACACATTATCTAAACCCCAAGTATCACTATAAGAACCATCTTGGCACATGTCCTAGAGTTGTGTAGCACAGTGCACCAAGTATTTATGAAGTTGGACCCTCAATGGGAAGCAACTGACCAATTCGGAGAGGAAGGATTAGGAATAGGATACTTATTAAATATAAGTCCATGACATTTTATTAAATACTAACGTTTAATTCTAGTTTTCCTAGTTGATACTATTTAGAGATGCATTGGGGTCATTTGGATCAACCACGGCAATTGCATCGAGGGACACGATGATGCCGTATATGTAACTCCATAACTCTTAAAGTCATAAGTCTAACTTTATAGACCTATATTTTGATATTTTCTGATAACCTATTATTCTTTTCAAATCACAGGCAATGGTGGGCGATGTACGGGTACGATGCACCTACTTTGCGCAAGTTAGCTGCTAGGGTCCTAGCTCAGAATACCTCTTCTTCTGCATGTGAGCGGAATTGGAGAACATTTGTTCTTATTCATACGAAACAAAAGAATAGATTGGCGTACATGAGATTGCAGAAGCTCGTCTTCTGCCATTATAATGTGAAGCTATAGACGAAGCAACTACAGATTAAGCATCATACTATGATCATCAAGGATCCTCTGGAGATGTTATTAAGCAATGAGATTGACGAGGAGGATCCATTTGCAAAGTGGGTTTGATGTACTGTTGAGATGGACCAACCAGATAATAGACAGCCCAGTCATCACTCATGCAGCTACAGATCTGGGCATAGATGGCGATGCTGTCATGGAAGAGGAGAGGGGGGAGGACAGCGGAGACTCATTAGATCGATTGTGCTTAGAGTCGTTCCTCCCTCAATTTCAGCAACCCCAACCCCGCCCTACCCCAGCCTCATCCTTAGGCCCACATGATGATGAGTCATCTAATAATGATGACGATGATGGTGATGGTGATGGTGATGGTGATGAGTCAAACAACGACGACGATGATGTTGCCCAGGGAGGTGTTACTGGCGGTATTGCCCCAAGTTTGAGTACATTTACTCAAACGGCAAGGTACTATCATGCCACGCAGGACTGAGACCATGAGGTCAGGAAAAGCCTAGTATGACACAGACATTTCAAAAAAGGGGCAAGAGAAAGAAGCAGCAGCATACTGGTGAGCACAATGACGAGTTCTCCATAGCTCAGAGTTTTGGATCACTGGATGTTAAATACAGTTCATCTTATGGGGACCACTATCCACATTACGGCCATGGACATTACGGTTCATATTATTATGCTAAGCAGCCTAGCCTAACAGAGTCGTCAGATGCCAATAGCTATGGGTCCTATGGATATCTTGACTTGAAGCAAATTCAGACCGCTGATCCATTTGAGTTCTTTCTAGTGAACCCATTTCCATATGGATACTACGCCGCACCAGGTGGATTGATGCCCGTTGGATACGACATCATTGCTTATCCTCCACCACCACCGGCACCGCCTTAGCCAGTATGACTACCATGTTAGGTTGATCAAGAAAGATTACATTTATAAGATGTCATGGAAGCAAATTTGCCACTCCATCAAGGAGCAGGCAAGGTTTGAGCCTCCTATGTTCCAGTCAAGACGTCACTCCATTGATGGTATCATTCATTATTGTATTTAACTATGTATGAATTGAATGTTATGTTTGTTAACTTTGTTATTGTTTGAATTCTAATTAGTTGCCCTTTAGTTTTAGTTATTAAGTATTAATTTATTACATTTCATATTACGATGAGTCCATGACTATGCATGATATTAGTATTACCATTTATTCAGTGATTATTTGTACATGTGCTTATGTTATTCATGTATTATAACTATATAATCATCTTATTTATCTTTTTGATCAATAATCTTTGATTTTAAGCAACAAAACAAAAAAATCAACTTTCTGGTGAAATTCCGGAAATTTCGACAGAATTCCATTTTCCGATGGCATGCCCTTTTTTTCAAGTAGCGGCATGCCCAGCGGCACCGATACTAAAAACCTTGGCAAAGAGTGATAAGGTGTCATAATCCAAATTATGTTATTTTATACATAAATAGGATGATATAAAGACACATGTGACAAAGGTTATAGTAACCACATTCTCAAAGCAAATAAAAAAGTAGGGCCGTAAAAAAAACAAATCCTAAGTCACCACATCTGGGCAATAAACAGAAATAATACTAGGGAGAGTCTGAAGAAACATTGGAAAAATGATCATCCCAATCAACAGACAATAAACATGAATCTAACCTATGGAATAAGGACTTATTTGCATACTTTAGCAAGTGTAAAGACCCCTCTAACTGGGTAATCCATAAATTCAGGGTTACTAACTAAAGAGGGAAACTTGCTCATGTAGCCCAACTCCAACACATTTACCATGCTCATCCACAAAACAAAAAATACCAAAATCCTTCCAATAGCAATCTATTAGGGACATAGACATCAAATAGCACCCACTCAAACTAATAATCAACATAGACACCATAGACACCAAAAAAAGGGGGTTGAGATATATATATATATATATAGAGAGAGAGAGAGAGAGAGAGAGAGAGAGAGAGAGAGAGAGAGAGAGAGATTTACAGAAACCAGAAACATCAATGATGGCATTGTAGCAAGAAGAAAAAAAGTGGTTGAAATTTCCACCTTTGTATCTCCAGATTGAAGACATATATATCTCCAAAGCAATTGATGGCTGCAAGCCACTGTCCATCTGCACTAGCAAACATTCTTGTTACAGGAAGCTCACTAGGTGGCAAATTCTCATCATTTTCTTTACGGCAAGGGGTAAAGGTGTGCAACAGTTCTCCATTTTCAACATCTACAACCTGCAGCAACAGCAAAAGGTGAAGTAGTGGAAAACATATGGATAAGATCTACCAAATACAATTCAGTCGATGGACGTAAATGAAATCACTTTGGTATCAACTACAAGTAAACATATGAGTTAAGTGAATGCAATCACTTTGCTATCAATTGTAATGACGTCATATAAAATGAGTTTCAGGATGCATGATAAATATGAATGACCATTGGGACCTACTACTGGCTTCGCTCCACATTAAATATCCCCTTCCTAAAAAATAAGCAAAATATATTGAACCTAATTATTTGATTCTGCTAGTCCTATTTATCTAATGAGATACCATGCACAAATTTCGATAAGCAACAGGATCAATGCAACTATAATATTGAAAAGAGAAATAAATAAATAAATTGTTAACCAAGCCATAAGGATATCTTACGTATATCCTTCTGTCATGACCTGCTATCATTAACCGAGAAGAATCAGAACTGAACACCATGGAATGAGCGAAAGGTACTTTCCCAGGAAGTTTCCTTTTATTAACAGCCCACACACTTCTTCCAACTCCACATTTCTTCAATCCAAACAAGCTAGGTTTCACATGATCAGAATATGCAAAAAAGGTCCCTGTACTAGAGATGGTACTGCAAACGATCTTCCGAGACACCTTACTTTTGACTTGAGCCAGCAACTCCATGACTGCAACCTTCCGAGAAACACCGCCACTCTTTATGTCAACACACAGAATATCTAAGCTGTTAGATCTTTGGATAAGAATCAAAGGAGCCCCATTGATCGCAGTATTAAGCACCAACTGAATTGGCACTCTCTGAGGTGCAGGGCAGATATCATGGGGAGAGAAATTGGTGAACTCCTTGGCAGAGTAAGCAAAAATCTTTGTATCATCACCAGATGATATAAGCATGGGAACTCCCAAATGAGCCCACTTACAATAACTGAAATCCAAAGGTTTCTCTCGACCCCGGACCCTCTTTACCTTTTCATCAGGTAACAAATCTGTCAAAGATAAGGACACAGTAAAGTGAAGTTATTGAAAGAATTGGACATGGAATAATAGCTACACAAAAGATGTTAAGAACAGGGTATAGAGATAACCTTCACGGCTAATAGGCATTGCAACTGTTAAGGCCCTGACATCATGGGTATGAGCTCTTGTATAGCCAACATAAACCCATTTCTTAATCAAATCAGTAGAGAACTTGTCATTTCCAGACTGAACTGTGACACTAGAGAGCTTATATAAAATAACCTGCAATGGTAAGTTAATTCTTAGTTGACTATCAATGTGATTGATCAAAAAGGAACACCATAAAACACACAAAAATAATAATAAACAACAACAATAACAATGATAATACAGAATTAAGAAGAAAAAAAGTACAGGGGGGGAAAAAACATCATACAAAGTTTAAGGGAAAAAGAAAAGGAACATCAAATCAAATGCCATACCCAATTTAGTCAATAACAGTCTCCAAACAAATAAACTAGAAATGTCAAAATTTCTTTGGTGCATTACAATGATACTTCTTAGATGGAAGGACAATCATTTTAAACCAGACATATCATATTCACAAACTTGGCAGGACCGCTCCTTCTCCCTACCCCCAGCCACTCTATCTAAACATATCCGCAATAAAGCAGAGTAATAGGTTACCCATTTTAAAGGTACGGATACACATAGGGATGATGTGACCCAATCCATCAACTCATCCAATATTCATACAGCTTAGGGTTCATACTTTCAACCAACCAATCAGTGGGTTGGGTTGGGTTGATACCAAGGCATTTAACTCATTCGACCCAATTATATCCAATTAAACATTTTCACCAAGTGTAAGATAACAGGGTTTTCTCATACCAGATAACTTTTGTAAGTGTAAAAATTAAAAAAAAAAAAAGAGTTGAATGCGTATGGCTACTATATATAGAAGTTTGAAGAGATTAGGCTTTAGGTACTTCAAAACAGTTTGGATTCATGTTGGTTGAGACTGATTAATATCAATGCTCTACTAACATAAACCAACCTGTTCCCTACCATAGCAACAAGTCTTCCAGGTAATAAAATTCCCTACCATAGCAATAAGTCTTCCAGGTAATAAAATTATGCAAAAAGCATTCAACTCTACCTTACCTTTTTTTTTTTGGTGAAGGGAATCTAGCCTGCCTTACCAGGTTTAGTTTCCTGGTATGGATTTTATTTTTTTCCCCCTTTTCATATAGGAAGATTATGTGGCTAATGCAGATAGACCACGCAGAAGCCTCACTTATGAATGAACAGTTCTGTAACAGTGGCCTTCGTATTTTTTAATATTTCAAACTTCTAAAGGAGAAAGACGTTAGGTTTAGAAAAGACCACCATATAGCAAACGAATCTAGGTGAAAAACAGTCTGCCTTACCTAGTATCTTAAAAAAATAGACTTAATGATATGAGAAACAACCATTTGCCTTCTGAAGAAAAGAAGAATAGACTTGCACGCTGAGCATGTACCATAAGTGGTTAGGCAATGTAACAGCTTCACCCAATCAGTTTTATTCAAACTAGCAGTTGAAACCATCACAGGTGAGAAAATAATAATATAACATTTTCTTTCAAAAATGTTTTTTCAATGTTATCAGTCCTTGTATTATGTATGGCATAGAATTTTGGGCAATAATGAAGCAAACATATTCATGGGATGATTGTTTGCTCTTTCTTCCGTTACCCTTTACCCTTTTTTCTTTTTTTTTTTTTTTTGGGGGGGGGGGGGGGGGGGGGGGGGGGAAGCAGAAGATTAATAAATCAGAGAATTGTAATCAAGCAGTAAGTACATAAAGAGTATACCTAAGAAATAAAAGAATTGCCAAAATAACATATAATAGTAATCCATCTTCCCAATCTGCAAAAAATTTTCAAGCCATACCCAGCATATTTTTTTTTTGATCAATAAGTATATAGTGTTATATATTTATAGATAAAAATAGCATGCAGAAGTTACAGGTACACACACTGTGTACCAGAATAAAATACTATTGGCTACATTTCCCTTTTTAAACCCATCACAACACCCGCCCCCCGCTCTCTCATGAACACTATATATTCCTCTCAGGTACCAAACAAAACCCAACCTAGATCAGAGAATCTATTACAGTTTAGGAAATCTTCTAGGGGAATTCTAGCTCCTTTCAGGCAGCAAGCGAACCAACTGTAGAGCATTTTCAAGACATTTTTTTTCCACAGATAACAGAAACTACAAACTTCTATTATCTGAACACAATCCCCAGCTGCTAGTTCTGCATACAAACTTCTAGGCATAACCCTTCATACTTCAAATTAATTCAGCAAATAACACCAAATTAAACAAGAAAAAGGATAACAGAAAATTGATGAGGCGGTCTACTGCTGCTTCATCACATTCACAAAAGACACATCTTTTGGGCACTTGCAATCCTCTAGACATCAGATAATCTACCATATGAATTTAGCCCGGGCCACAGTACAAACTAAGGAAGCCACTTTTCATGGTCAAGGAATTGTCCAAATAAACTTCCCAGGGCAAAACTAGCAATAGTGTCATACACAACCTGTTAAAAAGATATAACAATGGAACTACAGATCTCAAAAGCACCTACCTTCATATGTCATGTCTCACAAGTCCTTTCAACTGCCTGAATTCCCTCAAATGATGCCAAAAAGTATACAACTTCTCAATCAGAAATTTATTTTCTTTTATTTATATTTATGAGATACTAACATTTCATTTTATAATCCCAAGTAAATGGTGGCAAATGTATGGGTTTGACACCTCTACATTGAGAAAGTTAGCTAGTAAGATCATGGTTCAGACATCATCATCTTCTGTATGCGAGCAAAATTAGAGCACATTTGCTCTCATACACATGAAGCAGAAGAATAGATTAGCATATAAGAGATTGCAGAATCTAGTGTTCTACCACTATATTATGAAGAGGATAAAGCAACTGGAAATTAAGCAGCACAAAACTATCGTGAAGCACCACTCGATGTGCTATTCAGTAACAAGGTTAACGATGAGGATCCTTTTTCAGACTAGGATAGATGTGTTGACGAAGTTGGCCATCGATGTTTGTACTATTATAGAGGATAGGGGGAGAGGACAATTCAGACTCATTTGATGGAGCAAAACAAGTTCTTCCTCCCTCGATTTCAACAGCAGTAGCAAAATCAGCCCCATGTGGAGAGCGATGTGATGCTAATACATAAAAGGAGGAGAGAGATGACACAGAAGAGGACGAGTTAGAGCCAGATAACAACAATGCTCATGGTGGTGTAGGCACAAGTGCCCTCGGGGTTGAGTCCTTTGATTGGAGAAGAACAGTTCAAGCATGCCATCAAGTTGAGTCCTTTCATTGGAGAAGCAGGGTTCGATCATGCTATGCAAGATCAAGACCATGGTTATGCATGAGGTTTTAGAAGTTATCAAATAAAGCTACAAGCTGTCTTGACAATTTAAATTCTGTTTCTAAATAGGTTCCTATTTTAGTAGTTTCCTATTCGAACAATTTCCTATTTCAGTATTAGGAAAGTTTTTCTATTTCTGTTTCAGCATGAGGGAAGGTTGCTGTAGTTTCCTATTTCAATAGCTTCTTATTTCAGTATGAGGACAGTTCCTACTTCAAAATTAGGAGGGTAGTTGTAGTTTCCTTATTTCAACTTTAAAAAGTTTCTGATTCCTCTTTTAGGAAACTTTGTAACCCTGTATAATAAGGGAACAACTACATAGTTCAATACACACAGAATTATACAACAACTCACTTGTTCAATGGAGAGACTCTTAGTTTTTGTTCAAGGGGAGAAGCCAAGAGCTTGGAGGCTTGGAGGGTGAGACTCTTTTCTTTGGGTTTTTCTTTTAAGTTTTATGTTCTATAATTCTTGGATATACCAGCTTCAGAATTTATCAAAGAATTCTTAAGCTACATCAGCTGGTATCGGAGCCTTAGTGTCAGAAAATTAAACCATGTTTTTTTCTAGAGGCGAGACTCCACGTGTTATTTGATAATGGTGAGACTGCACAACTGGTAATGGTGAGACTCCGGTATCAAACCTTATTAAAGGTTGGTGAAACTCCAATCTTTTCAAGGATACATTCATTGGTTATGCTGAGACTCCATTACCAAGCCTAGTGGAGTTTGGCGAGATTCTAATCTTTTCAAGGGTAAGCTGTACTGAATCAACTTTGGAGCTACCTGATGGTATACAGATCAGCCCACTCTTTAATGTGATGGACCTTACATGTTACTATGGAGAAGACGGCATTTCAACAAGCACAACGAAACCACTCATTCAACAACGAAAGGAAGTTGAAGATATTTTGGATGATCAAATTGTTGCCACTCGTAAATGTGGTTATCAAAAGTTTTTAGTAAAGTAGAAAGGGCATTCAGTGTCTGATTGTTCCCTAATCATTACAATAGAGTTGCAGCATCAAGCTCTTGAACTTTATGAGCAGTACATTTCCTTATGCTCATCAAAGCCAAGTCTCGTGAAGAGGAAAGGAAATTGATACAAGAGATTTTAGAAGTTACCAAATAAAGCTACAATCTGTCTTAACAATTTAAATTCTGTTTTTAAATATTTTCCTATTTCAGTGGTTTCCTATTCCAACAGTTCCCCATTTCAGTATTAGGAAAGTTTTTCTATTTCTTATTTCAGCATTAGGAAGGTTTCTTATTTCAGTACTAGGACAGTTCCTATTTCGACATTAGGAGAGTTGTTGTAATTCCTTTATTTTAACTTTAGGAAGTTTTTGATTCCTCTTTAAGGAAACTTCTGTAATCTCTATAAAAGAAAAACAGCAACATAAGTCAATACACACATAATTATACAGCAAATTACTTGTTCAATGGAGAGATTCCTTAATTTTTGCTCAAGTTGAGAAGCCAAGAGCTGCGTGAGCCTCCTTCCCTTAGGTTTTTCTCGAGTTTTCTGTTCTACAATTCCTGGATATACTAGCTGCTTGAGAATTTAATCAAAGAATTCTTAAGCTACATCACACATGACCAGACTAGTATGGTGGCAGTAGCAGTGGGATACAGATTGTTCAAAATAGGAGGAACGTAAAGGAGAGGCAGAATACTAATTTGCATAATGATGAGTCCTCTATCGCACAGAGCCTTGGAGGGCAGATTATTCTATAGTTCTTATTTGGGGAATTATTCACAATAGGGCCAAAGAGACTATCCACAATGCTGTCCTCAGTAGTTAGCCCAACAAAGTCATCTGATACAAATAGTTACAGTTGATACAAATATCTTGGACCGCAAATGCAGACATCTAATACATATGTATTATTTACAATGAACCCTTATTCATATGGTTCCAATGCTACACCAGGTAGAGTGGTAGCCGCGTTATATGGCTATATTGGTTTTCTTCCTATACCACCACCGCCTCACTAGAATCAGAGCCAAATATTTTGGTAGTTAATTCTTACCATCCGGATTATCCTCTGGTTGACATCATGAGACATGACTAATGAGGAGTACGAGGATCATGTAAAATTATATAAGTATAGATTTCTAATGTTATGAAAGCAATTTTTCCAATTTTTCAGCGAGGGAGCAGGGTTCAAGACGCCTAGACACTTCTTTCAGCTTTGACAGCATCATCTCCACCATTATATGTTTTCTTTTACCTGTTATTATTGTTTGAAATTTCCAATTTACCACCATTTGAATGTCGTTTAATTTATACGTTCCAGAATCCATCATTTTATGACCCTATAACAGATTACGACTTACGATTAATCTAATTCTGATTTTTTTACATATATTATCATGTATTCTGTATATATAAATGAAAATGATGTTGCATCATATGTTGGAAACCAATTAATATGGGTATTTCAGTAGAAAAAACACAGGAAAATAGGTTTTGGCAAAATTTCAATTTCTCTTGATTCACCTTTTTTTTATTTTTATTGGTGAATTGTCAAAACTTTGACCACATGTCGCCAAAATTTCATTTTGTACCCTGGTTGCCATGCCCAGCGGCATTGGAACTGATAACCTTTTTTAATACTAGATCCACTAATAGGATTCTTTTTGTGGCAAATTTATGCCATAATAGGTTCCATAGGAGTAAACTACCAGATTTATCTTGTTTTACTTTGCCCTTTGCATAATTTCTCTCTTTCCTATCATTTCCTAAGTCACAAAAGAAACACATCATCCATTCTATTTTCTTATGATCTTTTAATTCTTGATCTTTTTCCTAGCATTTTCTTAACAGTCCCTACAGATAAATTTATTGTATTTTTCCAAGCAACTGTATAACTTAATTATTCTAGTGAAATAAAGTTTTCGCTATTACCATGTATCCATTGTTGTCACTTTCCAGTTTTTGTTGAACCTTCCATTCCCTCCATACTTTTCTTCCATCTAACCTTTCCTTTACCCAAAGATGTTCCTTTTTTCAAGATTCAATCTTTTGCCTAACCCTGTCAAATAAAATATTATTAACTGGAATGTGATATCTTGCTTTAGATTGGGCTTCACACCACTGGCAAGAGCCATGATAAGCAGGGTATAAAAATGTAACATTGAATTTCAGATGGACAATCCAAACTCATTAGTTACTTCCTGACAAGGTTAACTACATTCATTAGGAACAAAGCTTTCTACAAGTCACAGTATCAATTCCTGGCTACACCAATTTATACTGACTAGTATGCATCAGCACTAAATTTTAAATATTGGTCTTGATCAACTACATAGCTATCAGAGATCAATGTAACCAAATAAACTTGGTTGAGTAAGATTCAAATTGCATACATTCAATTAAATGAATTAATATTTATGTAATTACCAAATCTAAATAGGGTAATAGAAACTAGTGCTTTCTGACTTGGAACTGTGAGGCAAATCAAATTTCAATGTAGA
The DNA here is from genome assembly GCA_947561395.2 of Buxus sempervirens. Lineage (NCBI taxonomy): Eukaryota > Viridiplantae > Streptophyta > Magnoliopsida > Buxales > Buxaceae > Buxus > Buxus sempervirens. Next base: position 8,202,513 of record OX387192.1, read on the forward strand.
TACCTAAAGGTAATACAGAAAGTTATCATATAACTGAACTGTAAAAATAACTTAGGATGTACCTGACCATCTGAACCGGCAGAAAATACCCTGTTATGACCAGGAACTGCTGCAAGAGCATTGACATCACCCTTATGGTAAGAATGTGCCTGCAGAAGTGTTCCATGCCGGCTGTCCCAAAATTGAACACTGCCAGTACTGTCAGCACTAACAAGTGTTCCACACCTGAAGTCAAATTTCTAATAACCATTAGCAATTTGGAGTACAAAAACCTTGAACCACACCACTAAAAATATGAGAGTGCAGCATCGAACTGTTGGACAAACCATTTATAACAGTACAAAAAAAAATAATAATAATTCTCTCTTACCTCAGGAAAAGTAATGACCATACACAAAGATCTGGTCCACTACCCAATCCTCCAAGCCCAACTGTTATCCTATATACCTCATGAGCTGATTTAGCATCCCAACATCTTATAAACCTAAGAATCCATATTGCATAAGAAAAGAACAATAAATACATCTTTTTTGGATAATTTCTAAGTAGTTTAATTTAAAAAAAAAACATAAAATAATGCTAAGCCTTATGCAAAGAAAATAAAAACAAAATGTAGAAAAAATAAAAGTGCTTTCTAAAATGGTGAACCCAATATATCTGATCTAAACGTATCCAAGATGCATGATAAATCTACCATAGTGCAGTGACTGCAGTCCATCAAAGCATAAGGCATTTATCAGTTGAAGAAAATGATCACACAAAAGTATTCTCAGTATAAATATATTGTTTGAACATACCCATCACTACTCCCAGAAAATATTAGCTTTGCATCAAGACTCCAAGCAACACTTAAAACACGTCCTGCCAGCAATAAGGGGAAAAAAGAATGCTTCATGAGAATAATGACACAGTTCAACAATGACCAACATCATTGGCAAAAAGGCAGAGACATCTCACCACTAACCCTAGGTAATGATCTATTGAAAATTAGTCCATCTGAATCAGATACATTATATACTCTCACACAACCATCATCACAACCAATAGCCACACGCGGAATTCCAATAATAGGTTGCTCATGGACCTCAACAGAATCATCATCATCATCACTACCACTGGTTTCGTAATCATTATGACCACTGGCATTTTCATTTGCATATCCATTAACAACATTCAGGGTATCACGTCCTTTACGTGATAATGACTCATCAAATGGTTCCGCAGCCATCTGCCAAATGGAGACCCCAATTGAGTCTAACACAAGCTGCACATACACATAAAGTAAATAATTGTCTTAAAAAATATTCTCAGAGATAACAAATACGCATCTGTGTAAAGGACAGCAGAATCTGAAATAAATCAACAACCAGAGATCAAGATCCCCATTTCCTGGGAAGGAGGGGAAGATAGATAATATCTTCATATGTAAGAAAATCATATCAAAGTCAACTAAGCTAGCAGATACGACAAAGGAAATTTGATGATTCATTTATAAGGAACATTTACCAAACTGTGATAAGGGTTTGCCAAAACCCATTAACACAGATGGGAGTTCTAAACTCGGACCTATACACAAGAATGGGAAATTAGTAAGTTGAAATTATTTAACAAGACAAATAAGAAAACCATAATGCTTTGCATGAAGGAGAAGCATCAATTACAAGTTAATTAAAACCATGATTCACAACATGATTAAGAAAGTAAAACACATCAAAAGATCAGAAAAAGATAACCTAAAATTTTTCCTCTTCCGAGGCAAGAAATAGCTTAAAACCACCACTTTAGAGAATTATAGCATCAATCTGTTTCTCATAAAGTTTCTGCATTCCACAGAACTTTAAACAGGAGCATAGTATGTATCTTGTGGTTGAATAAGATGACAAGCTTTCTATTGAAAATGCCACTATAAAAGTTGGTAATGGCTATATTTGCACCTATATCTGCGAATTCTATTTCCATGAAAGTATTGACCAACAACTCTCACTTTAAATTTTCAACTTCAGGAGTCCCATTGTCTAACCCGTGAGCTAAACAACGTACCACAGTTAAAATCAAAATCTTATAAGACAGACAAGAAAGTTTCTCCCAGGAATAAAAATGAAAATCTGTTTTCAATGCTTCTGAATTCTAATTGAACAATTACATGATAAATTAGCTGCCAAAGCACTTGAATGAACTTCTACAAACTAGACTCCATTGCACAAATGAATAGTCACTTGTAATGGAAACCAACAAACTACATCAACGAGTAATAGTTGAGCTTCTTTAGGTTCAAATATAAATAGGCAATGAAGATTTTTTTAAAAATGGAATTAACAGACAAATACTGTAGAAAACAAAAGAAACGCAAGCTTCAGTTAATAATCCCATCAACATCTGAATATACCTTTTGCTTCAAATCAAAAAGATCCCACTCAGAAATCGATCCATCGAGACTGGAAGACAGCAGACGCCCGGAAGGAATACCAACCGAACTCGAACGGCACCAAAGAAGCGACGATACTCTGGAATTGGGGTTTCCATGTATTGTCTACACATAAAAAACAAAACACTAACATTAATCAAATCAAGCCAAAACACACTAAACAACCAGAGATCGATTCTGTGACAGAAGAGAAGATACCAACTGACAGTGCCATCCAACTGAACCCGGCGAGACAAGCCAAATCTCGAGCGAGCCATCCTCGCGAGCTGCGGCGACCTGGGAGGCGTCGATGCTGGTAGCGAGGGCTACGACTGGAGATGGTTTCCATTCAATGGAGCTGTTCCTATAGATTTCGAAAGCATCCATGTCGAAATGAAAAACCCTAAAGAAGTTCTCGGTCTATACTCAAAACAATGACCATGATAGAGAATTGTATAAATGCTCGCTGTGTTTGCAAATATTGGAAGGCAATGACGATAGCAAGGGGAGGAAAGCAAAGGGCAAATAAAGCTGAAGCAAAAGACTGGAAATGGCTGCTGCCCAAGGGTTTAAGCGAAGCGGTCGCTAGGGTTTTGAAAAACGTCTCTTTGTTTACTTTTAATTTTCTTTTTTCTTTTTTACTGCAGGCACACGCAGGCGCTTTGCCTCTGCAAGCCTGTACAACAAAAGCACCTCCAAACAAACCCCTCAACGGTGTGATTAGGATCCCTCGGTGGAGCCCAAAGGAACCTTGTAAAGCCACTCGTAATATAATATCCATAAAATGAGCCGTACCAAATTGCGATAAACGCATAACCAATCTCGTTAATTAGGGTTAATGGAACTTATAAAACGATGTAAAGATATTCGTGTAGAACAATTAAGAAAAGGAATGAATATGAAATATGAAGTTAATGGCTGAAACCATTCAATAAATTGTATTGAGAAGCATAGATTCAATAAGGATTGCGTATATCAATAAGCAAGTTAAGTCAGTGTGTTTAAGTAGCTCAAATTATGAGTAAGTTGGACTCCAAGTAATAATAATATAATAAAGAAAAATTGTACCTTAATAATTAAGTAGAAACGAAAGATTATAGAGTGTTGTAATCCTTTTGGTCCCAGTATTAAATTGTGTAAGAATACTTGAAGTAGTATAAATTAACATAAATATGTCAGCATAATTGATAGTTTGAGATTTGCTACTGATTGTACTAGACCCGACATAGCTTATGTTGTAGGAGTACTTGGAAGATTTACTGTTAATCCTAATTTTGAACACTAGAATGCTGTAAATCGTATTAAGAAGTATCTGAAAAGAACTTTGAATTATGTAGTTCATTATTATAAGTATCCTGTGGTCCTTTAAGGGTTTAGCAATGCCGATTGGAATACCCTATCGGACAATTCCATGTCTTCCAGTGGTTATGTGTTTACTATTGGAGGAGGAGGGATTTCTTGGAAGTCAAAGAAACAGTCTATAATTGCTCACTCTGCTATGAAATTTGAACTTATAGCACTTGCCATAGCTAATGAGGAGGCAAGATGGTTGAGAAACCTGCTATTTGGCTTTCCTATGTGGAAAAGACCCATTGCTCCAATATTAATGCATTGTGATAGCACAACTACAGTTGGCAAAGTGCAGAATAAGTACTACAATGGTAAATCCAAACCTATTAGATGTAAGCATTGTGCTATACATGAGCTACTAACTAATGGTACCATTACAATTGACTTTGTTAGATCCGCAGATAACATTGCTAAAACCATGACTGAAGCTCTAGTTAGAGAAAAGGTTTGGAATACATCTAAAGGGATGGGATTGAAGCCCATTATATGAATTATATATGATGGATACCCAACCTAGGGGATGGAGATTCGAAGAACTAGATTCAAATGGAAAAACAAAGTCGTAGTAGAGTTGAGATTAGCATGCACTATATTTATTTTATTTTGTCCATCCCTAGATTGAGTGCATGGTCCTATAACGATGTTAAAGGATGAGTATTAAACTCTTAATGAGTACTATAGCTATTATGAGTGGGATGTTTAGCTGCAGGAGCATCCTTGATAGTCTCACCTATGTAAGTGTATGAAAGTGGGGCCACTTCCTCTAAAAGTGGAGGCTTAATCACTAAGAACACTTATGAATCCAAGATTAAGTACAAGGCCGTAGTAGGCTTGAGAGCATGTGTAAACACTAGTGAACACTTTGTGTGTTTCTATAAATTTTGTATACCTAAGAAACTTTGTTCACTATTGTTTCTTATACAAGAGTTATAGTTACACTAAGTAGAGGTTGAAGACATTGTGAGCTCTATTATGCAAATTATCCTAGCTTCACCCAGTATTTCAGTCTTTTTTTTTTTTTTATTTGCCTTTCAGTTTTTCTATTTTTATTAAAATAAGTGGGGGATTGTTAGATTATTTTAATAAAATAAAAAGAAAAAAAAATTTTGAACCTTTTATTAGACCTTTGTTGCACTTGATGGACCCTTTTTTTTTTATAACAAAAACGTGATCCATTGGGTACGTGCAATGCAACAATAAGTTTTTATTAAAAAGAAAAAAAACCACAAAAAAGCCTAAAGCCTCTTGTGCGCGCGTGGGAAACGCGGCACGGGGTGATTCGGAGTCGCCACCGCCTGATGGGGTGCAGGCGGACACCTGGGTGCCTAATTTTGCCTATTAGGGCTTTTTGGTCTGCGGCTTGAGATTCTAAGTCTGTTCTCGGTTGTGGTCCGGGGAAGTCCGTAGACACCCCGGTCCACCCCGTCGGATGACGGGTCCCGTGGGTTCCCTGGTTTGAGTCAGCTTACATTGGTCTCACCTGTTTCCTAATCCGATATGCAATTTGGTTAAGTCTGGCGGGACCACCTGAGTGGTGTGGGTCCCTTTAGTTGCTTTTATCTTGATTACTTAGGTGATCTGAGTCTGGTTGGGTGGGCCCCGTTGGAAGGCCCACGGTATCCTTGGTGGGCTTAGTCAAGCCCGTGTGCCCTTGTGGGCCTTGGCCTATCCTAGGAGGCCCTTTGGGCTTTGGTTGGTGCATTGATTTTACTTTAGATTCAGATTTGAAGGCTAAGTGTTTTTCATGCATAAGTGGGCTGGATTGGTTTGTGGGCCCCTAAGGTGGGCCCACATGGTGGCCAAGTATTTTTATTAGATTTATCTTTTTAATCTGTCAAAGTGATCTGGACACTGGGCTTGGGGCCCGTAGTCCAAATCTGGGCTTGTAAGCCCAAGTTACCGGAAGTTAGGGTTTGCACCCTTCCTTGGTTCGGTTGGTGGGCTTTGTCGGGCCCGGTAGGCCCTTGCCCTTAGTCTCGGCCAAACCACGCAATTCATGCATCAATTTCACATAACAAGGCTCGGGTGGGCCGCATTGGGTTTGGCCCGCCCGGTTCAAATTGTTCATTTTACTTAAGTTATTCTAATGGCATGCTTTTGGTGTTTTATTGGGCTTGGTGGGCCCCGTTGGAAGGCCCACTGGAAGTCAAGTTGGACCGGGGGTCCAAGTCCCACATTGGGTTTCCGGGTGACCCGGAAACCCTACTGGTTTATTCGGTTCGGTTCGGAAATAGCATTCACATCTAGCAATAATCACAAAAAAACACAAGATGGACACTCTGTCAGAAAAAAAACCGGTAAGGGGTATTTTTGGAATTTTCAAAAAAAATGACAATTCGGCCTGTTTTGGACCTGGCGCTCACCTCCTGAGGTGAGCGCCAGGTGGGCGCCAGAATCCGGGCGAAAATTTGACCTAGCGCTCACCCGATACCAGGTGAGCGCGAGCTGGGCGGGAGGTGAGCGCGAGATGGGCGCGAGAAGAGCGCCAGAATTTCGCTTGGTTCTAGGTAGGCGCGAGCTGAGCGCCAGGTGGGCGCCAGGTGGGCGCCAGCTCGGCGGGAAGTGGGCTGAAAGGGGCGCCCACCTCCTAGGTGAGCGCCAGGTGGGCGCCAGGTGGGCGGCAGGTCACTGCTCTCTGTTTTTTTGAGATCTCCAACTCTGGCCGATTTTTTTCGGTCTGTAACTGTTCCACTAGCCTCCTAACATGCTTAGAACACCTCCCAACCAATCTTGGATTTAATCTAAACACATTTTTATTTCAAGTTTTGAAAACCCAGAAATCTCACAGTACAAACATGCATTCAAATAATATGCCTAGGACACTCCCCCGGGCTTCGACCACTCCCCAGAATGCACTCACACTTGTATTCAAATTAACTAAAATACTTCAACCCACAACTCCCAATCTCTTTAAAGGGAAAAGAAACCAAACCCGATAAAAAAACAAACACCTACAGATGCATTAACAGCTTATAAAAAAAAAGGGGGGTGATGGGAGCATGCTCAAGGGTACACAAACAGCAAATGGCATGTTAGCGAGTCCAGCACAACAAAAAACAAAGAAAACAACATGCAGACATTACATGCACTTTCATCCACAGACTGGTCCTTCAAGCATGCATACTAACATCCGAAGAAGGGAGAGAGGAGGGGGGTTTACAGGGATACATCAGATGAAGGGAACTTGGGAACATGCTCCCTTTTCGGCGCGAGCAACACATGCCTCTTCCTCTTCCTTACTTGGTGGTCTTCATCAGATGGAAGTGAACAAAAAGAAACATGGTTTCATGGCTGTGGCCTCATACCACCGAATAAGACCGGCTTACGAAAAAAAACATCACATACTCATATAACAGGGATGTTTACCTGGTGGTTCTTGAGTTCTGGAGCTGAGTGGGGGAGCCTCCTCGAAGTCGGACAGCGGCGGGATCCTCCACTTCACCGCACCAGCAGTAGCAAGCTCCCACTTGCTTGGGTGGAAATGGAGAAGAACCAAAGGACGGTGATGAGCTTGGGGTTTTCTGGGAGGCAAGCCGGAGTGAAGAGGGGGGGGGGGGGGGGGGGGGGGCTTCGGGTGAAGGAAGAAGGAAGCAAACCAAAACCCTTCGAACTCTCAAAAACTCCGAACACTTAGTTTCTTTTTCCGAATTTTTCCAACCCCCTGCGCGAGAAGTCGCGCGGGTTATATAGACAACAAAAAAGGGTATGCGCCCACCTTGGCGCCCAGCTCAAGGTGGGCGCAAGCCCGCTCGCCACGTCCGCGCGAGCGGCAAAATGATGAAAATCATTTAATGCCGCCGCTCGCCGGACGTAAAAATCTTTAAAATTAAGATTTAGTCCCTGACAATTTTTGGTAAAATCCGATATTCTTGGATTTTTACAGATTTAGTCCCTGGGATATTTCGAATGTTCGGATATTTACGGATTTGATCCCCGAGATATTTTCCTGCGCCACTCGCCACGTGTGCAGCTTTTTGCCACGTGCGCAGATTGCCGGTTTTGCTGCCCGGGAATTTCGTCAGCTCATATTTCCTCCATCCGGACTCCGATCTGGGCAAACTTAGTTTCATTAGAATCGTATCGGAGCCCTCCATCCCATGACCTAGGGGTAGGCCTCTGGATCGGATTTTAGCAGAAAGTCAACTTTTGGCTCTGCTCAAGTTTGACCGCCCGCAGAACCTTCATCCAGACCCCGATTCCTGCAAACTCGGTTGCGTTGGAACCGTGTCGAGACTCTCTATCCAATGACCTAGGGGTAGGTCTCTGGATCGGATTTTAGCAGAAAGTCAACTTTTGGCTCTGCTCAAGTTTGACCGCCCGCAGAACCTTCATCCGGACCCCGATTCCTGCAAACTCGGTTGCGTTGGAACCGTGTCGAGACTCTCTATCCAATGACCTAGGGGTAGGTCTCTGGATCGGATTTTAGCAGAAAGTCAACTTTTGGCTCTGCTCAAGTTTGACCGCCCGCAGAACCTTCATCCGGACCCCGATTCCTGCAACCTCAGTTGCGTTGGAACCGTGTCGAGATTCTCTATCCAATGACATCAAGCAAGGTACTTGGCACGGAATTCGAGGAAAAGTCAACTCTCAGCTTTTCCTTAAGTTTGACCGCCCGCAGAACCTTCATCCGGACCCCGATTCCTGCAAACTCAGTTGCGTTGGAACCGTGTCGAGATTCTCTATCCAATGGCATAAAGCGAGGTGGCCAAATTTCACTTGATCAAAAAGTCAACTTTTCACCCCTTAGGGTTTGACTTTTTGTCCAGGGTTTGCATTTTTGGTTTTTCTGGGAGCGCAAAAATGAGGTGCTTACACCTCTTTTCTCTCTCTCTCGTCTTCTTCTTTCCCTCTCTTTGTTATTTTGGGAAAAAAAACCCTAACTCTCCTCTTAGTTTTCTTACTGTGGGCAAAGCACTAGTGCGGTTCTTCTACTCTTTTCTTGATCTGTGTGTGCATCAAATTCAAGCGGTAACGGTGGTGATATTGGGCTGTTGTATCTTGGGGGTGACGCATTTGGGTTCGATGGTTGCACTTAGGGTTGCTAATCAAGCCAGACCGACATGGCACAGACACGTTTCGCCCGTGCCTTGCGGGCTGTGGATTGGGTACGACACAGCTAAGGCTGTGTCTGCGGTGGCACATGGGCTAGCGCGTGGAGGGTATTTTTTCGAATTTGTTGCAAAAAATTAGGAAAAATAGAAAAAAAAAAGAAAAAAATTAATAAACAAACACAAAAAATTCTGAAAAATATATTTATTATTCACACAAATTTCTTACACATATTAGGATACAATTTTCTCAAAAAAAAAATTAAATAAAGTATTTCTATTACAAAAAATTGTAATTTTGCATTTCCACAAGTACAACTTTGCAATGCAATAATACTTATGCAGTTACACAAATAATACTGCATCACTATAATATGAGCATATCCCAACTAAGTTGGCACCCACTCATCTATCTTTCATTTGCAGTTTTAGAAGAAAAAAAGAGAGAAGGAAATTTTTTAAACTAAAACTTTTACATTAATTATAAAAAATATAATAAAACTTTGACTAATCTGGAAGATTCAATTCTTCAATATTCTAATCATTGAAGTCTCCAACAAATTAATCATCAGTAACTCTTGATCTCTCAGTTCTGCCCTTAGCCAATTCGTCAAATATACACATACTTGCACCATCTCTAACGTTAATATGCTCCTATATATAGTCGTCCACCATCCATCCACCTTCACTAAAAACTGATTCCGATGTAACTGTGGATACCGAACCGTTAGTAAATCACGTGCCATGGAGGAGAGCACAGGATAAGTAGCTGATTTTGCTTCCACCATGCCAAAATATTAAAAGAATTACACTCCTCTGAACTATAACACCCTAGTGGGGGGCATTCTAAATATATCCTTAACTCAGACGATGCACCACTACCAGATGCTGGTTGTTTCCCCCTTCTTCTACCACTTAAAAAATTCCAGGAGGAACTATCTGGTAGTGTTGGTTGGGTTTGAGTTAGAGCCTGTCAGGTAGTATCATATTCTAAGAAAAGGTTTTTCTTAAAGGTTTTTTTATTTTATTTGTATCTTATTGAAAAGAGGATTTCATTTTTTTTTCATTAATTACGTCTATTAAATCTTCTACTATTGCAATAGCTAAACAATATAAAGTGGGCATTTCTTGCCAATATTTTAAAATTTTATATTCTATTGCTAGGCAAATAGCCCTAGCAACATGCATCTCTCTATATTTTTCAAAGCAACAACTTATTTGAAATAATATATTTAAAATATTTGGGGATGTTGGGTAAACCACCGATAAGAATGTTATTGTATCAAAAAAACTTTTAAGAAATCTCTTAAAAGTTCTACTATTTGCCAGTCAAGTTCTTCTAGTTAGCTTTCAAGTACTTCTGTTTTATAAAATAGTGTAAGTTCCTTTTTAAATTCTAGTGCAACATCTAATATTAAATATGTTGAATTCCATCTATAGTCGACATCTGGGGTAATTTTTTTATGTTGTTTTCCAAAACATGCACAATAATTTTTAAATTTTCTAAAAGTTGTGCTAGATTGTTTTAAAAATCTTACTATGTTTCTAATATTCATTAAATTATGTGATAATCCATCCTGTGCAACTAAATTTAGGATATGATGAGCACATCAAAATGAAATAAACATCCGTCTAAATTTAAGTTTAAGTGTTCTCTAGTATGTCATTGCAACATTATTAGCACTTGAATTATCAAGTGCTACAGCCATTATTTTATTTTGTAATTTATACTCTCTTATATTCTGTGCTATAGAAGTTGCTATAGCTATTCTAGAATGTCTAGACTCTAGTGATGCAAAACTTATTATTCTTTTTTCCAGGCTCCAATTCTCATCTATATAATGTGCAGATATAGCTAAATAACTTATGTTTTGTCTACTTGTCCAAATATCTGATGTTAAAGTTACCTTAAAACTACAATTTGAAAAAGTTTCTATTAATCCTTTTTTCTTTTTTCGTATATAATTTATATGCATCATTTCTTTTAATGTGACGTGAGAATAGTTAAAATTGTGGTGCTAGATATTTGGTTACAAGACGGACAAATCTTTTACTTTCTATTAGTCTAGAGGTAATTCGTATTGTATTACTCACTTGACAATTCCTTCCTTAGTCTCTTCTTGGTTAAACATAAAGCTGGACAAATTGGAGCTACTGGTGGAGATTTGAGCTTGCCTAGGGTCTACTTGGTCATGTTCTGGAAGGCATTTCTGCAAATGCCACTGCAAGAGGCTTGTACCCCCTGTACTTTTGTAGCTAAATTATTTATTTATTTATTTTTTGTAGTGGTTACAAACTGCCCTTTCTTCCCCTATACAGTTTGAATTGAAAATTTTTGCCAGACACCATAGGTATTAGTCCTCTTGCCGCTCCTAAGTTGTAAGACCCTGAATTTTGTGAGTATTTATTTATTTATTTAGTTATTTATTCTGATGTATAAACTGTGTTTATCAGGTTATTTTGTGGTTTGAGGGCTTAGCCCATACTCATATGTACAGGCGTTATATAGCCATTTTTCCGAAAAATCGTAGCATTATCATTGGTATTATTAAGGTGTAGTTATGTGATTTTTAACGCGAATAGATGCTGAACATGTAGTGTCTTCCGTAGGCGAGCATGCATAGGATCAAGGAAATGGGAGAGTATTCGAGCGAGTATGTAACAAGTAAGTGGACTAAAATGGAAAGTAGGGTTCGGGTTTATGAGAATACGCTTAGCATAATTTCGGCAACATTTTCGTTAACTCTGGACATAAGGAGAATTGGCGATTTCGATTGGAGGGCGACTAGGGCTTTCGTTCGTGAAGAACCATATATCGCAAGTGCTGGAAGAAGGAGTTCGGAGCTGAAGTTCCTTGGGTTATTTCCCTCTGCTCGAGAAGATTAGTTCGATAGGTTTTTCATTCGCGCGCGTGGCCGAGAAGTGATCGGCCGGGGTTTTATCATTCGTGAATAAGCACAGGTGAGTAGCACTGTTTTACAACAGGGTTTTATGTTTCTCGAGCTTATTATGATGCATGGTTTGTATATTGAGTGATAGTATGATGTTTTCTGGTTTTTCTGGTTTTTTGGAAAGTTACATGAACAGAGTCTCCGGATTGAAGTTTTAATTGAAAATGAAAGTGTTTAGATTAATTTCAAATATGGTTGGGAAGTCTTCTGGGAGTATTAGGAGTGTACTGGAGTAGTTACAGACCTTCACAAACCGGCCAGTCATGTAGATCTCAAAATAACAGAGAAATGAAAACTACAGGGGGTATCCGCTCACCTCGCGCTCACCGGCGTTCACCTCGGAGGTAGGCGCCCTGTTAAAAATGACCTACCGCCGATCCCGCGCCCACCTCGCGCTCATCTCGCGCGAAGTAGAAAACAAGGCGCCCATCTCGCGCGAATCTCGCGCCCACCTCACGCCCATCTCGCGCCCATCTCGCGCTCACCTAGCGTCGGGTGAGCGGCAGGTCGCTTTTGCCCATTTTCTTCACCGCCGACCGGCGCTCACCTCGCGCCCACCTCGATAGGTGAGCGGCAGACCTATTTTGCTTACCGAAATGGAATTTCTGATTTGACCAAGAGTATTTGCACTTCTTAGGGGTTAAACCACTTCACTATTCACTTGGTTAGGAACCTGGGAAACCATTTTGCCTATGAAATTAATAGAGGAAAATTTTGTGAACATCTTATGAGTTTCAAGTTGGGTTTAGGTTACTTATGAGTATTGTGCCGGACACCGAACTAGTAAGAGTTACCAGTTACTTTTCCTTATTCTATACACTGTTTTGATTGAGAAGTTCTTGTATTTCTGGTTTCACTGGTTGGAAACTTTATACGTATTGAATGGTTTTCTTTGGTATGAATGGATTGAGTTTTACTTTCATATGACTTGTGTTATGGAAATGAGAAAGTACTGAATGTACTTGAGGCACTGCTTGGTCCAGAGGGACAGGTGATGAATTGTGATGAGTAATTACATGATGTGGAAATGAATGGTTTGTTTTGATATTGAAATCGAGATTATACGATGTTTACTGTTTTGGTCTAGCTTGTCCTGGATCCAGATGTTTAAGCTTAGTAATGTGATGTTATTGTTGGTTGTTGGAATTGCATGGCCTTGTGTGTTGCCACGACCGGTGTAGAGCAGCCAGAAACCCTGAGTAGGCCGTCATTTCAGAGTATCCGAAACCCTGAGTAGGCCGGAATTGTGTACATGGAGGTGTTGAGTGTCTACTTGGCATGTTTAATTTATCAACCAAACGATAGTCATGACATTGACCAGTCGATGTGTTATTGTATTTAACTGAGATGTGATTTGTTTGATTTGAACTTGGGAAATTGATATTGGTTGTTTAAACGTATTGTAGTGTTGTCGATGCATAGTTTTAAAATGTGATTCAACTATTTCTGCATGCATGTGCTACTCGCTGAGATATTCGTATCTCACTATGTTGTTGTTCTATTTTTTCAGATACTCGTGGTGAGGCGATTACTGGGGTAGATCCTGCTGAGGCATATAGGGAGGAAGACTACTATTACCTTCCTTAGACTTGTAGGTTATCTGTTCTGAATTTGAGAACTTGAGTTAATTGAGATGTATTAAAGTAATTGGGGATGAACCATATGATTTCAGTTCAGTTTAAATGTTACAATTTTGCATAAATGGAAATGTGCACTCTGTTAGGTTATAGATGTATGATTATCCAGCGATCATAAATTGATTAACGATCCTTGCCTAACCTCCGTGAGACGTGTTATATCTTTAACGAACAACACGGATCCGGGGCGTTACATAAGTGGTCTGGAAGGTGATCCCTTTTCTGTAGGATCTTTGAAGGGAGGACACTCAGGGTCATTATCTTGGAAGAGAGGGTCACTATATGGGGGTTGGGTCTCATCAAAATCTTTAGAAGACGGTGAGTTAGAATGGGTTCTAAGAAAATCCCTTTCCTCGATGTTAAAGTAAATAGGCTGCCTAGGGTCCATTTTCAAATTTTTTTTAGAATGCTTAATAAATAATATAATAATAAATATTTTGGTTATACACTGCCATATAGTAAAGTGAGGAATAATGTACGCAAAAATGCACCAGGAAAATTCCTAGGTAACTAGAGGTGTTACAAACAATCTCACTTAAAACCCAATTTCCTTAGGCAATTATCTCATCTTTTGTGACAGAACTTTCCTAGAGATGCACTTAGCTATACAATATATCATCCACTATACTAGGTTTACAAATAATATTAAAGGTAGAAGGAGAGACTTACTTATATATGTAATATTTATAATGAATTTAAACGAAAAGTTAAATAGAAGAATACCTCTTCAAACTTGAAGCCAGAATGAAGCTTGAACTTTGTAGTTGAAGCCTTCAACCTCCAGCCCCCACTTCCCAACTTTGATGCTTGAGCAATTCAAAAAAATAAATATTTACTTGAAAGCTAAAGAGATGAAAAGAGCTTGTAGAAGAGAGTAAGAGAGGTTGTAGAAGAGGTGTGGTTTGGAGTGGGAAGGGTTAGGCCTATTTATAGAAAACCAAAAGGGGCTTTTTACCACATCTACCTCAAATATAATTTTTATTTGGCTGTTGGAAGGGTAGAAATGATTATTTACAGTCAATTACAAGTATACCCCTCTAATATGGATGTTATATAGCTGTTGGGGGTAAAATGGTAAAAAAACCCATAAAAAGCACTTTTTTAATGAAAAAAAGTCTAGCCACGTGTAGTGGCACGACGAGCCCCAACGGCAAGCACGCAGGCCCGTTGGGCCATTGTGCCTGGCGGGCCATTCCTTAACGGACCCAGTGCCTAGTACCCTAGGCACAGCACGACCTGCTAATAGGTTTTGGGCCGTGCCATGCCCGTGCCAGAGCAGCCAGATTATCAACTCTAGCTACACTTGATCTTCTCTTAAGAGTGCAAATCACCTTAAAGAGAGCGACCTAGTCTGTGCCTTAACCCATCTCCACTGCTTTCTGATTTTCAACATCTGCAATAGCCACTACAACAGCCTCGGTTTGTTTGAATTTGTTAATCACATGTATTCTTTTATTGTGGAAATTTTATACATCATCACCGACATCTAATAGCATGCTTTCCTAGGAATTTTCAATTTTTTTCCTGAAAGCTTCACTCTAGTCACAAAGTAAGTTCCTTCTCTTGTTACTTCTCAAATGAGTAATATGTCCAACCCAAATAAGCTCTTCAAAATGATAGCAGGTCGGGATCGTGGCAAGGAAAATAAAATTCTTAAGCTTGTTATTTCAGGCACTTCTGTGAGTATTACAATGTGTCTAATGACTCATCATGTGGTCTTTTAGATTGTTTACAGTTAATTTTTTAACACCTAATATGTTTGACAAAATAACTGTTTCATGTTTTTTTTTGTTGGATTTTTTCAATTTTTATGAATTACTTATGGCTTGCTTTGATTTTGGTTTTTTTAGCAAACTATACGGGGTGTGGTAATGTTGACTTTGTTTTTTTTTTAATCTTTTTTAGCATGTCCATTATGACATCTGGATAATTCGTAGCCACTATTCTATATGGTTGCAAAATCTGTGGCTATCTGGTTTTGTTGTGTTCTTGGGTTTTCCTGGGAAGCAGTTGATGTTTCTCCATCACACCCTCCTTTTGATTTGATTCCCATTGCAAAAAATCATTAAAAATAACTCAATGGATCTATATTTTGTTTTTGACAAATTACACTTTTTAACTTAGCTTATAAATATAAAACTTGTCAATTGTTCAACTCTGTTGTGAAACTTTGTGATCTGTTCAAGAGAAAGGCACAGTGACCTTTAAAGTTGGTGTTTAGTGGAGTTTCATATCCAAACCTTTCTTAGCTTTTGAGGAAGGCTCAATACTTAATTTTCTCATCCTCTAAACATGGATATCAATTCTTCAGACATACTTTTTATAATTATTGAGGTTACTTTGAGATTTGAGTATTTAGTTTCGCCTTCATAGTCATTGTCCTCTTTGGACATTCGATAATTTGAGCATCATCCTCATCAAAGGAGCATATAAGCAAACCAAGTAGAGCACCATGCCCAAGTAAATATTTGACCAACCAGTACTTGAAAGTTCCCAGTAGAAGGGATGCTTTCTTTCAACACCATTCATCTTCATCTTTTGTAACCTAGTTTTGATTTTATATCAACACCACCTCCATTATCATCTTGGTTGGGATCCATATAATTGTTGTCTTATCTTACACTGAAAATTCAAGAATGCCATCCTAAGTGCCATAACTGAGCTTGCAATCCAGGAAGGTCAAGAAAATTTAAAATGGGACAAGGGTAACCTTGGCCAATATTGATGACCCAGCTTTTTGTTGTTCTTGGTAGTACTTAGGTGCCATACATAATGCATTCAAAGTTTATGGCTTTTATTTCTGGTGGAGAGACATGATGTTGCAACCAAACTGAAATAACAAATAATTTTTTTCTATTGCTAAGACACTAGATGAGTTGCTTTTACTTTATTAAAGTGTGTGTTTTATATATCATAAGCATGTGATGATCTTGATACAAAATCATTAAATATAAAACATACCAATTTAATTAACAAAATATTTTAAAAAAATGAAGAACAAAGAATTAGATTTCATCACAAAATTCTAAAGTAAACTTTATAGCATATAAAAAACAATTGCAAATCATTTTGCAAGTAAGACACAATTCTCATATGAGTTTTATGACAAGGCATTCATTTAACATTATCTTGCCATTGATGGTTATACCCGAGTACAAGAGTATGGGCTTCAATATGCATTGAACACTATCAATTTGAATATTGAACCATCCAACATTTTGCTGTGAGGGAGAGGCTATTCCAAGAGAGAATGAGACCAAGATGGTGAGGTCTTTTGTTGGATATGTTGCAGCGTTGTTCTTTGATTGGATTGTACTTGCCAACTTAATACCTATATCAGGTTTAAGTGATCCGTTGTGTAAAGCGAAGTCCAAAATCCAGAGTAGGCCGGCTTCGTGGTGACTGAAACCCAGAGTAGGCCGATTCATCACACGTAATAGCATGAGGGGGCAATTGGGACTGGATTTAACCTCTTAAAGTGGTCATATTTCACGAGCCCTGTGATGTCATAATTGTGTGGTTTGTTATGTGAATGTTATGTTGGTTTTGGATTGTAACTTAATGGATTTGGATTTTTATATTGTATTTTCTAGTTATGAACTTTTAGTTTAATTGTTGTACCTCATGAAAAATGGTTTATAAATTATATGGACTGTTTTATAGCATGCATGTTGCTACTTGCTGAGATTTTATTTCTCACTCTTGTTTTTAATATTTGTTTTCAGATATTCTTGGAGAGGACATGCAAGTCAGGGTAGAAAATACAGAGGGTACAACAGAGGACCTTAATGAGCATCTTATGGATTATTAGTTTTCTTTTATTTTTTTATTAGGAGAGTTGTTTTGGAGTTGTTTATTTTATTTAGGGAGTTGTTTTAGGGAGATGTCAGTTAGATAGTATATCCTTTTGAGTTCAGAAGTCATGTATTGAGTTAAGAAGTTTATTATGAAAATAATTAGCCTTTTATATTGAATTACTAAAAGAGTTGTTTAAATTCTTGCGTACTCTGATTTACCTTTATCTTATTATGCTTTTGTTCTTAATTGCTTTATTATCATTCAAGTAATGCCTTGATCTGTTGAAAAAAAAAATACCGGATCCGGGGCGTTACAGGTTCAAACCATTCTTTCAGGGTATTTTCTTAGCATTTTGAGGGGTGCAAAAATTGGATGTCCATAGGTGGATTACTACAAGATGATTTATTTCCTATTTTGTGTCAACAAAGAGTTAATAAATCTATTTTCCTACATTAAAAGCCAAAAGAAAATTATTAAAAGAGGAAACCAAAAAACCTTGTTGCACAAGGTGGTTGATTTTGTGTGTCAAGTTGGTTTCGTGTTTTTTAAAACAAAGTGAAGAAAAAACGCATTTGCTAGCTGTCAGCACCCCATTTATGCATTATAAAATTGCCCAAGAAGCATATCTTAAACCGGCATATATGTGGGCACGTAAATCGAGGTTTTTATAGTGGACTCGTCTTTTTGAAATAACAAGCCCATAATAAAGAGAATTTTTAGCCAATTCCGATGCACCAAACCGTGCTCAAATCGGATCTCAAACGACTAAGTTATGAATAAAAGAAATACAATGGTAGTTTGGGGATTTTTACAAAACCGAAATTGGACGCCACATGGTAGCCACGTGTACGCCATGGTGGCTGCCATGTAACCAATGATAAATTAAAATTTTGTGGAGTTGTTTTAGTAAATAAGTAAGTTTCCTAATGGGGTTTCTTATGCAAATAAATAACAAAGTTAATAAAAGTTTAAGATAAAAAAATAATAATAATAAAAATAAACAAAGAGAAATGAGTTGGACGAATTGGTCCAACTCATATTCTCTTGAGATATTAAGACAAAGTTTAAAAAAATATATAAGCCTAATAAAAATGTGGAACAAAATAGACTTTGACCAAACCTAATTGAATGAGGGTATTTAAGAGAGGAAGATGAAGAGTTAAGGGTTTAAAGAGAGGAAGAGGAAGGGTTAGTAGTTTAAGAGAAGAAGAGGAATGGTTAGTTGTTTAAGAGATGAAGAGGAGAAGTTAAGGAAATGAGAGGTTTAGGAGAGGAAGAGGAAATGTTAGGAGTTAAGAAGTTGAAGGGGTGAGAACTCTCTATAAAAGGGCTTGAAGTTGGGAGCAAAAGGAGAGGAGAAAAAGTAAGAGAGTTCTTTGAAAAAAGAGAGAGCAAGTTAGAGAGTTCTTTGAAAGAAAAAGCAGCAAGTAGGAAGAAATGGAGAAAAGCAGAGGGACGTCTACTAGTAAGGAGGGAGAAAGGAAAACTGTTGTTCACGACACACCAAGGTTCCAAGACTTGATTTGAAGTGTCAATCCATAACAGGTGAGTCATTTGTTTAATACATTGTATGAGACATCTCTTTCATTACAATTTTTGAGATAAGATTACATGATTGGTGAGAGACATGTATATATTTTTTATGGCTTTGAGTAATTTTATCATGTAAAAAAAAAGAGGCAAAAATGTAACGTTCTGAATTTTTTTTTTCCTGCATTAGGTTTGCATCTGTTTTCCAGATAAACCAATTTTTTTCACCTAGTTCTAGTTTGATTCAAGTCTGGAGTCATGCATGAGATTTGTGGTATTTTTATTTTAGTTTAATCTAAACATATGCTCGAGACCCTACACTATGAGTAGGTATTTTATTTTTAATTTTCTTTGGTTCAGATTTTCAATTGGAAATGTCTAACAGTAAATTTTGGAGCTTCATATCTCTTAAATGAAAGTGAATTTTTGAAAACTGCTATAGGTTATTTTAGTGTTTAAAGTCATGATTCTAAGGAATCAAATTTCGCACAATTTGGTTAAGAATTGAGGGAGATATGAATCTTTGAATGTGGATAATGCAGTAATTCAGGTTGTTTCAGTTTTTTTTGTTTCCTTTGTAAATTAGTAATTAGGCCATGGTTAAAAATAGTTCAGGTGGTTTCATTTTCTTACCTTGTAAATTATTAATTAGTTAATCTTGCATGATAAAAACAATAGAAAACAAAACAAAACAAAAATAATAAATAATAAGAAAGGGAAAAAGCAAATGAAACAAGCATTGAAGTGATGATTCTTTGTTGTGGTTGAAAATGTTTCTTCTTTTGTCTCTTGTGATTTTTTTCTTGTTTTGTTTTCTTACTACATGAGATGTACATAGTGTCCCTCCATTCTCCCAATGTAGATATGTTATTATGAGAGGCTAAAGCATTTTATTTGAAGTGGCCAAATTGTACATGTTTAGTTTTGTTAGTTTTATTTAGTTTACTAGATCATTTTAGTTTGGTTTCATCATTGATGTTATAATTTGTTTTTAGAATGTCATTATTAGTTTTGTTAGTTTTATTTGTTTAATCTTACATATCCCATTGTAGATATGTTATTATTAGAATTTGTTAAAAATAAAAATAATAAATAAGAGAGCCCATTAAATATCCAACTAATTTAAGGGAACCCATTTCGATGGGGCAACCCAGGGTGTTCAAGGACTTCCCTGGATTGTAATCGGGTCACTTATCCGGAATCACTAGTGCAGACAAAAAAAAAATCAAACAAGGTGTCTACCTGCACCATTTCAAGTAGTGGCGACTCCATAAAACATGTAACACGCTTTTACTGTGCGCTCGAGGTGCGCACAGCTTGGCGACTCCGCTGGGGACTGACCTAACCCGGTTTGATTAGTTGGATTATAATGGGTTTATTCTTTGCACATGTTCACACACTTGCACATGCACGCACACTCTTTTTGTACATATGCACACACTCACACAATTGGGTCAAGGAAGATTTGCCGCCTTACTTAGTAAGTGTTTAATATACGCAAAAACATATTCTGGGGAGTTTTGTCATAAAGGACGAGATAATTGCCTAAGGAAATTGGTTTTTAAGTGGGACCGCTGTGACCCCTCCAATTCCTGGGAACTCTCCCGGAACATTGTTTTGTGTACCAATTCATCACTTTACTATATGAGACAGTGAAAATTCCTTCCCATTCACACATGTGCCTCACGCACATGGGATTTCTTTACATGCTTTGATATAAATTATGTGGGGTGACACGTGCAAGGGAGCCCACGTGGGTGATCCGATTGAATGATTACCAAAACCTAGATCTCTCTAGTAGCCACCCTTCTTTATCGTATAAACAAATTTTGGGATGGTATTAGCCTCATGCGCCCGTGGCTTGCCAGGAAAAGCGAGGTAAAACATCCCCCCAGGTTTCTGGATTCCTATAGTGCCACAGGTTTCTTGCTGTGGTATGCGAAGGTCTAGTACTTGGCTCAGACCCTTGTAGGCATTTGTCTCGGGCTGGGTACCCTTTTCCCACCTAATGTTCTAATACACCCTACTATGTGAATGTGAATGTGAATGATGAATGAAGAGTTGAAATAAGTCTAAAACCCAAGAGTCCATCAGGGGCAGCAACCCTTGCCTCCTTTTGCATCAAATTGAGTGGACCCTAGATTTCGGGCTATCTCAGTCCTAAATTAGGGAGCTTACCTAAACTTTGAGCAGGGGAACCACCCCAGATCCATGCATTGATTCCTGAGAACCGTGGGCCTCAACTCATTGAGTCCATAGGAAGTATCTTGAGTCCAGATCAGTCTTAAGCAGATGGAAGTAGGCCAGATCAGAACAAAGAAAGTTGAACCCTAGAATTAGGCCTTTTCAACCTACTCTTTTTGAATCAAATGTATCCTTTCTTAGAGTTCTCAAAAACCCTAAGATTGCATTATCTTTCAGCTTTTTGAACATCATGTAATTTTCGCCCTAGCTGGCAAGTTGTAAGTTTTACATTAGCAGATGAAAGGATAAGGTTGGTCAGGACTTGGGTGTGCTTCCTTACACAAGTATGTCTAAGAGTCGTGCCTTGATAGGCACCAACCTTTCCTAGGACTGTGCACACACTTTTGGGGATGTGTTTTGATATCTGTCTGTTGATACAGACTTTCAGGATGGTGCAATGAAGAACAAACCAGCTTCTTGATGTAATCTTCGGACATTTCACACCAAGACCACCATTCAGAACACTGTACTCGCAGTAAGAAAGTATTGCGATGAATTCTTCTGAGGAACCAACTTCGTCATCCCCACAACAAGGGGTTGAAGAACAACCGGTCATAATGGATCTAAGCCAACAAGTGGCCATGATGCGAGCTTTGAGAATTCAAATGCCAGAAATCCAGCAGGAGCAACCCCCTCAGCCAGCATTATTGGCAGCACATCCGCCATTGCAGGATACTTTGTTCTCACGTTCGGTGGCAGATCCCATCCATCCTCTACAACAGGAACCATTTGTGCCTATCCAATTGGGGCAGAAAGAGCAAGACCGGAATAGGGCACGGGAGGCCCAGCTTGAAGAAATATTGGCAGCAATGAAGGAAGACAATAAGGCTTGAATGGCCACAATGAAAGAAGATCTCTTGAAGCAACTCCAGCCCAACCCAATGTAGGATGAAACCACTTTAGAGAGCTTGTGCTTCTTTCCAGACATCCAACTTCCAACAAAATTCCGATGTCCTGAACTGCATAGTTTCGACGGCACTGGTTGTCCTTTGATACACCTGCAATTGTATGTTGGCGACATGTGCCAATATGCGAAGGATGAAAAGATAATGGTTCAATTCTTCCAGAGATCTCTAACTGAGGCAGCATATTCTTGGTTCCTAAGTCTGGATAAGCAGAAGGTTAAGACATGGAATGACCTCGCCGCCGTGTTTGTCCAGCAATACCGCTTAAATAGCCAAATGGTTCAAACCCGGGCAGAATTTCAGAGATTGTCAAAGAGGAATAGCGAGTCTGTGAGAGACTACATTAAAAGGTGGATGGAATTAGCCAACGTGGTACAACCCCCTCTTCTTGAACAAGAGCGGACTTCCTTGTTCATATCCTCGCTGGACAACCATACTTCACAATGCTGTTGGGACAATGCACTGCAAGTTTCACCGACCTAATCATGGCAGCAGATAGAATTGAGGATGCGGTTAAAATGGAGAAGCTCGGGGGCTCCATGACAAACTTGCTGCATGGAACAATCTTAAAAGACAAGAAGTAGGAGAATGACGACAGCACAAGTACAGTTAACCATGTACAACCTTCTGGCCATTTCACATCCATTCCTCAAGAAGCGTGAGCCTTCCCTCCGCTAATGATACCGTGTCTCACCTCAGGAGGCGTCTTACCAAGGAGGAAAGAAAGAACCGAGAATTCACTCTGCTTCCATATACGATAGCCGAATTATTACTGACGTTCTTGAGAGAGGGACACCTGCAACTGGCAACGCCAAATCCTAAGGCATAAAAAATGAAGGCCTATGATCCAAACAAGAGCTGTAAATATCACATGGGTGCACAATGCCATGATACTGATGGATGTTGGGGCCTTCGTCATGCAGTCCAAGATCTTCTTGAAGTTGGGGAACTCAAAATTGATCCTCCGTTGGATTAAAAGAAAAAGAGAGAGAAAAAAGAAAGAAGAAAAGAAAAGAAAAAAAAACAACAAACAAAACCAAAAAAAAGAAAACAAGAAAACAAAAGAAAAAAGAAAGAACAAAAAAGAGAAGAAAGAAAAGAAAAAAAAATATCATCATCATCTTGGTATTTCATATCATATACTCTGCTTTCTAATGTTTGTTTCTCTTGGCAGGAATCTCATTGGCAATCAACATGGACTGTATCCCAGAAACAAGTCTTGATGCAGCCCAGCAAATAATTAACATAGTGGCTTCTCTACAAAGCCTATTGCGGACGATAACAATCAGGGAAGAAACATGGAACAAATGCTGGGAAGCATTAGGGGAAGAGAATTTTGAGTTACGATCTTGAGTAAGTGTTCTTGAAGAAGGGATCAAGAGCTTGAAGG
Source organism: Buxus sempervirens (assembly GCA_947561395.2). Lineage (NCBI taxonomy): Eukaryota > Viridiplantae > Streptophyta > Magnoliopsida > Buxales > Buxaceae > Buxus > Buxus sempervirens. Next base: position 8,225,770 of record OX387192.1, read on the forward strand.
GAGAGATACCCTGGAGCAACTAGGAAGTAAGCCTTCCACCCACCTTAGCAGATGGTCAAGAGCAAAGAGGGAAAGGAAGAGCTGTAGCAGCAGATGGTCCCCAAATCGCGAACAAGCTGAATGCCCACTATGGCAAAGGGAAGCATGACAGATTGATGAATCATTTGAAGGATCTCCCAAAGAGGACTCCAGAAGAAATGCATGCTAGGTTTAAGAGACAGTTCACCCCTTTGAATGTCCAACCAGTCCAGATATTACCTGACTTGTTAAAGGGAGGCCTTTTACAGCTTAAGCGGCCTAGCCCACGAGCAGCGGCTAGCCGAAGTTATAAACCAGGTCAATTTTATGCTTACCACATGGGTTTCCCGGGGCATAGCATAAAGCAATGTTGGGATTTACGGCATGACATTCAAGACCTGATTGATCAAGGACTCTTGAAGGAGTTTATCGAGAAAACAAGATCTGCTAAAGGACAAGACATTTCCGACAAGCTAGCACAGATCCGGATATCTGAATCAGCCATCCTCCCACAGAAAGGAGGAGATGATGTGGAAAAGAATGACAAGGAAAGCAATTAAAGGATTCCTCCCATGGCATGCAGCTAAATTCCAAGAACGCGGATTTGCGTCGGCCACTCCTTGCATAGTTTGCTGCTTTTTTTTTGTCAATCTTTTCTTTTTGTTTCAATTCTGAACTTGACAACATGTTTCTTTTTGCCAACTTATGAAATCTTTTGGGAAATCACTAGACTATTGGACCACACCAAGGCATGACCGTGATCTTGGGACAAACCTGGTCAATCAAATTTGACAGATGGAATGTGTCAAACAACACGAACTATGCGGGTCTCGACCTAGCCAAGGGATCCCCCACACATTTGAAACCTACCTTGCCAAACATTGGGGCAAGCTGTGATTGGAGACAGAAAAAGGAAAAGGGCAAAGTACCCATTCCAGTCGGGGGTCACTGACATGATCCAGGATCAATGATCTCGATGAAATGATGAGAGGCCATTTTTGGCTAAGATACTTCAAATAAATTCCGCTAGTCAAACATGTTGAGCTTGATCGTCTCATTTCTAACCCACGTTATGTCTAGCCACCCCAAATTGGGGCAAAGTCAAAAAGTAAAGAAGAAAAGACAAAATGAATAAAGATGAGAATGGTTCTTGAGCTAGTTAATTGTACAAAGACAAGTAAGTATTACATTTTCTGTAAAAGGATGAAAGGTCATCTTTGATTTTCTCCAAAAATCATTTGACACAAGATGAAACCTTAGCGAAACATTTTGAGCCTAAAAATTCCTTCATTAACCCTACCATGTTCTGTCTTCAAAACTGGGGCATGAAGCTTCTGAAATTGGAGACACGAGAAAGACCAAGGTGAAGATAGGGCAAAACGAAAAGCACCCTAAAAACAAAGGGGGCAAAAAACAGGAGGAACGGGGTAAACCCCAAAAAATAAGAATGCGAAGAAAGAACTGGGACAATCCCTTGAAAAAAAAAAAGAAGAAGAAAAAAAAAACAAAAGCTGGGGCAAACCTCGAAAGCAAGAGTCAAAGATTGTGGTAAAGAACCCAAAAAAGAAAAAAAGAAGAGAACAAAGATGGAAAAAGAGGAAAAGAAATGCAGAGCAAAGATGGAACCAAGGCCGAGGGAACAAAAGATGAAGCAAGCCTTAGCAGGAAAAATGGACAGAACATGGCCCTCACCCCATTCATCAAATTTAAGCCTTCATATCATTTCTTTCGGACCCTTGAACCCCAGCCTACGTTTCGTCTTATTATGAAGTTCTTTCTAATAACAGAGAATGTAACACTGAATCTCAGACAAACTGGCAATGACAGAACCAAAAGGACAGAAGAAATTTGGCTAGACATAATGGTTACCCATAAAATGAAGCTATATAGGGTTTGAGCCTGTTTATCCTTTATTTCTGAACATTGAAACCAAAGCCTACATTTTGTCCTACTGATAAATCCTCTCTGATCGTTGGATCATGATCTATGGAAATTGACAGGACCCTCAGACTGGGGCAAGACACCGAACCTAAGAGACGGAATCAATTGAAAGAAAAACAATTCCACAACCCTCAGACAAGGGTGGGGAAAGAAAAAACAAGAGAGGAAGGCAAAAGCGCTGGGGAAAGGGCAGTGCCAAAGAAACCCCCTTGAAACAAAACAATTCCCCTCATTTCAACCTGGGGCATGCTATTGAAGGCGAAAAATGTTGAGACCCTCGCAGGGAGTGACGGGAGGAACCACTTCATAAGTCTAAATGAGATTGTTGGGTGACTTACCCAAAGATTACTGGTTTTGTTATGGACCCACTTCAAAGAGGAAACTCCAAACTCTTAATGAATTCCCAAGAGATTTTAATCAAAGAGAAATTGCTTGAATTTACATGTAATTTTGATAATAAACAGATGAAGTCCAATTGATTAAACTCCACATGAACTTTTGCAGGTACTGACAAAACTTGAAACAGGCAGACAAAGCTACCACAGCACATCTCACATGTTGGGTGCGAGACAGAATCATTGCAATGTAGTCACACATTGGACATAGAAGAAATCCATCACAATGTACTCACACATCGAATGCAAGATAAAGACTGAAAGGGCAAGGCGTCCCTGGAGCAAGGCGACTCCGAAACTAATGGAGCAAGGCGTTTCCCAATCACAGAGAGCAAGGTGTCTCTCAAGACTGAAAAGGGCAAGGCGTCCCTGGAGCAAGGTGACTCCTAAACTAATGGAGCAAGGTGTCTCCCAAGATTGAAGACCTTCGAAGCAAGGCGTCTCCTACATCTGAATGGACACGGAAATGTGTCTCTAAGGATCAAGGTGTCTCCCACATCTGGATGACACGGAAATGTGTCCCTAAGGAGCAAGGCGTCTTCCACATCTGAATGAACATGGAAATGTGTCCCTAAGGAGCAAGGCGTCTCCCACATTCGTATGACACAGAAATGTGTCCCTAAGGAACAAGGCGTCTCCCAAGACTGAAGGACATGGCGTCCTTGGAGCAAAGAATCTCCAAAACCACAAAAAAAGTTGAGGCCAAAGCCTCCCGATTGAAGAACAATGAGCAAAGACCTGAAAAGGAGAAAAGCATTTCCCAAGACTGAAGGACAATGTGTCCCTAAGGAGCAAGGTGTCTCCCACATCTGAATGACACGGAAATGTGTCCCTAAGGAGCAAGGTGTCTCCCACATCTGAATGACACGGAAATGTGTCCCTAAGGAGCAAGGCGTCTCCCACATTTGTATGACACAAAAATGTGTCCCTATGGAGCAAGGCGTCTCCCACATCTGAATGACAAGATGTCCCTAAGGAGCAAGGTGCCTCCACAAAGTTGAACAAGATGTTCCCATTCCTAAAAATGACAGAGAATCAAGACATGAAGAAGAAGACAAAATGAAGAACTGCTGGGCAAATGGCCCCTTTTGTAATTTTCATTTTCCCACTTTTGTATCATAGGATTTGAACCAGGATTTGGAGCTTTTTGGTGTGCTAGACAGCAGTGACTCTTAAACCCTTTAGAAGCCAAATAGAGTTAAGGGGTAGTGTACCTAAATGGGGGATAAAGAACTTCAAACTTTAAAAACAAAAAAAAAAACAAAAAAACTTAAAAAAAAAAAGAAAGAAAAAGTGAAAAGATAAAAGAAGTCAAAAGTCAATGGAAAAAATAAGAGGAAAAGAACACTGTTGAAGCACTTTTGCATCAACGTCGAAACAAGTCGGTGAGTCTAAGTCCAACCCATCATTTGCAACTTAAACTAAAAAAGGGAACAATTCCAAACGCCCAATGGCAAGGAAATTCCCCAGAACTTGGAAGTGAGCTAAAGCAACGCAGAGCTTGCATCGGCGCTTCCGCATCTTTGAAAACATTAAAGGACTTGACTCATCGGTTATGTCGACAGAAATGCAAAGTGCAAAAATAGGGTTCTTTTTATTCTTTGTCATTCATCACCTTGGTGACTCTGACAAAGAGGGGCAGCTGTCACCACCCCATTTTTGCATTATAAAATTGCCCAAGAAGCATATCTTAAACTGGCATATATGTGGGCACGTAACTCGAGGTTTTTATAGTAGACTCATCTTTTTGAAATAACAAGCCCATAATAAAGAGAATTCTGAGCCGATTCCGATGCACCAAACCGTGCTCAAATCGGATCTCAAACGGCTAAGTTATGAATAAAAGAAATAAAGGGTAGTTTGGGGATTTTTACAAAACCGAAATTGGACGCCACATGGCAGCCACGTGTACTCCATGGTGGCTGTCATGTAACCAATGATAAATTAAAAATTTGTGGGGTTGTTTTAGTAAATAAGTAAGTTTCCTAATGAGGTTTCTTATGCAAATAAATAACAAAGTTAATAAAAGTTTAAGATAAAAAAATAATAATAATAAAAATAAACAAAGAGAAATGAGTTGGACGAATTGGTCCAACTCATATTCTCTTGAGATATTGAGACAAAGCTTAAAAAAAATATATAAGCCTAATAAAAATGTGGAACAAAATAGACTTTGACCAAACCTAATTGAATGAGGGTGTTTAAGAGAGGAAGATGAAGAGTTAAGGGTTTAAAGAGAGGAAGAGGAAGGGTTAGTTGTTTAAGAGAGGAAGAGGAGAAGTTAAGGAAATGAGAGGTTTAGGAGAGGAAGAGGAAATGTTAGGGGTTAAGAAGTTGAATGGGTGAGAACTCTCTATAAAAGGGCTTGAAGTTGGGAGCAAAAGGAGAGGAGAAAAAGTAAGAGAGTTCTTTGAAAAAAAAGAGAGCAAGTTAGAGAGTTCTTTGAAAGAAAAAGCAGCAAGTAGGAAGAAATGGAGAAAAGAAGAGGGACGTCTACTAGTAAGGAGGGAGAAAGGAAAACTGTTGTTCACGACACACCAAGGTTCCAAGACCTGATTTGAAGTGTCAATCCATAACAGGTGAGTCATTTGTTTAATACATTGTATGAGACATCTCTTTCATTACAATTTTTGAGATAAGATTACATGATTGGTGAGAGACATGTATATATTTTTTATGGCTTTGGGTAATTTTATCATGTAAAAAAAAAGAGACAAATATGTAACGTTCTGAATTTTTTTTTTCTTGCATTAGGTTTGCATCTTTTTTCCAGATAAACCAATTTTTTTCACCTAGTTCTAGTTTGATTCAAGTCTGGAGTCATGCATGAGATTTGTGATATGTTTATTTTAGTTTAATCTAAACATATGCTCGAGACCCTACACTATGAGTAGGTATTTTATTTTCAATTTTCTTTGGTTCAGATTTTCAATTGGAAATGTCTAACAGTAAATTTTAGAGCTTCATATCTCTTAAATGAAAATGAATTTTTAAAAGCTGCTATAGGTTATTTTAGTGTTTAAAGTCATGATTCTAAGGAATCAAATTTCGCACAATTTGGTTAAGAATTGAGGGAGATATGAATCTTTGAATGTGGATAGTGCGGTAATTCAGGTTGTTTCAGTTTTTTTTTGTTTCATTTGTAAATTAGTAATTAGGCCATGGTTAAAAATAGTTCAGGTGGTCTCAGTTTCTTACCTTGTAAATTAGTAATTAGTTAATCTTGAATGATAAAAACAATAGAAACAAAACAAAACAAAAATAATAAATAATAAGAAAGGGAAAAAGCAAATGAAACAAGCATTGACGTGATGATTCTTTGTTGTGGTTAAAAATGTTTCTTCTTTTGTCTGTTTTGATTTTTTTTCTTGTTTTATTTTCTTACTACATGAGATGTACATAGTGGCCCTCCATTCTCCCAATGTAGATATGTTATTATGAGAGGCTAAAGCATGTTATTGGAAGTGGCCGAATTGTACATGTTTAGTTTTGTTAGTTTTATTTAGTTTACTAGCTCATTTTAGTTTTGTTTCGTCATTGATGTTATAATTTGTTTTTAGAATGTCATTATTAGTTTTGTTAGTTTTATTTGTTTAATCTTACATATCCCATTGTAGATATGTTATTATTAGAATTTGTTAAAAATAAAAATAATAAATAAGAGAGCCCATTAAATATCCAACTAATTTAAGGGAACCCATTTCGATGGGGCAACCCAGGGTGTTCAAGGACTTCCCTGGGTTGTAATCGGGTCACTTATCCGGAATCACTGGTGTAGACAAAAAAAAAAAAAAAAATCAAACAAGGTGTTTACCTGCACCATTTCAGGTAGTGGCGACTCCATAAAACATGTAACACGCTTTTACTGCGCGCCCGAGGTGCGCACACTAGCATTTGACTAAATTCGGCTATGACTTCTAAAATTAATAAAAATAGGTTTGGTAAAGTTTTTAAAAACAATTAGTAATCATAGTAATTGTGCAAGCTATGCTTATGATGGTAGTTGATAATAATGATAGTAGCAATCATGAGGTTAATAAAAGGTGTGGTGGCAGTGATGATGATTGATGTGGTGATTGTGGTTGTGGTTGTGATTGTGGTGGTGTAATATCCTGAATTTTTTAATATAATAATATAATTAAATAAATCTGAAAATATTTTGAAATAAAGATTTATTCTAAATATTTGGAGGAATAACATTATAGCCCAAAATTATATAGTTAATTAAACAAATGAATAGTAGTGATTTTGAATAATTAGAAATTTACAATAATAACTTCAATTAATTGAGAGGACAATTATACTTTGGGAATTTAATGAAAGTAAATAATAATTCAAAATTGTATTATAAAGAGATATAATAAGAAGAGTAAATTTGAATTTAGAAGAAATCAAATGGCTAAACAGGATTCAAATAAAGAAAGGGTATTTAGGTAGTTTACTAATGAATTAATTAATAAATTGAGTACTAAAATAATTATTAGACTTAAAAGCTTAATTAGATATGACTTGTGTTTAATTTGAATTTAAATAGCATGATTTATGGCCTAATATGTGAGCAAAATGACCTATTTGTAATTATAATTAATTAGGGGCCTTAAATTTGAGAATAAGAGAGATTTTGGGGTGATTTAGTAATAATTAAAAAAGGATTTAAATTAGCACAAAAATTGATTGAAGTAGAAGTTTATTTTATAAGGGATTTAGGAGAGAGGATTTAGAAGGAAAGTTGGAATCAAAATAGGAAAGTATGTTAGTAGGAAAGTTTACAAGTAAACAAGGACTCTTATTTGGGTGTGAATATAAAAGAGAAGGATAGAAATAATTTAGGCTTTTTGGTTGATCCCCATGGCTAGAAGAAGGAGAGAGTTTTGGACGTAGAAGAGATGAAGGAAAGAGGGAGAAAATATAACCTAGAGAGAGAGAGAGAGAGAGAGAGAGAGAGAGAGAGAATATGAGATATTAAGAGTGAAGAAAACTGTTGCAGAAGTTCTCAACTAGCCTTCATCAAAACACCATCTGGAGATGATCCACCGTTGGATCGAACTCAAATTTGGAGTAGGTGTTCCTGACATGTAGATCTGTAATATAAACGGTGGGCTGGAGTTTGGAGATCTCTATAGTAGTGAGAAATTAACAAAATATGACTGCATCTTAGTTGTTCAAGAAAATGTGGATTTACTTCTAGAGGTATCTAGCAACCATTCTCTTGGCAAAAACTTGCATGATTTATCGTTTGACGACAAATATCATGTTCTTCGGATTTATGATGATTGAGAGGTTTGATTGTGATGTTTTGGATGGATTTACTTGATATTTAAGGCACTTAAAGGTATTAGTCGATCTTTGTGTTCAATTTTGTTTTTATTGTGACTTTTCTGATAAATATCATGATTTGGATGATAAGATTTGTTTAGCATTGCTTTGGATGACTTGTTATACTTAGAGAGTGATTTTGGATATGTTAGAATTGATTGGGAATGATTAGAATAAGTTTTAGAAAAATAAAGTGAAAATCAAAGATTGAAAATAATTTCAAGAAATTCCGTATTTACACGAGTGCTCGAGGTTGTGCTTGAGCGCCGTGTCTAGCACCTGTTAGATGTCAATGGTCGCCTAACATGAGGTCGAGCACCCGTTAGATTAAGTTGTAAAATCCCAGATTTTAGTAAATAGACTAATTGGATAATAACATGCAGGAGATGAGATTTTGGTTCAACCCGGAGGAGTTCAAGATGAACCAGAGATAACAGGAGAGCCTATTTAAGGTGAGTTCATGATTATGGACTAGGTATTATTTTAATATAATAATTAGGGTAAATTACACTTACCTCCCTTGAGGTATGCTATAATTACACTTACCTCCCTTGAGGTTTATGAAATAACACTTTCCCCCTTGAGATTTGTGTATGGGTCAAAATAACACTCTGTCATTGAAGTTTCCGTCAAAACAGTAGTGATAGTTAGTAAAATAATTTGAACTGGACAAGATTACCCCTTCATAAAGATGAGAACAAAAATTTTAATGGCCTAAGGCATAACTATCATTTAATTTAAATGGGGTAATCTTATCCAGTTCAAATTATTTTACTAACTATCACTACTATTTTGACGGAAACTTCAATGAAAGAGTGTTATTTTGACCCATACACAAATCTCAAGGGGGAAAGTGTTATTTCAGAAACCTCAACAGAGGTAAGTGTATGTAAAACCCCGATTTTTGCTAAGAATTATTTTTATTTAAATTAATTATGTGGACGTATCAACTTAAGTAGCTGTGGGTATATGTAGGGATTTTGGTGGGCGAGCACACACGGAATCAAGGAATTTCAAAGGTTGTCGAGCGGCAATCTACATATGGAAGGTATAAATACTTAAGGAAAATTAGGTTTTAGTTTTTTGAATACTCGTATACTCTCGTAACTGAAGACGATTGGCGATTGCGGCTACCTGATTGGCGATCTAGGTTTACATTGGGGAGAGAAGGGAAACTATGAGAGATCCGGCTGTTTTGTTGTGTTCGTGATCAAGGGTTTCAGAGGGTTTTTCTTCTTGCGACCAGAGGATCATCTGGGCGGCGATAGCAAATAGGCGGACGACTGTTGGTGATCGGCCGTGGTTCGAGTATTTATTGTTGCTGGGATATAAGCGTGCAAGAGGTGAGTAGCATAGTTTTAAAACTGGGTTTTCGTATTTATTCGTGAGTTAATCTGGATGCATGTGTGTTTTCTAGAAGAAGATCATCCGAGCGTGAGTTTCTTTAGTACTGAATGATGATAAATAAAAATGTGTTTGGAATAATTTCAAAAGTGGGTTAAATGTCTTCTGGGGATATTAGGAGACTAGGAAAATTGTTATAGAGAGAAAAATTCCAGCCAGTCGTGTAGATCTGGAAATAACAGAGATTTGAAATTCCAGGGTACCATCCGCCGAGTTGGCGCTATCTAGCGCCAACTCCATGTAGTCGGCGCAAAAGACTTTTCCCCTATCCGCCGAGCCCGCACGGACCCCTTTTATATCCACCGATTTCACGCTAACCTCACGTCTAGTTCGCGCCTAGCTCGCGCCTACCCGATTTAAGTAAGCGTGGCTTAAAGATTTTAATCAAGGACTATCCACTGACCTCGTGCCTAGCGCTGGAGGTCAGCGCATGGTCCAATAATTGGCCGAAGTAGAGTTTTGGCCCAACTAAGCTGGATTTGATGATTGTGAGAGTTCAAGCACTTGACTAATGATTTGTTTAGGACTTTAGAAACATTATTCCCTATTAAATTTTCTTTGAGAATATAAGTGAAAATTCTGGAAATTCTTAGAAGCATCCAAGGTTATTTCGAAAGGGCTAATGATAGATGATCTCATTGTACCTAACCTTAGGAGTCCCTGATTTAGGTTCCTGTTATTACATACTGTACTTGAATGCGAATTCATTTAATCTGATTTTTTTTACTTGATTGCAAGTTTCTGAAATGTATTGTAAAGAATTCTTTTGGTGTGAGTAAAGGGTTTTATTACCAATGAACATGTGTTGTGAATTGTGAGTAAATGCTGGAGATACATGAGGTACCGTTTTGGTCCAGAAGGACATGTGGTGAACTGGTTGAGTTATACATGATGTTGAACGTATTGTTTTAATTTGAAATCAGAGTTGTGATTTTACGTTTGTTTACTATCTTGGTTTAGCTTGTCCTGGATCCATGCTTAAGCTTAGTAATGTAATGTTATTGTTGGTTGTTGAAATTGCATGGCCTTGTGTGTTGCCACGACCAGTGTAGAGCAGCTAGAAACCCTGAGTAGGCCTGGTTGTCAATGCCGAAACCCGGGGAGTAGGCCGGCATTGGATGACAAAACCCTGAGTAGGCCGTCATTTCAGAGTTTCCGAAACCCTGAGTAGGCTAGAACTGTGTACATGGAGGTGTGGAGTGTCTACTTGGCATGTTTAATTTATCAACTTAACAATAGTCATGACATTGACCAATCGATGTGTTGTCAGTATTGAATTGAAATGTGATTAGAAATGATTATTTGATTTGGTTTTAAACTTGGAAATTGTATTGGTTGCTTAATCGTACGGGATGTTTATCGCTGCATAATTTGAACTGCTGTTAACTATTTCTGCATGCATATGCTACTCGCTGAGATATTCTTATCTCACTCTGTTGTTTTTGTTTTGTTTTTCAGATATTCGAGGTGAGGCGATTATTGGGATAGATCCGACTGAGACATATAGGGAGGAAGACTACCATTACATCCCTTAGACTTGTAGGTTATTTTGAATTGAACTTTGAATTAATTGAATGATTGAGGTGTAATAAAGTCCATTGAGGTTGTATCATTTGAATCTTAGTTAAGTTTTGAATATTGAATTCTTAGATAAAATATGATTGTGCACTTTGATATGTTTTAGTTAGGTGATTATCCAGGGATCACAAATGATTAAGATCCTTACTTAACACTCTGTGAGACGTGTTATATCTTTATTGAACAACACGGATCCGGGACGTTACAGTGTAATTATAGCATACCTCAAGGGAGGTAAGTGTAATTTACCCTAATAATTATTTGTGCCATGGTTTAAATTAGTAAGAATTAATTATATTATTGAGGTGTAATAAAGTCCATTGAGGTTGTATCATTTGAATCTTAGTTAAGTTTTGAATATTGAATTCTTAGATAAAATATGATTGTGCACTTTGATATGTTTTAGTTAGGTGATTATCCAGTGATCACAAATGATTAAGATCCTTACCTAACACTCTGTGAGACGTGTTATATCTTTATTGAACAACACGGATCCGGGACGTTACAGTGTAATTATAGCATACCTCAAGGGAGGTAAGTGTAATTTACCCTAATAATTATTTGTGCCATGGTTTAAATTAGTAAGAATTAATTATATTATAACCAAGGAGAATAAAAGGGGTTGGTCGAACCCAATGATAGTGGGTTGACCCAAGGGGGAGTTGGTTTAAGAATTTAAAGGTTTGTTTGTAAATTGGTTTAATGAAGAGAGGGCAATTTAGTAAAAGACTTTAATTAATAAAATAACCTAGTAATGCATGAAGTGATTTACGTGGAGTTTAAAACACCAAAATAGCAACAGCCGTGTGGTTTTCTCTTGCTTCCTCTATTCTTCTCCTAGTTGCCTTGTGATTAAACCAAACCCTAAACAACCTATTGGAGCCGTCATAAAGAAGGAAGAAGGAGGATTTTCGTGCACAAAGAACTCAGGTAAAAGCAAGTAATAAACAGTTCTGTTTTTGGAGAGATAGATATGTTGCTAGATTCTAAAAACGTGATTTTCTTAACCCAGACGTGATCGGGCTTGTTGGGATCGTTTGATGAACTTAGGAGTGATATTTCGTTGCTCTTAGAGGATGTTTAAGTTCCTAGAAATAAGTAAGTAGTCCCTTGACTCTTGCATAAAATCCAAATTTGTGCTGCCTGAGCAGTCGCTCGAGCGCCCTATGTATTATTCTAAAACCCGAGAGCAATTTTACCCAGATTGAACTGTCACTAGAACAGTCGCTCGAGTGACATATCGAGTGACCTACCTTGAAAAATCCTATTTTGTAAGGCCGATCGAGCGCCCTTGGCCGCTCAAGCGACCTGTCTATCAGATTTTGGAAAACTTGTCTTTTCAACCTAGTTTTCACTACGGAAGTGTTTTTATCTAAATTTAACCTATGTACCAACAAGATTGGGGTATTTGGGAAGTGTTTGCACTGGCGGATGTTTAAAATTCAATTTTATAAAGATTTTGGGTAGATGTTTCTAAAGATGCACTTTTACTTGATTCCATTATTCCAAAAGAATTTACTTTTAACCAAGGATGGTTTTGTGAGTTCATACACTTGTATTTGAGTGATATGAAGGTATTTTGTGCATCGATGGAGTCGATACACATTCGGGACATATTGGCCCGTTGAAACCTGGAGTTTTGGACATATGACTTGGTGCATTTGTTTTGGTTTTGGGTCACTGGTGTGACAAGGTTGGTGCATGATTTATTGTTTCCTGCATGGGCGGATTTGGTATAAAAATATGGTTCTGTATTTGGTGGGTGTTATTGAGAAGTATGTCCATTACCCTGGTGGGTTTTTCTCACTGTTGAGTGGGCTTAGCAGTTATATGGATCCATAGAATAGCTAGTAAGTGAAATGTGTATTAGAGGGGTTTGAATTATGTGTTTGAGGCATTCCATAATCTCGAGGATAATACCGCTCCTGGTTTGGTCGGTCACTACATTACCTACTCCTGGATTGGTTGGGCCGTACATGCTAACTCATGGTTGGGTTTTTCCATTGGTGTTGAATAGCCAGACTGCAGGGCGGCTGGTCCATCGTAAATCGGTTAGGTAGTATATTGGCACATGTCTACTCTCTTTTTCTGGTATACTATTTCATGAGTCCCATGAGGTGGACAAATTGTATTTTTTTGTTGTCTTGATTCTTATTGTGATTATTCGAATTAAGCGATGCATATTTTATTGTGGTTAACTATTTGTATGACCGCTTATTGAGATGTTGTTTCTCACATTATTGTTTTATCGGATTTGTTTTCAGATATTCCTGGAGAGGATGTTGTTGGGGTAGAGACTCCGGTGGATTATTGTGATTACCAGGAAGAAGACTATTTTATTCCTGTGTAAGTCCAGGAGGACTTGGAGAGACATTTAGATTTATATTCTTAGGGATTAACTTTAGTATTTTAATTAAGGAGTTTGATGTTATTTGAAAGATGATTGGTATCTTTATTCCACACCTTTAGTGGATGTTATTTATGTTATTTAGTTGAACCCTTTCCAGACTTCATAGATGAAATATAAAAGGATTATTTTGGTAGTTTAGTTTCGTGCTTTCTGAAAGTTGTTTTATTTCTGCACTCTGATATAATAAATGAAATTGTTCAAGTCTGGAATAGTTGATTTGGGTCATTTTCCTTAACGAACCAGATTTGGGTTTATGTGTTTAAATAAACTTGGATCCAGGGCATTATATAAGTGACCGCCTGACCTGGGTTGAGTGCCTTGTCAAGCGCCAAAGCCCAGATTTTGATTTTTGAGAAATTGAGCTATTTTTCAACTATGAAATGAATTTTGATCAAATCTAGCACATTTACAAACAAGATTTGAGTATTTATGAGTGGTTTTCAGTGGCCAAATAATTTTATCAGAAATTCATAAGATTTTGCGTACGTTCTACTGAAATAACTTTTGTTTTGGCTTCAAGAGGGAAATTGACTTTAGAATTGATTTGTTTGTGAATTGGTTGGTTTCAACATGTGTAAAAGTATGTATTTAACATGTTTTAAGTCTTGGAATTGTATAAAAAGTTTTTCTTACAAGTTTGGGTAGATTGAGACTATTTCTTGGATTTCGACAGTTTTGAGTAATATTGATTTTCCTTCATGAGGAAGAAGGTTTTATCACTATTGTTTACCATGATGGAGATATGTTTCCATGAGGGTAATGACTATTAAAATTACCTCCATAAGGAAGTGGTTTTGCCAATATGGCACTATTGACATTGAATTAGCCAAAAGGGTCATGTCTATAGATAATTTGCCATGAGGGCTATGATTATTACTTGCCACGTGGGCACTACATTGTAACGCCCCAAATCCGGGTTGTTTTTTTTTTTTTTTTTGACTCGGATCAAAGCATTAATTAGTGGTACATAACAATCAGCTCAAAAGATAAGACTAAAAGAATTAAGAGTTATCAGAGTGTTAGGAAGCTTAAATTATTCATTAGAATCTAAATCTTACTATTACATCAAATATTCAAATAAAAGACAAACTATAACTTAACTAACTCCCAAAACTCTACTAGTTTACCTACTATCATTTTAGGAAAATAAAAACACCTATATCAATATTCTACTCTTGGCTTCTGAATATTCTAGACTTCAAGCCCACTATCTGACTAACCCAAGGCGTCCTCTCCAAGATCACCTGAAAACAAAACATTTAAAACCAAGAATGAGATATAAATCTCAGTGTGCGCACCCCCCTTTGGGTCGCGGGTTGCACGGATGTGTCTTTTGCCTAGGCCGCCTTGCCTTTTTGTATTTTTTGATTTTTTGGTTTTAATGTCCTTAGCCGGTTCAATTTGATTTTGGAGTCGCCACTACTCATGGATTTGAGGGTGTAAGTAGTCACCCAGGCTTATTTGGTCTGAACCAGAGTCCGGATAAGTGACCCGGTTATGATTCGGTGAAGTCCGTAAACATCCCGGGCCACCCTGCATAGCAGGTTCCCATCCATGAATTTAGTTGGACATTTAAAGAGCTGATTTTTTTTTTTTGTTTGTCTTTTCCTTTCTTTTTTTTTTTTATCACCTCACATGTGCAATAGCTTCAAAGGGGTTGAGGAATCGTTACAATACATCACATTAAAGAAAACAAAGCACAATGAGAAATTTCTAAAACTGTACCTGCAAAACATAACACAAGAATTCCAAATCACAAAGATCTAAATAAATAAGAAAAGGCTAAGCATAAATTTTAAACGAGTTGCATACATATATAATATATATATCATAAAAAACTTCAAAGCAAAGAAACCGAAATATAAAAAAAAATTGAACTTAAGTGAACAAGAATAAAATAACAACTTTCTATTATACCCTTCACTTTCTGAAATATCAATAATACCCTAAATATTCATTAAATTAACCAAAATGTGCCCCAATTCATGATTCAATACGTGATTCTCCAATTGCAAGTTTATCCTTCAAATCCTTTTCTCATTCACTTTCCACCCATGTTTTCTTTTTCTTTTTTTTTTTTAATTGGGTTGGTAATTAAACAAAAATGAAGGGATCAACGAACAACCATTCAATCAAACCCCTTTTTTAATTATGTTTCAATCCTTTTTTTTTATTTTATGGTTCAACCTTTTAAACAAAGTACATGATAAAAAAGAAAACATTAGATTTAATCAAAGCTACTGTGTTCGGCAATGACCGAACACTTTAACATGCTTGCTTCACTTGATCTTTTAATTATTTTATCTCCTTCAAAATATTTATCATTGATCATTTTATTTTCAGGCCCACAGTAGACAAGAACAAAGAACTAGAAAAGCTATGCGATGCAGTCGCTACAAATCGTGAACTTGGGGTCGTTGATACCCCATTTGAGCATCCTATTTTCTTCTTAGAATATCCGCAAGATTGCTTCTCAACTCCACACCAATTTCAAGGTGACATACTGATCTAGATAAATGTCACTACTTATGAACAAATTTCAAACAAAAAAAAAAAAAAAGAGCAACCATTGACTATTGACGTTTTGTGCCTCTCCTCTAATATCATAATCTCAAGATATTAACATGTCCAAAATACAAAACTGTACCTGTAATATCGAATGCTGATCCAAATCTTGGAATCTCAGTGTCGTGAACGACAATCTATGTGCTCACTTCCAAAATAGAGTCTTCCGTGAACTCTTCCTCAGCCCCTTCTTGGTGTCTCTCCACTCCAATAAGCTCAGTGTGAGCTTTTTCACTCTCTGGGTTCTCTCAGTTTTGCTCTCTCCGCTGTTATCTGAACTTCTTTTCTTCTCTCCCACTGTGAACTCTTCCCTTTTTTTTTTTCTCTCGGTTCTTCCAATCTCCTCTCTCATTTTTCTCCCTTCGTTTCTTTTTTTTTTTTTGTTGATTTCCTCAACTGGAATCTCTCCTCTTTATAGAGGAGAGCCATCCCCAAAAGTCATGGCACCGAACGGTGCTATGAATGATCAGTCGGGTGTGCAACCGAGTCCGGCACACGCCCGCCGTCCTTCTTTAAATGATGACTGTCCTTCATTAAATGATGAACAGGTTGCATGTCCTTATTACATTTTTTAAATTTTTTATTATTAAATTTGAAATTATTGACTTTTATTATTTTAGTATTTTATAATTAACTTATTGTTTGGCTTTTATTTTACGAAACAACCCCTTTTTTTGTTGTTGCCATGTGGCATGCTCATGTCTCATGCCACATCATCCCACATGGTGGTTACAATCTGCAAAAATTTACAAAAATGCCCTCAAGTTGTTTTGGCCATAACTTTTTCTGTTTAAACTCTGATTCATGCACAGTCAGTGATGTTGGAATCATGTTGAATTTCTCTTTTTAATGGTGTCATAATTTATGGTCAACTCAACTTATTTAAAATTTTCATTTTTTTGCACTTATTTCTGCTAGCTTATGACTCTTAGCTCAGTGAGTTTTGATGTGCAAAATTTGGATGCTCACAACTGCCCCTCTTTGTCGAAGTCACTTGTTGAAGAATGGCAAAGAATAAAAGAACCCTAATTTTGCTCCCTCATGTTCTTATTGAAACCTTTGACAGGTCAAGTCCCTTGGTGTTCTTGTTCAGGGGAAGCACCTACACAATTTTGGTGTTGCTTGGCTCACTTCCGTTCATCTTTTGGATAGCTCCCATGCCACTGGCTCATGGGTTCATCCCTTGTTTCAATTTTTTTGTAGAGGTTTGGACTAGATCTTGTTAAGTATTGCAACAGTTCTGTGAAGGTGCAAATTATAATCCTCTTTTTTTTTTAGTTGCCCCTTTTTTTTTTGTTTTGTTTGTTTGTTTTTTTTTTATCTTTGTTTATTATTATTATTTTTGGTTGTTTTTTTAATGCACACATGAGTATAATATCCTATGATTGGTCTAATCTCCTACATCTAAGTTGAATCTCTCAGGTGATGCTACAGTTCAAGGAGCTCCAAGACCAAGATCAAGCCTTATTACAAAAGTGGGAAATAAAAATTACACAAGGCCCAACTCTGCCCTGCATCTTTCCTTTAACTCACTCCCCTTCATGTTTTGAAGTATTCATTTGTCTTCTTTCTTCTTTCATGCCTTTCTCTTGCTCAAGAGATGACTCTCCTCGGTTAGGGATAACTCTACTAGGGAAATATATTTTTTTTTGGGCGACTGCCTCAATGTGTCTTCTGCTATTCGATGTCTTTCTTGTCTTAAACACCACTCTTTGGCTAATGAAACTCCACTGGGGATTGGGGAGAGAGTATTGGTTCTTTGCGGAAGATCTGGTCTTTCTTCTGCTCATGCACCTTAGTTTCTGATATGAGAGGTGTTCCTTTGCTGCTTGTAATCTTTCTTGTTCTGGGTGACACTCTGTGAGACATGGAAAAATCACCGGGATGATTCCCCTCTGTCAACACATGGGCTCAACGAAAATGGGAGAGTCGCCACCATTCAAATTTTAAGGTGTGAATGGACACCAAAAGATTCAAAATAAACAAAAAGGCAAATACTAGAGTAAAAATAACTCTACTAGAAAATCAAATCCAGAGATGGGTAAGGGGATTAGATTATGAATGGGGGAAGGTGTTAGGCACCCCCATTCACCCACACAAGGTGGTTGCCAAGTGTTGTTCATGCTAAAAAATGAGAAAGCTTGCTAAAATAACCAAAAACCTTGAAAAAGGATTAAACAAATGTGTGATACCTTCACATGAGAAATCCAAATGAATTCCAGATCCTCTTTTATGTCAATATCACTTTTGGAATATCACCAATAGATGGAAATCAAAGCAAAAATTGCACAAAACCAAGTTGAGTCAAATCCGAAAATTTGGTAAAAGATAGAGCCATTTGTCTTGAAATCATTCAAATCTAGTTTAGATTGAATCAAACCAAATCCATTTGAAAGATTATGATAAATAGAAGACTCATGCAAATTTTCAATCAATTCCGGTTAAAATCCTAGGAGTTATTCTCCTTTGAAATCTGCTGCTGGAGATAGTTAAAAGTGACAAGTGGGCAAGTTTGGAAAATCATTTAGAAACATTGGCTCCATATAAATCCATGAAATTTGGTGTGAATGAAGTATGTATGGCCATATTTCAAATGAAACTAGCCTCATACAAAAATTCATTCGGATGTGCCTTGGGTGACCTCCCTCGGACAGGCCCCGAGGATCACAGGTTAACCCAGAAAAGTGCTGTTGAGCAGTTCTGAGTAAATTTGTTACCCATGACACAAATGGAGTCAAAAAATTATGAAACCAACTTGATTTGAAATTAGACTTCCAAATGAAAACACAGAAATAAAAATCACTCGAATCGAACTTAAAACGAACACATGGCGCTCAGTCGAAGTGATAGGTTCCGCAATCTGGCCTGAATTGACCTATCAACTTAGACTGAGAGGTGTCAAAAATCCACCAGATAAAAATTAATGAAATTTTTTTGGCATAAACTAGACAGCCTCACCTTTCCCATGGCTCTAGAATCACTCCAAAATTCATCCGGATGATGAAGTTACGAGTGTCCGAAGTTGGGGTACAGCTGCTGTCTCGTTTTGCCACTTTTAAGTAAAATCAATTCAAAACAGTGCTTGGGTGTGTGTAATCCGTGCAATATGAATCAAAATCACTTTGAAGAACCTCTAGGAAGAAAGAGGGCACAAGCTTGGCTCACCATTCTCTCCGATTGGAAAGGATATGCCAAAAACCCCAAAAGTGAGCAAAAATGCCCAAAACCGAGAGGTTAGACCTAGAGGTCTTCAATACTTGCTTGAAATCATGTTGAAAACCAATAAGAAATATCCCAAAATTGTTTGGGGCTATTTATTCCAGATCTATGACAATGAATGCAATAAATCCGAAATATAAGCCGATTTTGACAAAAGCAAGTGCTATGTGTGTATGTGTAAAACTCATTTCTTCAATAACATAACAACATATAACATGCATTCATATCAATCAAATGGGGTTCTAGAACAACCTAGGGTTTCGTTCCATTCTCGTTTCCCTTAGTTCTCTCTCCCCGTTTAACGGTTCTTCGAGATAATCTTGGGGTACTTTGAATATGAAACGGGTTTCATAGAATCAAAGGGCTATTCAACAAGGTTCTAGCACTAAGGATCAATCCTCAGTCTCGTTTCCCCTAGATCCCGCCTTCACGTTTTACGGCTAGGGGGAGTCTTGTGGTACTTTGAGTAGAGGAAGGGTTTACATACACATAGTGTAGGCCTTATTCTACAGAAGGGTAGAAGAAAAGAACTAACTCTAGAATGTAAAGACAGAAAATAAAGAGGGGTTTAGGTTTACCAGGGTGTCTGGAAGCAATGCGGCAGCGGTTCCCTTCTTCACTCGGAGCTCTTCAATCTTCAATTTATTGGCCATTTGCTTAAGGAGGAGCCTCCTATTTATAGGCAAAGGCTAGTGTTAGGGTTTGCATGATGGTAGACACAAGATAATGTCTAGAGCCCACCAACCTTAACCCTAAGGCCATTTCCGAGATTTCCACTCCTTTAATGAAGGATATGATGGTAAAAAGTGAAAACTCTCGGAAAATCCTAAATTTGAGCAAAAAGCTTGTATCCGACATATCAGGTCGGATACAAGAGCACATATATGTATCCGACATATATCATCGGATACATTAATATTTGCTTATATCCGACAACTTCTGTCGGATATGAAAGGATATGCTTGTATCCGATGTGAGTTGTCGAATATAAGAAAAAATGCTTATTTTTCAAATTTTGTGCTGGTTTTAAGGGAAAGAATGATTTTTGCCAATTGTTCATTATTTTTCCAGCGCAATTTTGGGGTGGCTACACACTCGCTCTTGGTGAAGGAACTCCACTAGGGACTGGAAAGGGAATGTCACTTTTCTTTGCTTTCTTTTCACCAGCTCATCTAAGCCGTGGGTGTTGTCCTTCTCTTCGCATGGGTGCTTCTGGTGTGGGAGGTATTCCCTTCTGAGGAAGGAGTTGCGCTATGCATATGTGGCAAGGAGTCTCCTTTTTCACTTTCTTCTTCTTTTGCCTGTTTGCTTTTGAAAGATAGAGAAGATTTGTCAATTTCTGCTTTTATGGAGGGAGTTTGACAAAAAAAAATTCACTTTTTTTTTGTTTTATTTTTATTTTTATTCTTGGTCATGCCCCACTGCAAAAGTGGGTGGCTTGCATCGAGGTTATTAACCAAGTGAACTAAGGTTAGTAGCACAATTCAAATGCATTCAAAACAGTTTAAGCTACAATCAACAGAAGAAAAACAAACGTGTCAGTGTGTGCACGTGTTTGCAACTCCAAATGATTCATCCCAGGGTTTGGTAGGGCTCGGTGTGCTTGGTGTTTTCAGTAGCATTGTCATCATGAGCCAATGTGGCTTTTGCTCAGACGTAGTATGCCAGTCTGAGCCCTTCTAACCTTGATTCATTTAATTTCTCAAACTGTCAAACTCATTCGGTTTACTGCTATCCTTCGGACCAACTGCTTCATTCCCTTTGTGTTACTTTCTGTTTGACAGTTTTTCTTGTTGTGCTGTGAGGCACAGGTTTGAACATTTTCTGTTTTCCTTTGGACCAATTGCTTCATTCCCTTCAGACCAGCTTCTTCTTCCACACTCCCTCTTTTTTTTGTTTGAGGATTCACCGTGTCTGGTCCTCTTAGTGCCATGGATTCCGTCATCACCAACTAACACAGACTTAAGCGTAGCCAAGATCATTCTTTTTGGGATCTGACAGGTCTTAAAAATAGGACGAAACATAGGCTGGGTTGTGGGTCATGGAAGAATGATAAGTGGCTCAAGAGGTTTGACTCATTGGGTTCTCAACAGTATTCTACCCTTTTATTGCTTTTGGGGGCTTACATCCTTGCTTTTCCTTTTTTTTTTGTTGGGTAAACATTTTTCCTTTTTCTTTTCCTTTTGTCCTTTTTTTTGGGAATGCCCTAGTTTACTTGGTAGGATACATGTATCGGGTTGAAAGAATTCATTAAGGCTCAAAGGTGTTTGATTATGGTTAAAGCATTTTGGGAGGGACTTATGGGAGTTCGCTATCTATGGGGTAATTAAAAAAATGACTTCTCTTCATTTCCCAATCCGAACGATCTTAGGCGTAGTACATTTTGACTGCATCTGCATTTATTGGCTTAGGAAAAATGGCTCTGTCCATCTCTTGTAGGATCAGTGCACCCCTGGATAGAACCTTGTGAACTACGTATGGCCCTTTGTAGTTTGGCTTGAACTTTCCTCTATTATCTTCTTGGTGGAGGAAGATCCTTTAAAGTAAGAGATCACCCACCTTGAAGTGTCGTGGCTTTACTTTCTTGTTGTAGGCTCGTGCCACTCTCTGTTGATAGACTGGCCATGACACAATGCCTTTATCCTTTTTTCATCTTACAACATAAGTTGGCCAAACTTGGACTGCTCCCATTCGATGTCATCGACCTTTGCTTCCTTTAGAATTCGGAGTGAGGGGATTTGTATAAAACCCCGAATTTTCATTAAATAATAAATTAAATTAATAAATAATATTGGTGAGAGTTATAATTGATAGAAATAATTTATTATTGTAGGGGATGATTTAATTAGTGGAGATCCAGAATTAGACGCAGATCTGACCGTCCGATCATGAGATATCAAGGTATGTATTCTGATTGGGCGTGTGTATGGAATTTGGTATAGGTGAGACACATGGGATAAGTGAGTATAAGTATTAGTTTAATAACCTAAATTTATACGCGTGTATTCTCGCTCGTATTGATCAGCCGCAAGCGACAAGCGACCGAAGGAGAAGAAGAAGAAAAGGAAGAAGAAAAGCTTGGGTTTTTGGAGTTCTTCATCTTCCAGAGTGTTACTGGGTGATAGAGAAGCGTGGTTGAGAGAAGAGAGGAAGAGGAACCTTTGTTCAAGAGGTAGGTAACACCGTTTACATGGGTTTTTGGCTTTACATGTGATTAATCGACAAAAGCATGTTTTTATTGTATGTAATGATGTATATATGTTGATAATCATGTTATATATATGTTAGAATGAGTTTAGACGAGAAAAATCATGATTTGGAACTGATTCTGATCGTTTTCGAACGACCGCCGACCTCGACTGTTCTCGGTGATCGTAGGCGCTCGTATTAAATCTCAGACCGCCGTAGACCTCTTGAAGACTTATCGTAGGCGTTCGATTTTGAACTACCGCCGACCACAGACCGCTGGGGCGATCCTGAGCGATCCTAGGCGCTCTGTTCAGATTTTGTAGATTTTCATAATTTTACACCCTGATTCAATTCTAAACTATTTTTAGACAATTTTAATGATTAAATAAGATGTTTTAAGACCATAATAAACTATCTAATTCCTTATTTTACAGAAAAATAAATTAGGAAGGTATTTAGGACATTAGTTGCCAAACTTTGAAAGAAATGGAGAAACCTAGTTTTTGGAAAACCTAACTTGTATTTCACTACTAGAACATATTCTAAATGACACTATAAACCAGAAAACTATATAAAGAGAATTCAGAACTCAGATGACCGAATTTTGAAGTGATTGACAAATTTAACCTTTATATGCCGCTAGGCACCAACCCTTATAGAAATATTATATTTTAGGGAATTTTTGGAGTCTAGTGGGCATAGCTGGTTATGGATCCATAGTTGTAGCTAGATAGCTGAGGGATATGTCATTTGGGTTGAGTTACTCCTATATGCGACGTGCTTCCTTTGCAAGTTAGTTTGTTTGGGAAGGTCCTATGTCTGGAGGGACACCCCGGTGAGCTACTGGTGATTCCCTGTATATGTGGATAAGCGACCATCTCTATGTATTGATTTTGGTGCTGCATGCTGGTGGTACATGCCAACTCGGATGGGTACATGTGCAATAAGTCAGTGACTACGGCTCTTGTCTAAGCTGCGCTGCATGGGACTTGAGTATCATTAGTAGCATTGCTCCTAAGTCGCACGGTGGTATAGCAATTGGTTGAGAATCATCTCAAAAGGTTTATCTATCTTTGTCAGTTCTACAATGACACTGAAATCATAACTTTTGATATTATTATTGAATACATGCTGGAGGCATGCGATTGGGATATTGATCGGATGTTACTGCTTAGTGCATCCTAGTAATGTGTGGATCATGTTATCGATCTTGTTATTGGATTCTTATATTAAAACTTGCTGAAATTCATTTCTAGAACTGTTTATTGAACTGTTTTGTATTCATGACTGATATGAATGATTATACGATCCTGATTAGTCGATATTGCTTAATCGTGCATGAATTATTACTTTACTTATATGAACTGTTTAATCATGCATGTGTTACCTACTGGGATATTCGTATCTCACCCTACTTTTATTTCATTTTTTCAGCTAATACGCGAGAGGGGGATCTTAGTGATTTCTAGGGAGAGATAGCTGGGTATACACCGGAGGATTAATTTTATCCGAATCTTGTTCGAGGTGGATGAATGTTATAGACTTAGCACTTTTGACTAGATTATTATTATTCATTTGGATTTGATGTATTAGAGAGATGAGAGTGTGATAGTAACCAGTTTATTTTACCAGACTTGATATTAATGATTGATGATCAAATGATATGTTTATTAAGGATTTTAAACTACACTTCCGCACATACTTGTTTCCGCAACTTTGATAGTATTATAAAGTGAATGGATTTTAATTCTTTGGTCTGGTATATTATTGATGTTGTATTTGATATGGGCTAGTAACACTTCGGATTTGGTTGTTGAACTAAATTCGGGTTGTTACAGTAGCGAACCGGGTTCAGGTTTGGTGCCGGTTTGCACTGACCCGGGTTCGGGGCGTTACAATTTGTACCTCTCCAGGGAGTACTGCTTTCATTCCATACACCAAGGAAAATGGGGTTGCTCCAGTTGATGTCCTAATCGACGTCCGATATGCATGCAGCACATAAGGTAACTTCTCGTGCCAGTCTCTGTAGGTAACTGCCATCTTTTTCGGTATTTTCTTCAAATTCTTGTTGGCGGGCTCTACTGCTCCATTCATCCTAGGTCGGTAGGCTGTGGAGTTCAGATGTCTGATTTTTAGATCCTCACACATTTTTTCTATGTCTTTGCTATTCAAATTCTTCGCATTGTCTGTGATGATAGTCTTAGGCACACCATAGCGGCACACTATGTTGTTTCTAATGAACTTCAAAACATGAGACTTTTTCACATCTGTAAAAGACATTGCTTCTACCCATTTTTTAAAATAGTCAATTGCGACTAAGATGAATTGGTGTCCATTTGAAGCCTTCGGATGAATTTGACCTATCATATCAATTCCCCATATTGCAAATGGCTAGGGCGAAGTCATGGATTGCAAACGGCGGTGTATAGATGTTGTCTGCATAGATTTGGCATAAATGACACTTTCTGATGTGGGTGTAGCAGTCGGTTTCCATCGTCATCCAATAGTAACCCATCCTTAAGATCTTCCTGACGAGCATATGACCATTCATGTGAGCACCACACAAACCTCCGTGTACTTCGTTGATCAAGTTCTGTGCCTCATTGTCTTTCACACAGAGTAGTAGTGAATCATTAAAGGATTTCTTATACACTCGGCCTCCACTAAGAAAATACTACCCTGCAAGCCTCTGTATTGTTCGCTTTTCTGCAGTTGTGGCACTATCTAGCAAAATTCTGTCTTCCAGGTATCTCTCTATGTCTGCGTACCAAGGCTTATCTTTTGCTTTACTTTTCTCGATGCTAAAGTAGTAAATTGGCAGACATCGAACTTCTATCTCAAGAGGTTGCACAAAAGCATTGTTTGTGATGTTCACCATAGAAGCGAGTATCACTAAGGCATCAGCGAACTGATTTTTGTCGCATGGCATGAAATTAAATGTCACATTCTCAATCTGTTCTTTCAGTTCTTTGATCAGTTCTTGGTATGGAACCAATTTCAAGTTTCTTGTTTTCCAATCCCCCATTACTTGATAAATAATGAGACTTGAATCTCTGAATACCTCTAACTCTTCTATATGCATCTCGATTGCGCTCGTAAGCCCAACACACATGTTTCATATTCCGCCATATTGTTGGTGCAATCAAACAAAAGTTTTGCTGCTAGTGGGTGATGGACACCTTCTGGGGAGACTAGCACTGCCCTGATTCCCTTTCCATTGACGTTGACTGCTTCGTCAAAGAACATTCTCCATTTAACTTCCTCTTCCTCCTCTATCAACTTTGTACACATCACATATTCATCTGGAAAGTGTGTTAGTAGTGGTTGGTAATCTAGCAGGGAGTGCGCTGCTATGGCTTGCGCTTTTATCGCCTTCCTTGTTGTGTAGACGATATCATACTCTGATAAAAGAACCTGCCACCTTGCTACCCATCCTGTTGAAATCGGCTTCTCAAAGATATAATTTAAAAGATCAAGATTCAATATGAGTAAGATTGTGTGGTTGAGTAGATAATGTCGAAGCTTCTGAGCTGCCCAAGCTAAGGCACAACACATTTTTTCAAGCGCTGAGTATCTAATCTCATAATTTGCGGACTTCTTACTCAAATAGTAGATCGCTTGCTTTTTCCTTCCTGTTTTATCGTGTTATCCTAACACACATCCTACAGCCATTTCTGAGACTGCCAAGTACATGATCAGTGGTCATCCTAACACTAGCAGGATTAGTGTTGGTGGATTCATCAAATAAGTCTTGATCTTGTATAATGCTTCCTAGTAGTCTTTATTCCAAACTACAAGGTTATCTTTCTTGAGCAACTTGAATATTGGTTCACATAGGGGAGCCATCTGTGCAATGAATCGACTGATGTATTGTAGTCTACCAAGGAAACCTCTCACTTCCTTTTCTGTCGATGGTGGAGGCATTTCAAAAATTGCCTTTGCCTTGGCAGGGTCAACCTCAATCTCGCGTTTCCCGACTATAAAACCAAACAGTTTCCCCTATGTAACTCCAAAAATACACTTATTTGGGTTGAGCCTGAGCTTGAACTTTCTGAGTCGGTCAAATACTTTTCCGAGGTTCACCAAATGATCTTTTGCTTCTTTCGACTTTTCTATCATGTCGTCCACATACACTTCCATCTCTTGGTGTATCATATCATGGAACAACAGAGTCATTGCCCTTTGATAGGTTGCGCCTGCATTATTCAATCCAAATGGCATCACTTGGTAGTAGTAGGTGCCCCAGTGAGTGATAAAAGATGTCTTCTTCATGTCTTCAAGTGCCATCTTTATCTGGTTGTAACTAGAAAATCCGTCCATGAATGAAAACATCGAATGTGTCACAGTGTTATCAACTAGGACATCGATGTACGACAATGGGAAGTCATCCTTCGGGCTTGCTTTGTTCAAGTATCTGTAGTCAACACACATTCTAACTTTTTCATCTTTCTTCGGAACTGGCACAATGTTGGCTAACCATTCTGGATATTCTGTTTCTTGCAAAAACCCGGCATTCAACTGTTTGGTAACCTCTTCCTTAATCTTGAGGACCCATTCTGGCTTCATGCGTCTGAGTTCTTGCTTCACTGGAATGGCTTTAGACTTTATGGGTAATGATGCACAACCAAGTCCGTATCTAACTCGGGCATGTCTTCGTATGACCAAGTGAACACATCATAATAAGATTTTAGAAAATCAACTATCTGCAATTTTAGTGTTTGAGACAGCTTTTTACCAATTTGCAATATCTTGGATTGCATTGGTTCACCTATGTCAACTAGTTTAGTTTCCTCGATATTGGCCTGGAGACCCTTTTCATGCCTTTCCAAGGCAAATCGGATTTCAAGTGGGGTTTCTAATGACTCATTGTCGTCCTCGTACTCTGTATCGGGGATGACGCCTAAATCATTGTTCTGCAGTGGGCTTATGCCCCAGTCTGACCTATTGAGGTCCTTTTCATATTCAGCATTGAGCACTTGCTCGTGCTCTCTTGAAGCTGGCTGTTCAGAGTCAAGGCTTGGTGTTTCTTTTTGTTCAATTACGATAGTCTTATTATCTATCTCGAGCTCCGTCTTGTCCGGGTCTGCATCGGGATTGACACTAAGATTGTTGGATTTAGATTGATCCTTTTTATTATCAAACACATGCAAATAGAAGAACTCAGTCATATATTCATTGAACAGTTTTGAGTTCGTTAAAATGAAAGCATTAGAAGAAGTGTGGGAACTCCTTTCAAAAGGTCAGCCTGGTTGACTACAAAGGTGTGGAGCTCCAATATTTGACCGGTGCTGTGGCTTCTTCTTCAATTGCTACATTCTTCTCTTTCTCATCGTTCTTCTTGACCATGAAAACATGCATTTCTAGATAGCTTTCATTAGTGGACAAGGTGTCTAGATCTTCAGCAGGAAAAGTGGGTGGATTGGATTCTTCAGTGGGAGCAAACAATGGTGATCCTTTAACAGTAACTCGGGGGAAGATGAGTGACTTTTCAGCTTCTAGTGGTGTGGTAGGTGAAGGGATGGTCAGGTTTAGGGAAGGCCAGTCAGCAAATGGTAGGGGATTCAACAACTTTTCCTAGTAGGTCCAGGGTAGGCGACTCTTCCCAGAACATCTGAGTTATTCCTTGCAAGTTGTCCTCATCTTGGTCTCAGGAAGGCGGGAAGTCTTCATGTAACACCCCGAACCCGGGTCAGTGCAAACCAGCACCCGACCCGAACCTGGTTCGCTACTGTAACAACCCAAATTTAGTTCAACAACCAAATCCGAAGTATTACTGGCCCATATCAAATACATCATCAATAATATACCAGACCAAAGAATTAAAATCCATTCACTTTATTATACTATCAGAGTTGTGGAAACAAGTATGTGCGGAATTGTAGTCTAAAATCCTCAAATAAACATTTAAGTTGATCATCAATCATTAATATCAAAGTTTGGTAAAATAAAATGGTTACTATCTCTCTCATCTCTCTAGTACATCAAATGCAAATGAAAAATAGTCTATCAAATATAATTAAGTCTAAATCAATCATCCACCTCAAACAAGATTCGGATAAAAGTAATCCTCCGGTGTATACTCAGCTACCTCCCCCTGGAAATCACTAAGATCCCCTTCTCGCATATCAGCTGAAAAATGAAATGAAAGAGGGTGAGAGACGAATATCCCAGTAGGTAACACATGCATGGTTAAACAGTTCATATAAGTAAAATAACAGTTCATGCACGATTAAGCAATATCGACTAAGCAGGCTCGTATAATCATTCGTATCATTCATGAATACAAAACAATATGATAAAAAGTTCTAAAGATGAATTTCAGCAATTTCTATTATAAGAATCCAATATCAAAATTGATAACATAATTCATACTTTGCGAGGATGCACTAAATAGTCACATCTGATCAATATCTCAATCACATGCCTCCAGCATGTATACAATAATAATAACAAGTGTTGTGATTTTAGTGTCATTTGTAGGACTCACAAAGATAGATAAACCTTTTGAGATGATTCTCAACCAATTGCTATACCACCGTGCGGCTTAGGAGCAATGCTACTAATGATACTCAAGTCCCATGCAGCGCAGCTTAGACAAGAGCCGTAGTCACCGACTTATTGCACACGTACCCATCAGAGTTGGCATGTACCACCAGCATGCAGCACCAGAATCAATACATGGAGATGGTCGCTTATCCACATGTACAGGGAATCACCAGCGGCTCACCGGGGTGTCCCTCCAGACATAGGACCTTCCCAGACAAACTAACTTGCAAATGAAGCTCGTCGTATATAGGAGTAACTTAACCCAAATGACATATCCCTTAGCTATCTAGCAACAACTATGGATCCATAACCAGCTATGCCCACTAGAGTCCAAAATTCCTTAAAATATAATATTTCTATAAGGGTTGGTGCCTAGCGGCATATAAATGTTAAATCTGTCAATTACTTCAATATTCGGTCATCTGAGTTCTGAATTCTCTTCATAAAGTTTTCTGGTTTATAGTGTCATTTAGAAGATGTTCTAGTAATTAAATACTAGTTAGGTTTTCTAAAAACTAGGTTTCTCCATTTCTTTCAAAGTTTGGCAACTAATGTCCTAAATATCTTTCTAATTTATTTTTCTGTAAAACGGGGAATTAGATAATTTATTTTAGTCTTAAAACATCTTATTTAATCATTAAAATTGTCTAAAAATAGTTTGGAATTGAACCAGGGTTTGAAATTACGAAAATCTGCAAAATCTGAATAGAGCGCCTAGGATCGCCTTGGCGGTCTATGGTCGGTGGTAGTTCAAAATCGAACGCCGACGATATGTCTTCCAGCGGTCTTCGGCGTTCTTCAGTTTATAACTAGTGCCGATGATCGCTGACGATCGTTGAGCACAGTCGAGGTCGGCGGTCGTTCGAAAACGAACAGAATCAGTTCCAAAACATGATTTTTCTCGTCTAAACTCATTCTAACATATTTATAACATGATTATCTAACTAAATACATCATTACATATCATAAAAACATGCTTTTGCGATTAAACGAATGTAAATCCAAACACGAAGGTAAAACGGTGTCACCTACCTCTTGAACGAACGTTCCTCTCCCTCTCTTCTCTAAACATGATTCACACAGGCGCGAGGTACTCCCTAGGTGATGAAAAACACAAAACCAGCACCCTTCCTTCTTCCTCTTCTTCTTCTCCTTCAGTCGCTCGGTTTGTCGCTTGCGGCTTTTCAATATGTGCGAAAATACAACGAATAAGTTTTAGGTTATTTTAATAGGTATTTATACTCTCTGATCCCATGTATCTCACATACACAAAACTCCATACACACGCCTAATCAGAATATATACCTCGATATCTCATGATCGGACGGTCAGATCTGCGTCTAATTCTGGATCTCCACTAATTAAATCATCCCTTACAATAACAAAATATTTCCATCAATTATAACTCTCAATAAAATTATTTATTAATTTAATTTATTATTTAAGGAAAATTCGGGGTTTTACACTTCACCCCATCCTTGAGCGACTATATTTTCTGAGGACAAGGATGTTTTTAGTGCATCATTGCTGAAGATCTTATATAGTTCTTCATGCATGCAGATAGGCCATTCTGGCTCCCTTCCTTATATCTTAGCCTTTTTCTGTTCTGACTTTCGCCTGAGAAGCCTTGCATAGTCCTCTGTTTTGGGTTCATCGCCGATCCCAAATCCAACTATTTTCTCTTACACTTGTATGGCCGCCTTCATTCATTGTTTATACCTGCCTAGGACTTTTCCTGCACGGAGGCCTTAGTCAGCACATTCAGTAATGCCAAACACTTCATTCCTTTTTCTTTTCCTGGACTGGGTAGTTCATAGTCAATATAGGGAACCCCCAGCCTTTTGAATTCTCTGTGGTCCTCAGCATGTACTGTGATTAGTTCATTGCCGGAGATAAACCTGACCATCCTGTGTAGAGATGAGGGCACTGCCCCAGCATGATGCAACCAGGGTCCATCAATCAGCAGATTAAAGGAGGCGTTTATGTCCATTAACTCAAAACTAAGGGTGAAGAGCCTCTCCGCTATTATAATTTTCAGCATGACCTCCCCAATTGAGTCTCGCTTGGCGTTGTTAAATCCTCTGACATTGTGGGCACTAGGCTTAATGAGAGAGGAGTTGAGTTGCAGACTATAAAACGTCCTTGTTGGGCAGATGTTCAAGGCTGAGCCATTATCTATCATGGCTCTTTTCATTATCTTATCACAATATTTGATAGTAATGTAAAGGGGCTCAATGTGATCTTGCCCTTCAGGTGGCAAATCTTTAGCAGAGAAGGAGATAGACTTTGGTGCCGTTATTTGGGAAATGATGGTTTCTAGCTGTTCTGGCTTTGTAGTTTCTGGCACATGAGCATCAACAAGGACCTTCATAAGCATATCTTTATGCTTGTAGGAGTTCATAAGCAGCTGCATGATGGAGATTTGTGCTAGGACCTTGTTCAGTTGTTGGAAGAGATCATATTCAGGCACATAGATGCTGTTATGGAGTTCCGTGATCTCGTCCTTTGATGCCCTCCCCTTTCCTTTTTGTGTCTGTAGCTTCTCAGTAACCACTTATTTCCCCTTTTCTCTTCTCTTTCTTTCTTCTTTTGACTCTCCCTCGGGTGCTGGTGGTGGGTCAGAATTGACATATTGACCAGATCTCGTAATCCAATCGACCTCTGCTTCGGTGTAAATGGGAGTGAGATCATAGTAAGTTGGGCGAATGGAATAGGAAAGCGGAGCGGCATGGTATGTTGGTGGTTCGAGGTTTAGTTGTGAAAGGTTCAAAGTGGGTGGTTCAAGCGGAATGATAGTGGGGTTGGGTATAGGGTGGTCCTTCACGGTGAGAGGGTTAGTGGTTGGTGCCCTTACCGGGATATATGAAGGTAGAATGGGGATAGTGAACGGATTAGGATCCACGGTGGGTGAGGGAAGGAGGGATTCTGTGTTGGTTTTGGGGTGGAAATGCACCCGAGGGAGATGTGGAGGGTTTGTTACGCTTTCTTCCTCTTCAATGGCATTTACCTCCTGCCATTCTGCCCCTATTTCAAGGTGTATCCTCACTATTAGCCCCGGTTGTCCAATTAAGACTGATGGATCCAACTATGCAATGCTGTTGTTGTTGCTTACATGGTTTACGGTCTTGCTAGTTGAGGCCTTGGAGTGGTTAGGAAGAGGATTAGTTGTAATTCCAGTGGCTGGAGCTGGCACAGGTGGTGCTGGGGGATCGACCGTATGGTGCTTCTGATTGATTAGATCTTGTATGTCGTGACTTAAGTCCCAGCAGTGGTTGGTACTATGCCCTGGTGCCCTTGAGTGGTACTCACACCGTTCACACAGATTGTAATTTCTGCCAATGAATGTTCTGGGATTTGGCGGCTTTAGCTGCACATACCTGTAGACACCCCAAAATTGCACGATTTTTGATAAATCTTGAAGGAGAGAAATATTTGTTTGGAATTTTCAATTCTTAGCATTGGGTTTGAGATCCTTAATCCATTTGAATCCAAAACCACAAAGGAAAAGGCCCAAATTCAATCTTTTGTGCAAAGTGAAACTTTTTCGGTTGAATTTTGCTGACTTTTGACCCCAAAAAATGAAATATTTTTTAAGGTAAGATTTTAAGATAATTTTTCCCGGTAATCAGGCTTTTAGCAATGTTATTGCATAAATGAATTTTTGGAGCCTTTAAATCTTGACAAATACCTTGGTATTAACATGTCGAATCTTTTTACTGGACCTGAAAAACCGGAATTTTGCCTTGTACTGAAAAGTTGACTTTTTATTCACTTGGAATTTGGGTCTGGAACTATTTTTAATGGATTCAAATGGGGGGGGGGGGGGTGTTTGCTTATTTACATGTAATATCTTAAGTAAATGGAGATTAAAAAATACGAGGACATTTACTTAAATGATATTACATGTAAATAAGTATTGCCTGTGCAGGCAAGGGTCGAGGTTATGCAGAAGCTATGCAGAGAGTCATTTTGCCCTGAACCTAAAATATATTTAGGATAAAAGCCATTTTATTTGTATCCGAAATATTATTTCGGATACAAAGATTTTTGTTTGTATCCGACCTGAGTTGTCGGATACAAGTGTTTTATTCCAAATTGAAAAACCCCAAGAATTTTCACTTATTTACTTCTATACCTTTGTTTGAGAGGTGGGAATTCCCAAAATTAGCCTCCGAAATTAGCCAAATTCCTCTAATCCATGCCTTAGGCTTAAGTTGAAACGTTCTAGACACACTTTTGTGGCTACCCTTGGGACTTTATTGCCTTAGCTCTTGCCTATAAATAGTGAGTCTCTCCTCAAGCAAAGGGCTGAGAATTGAATCTTGAAGAGCTCCAGGAGAAGAAGGGAACCCCTGGTTTTTTGCTTTCTCAAACCAAGGTAAGCCTCTCCTCTCCTCTTTACTTTTTTTTAATCTTAGGGTAGTCTCATCTTCTACATTTCTGTAGTATAGAAACCTGATTGTGCTTGTAGCCCCAAACCTACCTTTGAGTACCTTAAGCACCCTCTCTAGCCGTTAAACGTGAAGAGAGAGCTAGGGGAAACGAGAACGAGAATGGATCTCTAGATTAGAACCCTTTTTTTATGATGATCCTTTGTATGGCTTTTGATATTCTATGTGTGGTTGTACTTTTATGATATTGTTTCAGATCTGGAGGAATCACATGGATCTATGCTGTTCATAGCATTAGATCCTCCTTTTTCCTCCTAAAAATTCTGATTTCTCACACAACTTCACCCACCTCACTAGTTTCTTTCTTTTGGTTAATATAGGCTTAGATTTTGGATTTGCCATGATCAATATGGTAGATCTGAGATCAAAAGCCTTAGAATAATATCTAGGGTTTTGAAAAAATGGTTTCAAAGGGCTTTAATCTTTGAGAGAAGGCCTTATGGTCTAATCTCTCTCATTTTGGTGTTTCTGTTAACAACTTGGGATTATTTGGCTTCCTCTCTTCAATCAATGAGAGATCTAAGTCAGATCATTACCCTAAATGATTATGAATTTGTTTTCTAACACATTTCGAGTGATCTCAATTCATATTGCATGGTCATTCCTTGTTTTGATGATTTTTAATAAGTAGTTTTCAGAAAATGTATTCATTTTGGTCTTCACAAGATTTGAGTGGAATTTTACTGTATTTGTTATTTCATGAAAACCTTCAAATGGCTTTTGTTTAGATGGTTAGGGTTTTGATTGAAAGACTTTTGATCGATTGAGGTTTTAAAGCTTTAACCTTAAGCTGATTTTTCAAGTTTGGTTTTAAACTTAGTTTCTATTGAGTTTATTTTGATTTTTCATGAATCCCTAAAAATGGTGTACTCATATAGAGAGTCCACAAGTAATTGGACCACTCATGTGGAGAAACCATACATATTTGTGTATTTTATAAGCACTTTTATTTGAATTTTGTTTGTAAGCAACTATTTAGGACATGAACAGCACAACCTAATCCCCTTACCTAATCTTTGGATTTAACTGTGAATTAGAGCTACTTTAGCTCTCTTTTTCCTTTTTCATGATCCCTTTGGTGTCCATTCATGCCTAAAATTGAATGGTGGCAACTCCCATATTTTGTAAACCCCGTGTGATGATTAAGAACTCATCTAGGTGATTTTCCATGTGTTACAATACCCTCCTTTCAGTAGTGTGGGTAGCAACTCAGCTGGTGTGTAGGGGAGCGGTGTGAACACTCTTTTCAACCTTGCCTCCATTTCTTCTCGGGTTCTCCTTGGTGGTCCTTAATATGGTGTGGCCATCTGCCCCTGGTTCAGTGGTATCGCTACTGTGGGCCTTTGTGCTATGTGGTAGGGTTGTCTTGGCTGCACATAGTTGATTGCTTGCCCCTCGTTTCTCTGTGGCTGCTCATGTCCTTGGCTTCTACCACCTGGGTTTCCCATCGGCCTTCCCTGACTGGCACTTTGTCCACTACAGTCTATCTTGCTAGCCCTCACTGCGTCTTCGATTCTGTCAGCTGTCAAGTAGCAGAGTGAAGAACAGTTGTCCAAGTGATGCTATGAATAGTGAAGTCATTTCTTGTTCTAGCAAGGGAGGTTGAACCAGTGTTGCTAATTCCTTCCATCTCTTGGCATAGTCTTTGACTGACTCGTGGCTCTTCTTTGCCAACCTTTGCAGCTCTGCCCTTCTCTGAACCATCTGGTTGTTTAGATGATACTGCTGGATGAATACTGATGCGAGGTCATTCCAAGTCTTTATTTTTGCTTTATCAAGACTCAGAAACCAGGAGTAGGCTGGCCCAGTTAAAGACCGTTGGAAGAATTGTACCATTATTTTCTCATCTTTTGCATACTGACACATGTCTCAAGAATATGACCTTAGGTGGTTCAGAGGACAGTTGGTACCATCAAACTATTGCAGTTCGGGGCATCTAAATTTTGCTGGCAATTTTATGTCCGAGAAGAAGCAGAGGTTTTCCAGAGTAGCTTCGCTCTGAACCGTATTGGGCTGTAGCTGCTTCAGGAGGTCTTCTTTCATTGCTAACAAACGGGTCTCAAACTGGGCTTCCTGTGCCCTGTACCAATCTTCCTCATCTTGCTGGAGTTGGACAGGTACAAACTGTTCTTGTTGTGGAGGATGGATGGGAACTGCTGCGGGCTATGGGAATGGAGCGACTTGCTGTGGCGGATGTGGTGGTGCCATGGGTGGAGGATGCCCGGGTGTGGTGGAAAAAGTGCTACTGGTGCCTCTGCCTATTGCAGGAGTGGTGGTTGCTGATGCTGTTGTTGGGAAGTAACCAGAACTACCTACTGGACTTGCTTTAAATCCTTGATCTCTACCATGAGGGACTCAATTATGGTGGTCATGCTCTTGACCTTCAGTGTCAAATCATTAACCACTTGAGTCTCACTAGATTCTGCCTGATGCTGCATCGGCGGAGTTTGATTCCCTTTTGTGTCCATATCTAGTCTTTTACGAGACCTGAGATTGTATGGGCTCCTAGGAGCAATTTTGGGTAGCTGTACCATTTTTCAGGAATTAGTGCATCTTTTTTTTTGTTTGCTTTGAAATCATTCGCAGATTCTTATGAAAATTTCCTCTTTTCCATGGTCTATTGAGACCGGATTTCTGATCTTGTTTTAGTTGTGTAGAAGCAACATGGGAGAAAATTGCAAAGATATATTATTGATCTGTGTAACACCCCAAATCTGGGTCATTTTTTTCTCTTTTTTTTTGACTCGAATCAAGGCATTAACTTGTGGTACATTGCAATCAGCTCAAAGATAAAGAAATAAAGAACTAAGATTTATCAGAGTACTAGGAAGCTTAAATTATTCATTAAAAACTGAATCTTCCTATTACATCAATTAATCAAAGGAAAGGCAACTACAAATTAACTAACTCTTAATATCCTATCAAATCATCTATTAGGATTCCAATAAAATAAATACAACTATATTAAATGTCCTACACTTGTCTTCAGGATTTTCTAGACTTCAACCCACTACCAGTCTAACCCGTGGCGTCCTCTCAAAGATGACCTGGAAAATAGAATATAAAGTAGGGGTGAGATACGAATATCTCA
The DNA here is from genome assembly GCA_947561395.2 of Buxus sempervirens. Classification (NCBI taxonomy): domain Eukaryota; kingdom Viridiplantae; phylum Streptophyta; class Magnoliopsida; order Buxales; family Buxaceae; genus Buxus; species Buxus sempervirens. The sequence continues at coordinate 8,261,893 of OX387192.1, forward strand.
GTAGGTAATACATGCATGAGGAAGAACGGTTTATATATATAGAAAATAACAGTGGTTTCATGCTCGGTAAAATAGACGAGTAATTACGGTCAAGAAGATAAACGAATAATCACGATACAAAACAAACATTGAATCGGTGCCCGAATTAAAGGAAGTTAATCCTGTGCATTTCATTTCAATTTAAAGGACCATGTATTATAATCCACATTCCCATGGTTTCTAATTTACTTCAATTAGTGTCTTCCTATGAACAATTCTACATCTTATCCATGATTCGATAATATTCCACTTAATCTTGTCAGATCTGTCTAAAACAATCCATCAATCGGAGAATCAATCATTGTATCAGTAATAAAACCAGCCTTCAGGTAGGTAGTAGCCTACCTCTACCGCAGGACGTAAACACATAGTATCCACACATGCTCCGCAGGAGAATGCACATCTCTAAGACTACAGGTACCCTTTGCAAGAGACAGTATAACTTTACCGCAGGATGTGAACATATAGCATCTACCTCTACCGTAGGAGATAGCTTCCTCACCTTCCTGTGATAACTCACACACACATCCTCCATGTGGGATGCAATCACGCATAATCACATCTCCCCCACATGAGGTACCTCTCCTGTAGGATGTAATCCATCGGAAATGCATCTGCCCCACGGGAGTTAATAAATCTCTCCCGCAGGAGGTAATGTCTCCGCCACCAAGCGGGTAAAGTCTCTGCCACCAAGCGGGTTAGGGTCTCCGCCACCAAGCGGGTTAAGGTCTCCACCACCAAGCGGGTTATAATCTCTGCCACCAAGCAGGTAATAATCTCTGCCACCAAGTAGGTAATATACAATACATTTCTGCCACCAAGCAGGTTATTAATAAAACTAGCCACCAAGCCATTGTACAAATCATCCACATTCCAATATTGTTTATAATCATAGTTCTTTCATGTTCAATCAGTAATCCAAAGTCTTGTTCCATAATTAGTTCATTAGTGTGTACTCATATTGACGGGGTCTTGTTATGTGATTATCATAGTAATGGAAGACTCAAATGGTTAATGGTAGTGGTGAGATCGATTAAGGTAATTTAAAGGTTATTTAAAGTTTAGAGGTGGTCACATAAAGTAATATGGTACTTGTTATTTAGTGGAGGGAAATTACGGTAGACCAATTTAAATTAACTAATGAGGCCTAAAGGTATATAAGGTTCTTTCTCTAAATTCCATAAGGTAGTTTCTGGTTAAAAGTTTTACCAGTGAAGCTTAATAGTCCTGATACTTCAAATTTATCAAAGGTAGTTCAACTAGGTTGGGTTTATGATATAAAGGCTCTATCTGTAGAAATCTGGTTTAAAGTATGGGTAATAATGTCTCTTGGTTGTTTATCCCAATTTGTAAGTCTATTGGTCATAACTTAGATTAATTACAAAACTCGGCAACTAAAACTCTAAATATCTCCCTATTTTAATTTTTCTGTAAACAGATATTTTGTAATTTATTTTGGTCTTAAAACATCTTAATTAATGATTAAAATTGGTTAAAATTGATTTAGAATTGAATCAGGGATTAAATTTACGAAAATTGGATTTTTCTACACTAAGCGCTCAGGATTGCCTAGGATCGCTCGGCGTTAGTTCAATTTTCAACACTAACCTCCCGTCAGTCAGCGGTCTACAGCATTCGAATTTATTGAACGAGCCCTGAGGAACGCTCAGGAGCGTTGAGCGCAGAGAAGTCGGCGCTCAACCAAAAACAATAACACGACTGTGTAAAATCTGATTTTTCATGTTGCAAGTGATTCTAACATACATATAAGGTGATTAACAAACTAAAGATATATAGATACATCATAAAAACATGCAAACGATTTGATCAATCTCAAGAACACAAAACAAACGTTAAAACTTGGTTCTACTTACCTTTGATCGTGCGTTCTCCTCTTCCTTCTCTAAACAGCAACACTCACACCTCTTCACGGTTGCAGGATAGGCCTTTGAACAAGGAGAAACTTGCTTCTCCCTCCCTCCTTCTTCTTCTTCTTCTTCCTTGGTTGCTCTCTGTCGTGGGTTCTCTTTTGCGGCTGATGAATACAAAGTAATACACGAATAGGTATGACCACCGTATGTGCTAGGGTTAATACTATACCTATTTATATACATACGATCACACGCAACTCACACGCATTAAACACCAAACACTTGCCCAATTAAAATACATCAACTTTAAAATATTAATCTTACCGCGATAACTCACGATCAGATGGTCCGATCTGTGCCAAACTCCTGATCTCTACTAATAACGATATCCCCTACAGTAATAAATTATTTCCATCAATAATAATCCTCAAGAATATTAATTATTATTTTATTTTAATATTTGGGAAAATTCGAGGTCTTACAATCTGTTTTAGTCGCTTGGGGGCAATAGGGAGAGAGAACCCGACTCATTGATCTATTTTAGTCGCTTGAGCGGCTCGGAAAGAGAATTCTAGGTGTGGTCTGTTTTAGTCCTCTGAGAACGATAGGGAGAGAGAACCCCAACTCATTGGTCTATTTTAATTGCTTTGGGGTGACAGGGAGAGAGAACCTAACTCATTCATCTATTTTAGTCGCTTGAGCGACTGGGAGAGAGAACCCGAGGTATGGTCCGTTTTAGTCATCCGAGGACGACAGGGAGAGAGAACCTGACTCATTGGTCTATTTTAGTCGCTTTGAGGCGACAGGGAAAGAGAACTCAACTCACTGATCTATTTTAGTCACTTGAGCGATTGGGAGAGAGAACCCGAGGTATGGTCTGTTTTAGTCATCTGAGGATGACAAGGAGAGAGAACTCGACTCATTGATCTATTTCAGTCGCTTATGATGTAACTCCCCGAATCCGGGTCATTTTTTTATGACTCGGATCAAGGCATTAACTTATTGTACATCACAATTAGCTTAAAAGATAAGACTAAAAGATTTAAAGTTATCAAAGTGCTAAGAAGCTTAAGTTATTCATTAAAATCTGATTCTTACTATTACATCAAATATTCAATTAAAAGGCAACTACAATTTAACTAAATTTCAAACTCTACTAGATCATCTACTATTATTCCAAGAAAATAAAAACACCTATATCAATATCCTACTCTTGTCTTCTGGATATTCTACACTTCAAGCCCACTATTAAACTAACCCAAAGCGTCCTCTCCAAGATTACCTGAAAACAAAACATTTAAAAGCAAGAATGAGATATAAAATCTCAGCAAGTAGCAACATGCATGAAAGAAAACAGTTTATATATATATATATATAGACACACACACACACACACACATATTATTTACAAACCTTTTATGAGTTGTAAAACAATATCACAAGTATCGCTAAAACAAGAAAACAAAGTCGTATAATCAAATCCATAAATTTCCCAAAACAATTCATCATGTTAATCATGTCATATAAATATTTCTTTCAAAACTGTTCTTGTCAAAACATGGTTAAACCAAATAATCAACTTCTTTCCGCTTAAAGAAATCATATCATTCATAATTAATAGTCAATATCACCATCCGATAGTGGCATTCTCCCATGTAGGATGCAATCACGTAGTAATCACATCTCCCCCACATGAGGTCTCTCCCACAGGAGTTAACACCTCTCACCCGCAGGTGGTAACACACACATCTCCCCTGTGGGATACAATCACATCGTGATTACATCTTCCCCACAGGAGGTAACCCATCTCTCCAGCAGGAGGTCACATCTCACCTGTAGGTGGTAAATCACATATCTCTCCTGTGGGATGTAATCCAATCCGGATTACATCTCCCCCAACAGAAGGTCACATCTCACCTGCAGGTGGTAATCACATATCTTCCCTGTGGGATGCAATCCAATCTGGACTACATCTCCCCCAACAGGAGGTCACATCTCACCCGCAAGTGGTAGTCACATACATCTCTCCTGTGGGATACAATCACATCGTGATTACATCTCCCCATAGGAGGTAACCCATCTATCCTGTAGGAGGTAATCAAATCTCATTTGCAGATGGTAAACAAATCTCACATTGCCATCATGGCATATAAATCATTCCATGGTAAATGGAAGAGCATAAATCCACAATCATATAAAGTAGTTTGTTCATGTTTAATTAATAATCCAAAACCTCTTGCCAATTCTCATTATATTTTTGGTGTAAAGTTCCTCTAAGTTCAGAAATCAAGATACTTTAGAATATATTTTACTGAGTAAGAATCAACTCAAATTAGATTGTGAAAAAGCCCAAAAATCCTTTTATTTCCAAAGTAAGACAACCTTTTTGCAACAACCCTAAATCCCTCATCAATTTGTTTCAATTACAAAAGATCATTGAAAACAGTGGTAAACACTTACTATTTGTTGGTTCAGGTATTTAAAATTCATTTAATATTACTTTGGTATTGAATAGCTGTTAAAAATAGGCAAAAACAAGTTTTTGATGAGGTCGCTCGACCCTATAACCCAGGCGACCTAGTTGTGCGGCCGTATAGTTTAAAACGAAAATTTTAAAACAAAGGGTGCTTAGGTGATTGCCTAGGCGATCCTCTTGGGCGACCTACCCAAAATCAAATCTTTTAACAGTCACTCAACCCGTCGCTCAGGCGATCTGGATGGGCGACCTATCTAAAATATTTCTAAAACTACACAGGCGAGACGCTCGTCTAGATTGCTCAGGTGATCGTGTTGGGCGCTCGCTCAATTGCGGCAAATTCTTGAAATCCGATTTTTGTAATTCTTCTCTTTTAATTCTTTAAAACATGATTCCAACAATTCAAACTACTTCTAAATCATATATCCTCAACCTTTAAACATGCTAGATTAATCCAAACACATAAAAACCTAGATCTACAATAAATCTTTATCAAAACCCAATAAAATCAACACTTAAAAGCACGCTTGACAGTGTTCTTCCACTATATCCATGATCATTGAAACCCATGAAGTATATTAAATAAAATATATTATTTTGCCTCTCCAAGCATTATACAATAATTCCAAATCATACCTGTAAGCACCTCATTTTTGCGCTCCCCGAAAAACAAAAAATGCAAACCCTGGACAGAAAGTCAAACCCTAAGGGGTGAAAAGTTGACTTTTTGATCAAGTGAAATTTGGCCACCTCGCTTTATGCCATTGGATAGAGAATCTCGACACGGTTCCAACGCAACTGAGTTTGCAGGAATCGAGGTCCGGATGAAGGTTCGGCGGGCGGTCAAACTTAAGGAAAAGCCAAGAGTTGACTTTTCCTCGAATTCCGTGCCAAGTACATTGCTTTATATCATTGGATAGAGAATCTCGACACGGTTCCAACGCAACTGAGTTTGCAGGAATCGGGGTCCGGATGAAGGTTCTGCGGGCGGTCAAACCTGAGCAGAGCCAAAAGTTGACTTTCTGCTAAAATCCGATCCAGAGGCCTACCCCTAGGTCATTGGATAGAGAATCTCGATACGGTTCCAACGCAACTGAGTTTGTAGGAATCGGGGTCCGGATGAAGGATATGCGGGCGGTCAAACTTAAGCAGAGCCAAAAGTTGACTTTCTGCTAAAATCCGATCCAGAGGCCTACCCCTAGGTCATTGGATAGAGAATCTCGACACGGTTCCAACGCAATTGAGTTTGCAGGAATCGGGGTCCGGATGAAGGTTCTGCGGGCGGTCAAACTTGAGCAGAGCCAAAAGTTGACTTTCTGCTAAAATCCGATCCGGAGGCCTACCCCTAGGTTATGGGATGGAGGGCTCCGATACGATTCTAATGAAACTAAGTTTGCCCAGATCGGAGTCCGGATGAAGAAAATATGAGCTGATGAAATTCCCGAGCAGCTAAACCGGCAATCTGCGCACGTGGCAAAAAGCTGCACACGTAGCGAGTTGCGCAGGAAAATATCTCGAGGATCAAATCCGTAAATATCCAAACATACGAAATATCCCAGGGACTAAATCCGTGAAAATCCGAGAATATCGGATTAAATCAAAAATTGCCAGGGACTAAATCCGAATTTTTAGATTTTTACGTCCGGCGAGCGGCGGCATTAAATGATTTTCATCATTATGCCGCTCGCGCGGACGTGGCGAGCGGGTTTGCGCCCACCTTGAGCTGGGCGCCAAGGTGAGCGGCACCCCCTTTTTTCTCTCTTATATAAGCCGCGCGGCATTTCGCGCAGAGGGGTTGGAAGGATTTTCGAAAAAAAACTAAGTGTTAGGATTTTCGGAGGGTTCGAAGGGTTTTTGTCTGGTTTTCTTCTTCCTTCACCCGAAGCCCTCCTCTCTTCATCCCTGCCGGCTCCCAAAAAAAACCCAAGAGGCTCACCCTTCTTTGGTTCTTCTCCATTTCCACCCAAGCAAGGGGAAGCTTGCTACTGTTGGTGCGGTGAAGTGGAGGATCCCGCCGCTGTCCGACTTCGAGGAGGCTCCCCCACTCAGCTCCAGAACTCAAGAACCACCAGGTAAACATCCCTGTTACTTTGGGTTATACATATATGAGTATGTGATGTTTTTTTTCGTAAGCCGGTCTTATTCGGTGGTATGAGGCCACAGCCATGAAACCATGTTTCTTTTTGTTCACTTCCATCTGATGAAGACCACCAAGTAAGGAAGAGGAAGATGCATGTGTTGCTCGCGCCGAAAAGGGAGCATGTTCCCAAGTTCCCTTCATCCATTGTACCCCTGTAAACCCCCCTCCTCATTCCCTTCTTCGGATGTTAGGGTGCATGCTTGAATGTCTAGTCGTGGATGGGAGTACATATAATGTCTGCATGTGGTTCCTTTTGTTTTTTTACATTGCTGGGTTTGCTAACATGCTGCTTGTGCACCCTTGAGCATGCTCCCATCACCCCCCCTCCTTTTTCAAGCTGTTAATGCATCTGTACCAGTTTTTTTATCGGGTTTGTTTTCTTTTAAGAGATTTTGGGTTGTAGGATGAAGCATGAAGTATGCTTAGACTAGTTTTAATACAAGTTTAAGTGGCTTCTGGGGAGTGGTCGAAGCCCGGGGAAGTGTCCTGGGCATATTATTCGTGAAGTATTTTGAATGCAGGTTTGCATTGTGAGTTTTCTGGGTTTTCAAAACTTGAAATAAAATGTGTTTAGATTAAATTCAAAATTAGTTGGGAGGTGTTCTGGGCATGTTGGGAGGCCAGTGGAACAGTTACAGACCGAAAAAAATCGGCCAGAGTTGGAGATCTCAAAAAAACAGAGAGCTGAAAATAGCAGCGAGCTGCTGCCCACCTGGCGCTCACCTGGCGCTCACCTAGGAGGTGGGCGCCCCTTTCATCTCACTTCCCGCCGAGCTGGCGCCCACCTGGCGCTCAGCTCGCGCCTACTAAAAACCAAGCGAAATTCTGGCGCCCTTCTCGCGCCCATCTCGCGCTCACCTCCCGCCCAGCTCGCGCTCACCTGGTATCGGGTGAGCGCCAGGTCAAAATTTCGCCTGGTTCTGGCGCCCATCTGGTGCTCACTTCAGGAGGTGAGCGCCAGGTCCAAAACAGGCCGAATTGTTATTTTTTTTGAAAATTCCAAAAATACCCTTTTGTTCACTGCGCATCCAACTCGTACCTTGGTACGGGGAGGTACCCCACCCCGTGGGCTCCGCTTCGCTTCGCCCACAGGGCCCCCGGGTACCTCCCCTTGGACCCAGCACAATGAGCCAGTTTTTTTCTGACAGAGTGTCCATCTTGTGTTTTTTTTGTAATTATTGCTAGATGTGAATGCCATTTCCGAACCGAACCGAATAAACCAATAGGGTTTCTGGGTCACCCGGAAACCCAATGTGGGACTTGGACCCCCGGTCCAACTTGACTTCCTGTGGGCCTTCCAACGAGGCCCACCCAGCCCAATAAACACCAAAGCATGCCATTAAATAACTTAAGTAAAATGAACAATTTGAACCGGGCGGGCCAAACCCAATGCGGCCCACCCGAGCCTTGTTATGTGAAATTGATGCATGAATTGCGTGGTTTGGCCGAGACCAAGGGCAAGGGCCTACCGGGCCCGCCAAAGCCCACCAACCGAACCAAGGAAGGGTGCAAACCCTAACTTTCGGTAACTTGGGCTTACAAGCCCAGATTTGGACCGCGGGCCCCAAGCCCAATGTCCGAATCACTTTGGCAAAATTAAAAAGATAAATCCAATAAAAAATACTTGGCCACCATGTGGGCCCACCAAATGGGCCCACAAACCAGTCCGGCCCACTTGTGCATAAAAAACACTTAACCTTCAAATCTGAATCTAAAGTAAAATCAATGCACCAACCAAAGCCCAAAGGGCCTCCTAGGATAGGCCAAGGCCCACAAGGGCACACGGGCTTGACTAAGCCCACCAAGGACACCGTGGGCCTTCCAACGGGGCCCACCCAACCAGACTCAGATCACCTAAGTAATCAAGATAAAAGCAATTAAAGGGACCCACACCACTCAGGTGGTCCCGCCAGACTTAACCAAAATTGCATATCGGATTAGGAATCAGGTGAGACCTATGTAAGTTGACTCAAACCAGGGAACCCACGGGACCCGTCATCCGACGGGGTGGACCGGGGTGTCTACGGACTTCCCCGGACCACAACCGAGAACAGACTTAGAATCTCAAGCCGCAGACCAAAAAGCCCTAATAGGCAAGATTAGGCACCCAGGTGTCCGCCTGCACCCCATCAGGCGGTGGCGACTCCGAATTTTCCCGTGCCGCGTTTCCCACGCGCGCACAGCCTGGCGACTCCACTGGGGACTGGTTCAGCCCAGTAGGACCCTAGTTAGATGAGTCAGCATAAAGAGAGATTTAGTTGATGTTTAGGGTTTCTTACTACCTCGTTTAGTAAGATACAGAATACGCATAATTACGCGTTCTGGGGAGTCCTGTCAAAGGGACGCGATAATTGCCTAAGGCAAGTGGGATTTAAGCAGTCCCTTGTGACCCCCCACTTACCTGGGGACTCTCCCGGAACCTCGTATTGCGTGCTAATTCTGCACCTTACTATACGAGACGGTAACAATCCCTTTACCAACAAAATCTAGACAAAACTCACCTGTGTAGACACAACACGCAGCCCAACTGCACACACGGGCACACCACCACACCGTGGATGGATTTTTTTCCGTTCTTGTGAGATAAGCTGCGTGGGGTGACACGCACGAGGGAGGCTGCGTGAATGATCCGACCCTTGGTAGACGAGTGAAATCGGATATTGCTACTTCTTTACCAAACCTAGACCTCTCTAGCAGCCTACCCTTCTGATTTCTATGAACTGATCTTTGGGATGGTATTAGCACCTACGCTCCCGTGGCTTGCTGGGGAAAGCAGGGTAAACCCATCCCCCCAGTTTTCTGGAGTCCATTAGCACCACTGGTTTCTTGCCGTGGCACGCGAGGATCCAGTACTGGTCCAGACCCTTGTAGGCTTATGTCTCGGGCTGGGTATCCTTCCCCACCTAACGTTTCTGAATGAACCTCGCGTTGAGCATGAGAGGGTGAGTAGGATGTGAATGATGAATAAAATTGGAATAAAGTTCAGAGTCCATCAGGGGCAGCAACCCCCGCTTTTTGCATCAAATGGAGTAAACCCTAGATGCTGGGCTACCTCGGCCCTAGCTTAGGAAACTCACCTAACCATGATCAGGGGAACCACCCCAGATCCATGCATGGAGTCCTGTATGCTATGGGTCTTGACCCATTAGAGTCCGCTGGGAGCACTTTAAGTCCAGATTGGTCTTTTAGAGCAGACGAAAGCCGGCCAGATCAGACAAACAGATGGAAGTATGCCATATCAGAACATGGGCACTAAACCCTAGATCTAGGAATTTTTAGCCTACCTGTCTGGAAAGCAATTTGTATCCTCCCTTTTGGCTCCAAACAGCCTTAAGGATGAATTCTTTGAAGTTTTTTGTAAATATCTTGTAAACCTTCGCCCTCGATGGCAAGTTGTAATTTTTGCTGTGGTACGATGCCAAAAGCAGATGAAAGAACAGATGAAAGACAGAAAGACCGATCAGGACTTGAATGTGCTCCTTTACACAAGTATGTCTAGGAGTCGCGCCTACATTGGCGCCAACCCTTAGGACCACACACCATGTGTGCCTGAGTTAAAGTTCCGCACTGGTTTTGTCTTTTGCTTTATTTTGTGAAGCATGTTAGAACTGCTAGTGATTAGCCTTTTGCTTGAAATTATGCATGTCTTAGGACTGATTAAGAGTTTGGTGTGGAACCTTAAACTGATTTGGAATTTCAATCGGATAGTTGGCATGGCATCTTCATCCTCATCTAAGAGAACCCGTTTCCCTAGGATAGAAAAGTGTGCCTGGGATACCCCCTGGATCCGTCCTTGGACAAGGCAGCTCCAAGGGAGTGAGCAGATTGAATGGGAGCACAAATACCACATGGGACAGACTTTGTCCCTGTTAAATGTGCCGATTAACTGGGACATGATCCAAGCAGCATTGCTTTTCTGGGATCCCCAGCTTTCAGTGTTTCGATTCGGGGTCAATGAGTTGACTCCCACAATTGAGGAACTTGACCTGTTCCTCCGATTTTGTGACTTGGGAGAACCCGCTAGGCCAAGCCTCAAAGAAAGCTACAAGAATGAAGCTTGTGTTTTCTTTGGCCTCTCAAGGGGAGAATTCCAGACCTTAGGAGGTGACAAGTCATTCACTAGGGTCTCCAAAACATTCCTTGCTGAAAAAATAAGAAACAAAAAGCAGGAAAGACCCCGGGCTTGGTTTGACACCTTCACCCTTGTGGTTCTGTCGCAAATCTTCTTTCCAACTGGGGGAGATACCATTAATTTGGCCCTCATGGAAATTGTGGATCAACTCAGGGCAAGATACCGAATCATGCCACTAATCTTAGCTCAACTGTTCCATTCCCTGACTTTGTCCAAAAATGGAACCCGGAGGTTTCAAGGGTGCGCTCCCCTTCTCCACCTCTGGCTGCAAGACCACCTGATGGTGTCATCACCTGTCAGTGCATATTACAAGGCAACCGGCGACAACATCCATTGGTTGGCTCAAAGAGAGATCGATCCAAACCTGCCCGCTCGTAAGGATTGGTTTAACCACTTTCTCAACCTGAAGGGAGAAACAGACATTAGATGGTGGGGTACATACAACATCCCCTACACCCCCATCATAGCTTTCAAGAAAAGAGAGGGACTTGCCCTGATAGGCCTTACCCATGCCGTGCCGTACTATCCGATTCAGGTTCTGAGATAGTTTGGGAAACCGCAGGGAATCCCTGTTAAGGACGACTTGAGCAATTTAATTGGTCCACTCACCAAGGGACTAAGGACCCAACTGTTGATAGAGTGGAAGACAGTCTGCGTATATCGAGAAGACGTCTTCACCGAATCGCACTTTCAAGATTACGAGCAGTGGATAGCTCGGGAATTTGGCCACGATGGCCCCCCACCTCTACAGCCTGTCGCTTCAAGCGACATTCCAGTTCCGCCCCCTAACACATATAGGGACAGGGTGGCCGAACTGCAGGAGACCCACTCCCGTATCCATTCAGCTTATGTGGATTTGGAACGAGAGAGTAGGCAGGCCAATACAGCCTTGCAACATGAAGTGGAATTAGTGCGTAAGCGCGCTGAGGAGGACCGATGTCTGCGGAACAAGCTTCTGCGAGCCTTGAGGAGGCAAGACGGGTCCTCCCACTATGATGATGACCAACCTAGCTAGACTTTGGCTTTGTTGTATTTTGATAAGCATGATGATGTACTTTGTGCCGCGGTGGCACTTTTTGATTGAAGCATGAATTTATTTTCACTATGCTATGTTGTTCAAACTTAACAAAACAAGAACAAGAAATGAAAGAATTAATTCCCTCCAATAGGGCAACTCGGTCTCCGACAGACCACCTCTTCTCAGATAATTGCAATATTCTTGGTCGTTGCGACCACCTAATTTCCTTTAACTGCATCTCTCTCATTGAGATCGCAAAACCCAGCAAGTGTTTAAAAACACCCAAGACCTTGAGCTCAGATCACACCCGTCTGTATCTTTTCTAGATCATTCGGTCCAACCTTGGGGCACTGAAGCCGCCGGTGATTAAACCGTTTGGTGGATGAACGTCCTGGTATAGCCTTCCCCTTTGTGAGACGCCGAAGTCAATGGTGATTAAACCAACGACTAGCTAAGGCACGCCCGGGAACTACTAGCCGAAACTTTGGGGCACTGAAGCCGCCGGTGATTAAACCGTTTGGTGGATGAACGTCCTGGTATAGCCTTCCCCTTTGTGAGGCGCCGAAGTCAATGGTGATTAAACCAACGACTAGCTAAGGCACGCCCGGGAACTACTAGCCGAAACTTTGGGGCACTGAAGCCGCCGGTGATTAAACCGTTTGGTGGATGAACGTCCTGGTATAGCCTTCCCCTTTGTGAGGCGTCGAAGTCAATGGTGATTAAACCAACGACTAGCTAAGGCACGCCCGGGAACTACTAGCCGAAACTTTGGGGCACTGAAGCCGCCGGTGATTAAACCGTTTGGTGGATGAACGTCCTGGTATAGCCTTCCCCTTTGTGAGGCGTCGAAGTCAATGGTGATTAAACCAACGACTAGCTAAGGCACGCCCGGGAACTACTAGCCGAAACTTTGGGGCACTGAAGCCGCCGGTGATTAAGCCGTTTGGTGGATGAACGTCCTGGTATAGCCTTCCCCTTTGTGAGGCGCCGAAGTCAATGGTGATTAAACCAACGACTAGCTAAGGCACGCCCGGGAACTACTAGCCGAAACCTTTGGGGCACTGAAGCCACCGGTGATTGAGCCGTTTGGTGGATGAACGTCCTGGTATAGCCTTCCCCTTTGTGAGGCGCCGAAGTCAATGGTGATTAAACCAACGACTAGCTAAGGCACGCCCGGGAACTACTAGCCGAAGTTAGGCGCCGACGCCACCAGTGAATGAATTGGAGATCTGGCTGAGGTACGCCTGGGGGCTGCTTTTTAGCTCACCCCCTGCGGAGACCCTGATTGGTCTAACCCTGTGATTCTGAGCTCAAACAAAACCCCTTAAATTGAAGGTTCTCTTTCCTTGCCTAAACAGCTAAAATAGATCAGTGGATTCAAAGTCAGGTTCTCTTCCCTTGTTGCCTCCGGGCAGCTAAAACAGATCAGTTTTCAAGAAATAGGGTTCTCTCTCCCAGTTACCTGTGGGTAACTAAAATAGATTCGGTCACTAGGGTTCTCTTTCCCAGTCGCTTCCGAGCGACTAAAATAGATCAGTTTTCAAAAAAATAGGGTTCTCTCTCCCAGTTACCTGCGGGTAGCTAAAATAGATCAGGTTATCAGGGTTCTCTTTCCCAGTCGCTTCCAAGCGACTAAAATAGATCAGCTTTCAGAAAAATAGGGTTCTCTCTCCCAGTTACCTACGGGTAGCTAAAATAGATCAGTTGATTCAAAACCAGGTTCTCTTCCCTTGTTACCTACGGGTAGCTAAAATAGATCAGTTAATTCATTAAGGTTCTCTTCCCTTGTTACCTATGGGTAGCTAAAATAGATCAGTTAATTCATTAAGGTTCTCTTCCCTTGTTACCTATGGGTAGCTAAAATAGATCAGTTAATTCATTAAGGTTCTCTTCCCTTGTTACCTATGGGTAGCTAAAATAGATCAGTTAATTCATTAAGGTTCTCTTCCCTTGTTACCTACGGGTAGCTAACGTAGATTCGGTCATTAGGGTTCTCTTCCCCGGTCGTCTTAGGGCAGTCAAAATAGATCAGTCTTCAAGATTCGTTAGGGTTCTCTCTCCCAGTTACTTGCGGGTAGCTAAAATAGATTCGGTCACCAGGGTTCTCTTTCCCAGTCGCTTCCAAGCGACTAAAATAGATCAGCTTTCAGAAAAATAGGGTTCTCTCTCCCAGTTACCTACGGGTAGCTAAAATAGATCAGTTGATTCAAAACCAGGTTCTCTTCCCTTGTTGCCCTAGGGTAGCCAAAATAGATCAGTTAGTCCAAATCCAATAAAAAAAAATCAGTCTTCCAAATTCAATAGGGTTCTCTTCCCCGAGCGTCTTAGGACAGCCAAAATAGATCATTCTTCCAAGTTCATTAGGGTTCTCTGTCCCGGTTACCTACGGGTAACTAAAATAGACCAGTCTTCAAATTCATTAAGGTTCTCTTCCCTAGTTACCTACGGGTAGCTAAAATAGATCAGTTGATTCAAAATCAGGTTCTCTTCCCTTGTTGCCTCCGGGCAACTAAAATAGACCAGATAGTCACGAAAAAAAAAAAAAAAAAAAAACAAAACAAAACAATCATTATCATCATCTCTTTGTATGCTAACATTTCATATCATGTATTCTGCCTTCTAATGTTTATCTCTCCCACCAGGAACCGTGTCAACAATCAACATGGATAGTACTTCAAGGATGCTTCCTGTGGTGCGTGAGATATTGGACCTTTTCCGTATTTTAATGAAAGTGATACAGGACAAAGAAGAAGCATGGGGCAAACGCTGGGAAGCACAAAGGGAAGAACATTTTGAGCTGCAATCCCGAATAAGGGATCTAGAGAGAGAGATGGAAAGCTTGAAGATAGAAGTATTCCGGGGCGATCAAGAAGCGAGCCTCCCCACTGCTAACAATGGTGCACCTCGCCTCAAGAGGCGCCTCACCAAGGAAGAAAGAAGGAACTGCGAGTTTACACGGCTTCCATGCACCCAAGCAGAATTGTTGCCTTCCTTGTTGCAAAAAGGACTCCTGAAGCAGGTCCCACCAAATCCAAAGGCACCAGCGAGCCGAAGGTATGACTCGTCCAAGACGTGCGGCTACCACAAAGGAGCTCCAGGGCATGATACGGAAGAATGTTGGGGTCTTCGCCATGCAATCCAAGACCTTCTTGACGCCGGGGAGCTCAAGATTGATCCTTCGTCGGGTTAAGAGAAATCTCTCGGGATGTGCAACTGAACTTTAAGAACACGGATCCACATCGGCCACCCTTTTGCACAATTGCTATTCTGTTTTTCTTATGCTTTCTTTTCTTTTAAATTCTGAACTGGATAGCATGTTTCTTTTTCTGCAAGCTTATAAAAATATTTTGGGAAATCACTGAAGTGTTGGACCACACCAAGGCATGACTATAATCTCGGGACAAACCTGAACAATCGAATTGGACAAGTGAAATGTGCCAAGCAGCGCAAACTGCGCGAGTCTCAATATAGCCAAGAGGTCCCCCCAGCATCCCGTTTGGAACCCACCCTGCCAAAACACAGGGGCAAGCGGTGATATGAGAGAAGAAAAAAAGAGAGAGCAAGGTGCCCATACTAGTCAAAGGTCACTGACATGATCCAGGATCAATGATCTCAATGAAGTGATGAGAGGCCATCTTTTGGCTAAGATACTTCAAATAAATTCCGCTAGTTAAACGTGTTGAGCTTGATCGTCTCATTTCTAACCCACGTTATGTCTAGCCACCCCAAACTGGGGTAAAGTCAAAAAGTAAAAAAAAAAAAAACGAAAAAAAAAATGATGAACAAAGAAGAAGAATGGCTCTCGAGCCAGTTAATCGTGCAAAAGTAATTAAGTGTTACATTCTGATAAGAACTCAATTTGTTATATTTTTCTCTACTAATGTGTAACCTTTTGAATTTACTTTTGTGCCTAAATACACTGATTATGCTCATATTTTGATTTAGGTGACAATTGGCAGCATGTGGGAAAAATGAAGCTAATTAGATACTCTTGGTGATTATAGAAGTCATGGTTCAAACGGCGTAAAAATCGGAGTCAAATTGAAGAAGATATGTTCACCGTTCGCTGAACGTTCGATTACCGTTCGAACGTTGGTGTTCTGCAGAGAAACCCGAGAGCAGCGTTCGCTGACCGTTGGCTGGCCGTTCGAACGTTGGTGTTCTACAGAGAAACCCGAGAGCAGCGTTCGCTGACCGTTCGCTGAGCGTTCGAACAAGAGATGAAGAAATAGCTTTTTAACTTGAGCGTTCGACCCGCGTTCGCTGAGCGTTCGAACGATCAAGAAGAAAAACCTGTTATAAAATTCCGAACTTTGCGGATTTATTTCCTTTTTCTTGGGGATCTTCTTCTAGTTTTTAGGGAGAGTTTTAAGGGTTTCTAATTAAAGAGATTAGGTCGTTTTTGGACTTGGAAAGTCGTGGATATACTAGGAAAGGGAGTTCTCTCTTCCAAAGGAGGCTTGGAAGGAAAGTTCATGATTTTTCTCTTTAAAAAGGGAGTTTTTCTGAGTTCTGGGCGTCCTCTTTTCTCTTCTTCTTCTTCTCCCTTTCTTCTTCTTCTGAGTTTGTGATTCATGGCCATGTGTGGCTAAACGTTTATTCTTGGTCAAAGGAGGCTGAAACCTCAGAATTAATAAAGCTGTGAGATCTTAATGTTTTAATTGTTCAGTTTATACTTGAGCATTGATATTCTTCTATGTTTATTCTCATGATTGTTCCGTCTAATTGCTAGGAGGCCTACTAGTTTATTATTCGTTGCAATTTATTGCTAGGCTAGATATCAAATCCGTAATTGTTTGATCCCTCTAATCTGTGAAGCAACTGAGGTTTAATAATTTGCTGCGTCAGGAATTGTTAGACTTTAGGAAGAATTTTCTGCTAGATTAAATACAGCCGCTTGTGATTGTATTGTTTAGATTCATCAATCTTCCTTGTCCCTAAAGCTGCTGCTGGATTAAATCTTTACCGCTTGTGTGAGGTTGTTTAGTAGTTAGGGTTAATTAGATCGCTTGTTTTCTGATTATCTATAATTGAAAGAGTTTGGAAAGTATTTCCAAGGGTGAATGTTTAATGTATGAATTGATATATTCTAGCATCTATGATCAGCTTTGATATTCCGATGGTGGATGTTAACTTAGACCAAGGTTTGTTTTCTTGATTGATTTATTAAAGTTTTTAGTAATCTGTTATTTTCTGATCTCATTGTGACAAAACCCCCTCTTAATTCTGTTTTCTAAAGCATAAGAAGAGATAGAAACTCTCGGTGGAACGATCCCTACTCACCTTGCTATATGCATATTTTTAAGTAGTGGTTTATCTTTGGTTGTGTACGACAGTCACCACATTCTCTGTGAAAGGATGAAAGGCCATCCTTGATCTTTTCCAAAAATCATCTGACATAAGATGAAACCCTAGCAAAACACTTTGAGCCTAACAACTCCTTCATTGAACCTATCATGTCTTGTCTTCAAAACTGGGGCATAAAGCTTTGTGCAGTCGGAGACACAAAAAGAATGAAGGTGAAGATAGGGCAAAGCGAAAAGCACCCTAAGAACAAAGGGGGCAAAAAGGAGGGATGAGGAGAACCCTAGAAAACAAAAAAAAAACTAGGACAATCCCTTGAAAGAAAGGAAAAGAAGAAAAAAGAAAAGAGAAGGAAAAGTTAGGGCAAACCCCGAAGGCAAGGGCCAAAAGTTGGGGCAAAAGAAAAAAAGAACCCGAGACAAAAAGAAGAGAAAGAAAAACAAAGATGGAAGAAGGAGAAAGGAACTACAAATTAAAGTTGGACACAAAGTTGGGGGAGCCGAAGGCGAAGCAAGCCCTAACAAGGAGAGTGGACAGGACATGGCCTTTAACCCGTGCATTAATTTCAAGCCTTCATATCATTTCTTCTGGACCCTTGGACCCAGCCTACATTTCGTCCTACTGTGAAGCCCTTTCTGATTACAGAGAATGTAACATTGAATCTTGAACGAACTGGTAATGACAGAACCAAAAACAAAAAAAAGGAGATAGAGAAGAATTGTGGCTAGACATAATGGTCACCCATAGAGTGAAGTTATATAGGGTTTGAGCCTGTTTATCCTTCATTTCTAAACACTGGAACCAAGGCCTGCATTTCGTCCTAATGATAAGTCCTCTCTGATCATTGTGTCATGATCCATGGAAATTGGCAGGGCCCTAAAACTAGGGCAAGGCACCAAACCCAAAAAAAAAAAAAAAAAAAAAACCATTACAAAACCCCCAACCAAGGGTGGGGAAAAGACAAAAAAAAGAGAGAGAGAGAGAAAATAAAAGAAAAGCCAGGGCAGGGCAGTGCCAAAGAAACCCCCTGAACCAAAAACAATTCCCCTCAATCCAACCTGGGGCATGCCATTGAAGGCCGGAATGTTGAGACACTTGCAGGAAGTGCCGAGAGGCACATTTTCCTAAGTCTAACTGAGAATAACAGGTAACCGACCCAAAGGTTACTGGTCTTGCCATGGACCCACTTCAAAGGGAAGATCCGAGCATTCGGTGAATTCCCAAAAGACATCAACCAAAGAGAGACTGCTTGAATTCGCACATAATCTTGAGGACCAAAAAAAAAAAACAAAAAAAAAACAAACAAAAAAACAAAAAAAACAAAAAAAAGAAAATTTTTTAACTAAATTCCACTTGGACTTTTGCAGGTACTGACAAAACCTGAGACAGATAGGAAAAGTCGTCACGGTGTATTCGTACATTGGTTGACAAGAGTTCGTGAAGCCAAGGCCACTGACGGATGAGTCAGAGATCGGCGGAAGGGTTTTTTGCAAAAAAAAGAGAAGAGCACAGAAAGAAATAACCAAATCAGAATATGTAAATGAAAAAGGGATCGGAGTAGTGCTAATCTCCCCAGAAGGTGTTCATCACCCGATTGCAGCAAAACTTCTATTTGATTGCACCAGCAACATGGCCGAGTATGAAGCGTGTGTGTTGGGCCTGCGAGCGGCAATTGAGATGCGTATACAAGAGCTGAAAGTGTTCGGTGATTCAAGTCTTATGATCTATCAAGTGATGGGAGACTGGAAGACTAGAGATGTGAAGTTGGTACCATACCAAGAACTGGTCAAGGAATTAGAAGAAGAATTCGAAAGCGTGACATTCGACTACAAGCCACGAGACGGGAACCGGTTTGCGGATGCACTAGCTACTAGCTACGCTAGCATCAATGGCCACCATCACGGATGATGCTTGGGTGCAACCTTTGGAGATAGAAATTCGGCGTTACCCTGTTTACTGCTTCAGTGTCGAGAAAAGCACGCCTGAAGAAGAGCCTTGGTACGCAGACATTGAGAGATACGTAAGAAACAGAATTCTGCCAGAAGGTGCCTCAGCTGCAGAGAAGCGAACTATACAGAGGTTGGCAGGGCAATACTTCTACAGTGGAGGTAGACTGTACAAGAAGTCATACAATGACTCTCTACTGCTATGTGTCAGAGAAGCCGAGGCGCAGAAATTGATTGAGGAAATCCATGGAGGGTTGTGCGGCGCACACATGAACGGGCATATGCTAGCAAGGAAGATCCTAAGAATGGGCTATTACTGGATGACCATGGAGGCAGACTGCTACGCTCATGTCAGAAAATTCCAGTTATGCCAGATTTATGCCGACAACATCCATGCACCGCTGAACACACTGTATTCTATGACATCACCTTGGCCGTTTGCCATCTGGGGAATCAACATGATAGGCCAGGTTCATCCAATGGCTTCAAACGGGCATCGGTTCATCTTAGTGGCAATCGACTACTTTACCAAGTGGGTAGAGGCCATGTCCTTTGTGGATGTGAAGAAATCTCATGTGCTCAAGTTTATCAGAAACAATATAGTCTGTCGCTACGGAGTTCCAGAAGCGATCATCACTGACAATGCAAAGAATTTGAATAATAAGGACATGGAAAAGATGTGCGAAGACTTGAAAATCAGACATCTGAACTCCACGGCATACCGGCCCAAGATGAATGGAGCAGTAGAGGCTGCCAACAAGAATCTGAAGAAGATACTCGAGAAAATGGTGGTCACCTACAGAGACTGGCATGAGAAGCTGCCGTATGCACTGCACGCCTATCGGACATCGATTAGAACATCAACCGGGGCAACCCCGTTCTCCTTGGTATACGGAATGGAAGCAGTTCTCCCAGTGGAAGCACATATTCCGTCACTCAGAATTCTGAAGGAAGCTGAAATCAGTGATGTCGAATGGGAAGAATCCAGATTTGACCAGTTGCAATTATTGGATGAAAAGAGGATTAAGGCTTTGTGCCATGGCCAGCTTTATCAACAGAGAGTGGCACGAGCCTACAACAAGAAAGTGAAGCCACGACAGTTCAAAGTGGGAGATCTGGTACTGAAGAGAATCGTTCCTCATCAAGAGGACAATAGAGGGAAATTCAAGCCAAACTACGAAGGGCCATTCGTAGTCCGCAAGGTTCTGTCCCGAGGAGCACTTATCCTGCAGGAAATGGATGGGGCAATTTTTCCTGAGCCGATAAATGCAGACGCAGTCAAACTGTACTATGCCTGAGATCATTCTGATTGAGAAATGAAGAGAGGCCATCCTTGGCTCTCCTTTAGATTGTAAATCCTTCCAAATACCTTAAATTCTCCCCTAGTTAGACGATTTTGAGCCTTAAAATTCTTTCAACCCATTGCAAGTGTTCTACACCTCAAACGGGGCATTCCTGGCAAAGCAAAAAGAAACCGGGCATTCTTGCCCAGAAAAACCTCAAAAAGAAGAGAAAATGCAACAAGAAAAAAAGAAAGAAAGAAAAAAGAAAAGAAACAAAGAAAATGGGGAAATGTTTGCCCCGCCCAAAAATATAGAGATCCAAATAAGCCAGGATGTAAGTCCCACCAATAATAAAAGTAGCACACCTTGCAAACCCAAATAATTAAGCTTTTTTGAGCCATCTATCCTTTCTTTCATAACCGAGACCCAGCCTACGTTTCGTCCTATCTCTAAGACCTCTCAGATCCCAAAAAGAATGATCAGGGCGAATAGTTAGGTCTGCGTTCATCAGCAATGACGGAATTCAGAGTTTCCTAGAAAGGATGGACACAGCGAAAACCCGAAAAAGGGCGTTGCGTGGTTAGTCAAAAAAAAAAAAAAAAAAAAGAAGAGAGAACTGGTCACATCTGGTTTGAGCAGAGAAAGATACAGAGGAGAGCAGTGATAGTGGCAGATAGTAAAATGAGAAAGTTGAACAGATTTGAGAGGTCCAGACTGGCAGGTTGCGCTCGAGTTGAAGACTTCACAGTGGCCTGTGATGACAATGCTACTGAAAATACCAAGCACTCCAAGTCCCGTCTGACCTTGGGAAATTTCTTTGATATTGCAAACACAGGCACACACTGACACACCTGTTTTCTCTATAATTGTTCTGCTTAACTGTTTTGAGTTCCACATTGGGCTACAAACCTGAGTTAATAATTTGTTAACCTTGGCAAAGGCCGCTTCTGGCTGGGATGGGCAAAAGGCTCAGAGCAAGAAGAGAATAAAAGAAGTGTTTTGCATTCCCCAGCTATTCCACGGCTAACATGTTGTCTTTTCCCACCTTCACAGGTACAGTAAAAGTGGGATAACGAACGTCTTCTCCAAAATCCCCAGCAGAGTTCCTTCAATAAACGGAGAATAACAACCTCCAAAAATCCCCAGTGGAAGGCCTTCAGCAAACAAGGGACGACACCCTTACATCCCCAGTAGAGTCCTCTCAAGCAATAAGAGAATGATACCGGATGACGTAGACTTATCAAGCCTCGCCCAGTCTGAAGAGGCCGGCTTTGCGAAGAAGAGCGGAAAGAAGACAAGCAAGCTCGCATCAATCCCTGGTGGAGCCTCTCGCACTCAACAAGAGCTTGAACGAACATGAAGAATTCGCACCCAAGCAGAGGGAGAAGGCCTTATGAAGGAAAATGACAGCGTGAGGAATCCCCACTTATCCCCAGCGGAGCATCCTTCCCCGGGGAGCTCCCACGTTTGTCACTAACAAGGCTCGACCTGAAAGAAGAGGCGATAAGAAAAAAGGTTCCTGCCCAATCCCCAGCAACAGTCACTCCAAGCTAGGGAGCCTCTACAAGGGGGAAAGCCAATCAGAGAGCACTGCAGAAGAAGGAATGACAAGACATGAAGAAGAATGAGCATAAAAGAAGATATCATCGGGCAAGGTGGCCCCTTTTGTAATTTTGATTTCACACTTTTGTAAATAGAGTAGAGCAGGTGTGTGGGCTCCCTTGAGGCACTGGACAGCGCTGGAAGCACCTCCTCACCAACAGCAGCTCCTCCTCCACTCTTCCTTCCTCCTTTCTCCATTCGGTCCACATCCCAACCCAACCCTTGGCCATCAAATCCTAAAAAAAAAAAAAAAAAACAGAAAAATGCAAGCAAGCTTCAAGTAAAAGACACAAAATGGATCAGAAGTCTGAAGTCACCTAAAAGCTTTAATGGAACAAACAAGAAGAAAAGAATATTGTCAAGTGTCTGGCATCAACGCCGAAACAAGTTGGCGACCTCAAGTCCAATCTAATCTCTTTCAAACTTAAACTAAAAAGCTGAAGAGTTGCCCTACAAAAACCCAAAGAGCAAAGGGTAAGGAAACTCTGAAGCCAGGAAGTGGCGCCACATGATTTGGCCGCTTCCCTTTCAAAATGAAAACTTCAAAGGACTAAGCTCGTCGACCATGTCGACAGAAATGCCAGGCACAAAAATGAGATTCTTTTTCTCTTTGCCGTTCATCCGCAAGGTGACTCCGGCAAAGAGGGGCAGCCGTAAGCACCTCATTTTTGCGCTCCCCGAAAAACAAAAAATGCAAACCCTGGACAGAAAGTCAAACCCTAAGGGGTGAAAAGTTGACTTTTTGATCAAGTGAAATTTGGCCACCTCGCTTTATGCCATTGGATAGAGAATCTCGACACGGTTCCAACGCAACTGAGTTTGCAGGAATCGAGGTCCGGATGAAGGTTCGGCGGGCGGTCAAACTTAAGAAAAGCCAAGAGTTGACTTTTCCTCGAATTCCGTGCCAAGTACCTTACTTTATATCATTGGATAGAGAATCTTGACACGGTTCCAACGCAACTGAGTTTGCAGGAATCGGGGTCCGGATGAAGGTTCTGCGGGCGGTCAAACCTGAGCAGAGCCAAAAGTTGACTTTCTGCTAAAATCCGATCCAGAGGCCTACCCCTAGGTCATTGGATAGAGAATCTCGACACGGTTCCAACGCAACTGAGTTTGCAGGAATCGGGGTCCGGACGAAGGTTCTGCGGGCGGTCAAACTTGAGCAGAGCCAAAAGTTGACTTTCTGCTAAAATCCGATCCGGAGGCCTACCCCTAGGTCATGTGATGGAGGGCTCCGATACGATTCTAATGAAACTAAGTTTGCCCAGTGTAGACACCTGATTTTTGCACCCCCAAAATAAAGAAAAATAAAAAGTCAAACTAAAAGTCAAACCCTGAGGGGGTCAAAAATTGATTTTTTTGATTCAAGTGAATTTGGCCATCAAACTTCATCTCATTGAAAAGAGCATTTCGACACGATTCTAACGCAACCGAATTTGCTGGAATCGGAGTCCAAATGGAAAAGATATGAGCTGGTCAAACTTTTGGGGAGCGAAAAGTTGACTTTTTGCTCGACCCCAATTCAGCTGCCGAACTCAACCCCAGTGGACAGGTGGTTCCGAGCCAATTCCAATGACACTAAGTTTGTTGAAATCGGACACCGGATGAAGAAGTTATGAGCAGTTGAAGTTTCAGGAAAACTTCCCATGTGGCAAAAAAGGCAGCAAAAAATGGAATAAACCAATAAAATAAATAAGATAAATGTGTTTAATAATATTTTAATAAAGAGAATCTCGTTTTTTAATAAAATAATCGGAAAAATCGAATACAAATCTTGCAATAAACCAAATTGAATAAAGGTTTGAAATCCAAACATTTTAAAAACGTGCTGGACCGTATTTTAATTACGGGCAGGGCATGCCCGTATTTTAAATACGGGCAAGATTCTCTAAGCAGACACGCGTCGCCGTACGGCGGGACACGTGTCCCGTACGGCCGAATCTGCGATAATTGCAAATATTCGTTTTTTGCCCGTACTTGAATTACTGGCAAGGCACGCCCGTACTTGAAGTACGGGCAAGGCACGCCCGTACTTCAACTACGGGCACGGAAATTTTGCCTATAAATAGAGGGGCCACCCCCCCTCGTTGGGAGAAGCCTTCCTCCTTGCTGGCTCCCTTCTCCCTCCTGGTGAACTCCACGACCGAATGCTGCCCAATCACCATCACTCCTAACCTAACCTCTTTTTTTTTTCCCAAACTACCCCTATGCTCTAAGATTACTCAAAACCATGCCCAAATCCACTTCAATTTGGTCTTAAACCCATCCACCTTAACCAAACTCTTCCTCTTTCATCCCAACAAAATTTGGAGGACGCGGAAGCGCTGCTAGAATCATCCGAGAACCACTACATCATCAAGTTCAAGAAATAACATTTTGGTAATCTCTTCAACATCTTCCTTTTTCAATATAAATACATGTGAATTATTTTTCTTAATGTGTTACCAACTCAGTTGCTGTTTTGAGTAACATGAGGAGATCATAATAAAGAGTGGGTCATTATAAAAAAGAGAGGAGGAAAGTGTCTAAAGGACACTTTAATGAACAAATTTAATGATCCACTTTATTCTTTAATATGACCTGAAGATGCGTGAATCTTTGTAAAATCTCCTCCCCTCTCTTGAATGAGTATTTTGGATTGGTTGAACAAATAAGAAAGGAGAAAAAGAAGCACAAGATCCAAAGAAAGTGACATGAGAAGAAAGAAGGCCTTTTAGGCCAAGTGAAGCCAATGAAGCATCCGAAGGAACTGGAGAAACCAACTGGAGTCACCAGAACATCTGAGAAAGCCGCCGGAGTGATCCCAAGAAGAATCGGCAGCAAAAGCACAGAACTGGAAGCACCCGTAAACTCAGGCCGGTCCAGCCTGGACCGTATCTGATTCACGGACAGGAGAGACCGTAGTCAATTCACGGTC